>OY856413.1:306333424-306993424 GCA_963693085.1 Alisma plantago-aquatica | reverse complement strand
TGCCTCTTGGTGATGGATAGAGAGGCATTAAATATTATATATAAAGGCTTGGTCCTCTATCTATGGGATGCGATTGGTAACCGACATCCATACGTTTCTGCTCCAGGTTTGCGCTCCACACTTCCGTTCCTGGCTTCCGCTGTCAGTCGGTGCGTTTTGTATCACTGCCTTCAAGGGGAACATAATGGAATCTTCATCAAATACAGGTATGATATACTAACAATGGTATGAGAGCAAAGTTCGATTGCTTCTTATATTGCTCTTGATCACATGTGCTTCTACCTTTCCGTTGGTTTGCATTCTGTCCGGTGGGTGGAAGGGTTGTATTTAACGACAATTACCCTAGCACCGGTATACTTCGATCGCCCATGTCCAGGCCGCCCTTTGCGGTGCTTTCATGGTCAGCGACAGGGTGTTTTTGGTCGCAAAGTTTGTTCCAAGCTTCGCTCTGGTGCTTCATCGAATCCCATCAGCAAATCTTTATCATACAATTCTGTAGGGCTGAACACCTTGTTCATAACGCCAATGGCGTCACGTGGATGGCACCCCTTCCCCTTTCTTGGCTAGCACTGAGAGACTCCACTCTTCGGCCGATGCATTCACGCCTAGAACAGTACCTTCGTAAATAAATAACAAATTGACAAATTCGGTAATTGTGGTGATTGTGTCATCATAATGATAGTTTAACCCAAAGGTATCGTCATCTGTAATAGTTTAATTCAGTTAAATACATAAGCATCGTTCTTTGTTATAGTCTAATACAAAAGTATCATCATTTGCTAAATTATATGCGTTCGTATGAAATAAGATAACACATTGGAATGATGACATTGATAGATATGATTACAAGGATCGTGCGTATAAACAACTGATGCACTGTTAACATATATGTATTCATGAAAGTGTTTATAAACATGCAAACACTAATGTTAACATATGTATCATTTGAAATTTGACTTGTTGAACTATAAGATGCTAGTGTTACTAATTGTAAATATCTCTGTTACATTTAAGATTATGAATAGTCTTACCAAAGTAAGTCTATTGATACAATTATGAGAATATTCACATGAGTGTTAAGTAACATTAGATTTAACTTAACTTGACAATAATGATTTCAGTTAATATTTATCATTGTTATTGAGATTATACAAGTTAAGTTGGTTAGCGTATGTATGTCATTGATATAATGTTTATCCTAAAGGAAAAAAATATTATGTCACTAACAGCCATATACTATGTTATTTTGTTAGGTGAGACTAACTCACATAAAGAAACTAATCCTACCCAGTGTTACATATTTATCCAAAGATAATTTACAATGACTAGTTGTTATTAGAATTATAAAAGTAAATAAAGTAGACCTCGAAATTTACTTTTATATTACAGTTGTGGTTTTAATATGAAATTTTTACTATTATAGTTATTTCCTCATCCTTGTATGGTGAAAATAACAATATTCCTACTCTCAACAGTTCAAATTTTAATGAATGGAAAGAAAAGGTCATGTTTACATTAGGCTGCATGGACTTAGACTTAGCTTTCCGAGTGGAAAAACCACAACCACTTATGGAGGAAAGTACTGTTGCAGAAAAAGTCAATTATTATAAGTGGGAACATTCTAATAGGCTTAGTTTGTTTCTTATGCAAGCACATGTGGGAAAACATATTAGGTGTTCTATTCCTACTTCTGAATTGGCAAAAGATTTTCTAAAAGCAGTGGAGGAACAATATATTTCTTCTAGTAAGTCTAGGGCTAGCACCTTAATGGCAAAGATGCGATCTATGAAGTACAATGGTTCTTTAGGGATCCGTGAACACATCATGGAGATGAGAGATATTGCCGCACAACTCAATGAGATGGAGTTATTCATCTCTGATGTATTTCTTGTTCATTTCATTTTAACTTCCTTGCCTAGTCAGTATGGATCATTCAAAGTCTCTTACGGCACACAAAAGGAAAAATGGTCAATAAATGATTTATTGTCCATGTGTGTTCAAGAAGAAGAGAGACTTAAGAATGAAGGGATCCTTGTTGTGCATCTAAGCACCCATGACAAACGTGGCCGCAAGGGTAAAGGAAAAATGAAGGGAACTGCTCCTATCTCAGGTGGGGTGTCCAAGCCAGATGGCAAGGCCGAGGGAAGCAAGCTTAACATGAAATGCTTCTTCTGTCGTAAGATATGACATGCTAAAAAGGAGTGCTTCAAGTACAAGAAATGGTTGGAAAAGAAAGGTATAATGTCTCTTGTTTCATACGAATGTCATCTTTCAAATGTTCCATTATATAGTTGGTGGTTTGACTCTGGTGCCACTGTGCACATTTCCAATACATTGTAGGGATTTCTGAATCAAAAGAAACTAACAGATCGTGAAAAAGTCCTTTATTCAGGAAATAAATTGGGCTCTCGCGTAAAGGCTGTTGGCACATGCAAATTAATCCTTGACAATGAAAAGTTGTTGGACTTAGAAAATACCTTTTATATACCAAACTATAGTAGAAATTTAGTGTTTGTTTCTAGATTAGACAAATTAAACTATGGTTTTATTCTTCAAAGTGGACAATTATCATTGTATAAAACTCTAGTTTAATTGGTACTTGTGTCTTAATAAATGATCTTTATCAAGTTAAATTAAGCCCTAATTTTGAGCAATCTTTTACAGTCCAGCATAATATAACACCAATTTTGGTGACATTTTAGCCTTGTTTTCTTTATCAAAACTGCCCTTTTCTGCTATTTTCCTCTCTTTTATATGCACTTTCGCAATAATTGGCCAAGCAATTCTCTTAATCCAATACTTCCATCTTTTGTAGAATTTTCCTCCCGTTTTGGCCCAATAAGGCCATCCCGACCCACAAGCAATAAGTCCAAACCTGCATCGGCCTTCCAATAGCCCGGTACAACACAAGCACTGCCCGACAGGGTGGCGCGACGCAACGACGCGCGACACAGGGATACCGCGCAAGAAGAAGCTGACGGACGACACACCCTTTACCTGACAGGGAGCCCAAGCTCGCCCAACAGCCATGGCATGTCGCTCGACACGGACCACCCACCGGCAGGCACTGCCCGTCACGTGACCGATAGCCGAGATCCCCGTGTCGGGCGATATGTGTATTGGCCGTCCACCAAACTCGCGAATACGGAGGACACATGACACGTCGAGCACCATAACTTCCCCCAACCGCTGCCTATAAATAGCAGCTACAGGGAGCCGAAAAGACAGTTCAGACAGTTCAGATACTTCAGAATTTGGACAGTTGGGAGATTTGAGTGATCTTCGGAGGAACTGCGAGAGCAGGTGTATCGCGCCCCAGTGCTCGTGTCGGGCGACACTAGGTGAGCTCTCCCTCATCCCGAGAGGGAGGGGATGGTTCACTTAGGACTGTCCCGGGCGACACTGCGGGCCGATATCGGCCAACGACGATGAGCGACACAAGTGCCCGACAGTAGACGCGTCGCTCCATGCCCGACACGATATCGAACCCGATACGCTTTTCCCGTCATGCGTGCCGCCCGAGAGGGTGTGTCGCCCGACTTGAGCGATACAGTTGGTCGTCGAAGCGTGCCGCCCGAGAGGGTGTGCCGCCCGACACTGCTGTATCGGGCTAGGCCCCGGGCCGATATCGGGCTGGAGCCGTTGTAGCCTGTCGTCCTTCTACATCAAGAAGGCGATACTTATCTTTAATTCTGTCATTTAATTCTTTATTTACGCATTGTAATTAAGACCTTTAATGTTTATGGAAATGGAAATGCTTCTTTACTTGCTGCTATATGCTCGGTGCGATATATTGGATGACTGCTATGTTTGATATCTGAACTCTAGCTTGCATGTTTGGATCGCGTTTCGCTTAGCTACCGAATCGTGTTTTCCCGTCGCAACAACTTCGAGAGTCGTGTTGTGGCTCTAGTGTTTGGTCCGATTCTGGAGTACGAGAGTGCCTGGAACGGAGTTGTTTCGATAACACTCCACTCTAACTTAAGTCCAGCAACCTCGAGAGGGGTGTTGATGCTTGGTTAGAGGTACCCGCTCTGAGAGGAGGGGTGCAGGACGTTACCACTGCCGCTTGTTTTACTGTAGTCTTGTCCTTCGCATCTTGCTCTAGCTATGGTTTTATCTTTCTATTTCTGTTGCATGAAAACCCCTAAAAATTGCTAAATGACTAAGACCTTAAACCTCTCTTGTAGCTCCAGTTGGAGATAGTTTTCTTTGTTTTATTTGTGACATCTTGATGTTTCCCCTTTGGGAATTTATATCTCTTTATACATACCAGAGTGTAGTGTGTCGATTTTGGGTTCTCAACACTACCCCCCTTGTCCCTGTGTTCGACCCCGTATATCTACTTCGACCCCGTAAACAAAGTTGCGGGGGCCTAGAAGGATTCAGATTTATAAATGTAAAAGCTCGACTACCTCAAATCCGCCTCCACTTTTATACGCGCGATTTAGGCCGGTCAACTTTTTGGCGCCGTTTCTGGGGACAAGGCAAAAACGGTACTTTAGACGAATCCGAATCCACTAACTACACTCCCGTGTCTCAAGCTTAGAAATGAGTTTGACAACACTCTTTTTCCTTTTTCTTATTGCTATTCTTTGACTAAAAGTAAAAATTCAATTTTCTAAACTTGGTTTTTCGAGTCGTTCCAGGAACTCTGAAGAAAAGTGATCAGTTCCATCGAGCTCCGACGCCACCCGACTGATCAAGCAAGAACGACCATCAACTCCATGCCTCCCCGTGTCAACCCACAACACTCTGAAGGGGAATAGCAGGGAGGGCCTAGGCATGAGTCGCCTTCGCCATTTGAGGACGACTGCTACAATGGCAATGATAGGCTTGAAGATCAGGAGTCAGAACACTCTGAGGAAGAACATCCTCAAATTAAGCGTCACCATCGCCAGCGACACCGGAGAGATCAGGATCAGGCACATCGCCAACAGGGCGACGAAAGCAACGACTCTGAGGAGGAGGAGAAGACATTGAGAGAGTTGGCATCCACAAAAGCCAACAACTCCAGATGTCCCGTCATCATCCCACGGTTCAACGTGGCCAATTTTGAGCTTAAGCCTTCTGTGATCTCTATGATCCAGAACAAAAGCTTCAGAGGAGGCTCGAAAAATGACAACCCCTACCATCACCTTGATGCTTTCAAGAACATCTGCGACACGATAAAGATGCGGGGGGTTCCCCAGGAAGTCATATATTGCAAGGGCTTCATCTTCTCCCTGGAAGACAAGGCCCTATCCTGGTATCTTGGGTTACCCCACCGGTCTTTGAACGGATGGGGAGCTTTGGCCGATGCGTTCGTAAACAAGTTCTACCCCACCGAACGAACGGTCAGAAACAGGCAGAAAATAACTTCCTTCATGCAAAAGCCAAACGAAAGCCTCCACGACGCCTGGGAGCGGTTCTAAGAGTACCTGAGGGATTGCCCCATCATAATTACAAGAAGGGCTTCCTTTTCACCACCTTCTACAATGGCCTGACTCCCGATGAACGGGTGTCACTGAATGCGGCAACAGGAAGTGACTTCTTAGGGAAAAAGCCGAGAAAGTCTGAAAGGATCATCAAAAATATGGCCGAGCTGCAAGCCGGTGCTGAATATGATAGATATGACAGAGCACAGGAAAAAAAGGTCGATGAAGGATCCTCTCTTGAGTCCAAGGCTCTAGAGACCATCACTTCTCAGATTTAGAAAATAGCCACGGATGTAAAGCAGTTGAGGGAATCCGGCGCGAAAGGGAAGAAGCCGGTGGAAAAAGTAATGAAATGTGTAACATGTGGAGAAGGTGTTCATGCGGTAGATAACCGCGTCTACACCCGACCAGACGCAGAAAGTGAATCCGACTCAGAAGACGAGAGGACATAGAATGTCTCCTACGTGAACTTCAAGAGGCCGGATCACCCTGGCTTTAAATACGGCAATAGGGATGCGGCCGAAAATTCGCATCAGCTGCACACCTTGACCACTAGGCCGCCCCAAGCTTTTGAGAAGAGGGGAGGGCCAAGTCAGTACATCAAGAAAACCCCCTTCCAGCTGAACAAAGGAGGTTTCCAGGGGCAAGCTAAGTATCAAGGATCGACCAGAGAGCCAGGACAGGACAAGGCTTCGAACCAAACAGATGTGGTGGGACAGTTGTTTGATTTTGTGAAGAAGTAGGACACCGTTAATAACCAACTAGCGCAAAGTGCGCTGTCCAATTCTGGCGTTTTGAACTCGTTGCAGGTACAGTTGGCGGACATGCAGACGCATCAATGCCAAATCGACCAGTAGCTAGCTCAGCTCGCCGAGATCATAAAGAACCCATCGGGGAAGATCCCGTCCGACACTGAACCAGCCCAGAGATTGGGACAGTAACAACGGAGGAAAAGGATGAAGAAGAAGCCAAAGACATCCAGCGGAGGAGGGAAAACTCAGCGCTTCTCGGGAGGCAACCCGAGCTGTTTTTAAATTCCTAGTATAGGGTACATTTACTTTCAAGCAAAATGAACATTATGAACATTATGGCATGTAATAAGGCCCGAGTTAGCGCATGCGCCACATGCGCTGACCCTTATGGGCCACCGCCTTAGTTTTATCGAATGGGATGGGTAATACCATCTAAGGCCGGGATCTTAGTCTTCGGCCAATGATGTTTTACTCATCGACCGCTTTTAAACTGCTTTGTTTTCATGATGTATCAGATAGCAACCCAACCGGTGCTATGTATGCGCCCATATCGGGCAAAGGAATTTCGAGGATCGCAAGGGTCATGTCGACGGATGGACTTGCCCATTTTACTAGTTACCCTGGCGGCCGACACGCGCCCCGGAGTTACCTGTTTCACCTCGGTTGAGTTTGCTATTTATAGGGGCGAGTTTTACCGTGTCAGGCTCCTTGCCTTACTGTTTTCTCGCTCCCGTATCGTGCTAAGAACTTGTGCTTCTGATCTCGTGTCGCGCAAGATTTCCCTTCTCTCGTGTCGTGCGGAAGTACAGATCACATCAAGGTAATGGCCGACATACCCTATCGCCCGACATACCCTATCGCCCAGCAGACTGTGCCGCCCGTCACGTTTCCATCTTTAAGCGAGTAGCTTATCGGCCTTGCGAGTTTTGTGCCGAGCAGCCTTGTATCGCCCGATATGGATGTCGTGCAACGTACCTTTTTATCACGTCTGTCCGATAAGCCATGAAGGGCGATATCCGGGTTGCTCATCTTTGCCCCGCCTCGCCTGCTTCACTGTCGGGCGACGCACCGCCTTCTTCTCGAATAACTGTATCGGGTATCTCATCTTATCGCCCCGTATCGCCCGACATGCTTATCTCGCCCGACATGCGTATCGCCCGACACGAGTTTCATATCGTGCGGTGCTTATCGGGTTGACAAGCTTAGTCGATTTTTGTGTATTGCCCGACGCATTTGAGCATGACATAACGACTGATAGTGTTTGTCCGATAAGCCATATCGGGCGACACATTTTCCTTCTGAGACCTCCTATCGTGCTTTTGCCTCATGCGATCTTGTCACCCGACACACCTGTGTCGGGCAGCAGGTTGTGTCACGCGGTTAACTCTGTATCATCCAACCCTGTATCGTCTCAAGCTTTCTTTTGATGGACGATACCCGGATTTTGAAATAAGTCTTATCGTGATTCCTATCTTTGCCGACCTAACATTTAGATGATCGTTGGACTTGATAATAGGGACGGGTCACACAGGGCAAACCTCCAGCCGAGCGGAAGCAACAACTGTCGGGCAGAAACGTAAAAATCCCAAGGCAACTAGCCGTCGACTACCGCATATAGAAAGCGGGAGAATTTTTATTGATTTGGTAGCTTCAGAGGAAGATCACTTTCTTATAATAGTCTATCTTCTGCGATGGTTTAGGACCATCTACAGAGAGAGTACGAGTCTTTTGTCAGTGGCCTTCGGATGGAATCTGGGCATTCCGGTTCCATCTTCTTAATAAAGAGGAAGCATCCACAAGTGTTTTCAAGAGCTCTCGAGCTTCCATCTTGAGAGCTTTGCACTTGTTCTGGCTGCTTCCAGCTGAGGAAAGAAGGAGGCTGCAGCAAAGAAGCATATTGCAGCTTCTCTAAGGCATAGGCGAACCCGCTAAATAACCTTCACTGGACTAACATGACCTCACCCTCTTCTTCACTACTCTGGGAAAGAGTGTGGAATAAGTTTTGGGGGGGTACCCATGTGCCAGTGAAGGAGGTATAAAAATTCTCTTGTGCCATTATGTTCTCCTCCTATATCATGTATTTGTACCCTTGCTCATATAAAATTTTTGAAAATTTTGTGTTTATTTTCATCTCCATGCATATGTACAAAGTCGCTATATTAGTAAAAACTTGATGCAACTGCTTGCAAAGTTTGTTTTCTATGTGCTTAATGTGATACAAGTTCTATTATATCTTTTTGATAATGTTGTCTCAAACAAACAGAAGATTACGTTTTTCCTTGCCAAAAATTTCAAAAAATATAATAATCTCGCAAACAGCTAAGAGACGAGTATGGAGAAAGAAAAAGTTGCCCAAACAGCAAGAAATCTCTTTGTTTTACCTTACCCAACGAAAATCCCAAAAAGAGAGAGAAGCCTTATGAGTGTGAATAAAAGCATGAGAGTTGTGCCCAATAAGAGAAAAGAAAAAAATATATATACACACTTATTTTCCAAAAGTACCCATCTTTAGGCATGGTAGATCCGGGGCAGTGGTACGTAGGATGTGAAATCACTGCTTTAAAGCCAACTGGCTTGGACTGCAGGGACCACTTGCCCGCTAACAGACCCTTACCTGGATGGACTGATGGGAAACAAGATGAAAAACCTAAAAAGCCTTAGCCTACCCTTTACACAACTTTCTGCCCCGAAAATAAAGCTATTTGGTGTGGAAGCTAACTTCAGAATCATACAACAAAGTCTTGCCGAAGCTGTAGAGAAGAATCTTATTTAAACAATAAGGCGGCATTACGATTCTTGTTTCACCTTTTGAATAGAAAATTGCGCCGAGCAAGGAGAAGCATCACTAAATAAGCTTAAATATTGATTGAGGACAGTCAAAACGCTAAGTTTGGCGGAGTTGATAACACCAATTTTGGTGACATTTTAGCCTTGTTTTCTGTTATCAAAACTTCCCTTTTCTGCTATTTTCCTCTCTTTTATATGCACTTTCGCAATAAGTGGTCAAGCAATGCTCTTAATCCAATACTTCCATCTTTTGCATAATTTTCCTCCCATTTTGGCCCAATAAGGCCATCCCGGCCCACAAGCAATAAGTCCAAACCTGCATCAGCCTTCCAATGGCCCGATACAACACAAGCACTGCCCGACAGGGTGGCGCGAGGCAACGACACGCAACACGGGGATACCGCGCAAGAAAAAGCTGACGGACAACACACCGTTTACCCGATAGGGAGCCCAAGATCGCCCGACAGCCATGGCCTATCGCCCGACACGGACCACCCACCGGCAGGCGCCACCCGTCACGTGACCGATAGCCGAGATCCCCATGTCGGGAGATATGTGTATCGGCCGTCCACCAAACTCGCGAATACGGAGGACACGTGGCGCGTCGAGCACCATAACTTCCCCCAATCGCTGCCTATAAATAGCAGCTACAGGGAGCCGAAAAGACAGTTCGGATACTTCAGAATTCGGATAGTTGGGAGCTTTGAGTGATCTTCAGAGGAACTACAAGAGCAAGTGTATCGCGCCCCAGTGCTCGTGTCGGGTGACACTAGGTGAGCTCTCCCTCATCCCGAGAGGGAGGGGATGGTTCACTTAGGACTGTCCCGGGCGAAACTGCGGGCCGATATCGGCCAACGACGATGAGCGACACAAGTGCCCGATAGTAGACGCGTCGCTCCATGCCCGACATGATATCGAACCTGATACGCTTTTCCCGTCATGCGTGCCGCCCGAGAAGGTGTGTCGCCCGACTTGAGTGTATCGACCAGGGTCCTTGAGCGATACAGTTGGTCGTCGAAGCGTGCCGCCCGAGAGGGTGTGCCGCCCGACACTTCTGTATCGGGCTAGGCCCCGGGCCGATATCGGGCTGGAGAGCCGTTGTAGCCTGTCGTCCTTCTACATCAAGAAGGCGACACTTATCTTTAATTATGTCATTTAATTCTTTATTTACGCATTGTAATTAAGACCTTTAATGTTTATGGAAACGGAAATGCTTCTTTACTTGCTGATATATGCTCGGTGTGATATATTGGATGACTGCTATGTTTGATATCTGAACTCTAGCTTGCATGTTTGGATCGCGTTTCGCTTAGCTACCGAATCATGTTTTCCCGTCACAACAACTTCGAGAGTCATGTTGTGGCTCTAGTGTTTGGTCCGATTCTGGAGTACGAGAGTGCCTGGAACATAGTTGTTTCGATAACACTCCACTCTAACTTAAGTCCAGCAACCTCGAGAGGGGTGTTGATGCTTGGTTAGAGGTACCCACTCTGAGAGGAGGGGTGCAGGACGTTACCGCTGTCGCTTGTTTTACTGTAGTCTTGTCCTTCACATCTTGCTCTAGCTCTGGTTTTATCTTTCTATTTCTGTTGCATGAAAACCCCTAAAAATTGCTAAATGACTAAAACCTTAAACCTCTCTTGTAGCTCCAGTTGGAGATAGTTTTCTTTGTTTTATTTGTGACATCTTACTGTTTCCCCTTTGGGAATTTATATCTCTTTATACCTGCCGGAGTGTAGCGTTTCGATTCTGGGTTCTCAACACTACCCCCCTTGTCCCTTTGTTCGACCCCGTATATCTACTTCGACCCCATAAACAAAGTTGTGGGGGCCTAGAAGGATTTGGGTTTATAAATGTAAAAGCTCGACTATCTCAAATCCGCCTCCACTTTTGGACGCGCGATTTAGGCCGGTCAATAATATTATTGGTAATAAATGGACATTGTTAGATGAGAAATCATCACTGCTTTGGCATAGAAGGTTGGGACACATTTCTAAAGAAAGCATCCAAAGATTAGTGAAGGAGGGCATTTTAGGGCCTTTAGACTTTACTGATTTTGGGTCATGTGTTGAATGCATAAAATCTAAGCAAACCAACACTTCAAAAAAGGGTGCCAAGAGGAGTAATGGAACATTAGAAATAATTCACACGAATATTAGTGGACCTTTTCCACCTTGTTTTACAGGGGAAAAATATTTTGCCACCTTTATCGATGACTATTCACGATATATGTTTCTCTACTTATTAAATGATAAAAGTGAGGTTTTTCAAGCCTTTAAGAACTTTAAGGTTGAAGCGGAGAAACAATTAGGTAAAGTGATTAAGGTAGTCAGATTAGATAGGGGAGGTGAATATTATGGAAGGTTCACTGAGATGGGACAAAGAAAGGGGCCATTTGTACATTTCCTTCAAAAAGAGGGTATTGTACCTCAATATACAATGCTAGGCACACCAAGTCAAAATGGTGTAGCTGAAAGAATGAATCGAACATTAAAGGAAATGGTTTGTGCAATATTTTATAATTCATCCCTACCTTCTACAATGTGGAGTGAGGCTTTAAAGACGGTAGTGCATGTATTAAATAAGGTTCCTAGCAAGTCTGTCCAAAAAACCCCATATGAATTATGGATAGGAGGGAAACCATCCTTGAACTATATGCACATATGGGGATGTCGTGCAAAAGCTAAAATCTACAATCCACATGAGAAGGCATTTGACCTAAGAACCACTAGTGGTTTCTTTATTGGTTATCCTGAATGGTCAAATGGATATAGATTTTACTATCCATCTCACCCATGAAAAATAGTTGAGACGGGTAAGGCTAGATTCTTAGAGGATCATCATCTCAGTGGGAATGACCTACTTCAGAATATATCTTTTGATGAAATGCACGCTAATTATATTACACTTGCATCTAGTCAAAGACGTATAGGCTATCCAATTATTGTTCCCATGAACAATTGTCAAGTGGATGAGCCAATAGAAGTAGATCATGCTCCTCGTCAAGTTGTAAATGAACAAGTTGATCATAATCATTATGAAGAACAACCTGAAGAGCCTACATAAATTGTAGAATCCAATACTGAATTAAGAAGATCCACAAGATCAAGGAGGCTTGCCATCCCATATGACTATGTTGTGTACCTTCAAGAGCCAAATATAGACTTTGAAGATATAGATCCCTTATCTTTTTCACAAACAATAGATTGTGAAATTTCCTCTAAGTGGCTCGATGCCATGAAGGAGGAACTAGCATCTTTGGATAAGAATCAAGTATGGGACCTTGTGCCTTTACCAAAGAGTATTAAACCTATTGGTTGTAAATGGATCTTTAAGACCAAAAGGAAATCAAATGGTGAAATTGAGAGGTATAAGGCTAGATTGGTTGCAAAGGGTTTCACACAAAAGGAAGGCATTGATTACAAAGAGACCTTTGCTCCAATCCCATCAAAGGACTCCTTTAGAGTAATCATGGCCCTAGTGCTCATTTTGATGTTGAGCTACACCAAATGGATGTAAAAATGGCATTTTTGAATGGGGATTTATCTAAATAAGTCTATATGAAACAACTAGAAGGTTTCATTGATGATAGTAGAAGTCATATGGTTTGTAAACTAAAGAAATCAATTTATGGACTTAAACAAGCATCCCGACAATGGTATATAAAATTTAACACCATTATATCAACTTTTGGGTTTCAACCTAATATTGTTGATCAGTGTACATACCTCAAGGTTAGTGGGAATAAGTTTATAATATTGATTATTTATATAGATGACATTCTACTAGCAAGTAATGACTTTATCATGTTACATGAGACCAAAGAGTTTCTTTCTTCTAATTTTGAAATGAAAGATATGGGTGAACCCGTGTATGTACTCGGTATGGAAATTTATAGAGATCGGGCTAAAGGCATACTTGGAATATCCTAGAAAGCTTACATATCTCAAGTTTTAGAGAAGTATAGAATGAAAAATTGTTCACCTGGACCTACACCTATAGTTATAGGAGATAAGTTTAACTCCAAGCAGTGTCCTAGTAGTGATATAGAAAGGAATGAAATGAGGAAAATATCATACACATCTGTAGTTGGGAGTCTACAATATCTCCAGATATGCACCCGACCAGACATTACTTTTTCTACTGGAATGCTTGGTCGTTACCAAAGTAACCCCGGCATGGACCATTGGACAGCTGTGAAGAAGGTGATGCGCTATATGCAAGGAACAAAGTATTACATGATTACATATAGAAGGACAAACCACCTTGAGGTTACGGGATATTTAGATGCAGATTTTGCAGGATGTCTAGATAGTAGGAAGTCTATAACAGGCTATGTTTTTCTACTAGCTGGTGGTGCAGTATCATGGAGAAGTATTAAGAAAAAGACTACGGCTTCATCTACCATGGAAGCTGAACTTATAGCTTGCCATGAAACATCATCAAATGCAATATGGCTTAAGAATATGATATAAGATCTTAAAGTTGTGGATACAATTCATAAGCCAATATAGATATACTGTGATAATGAAGCTACAGTCATTTTTGCTAATAATGATAAGAGCACCACTGCATGCAAACATCTAGACATAAAGCTCTATGTTGTTAATGAGTGAGTTGACAATAAGATGACAACGATTGATCACATTGGTACACAATATATGATTTCAGATCCCCTTACAAAAGAGCTAGCTCCAGGGTTGTATACATCTCATGTAAAGGATATGGGTATGAGAAAATCTTTTGATGTGTAATGATTAATGTGATGTGAAAATGTAATATTCATTATGTGATCACATATTTGAGTCGCTATTTCTATTTTAATACTAGTTATAACAGAATGTCAATTTTGACATAATGTTGGACCAAAGAATAGATGTGAGGTCAATCTATTCATAAAATTTATATTATTACATATGAAATGCTTAGATATTGTTGTACATAGAAGGAAAGTACAAATTTATTTGGTATCAACCACTATGACTCATATCTGTCATTTTATATAGAAGTGTTTATGTTGAGCATCAATGGAAAGTTGTTATTGCCATGGCATTTTGGGCCAAGTGGGAAAATCTTAAATATCCCATTTTAGGTGTGGCCCAAAATAAGATTATATATATTAATTATTATACTTTCCTGAAGGGATGCATCTTTTGGGGATTTACTATAGACCCCTTAACTGCCTTGTCTCTTGGTGATGGATAGAGAGTCATTACATATTATATATAAAGGCTTGGTCCTCTCTCCATGGGATGCGATTGGTAACCAACATCCATCTATCGGAGAATCCAGAGGGGAGAGAAACTAACGCCCGAAAACAAACGCTTCGTATGTTTCCGCTCCAGGCTTGTGCTCCAGACTTCTTCTCCAGGCTTCCGTTGTCAGTCGGTGCATTCTGTATCACTGCCTTTAGGGGGAACATAATGGAATCTTCATCCAATACGGGTATGATCTACTAACAACCTAGTAACACCTTCTTTGCGTAACAGATGACAGACTGGACTGTATCGCACAGCGGATTGGAACTAATTGATTATGAGTACTATAAAAGGTTGATCCCTTCTCAATCTTCATTTCATTCAAGGTTACAATATTACATATGTTGCAATAATACAGTCGGACATTAGCAGGTTCTATCCTTTAGTAGTAGAATAAATATTTTGCAATAACCACAACTAAAGTCACTTGGAACAGACACAATTGAATGGAAACACCAGCTAAGACTGCAACACTTAGTCTGGGGAGGAACGACTTAAGTCACAACAATTAGAACAACAGGGTCACAGTTGTCTTGGTCTTTCAAGATAATTTATCCGGTTAAATAATAATGATGACAATAAGAAAATATGAAGAAATCAGTGCAATGACAATTCAATAGTGAATATATATAAGTATAATAGATATATGTTCTTGTTAGTTTACTCAAACAAAAGCCTTCTCAGATGAATATCTTTGACAACTAGGGGATTTGAGATTTTGTTTCATCCAAAGTGGAAAAAGAAAAGAACAAAGTTCCTTTAGACACCTTGCTAAATGACAACGGAAGGAGGTTCCTTTGGAACCTTGTTAAATAAAATAAAGTTGGGGAAAAGATACATGGCACGGAGAACAAAAACATTTATAATATTTAATGGAAAATGAAAAGAAAACTAAACCAATGAACTAATGATATATTCAACGGATGCACCAAATATTCATTAAAATCTCCGAAATGAACAACATTTTTTATTGTGACTGTACCTAAAATTCTAATTGGACTTTTTTGTAGAGTTGATAGTTGTAACATAGATTAACCAACGAGAAGTACATATCATTTTTGAGGTATACAATATGGTTATGCATATAGATGCATGATCATTCAACTTGATCATTCCATATTTGCGACAACGATGGTACCATGTGCAAAGTGGTTCACTATAGGATACTCGTTCGACCTGCCAAGATAACAAAAAAGTATTGCAAAAACACTTATCGAGTTGTTGTACCCATCTCAAAACAATTTCCAACCACCTTATCTTATATATTATCATCCTCTTAAGAATTTCCTTATTATCTAGACAATAACCCCCCAAAAGTTTTACTCCAACCTATCAAAATGAATCTATCCTTTATTCCTAGCATCATAGAATTATAAGAAGAAAAATAACTACTTATATTATATATTAGCAAATTTACTTACATATCATGCAAAAGAAGGTTCTATTTGTTTCCTCACAAATCAAACTATACAAAATGGAGTACACAAACTCCTTCAGTTGCAGATTGTCAATCTCCATGCAACTGATAAAATGTGTGAAGCTTTTCATCTAGTAGAGAAAGTCCTTCTCAACCATCATAGCGATGTCATAGCAATAATTAACTTCTTGATGACATGTTTTTTCTTATCCTGGAAATTCTTTTTGTAGCAAGAAATTTATGTTTAGTAAATTGTAATGGCAATATGAATATACAGACATTCTTTGAAAGAAAATGTATTACAAAAGCTCTTATGAAAGTGAAGGATGTTGTGTAAATATCCTACCTATGTAGAATCAATAATAAGTATCCTAGAAACAAAATTAACCCATCTCTTTATGAATATAATCACAATGTAAAAGAAAATACAAAAAATCAGGATAAGCTCAGGCACACTTTGCAATATAGCTTAATTTTTGCTGGGTTTAAATCAATTATGATTTGAACCAGTATAGACTTTTTCCACGGAAATTATTTGTTATGTGAATAATATATAAAGTTTAGGTTGCTAAGTAGATACATTTATGTTAAATCAACATGTTTTCAAAAGATTATTGAGATAAATGGTATGGATATAAGTTTGTGGATGCATTAATACAATATTAACAAATCAAAGATAAAGGGTAGCATCTATACACATGCACATGATGTGTTACAATGGCGTGATATGCCCAAAAAACTAATTAAATTACATAAGACAAATATATTTTAAAAGTACACATCTGTTATTTTGTCGCTCGACAAATCTCACATTAACCATTTTTTGTATAAACAAATTCAGACAGCAATATACTCCCCATGAGTTCTCTTTAGTGTGTATAAAGTGGGATAGACAATGTAAGATCAATCACAGATGGCTACAATTTTGGTGAGGACCCGAGGTAATTCCACTCAAATTTTATTCCAGCCTACCACAATGGGCCTGTTCATATTCCCAAACCTCTCATTCTTTCTTGATTTTCATTGAATCCCGGTCTTTAGATTGAGATTCTAACCTTATGTTGCACAAACCAATCGATGGTATTGAACTAAGAACATGAATATTTTTTTGAAAAGGGCATTATTTGTTCCCTTTGTACCACTTATTTTTTTATTGTTATTTGAGTATCAAATGTTTTTGAAAAGTATAATTTAGATAGACCAGGAGTCTGTGTCAGACACGTTTTGGGCACAAATGCTTTCAGACACAATTTAAAATGTTTAGGATTTGGTCTTGTTGGGAAAAAGTGGCAATACTCTACAAGACTCAAGGCGCGAGATTTAATGTGGAAAACTCTCCCCAAGTTAAGGAGAGTAAAACCACGAGGCAATACCGGTCAACAAGCACTATGTAATCAAGAATTACAACTCACAATGCCCATATTTAATCACCCCTAAATTCAAGTAGCTCCTCCCCACACGAGAACAAAGATAAGGAAGAAGAGAATCACACTCAAGGTGTACAAAATCTCTCTCTTAACTTTATCTCCTCACAACACCGTTGTCGCTGTTGGGGATTTCTTGTTGCCACTATGATCGTTGATCGATCGTCTCCACTGGTGACAAGGTCGCCTACCTCGTCGTTTCCTGAGGTACTCATTCTAGTTGGATCCTCCAACTAGGATTTTGACACGCTGCTGCAAACCGAAAGCTTTCTCCGCCTGAGAGAGGGAGTGTGTGTTCTCTGCTAATTGGACAAACAACCGTCGTAGTCACAACACCAACAACCGCAACTAACTGATGTGTGTCTTCCGCTCTCGGATATGCCTCCGCTGTCAATGCCCTCTATTGTGTTGTCGACTACCAACCACTACTTTGCCTCAAGGCAAAGTTGTTGGCCCTCTCTTATCCAAAAGAGAGCTCCACCTGTTGTTCTTGTTCTATGACTATTCTACCATAGAAGACACCAACAATGAACAACTGATGGGATGATCCCAATGGCCTTCCCCATGGTCTCTATTTATAGGCCTCCATCCATGTAGTTGCAACCAGGACTCCTAATCCAAATCCCAGTCTCACTCCTAGTCCAACTCCATGATGCACAAAGGGAACCATCTTCTTGTTTCCTATTGGATTTGACTCGTATTAGGATTGGAAACACATGTACAATTCCTTTTTATGTCCCAATCCAATTTGGATGTGGGACGGACTCCTATTCCCAACAATCCCCCCTACGGCCCATAAGGGAGACATTGTCTTCATCAATCATCCAAAATATCTTCTGGACTCCATCATCACCTGTGATGGGTTCCGATAGGTGGTCATTCTCCTCAAGCATGTCAACATCCTGTTGTTTTCATCCCTCTTCTTGAAGTCCCACCTTGACTTCACTTTGTTCCCAAGAAACAGAGAAGAAGTATCTTGGCCACACTGCTTCTCTCTGCATGCCCACACCTGGAACTTTGTCGGCTCCCCCTGACCGGTCAGTCGAGCCCTCCTGTATGAAAACCATGTTTCTGTCCTTCTACAGTAAGCTTCAAAAACCTTCTTATGACACTCCCCCTGTCGATGTAAGTCTACATCAAGAGTCTGATCCTCCAGCCTGGGTGTAGAAACTAAATCTTCAATGTATTGCCCTCCTTCCTCACACGTGTGCTGTCTCAAGAAAGTATTTAGAGCGGACTTTTCTAATTGGGAGCCGTCACAATGCATCTCCTGATGCATATAGAAATCCACTTTTCTACCCTTTCTTACATCAGTGAGAGAATCCCACAGCTCAGTCATGCGGCTATCTGTAGAACTTCCTCGTAGTCCTCCATGATTCCATCTTCTTTGAGATGGCTTTGACTTCTTCACTTCTTGAACCTTGTCTTTGTGCACTCTGAATGTGGTTTTATATAGATTGCAGCATAGTCTGCCTCGAGCTATCACCAAACACCCTTTTGTCACCTTGTACTTGCCTCCGCTAAACTCGAGATGATATCCGTTCCTATCTAATAAGGAACTAGAAATTACGCTGAGTCTCAGATCTGGAACATGACAAACATCCTTGAGCGTGACAATACACTTGATATCTATTTTGACGTAGATATCACCAATCCCGACGATCTTTGAGTAGCTAGCATTCCCCATCCTCACATTGTCAAAGTTCCCTCTTTTGTATCTTGTGAATAACTTCTTGTGAGATGCACCATGACATGTCGCTCTCGTGTCTATCGCCCACTCAACATCATCCTTTGTATTCAGACACTGCTCTTGGACTGTAAGCACTTCCTCTTCAATAACAACTGAATTGTTCTGCTCATCATCCTCTTATTCTTTGGCGAGTTCTTGTGACACCCTCTTCCAGACCTTGCAGTCCTTCTTGAAGTGTCCAACTTTTCCACAATAGTAACATTCTTTACCCCTTGTCTTTGATTTTCCGCGGTTAGAACCGTGATTGCGACTCTGATTTCTTCCTCTACCTCCAACGAGTAGAGTTGAACTTGAAGAATTAGATCTGTAACATTCCCTCTTGCGGATGTTTTCACTCAGGATCAAATCCCAAATATCTTCAAGCTTTAGCTTTATGCTTCCTGACGAACTGCTGACTGCTGTCACGGTAGCAGACCAACTTTCGGGCAAAGAGGAGAGTAGGATAAGAGCTTTAACTTCATCTTCAAACTTGATCTCCATGGAGTTGAGTTGTGTGATTATGATGTTAAACTTGTTGATGTGATCAACTACAGAGGCTCCTTCACTCATCTTTAGTTGAACAAGCGACGCATCAAATATACCTTGTTCGCAGTAGTTGGCTTCTCGTACATATTTGATAGCGTCTTCAGAAGTCCCACAGTTGTCTTCTCGTTGGCAATGTTGAATGCAACATTTCCCGCCAATGTCAACCTGACCACTCCAAGTGCCTGACGATCAAGGAGATCCCAGTCCTCCTGCTTCATGTGTTCAGGTTTAGTCCCCACCAGAGGTTGATGCAGTTTCTTCTGGTACAGATAGTCTTCATACTGCATCTTCCAGAAGCCAAAGTCCTTGCAATCAAACTTGTCGATGCACACTTTCCCGTCTTCAGACATCATTGTCACTTCCACTTCAACCTTCCAACCTCGCTCTGATACCACTTGTTGGGAAAAAGTGGCAATACTCTGCAAGACTCAAGGCGTGAGATTTAACGTGGACAACTCTCCCCAAGTTAAGGAGAGTAAAACCACGGGGCAATACCGGTCAACAAGCACTATGTAATCAAGAATTACAACTCACACCGCCCAGATTTAATCACCCCTAAATCCGAGTAGCCCCCCCCCACACGAGAACAAAGATAAAGAAGAAGAGAATCACACTCAAGGTGTACAAAATATCTCTCTTAACTTTATCTCCTCATGACGTCGTTGTCACTGTTGGGGATTGCTTGTTGCCGCTACGATCGCTGATCGATCGTCAACACCGGTGATAAGGCCGCCTATCTCGTTGTTGCCTGCGGTACTCGTTCTAGTTGTCTCCTTCAACAAGGATTTTGGCATGCTGCGGCAAACTGAAAGCTCTCTCTACCTGAGAGAGGGAGTGTGTGTCCTCTGCTGACCGGACAAACAACTGCCGTAGTCACAACACCAGCAACTGCCACCGACTGATGTGTGTCTTCTGCTCTCGGATCCGCCTCCACTGTCAATGCCCTCTGTTGTGTTGCCGACTACCAACCGCTACTTTGCTTCAAGGCAAAGTCGTTGGCCCTCTCTTATCCACAAGAGAGCTCAACCTGTTGTTCTTGTTCTACGGCTCTTCTACCACAGAAGGCACCAACAACGAACAACTAATGGGATGATCCCAATGGCCTCCCCCATGGTCTCTATTTATAGGCCTCCATCCATGTAGTTGCAACCATGACTCCTAATCTAAATCCCAGTCTCACTCCTAGTCCAACTCCATGATGCACAAAGGGAACCATCTTCTTGTTTCCTATTGGAAACACATGTCCAATTCCTTTTTAAGTCCCAATCCAATTCGGATGTGGGCCGGACTCCTATTCCCAATAGGTCTTTTTCTACATTGCAGACATAGTTGGACACAACCTAAAGGCTTCATGGACATCTTTGCATCAGTTGTTGCTGCAATAGCCTATTTCAAAGTGTAAAAGTTAAATATACAATTACTATTTTGTCATTTTGAAATGCATCATCGAGCTGGGATATAATCAAAGTTGCAAACAAATCTGTTAAAAACAATCAATATGTAAAACCTAAGATGGATTAGGTGTTATGAATCACATTATAGTCTAATAAATTGATTAAATGAATAGTAACAACTATTAGATATATGACTGCTGTAGCAACCATTTATTTAGCATGGGTTAAGCCCAATGTAGTGCAGCAAGTACATGTGAGAAAAGTAGTTTTATCTCTAGTGCAAATGGAAAAGAAGTTTTATCATATGTAGTTTGGTCCTTATATGTAGGATCACATGAGGCACTAGTGTCCAAGGGGTCCTATAAGGGAGGTATGCTCACCTCCTTAGTGGGTGGGGTTACCACATCACAATGCACGCACGCATGCATGCGCGCGCGCCACACCATACCTCGCCTCGCCTGGCCGGGCCGGGTACGGGCTCGGGCATGTGGCTTGTGGCTTGTGGGTTGTGCATTGTGGATTGTGGAGAACATCTTTCATATTTTTTTTACACTAGGATACAACTAAGTAATAAATTACTCGTGTAATTAATTATTTCTTTCCTATTCAGATTTCTTAATCCTAACCAGAAAGTGTTTCTCTTTTTTGGATTTTCCATAATATGTACAAGAGTGACTGAGTGTTTGCGTCTTACTGGGAATAGGAATAAGGGACGTTTGTGGCTATATATACATCTCTGGTCCTTAGGGTTAAACACACAACAAATGAACTTCAGCCGCCGTTTTCACGTGTGTTTTAAGAACCCTAATCCAGAGAGCGAGAGCCTTCGTTCCAGAGCCATTTTTTGTGGAGTTTATCTCCTGTGTGAAGTGAGGCTTCTTTCTCCTTCCCGTCACCTAGACAAGACTGTCAGGCAGAGGTTCCTGCAGACACTGTGCTGCACTGGTGGTAGTGCAACGAGATGAAATCAAGCACGAGCGAGACGTGTCTATTCCAGGTTCGTGTCAGATCGAGACTAGGAGAATGGTGCCTATCCACAAGGATTGTCGGGTACTGATTTATTTAAGTATCACATTCATTTCTCAACGAATGATCTGGTTTGCAAATCTAACTCGTTTATTTCTATTCTCCTGCTATGTTTGATCTTTGTTTTCTTATTGGATCTGCCTGAACTTGTTAATTAATTTACACCTACGGCTGTTGCATGCAACGACATAATAAATATTAACAACAATCTTAAAGAAATGATCTTTTTGTCATTAATTAATAATGGCCGATCAGGGTGGTTCGGGAAATAAAATTGATACCAGTAGTATGCCTGAAAAATTTACTGGTACTAACTTTACTCGTTGGTAGATTCAGATGGAAATTTGACTGAATATTGCGGGTTTTGATCAGTACTTAGTAGAGACTGAACCTAAATATGATGAAATGATGCCTGATAATGCAAATATAATTGCTAATTGGAAGAAGGGTGACAAAATGTGCCGCGACTTGATTCTGTTTGGTTTAAATAACAAACTGTATGATTCTTACTCAAAGCCGCCAGTCACTACATCTAAGTTTTTGTGGGAATTGTTGATTAAGAATTTTAGTACTGAAAATCAAGGTGTTGAAAAATATTGCGTGTCTAAATTTCTTAAGTTTCAGATGGTTGAGGGTAAGTCAGTTTCTGATCAAACACATAATCTACAACTCCTAGTTCATGAACTCTTAGATGCCAAGATGGTATTGCCTGAGAAGTTTGTTGTTATGTCTATCATAGAAAATTCCCTAAGTCATGGGAATCGTTTGGTATGTCTCTGAAGCATCGCAAAGGGACACACACAATGGAAGAACTAATGATGGATATTAATATACAAGAAGAACACTTAAAGGAGAAAATGGTCAAGGTGCCTATTGATGAAAATCCAACTTTTGATTTTACTTCTGTGAAAAACACCAAAGATAAGAAATCTAAGAATGCACATAAACCTAAGGCAAAGATCCAAAAGAAACCAAAGAACAAATCTTGTTGGATTTGTGGATAGGTTGGCTACTGGAACAAGGATTGTCCTTCGAAGAAGGCAAAGAAAGCTGTCGCATCTACAACTAAGGAGGTTGTGGTCAACATGATGACTACATCCTTGAACCTCAATGATGGGTACGTGTCTATTAAACCTGAAATCCTTTCTATTTTTGAACCACTTTATTGGATAATTGACACTGGGGCTAATGTACACGTCTGTGCTGATCCATGTTTGTGTCTTATCAGGCCTCTCGAGGTCGGTCTGTGACTTTGGGTGATTCCAGCTCTATAGAAGTCAAAGGCAAAGGAGGGGTGGACTTGAAGTTCCCTTCGGGGAAGGTTTTGACTCTTAATAGGATCAGACATGTTCCAACCATTTGACGTAATATCCTTAGTGGCGTCATTTTAGTTAGGGAAGGTTATAGAGTAGACTGCAAATGTAATAAGGCTATTATTACACGCCTTCGTGATTCTTTGTTTTTTGGCAAGGGGTACTTATGTGATGTGGAGAAATTATTTAAGATTCATGTTGAACCTATTTCAAATTCCATTTTAAATTTGAATGATTGTAGTTCTGTTTGTATGAATCGTGTTTCATCTGATGTTTGGCATTCACGTTTGGGACATGTTAATGTTGCATCAATGAAGCGTATGATGAATCTAAATTTGATCTCTAAATATGAAATTAGCAACAATAAATGTGAAATATGTGTACAAGCTAAACTGCCAAGGAAGCATTTTCATTCTGTGAATAGGAATTCGGAAATTTTGGATTTAGTGCATACATATATCTGTGAATTTAATGGTGTTGCTACGAGGGATCAAAAGCGTTATTTTATAACTTTTATTGATGATGTGAGTAGATATTGTTATGTCTTTTCACTTAGAAGTAAATATGAGGCATTGGATAAATTTAAAATTTATAAGAAAGAAGCCGAAACTCAAACCAGTAAAGTACTTAAGCGATTAAGGTCTGATAGGGGAGGAGAGCATACTTCGAACTTGTTTTTGGAATTTGACCAATTACATGGTATAGTTCATGAGATCACTGCTCCTTATTCACCACAATCAAATGGGATTGTTGAACGTAAAAACCGAACCTTAATATATATGGTAAATACCTTACTCCAAACATCTGGATTACCCAACTTTATGTGGGGGGAAGCTTTGAATACGGCTTGCCATATTCTGAATAGAGTTCCCCATAAGCATTCAGAGAGTAGTCCGTTTGAGTTGTGGAGATGAAGGAAACCGAGTCTTAAATATCTTCGAGTGTGGGGGTGCCTTGCTAAGGTACTTGTCCCTGAACACAAAAGGAAGAAATTGGGACCGAAAACGGTTGATGTCATATTCTTGGGTTATGTAGAGACAAGCTATGCTTATAGATTTTTAATTGTAAAATCAGATATCTCTGGCATTGAGGTCAATACAATTGTAGAATTACGTGATGAAACATTCTTTGAGGATGTATTTCCTATAAAAACAAGTGTGCCCAATGAAGTATCTCAAGAAGATTGATTTACCACATGTTCCATTCCCGAGCATGTGGAAAGGATGACAAATGTGGGGGGCGACTCAGAACAAGCTATTTCTGAATCTGATGATTCTAAATAAATAGTTGAACCAAGGAGAAGTAAACGGCCTAGGACATCAAAGGACTTTGGAAGTGAGTTTCTCACTTATAATGTTGAGGATGATCCTGTTACTTTCAAACAAGCTATGGAATCTCTAAAACCTAAGTTTTGGAAAGAAGCCGTTAATGATGAAATCCAATCAATTCTCTCGAATGGAACTTGAGAATTGGTGGATTTGCCTCCTGGTTGTTCTGCAGTTGGTTGCAAATGGATCTTTAAAAAGAAACTTAATGCAGACAGGACAATCAATAAGTATAAGGCCATGTTAGTTGCTAAGAGTTACACACAAAGGGAAGGAATATATTATTTTGATACCTATTCACCTGTTTCCCGTATGACCACAATCCGAGTTCTTATAGCATTGGCTTCTATTTATAATCTCTATATCCATCAGATGGATATGAAGACTGTATTCTTATACGGTGATCTTCAGGAAGAGATATATATGGAACAACCTGAGGGATTTGTGGGTCGTAGGAATGAGTCCAAAGTGTGTAAACTTGTTAAGTCATTATATGGCTTGAAATAAGCCCCTTAGCAATGGCATGAGAAGTTTGATTCTGTGATATCATCATTTGGCTTTGTTTCTAATGAATTTGATAAGTGTCTCTACTGCAAAATTGTCAATAATGGATTCATTTTGCTATGGTTATACGTCGATGATATCCTTCTTTTTTGTTCTGATATGAAAGTAGTAAATGAGACAAAGTCATTCTTGTGTAGCAAGTTTGAGATGAAGGATATGGGTGTCACTGATGTGATTTTAGGGCTTAAAATCATTAGGTCTACTAATGGTATAACTCTCTCCCAGTCTCACTATGTTGAGATGATATTGGAGAGGTTTGAGTACACATCACGTAAACCTATTAAGACTCCATATGACTCATCCAAGCCCTTGTTCAAGAATGAGATTGGGGTTCTAGTGTCTCAATTATGATACTCTCAGATTATCGGAAGTTTGATGTGTCTTATGAACTGTACACGTCCAGACATTGCATTTGACGTGAACAAGTTAAGTAGATACACCAGTTGTCCCGATAAGACCCATTGGGAAGCTCTTGACAGAGTTCTGAGGTATATCAAGGGAACATGTTCTCTTGGGTTGCATTATGGTAAACATCCTTTCGTAGTCAAAGGATATAGTGATGCAAGCTGGATTGCCGTGAATTTTGAGAGTAATGGTGTCACAGGATATGTATTCCTGTTGGGAGGAGGAGTTGTTTCCTAGAGGTCTAAGAAACATATCATATTGTCTCGGTCCACTTTTGAGGCAGAGTTGTGTGCTTTAGATGAAATTGGATTGGAAGCTAAATGGCTACATGGACTTATGTCCAGTTTACCTATGGTAATGAAGCAGTTTCCTGCAATTTCAGTTCACTGTGAAAACACTACAACTATTGATAAGATAAAGAGTTCCAAGTACAATAAAAAATAGCATAGACATATCCAAGTCAGATTGAAATATGTAAGGGAGTTAGTGTCTAATGGGGTCGTGGCTGTGGACTACATCGGTACCAAAGATAAAAGAGTTGATCCTTTCACTAAAGGTCTTACCTTGACTTTAGTGGAAAAATCCAGGTTGGGGATGGGACTGGAACCCCTATAGATTTGCAGGCAGTAGAAACCCAACCCAAAAGAGTGGAGATCCCACAAATTAGGTTCAATGTGGTAATAACAAGCTGTCAGGTAAATCGGATGACACTATGTATTCTTATTTGATGCTTCTTGCATCTGTGTGTCTATTCCCTGGGAGACGTGTTAGTGTCATGACTGCAAGTTAGTAAGAGATTAGTCTCTGAATGATGTCAAGTCTTAGGATAGGATGTTAGCAATACATCCTTGGAGACTCCAACTAAGTGATTGATGTTGTGTAGGCCGCAACAGGAGAATTGGGTTGTTCTCTATTATCAATCATGATATAAAATTTTGTATGCATGGCCTTAATATATTATTTTCTTTCCTACCATGTCTTTATTGTGTTGTTACCAACCTATACTCTTGTACCCAAGGTTCAGGTTCAAGACTTCTGTTCACCTAGTTCCTATGGGGGTCATAGTTGGATAACTCAGGTAGATTCAAACCGAAAGGTATCTGCTGAAAGCACAGTATGGAGAATTGAATGGTAGAGCACACTACACATTTGACTTTGCGGGGGGTTGTTAGATATATGACTACTGTATCAACTATTTATTTAGCATGGGTTAAGCCCAATGCAGTGCAACAAGTACATGTGAGAAAAGTAGTTTTGTCTCTAGTGCAAATGGCAAAGAAGTTTTATCCCATATTGCTCACTCCTAGAACTTTTACAGTCCTTATATATAGGATCACATGGGATACTAGTGTCCAAGGGGTCCTAGGAGGGAGGTATGCTCACTTCCTTGGTGGGTGGGGTTACCACATCACAACGCAGGCACGCACGAGCGCGCGCCACGCCATGCCTGGCTTGGCCTGGCCAGGCCGGGTACGGGCTTGGGCTTGTGGCTTGTGACTTGTGACTTGTAGATTGTAGATTGTGGATTGTGGAGAATGTCTTCCGTCTTCTTTTTGTACTAGGATACAACTAAGTAATTAATTACTTGTGTAATTAATTGTTTCTTTCCTATTCGAATTTCTTAATCCTAACTGGAAAGTAATTCTCTTTTGCAGATTTTTCCGTGACATGTACAAGAGAGACTGAGTGTTTGCGTCTTACTGGGAATAGGAATAAGGGACGTGTGTGGCTATATATACACCTCTGGTCCTTAGGGTTAAACACACAACAAACAAACTTCAGCCGCCGTTTTCACGTGTATTTTGAGAGCCCTAATCCAAAGAGCGAGAGCCTTCGCTCTAGAGACGTTTTTCGTGGAGTTTGTCTCCTATGTGAAGTGAGGCTTCTTTCTCCTTCCCGTCACCTAGACGCGACTGTCAGGCGGAGGTTCTTGCGGACGTTGTGCTGCACTGGTGGTAGTGCAACGAGACGACGTCAAGCGCGAGCGAGACGTATCTGTTCCAGATCCGTGCCGGATCGAGACTGGGAGAACGGTGCCAATCCGCGAGGATTTTTGGGCACTGATTTCTTTAAGTATCACGTTCGTTTCTCAACGAACGATCTGGTTTGCGAATCTAACTCGTTTATTTTTGTTCTCCTGCTATGTTTGATCTTCATTTTCTTATTGGATCTGTCTGAACTTGTTAATTAATTTACATCTGCTGTTGTTGCATGTAACGACATAATAAATATTAACAACAACAACTCACTTATATATTCTATAATCTACCATATTTAAGGAAACACGTCTTTTGTTTTCTTATTACTCACATATGCAACTGAATCAACCTCACTAAATCATCCAAATCAGTTTATGGTGAGTTGGTAGATCATATAGGCGGTATTAAGTTAATATTTGCATGGCAGAGGGTAGAAAAAAAGTTGGAAAAGAAAAATTAGAAAACATACAATTAGTGTAGAGGAAATAGCAGGTTAGAAAAGAAGAGGGTGAAAAAAAACTATAGGACATTTACAAATAAGTAAATTCGGAGGAGGAACCCGAGAATATCAATTTGGACATTAGCTTGAGAGAAAGGAAATATGATAAGGATGGACCTGATTGTTGTTATTTATATAGGAGAAAATAATCCAGAATATGAGAGAACAGAAAACGCTACCCAATGTAGTTAGAGCACCAAATAAAACATAGATGCGTTGGGACAGGGATAAAAGAATTACCCTACTTTATGTTGTCTTCGCTTCAGCGGAGAAGATAAGATAAGAGCTTATCATCGTTGCTTGAAAAGGAGGAAAGCTCATGGGCTGCAATTCAAGTGGAAAGACAATACTAATGGGTGTTTAGATAATATATTGATTGACATGTATGCTAAAAGCGGATGCACCCCAGAAGCATATTGTTTCTATCCACGAAATAAAGGTCAGTGTATAGTATAGATATGGATTAGCACCTCCCTCCACGCACTTTCCTGTATAGTATAGATATAGATTAGCACCTCCCCCCTCCACACACTTTTCTGTATAGTATAGATATAGATTAGCACCTCCCCGGACCGATATGCATCTTTCTACATTGTATAAAGTATTATGCTTCACGTCATGTCCTAGGCATTGTTTGAATCTGTAAGTATTAGTTGTAGAAGTCGCATTCAACTCCTCCTAAGCCTGCGTTTGGCACGGGACCGAAATCCGGTTTCGTGTTGTCTTTTAGTGCCAACCCTGCCAAACAACTTCCGGTTCAAGGCTGGTTCGTGTTTGGTTCAAAACCCAGAAAATCCTCCGTTATGGGATAACGGAACCCCCCAATCCGGGTTGTCCCAGTCCCACGAGGGGCGGGATTCCGGTTCACAAACCGGTTTAGGCGATCCTCTCCTGTCCTCGCCCCACACCCATCCCGACATTCTTCTCCTTTCCCCTCTACCTGCTCCTTCTGCTATGTGGTCTATCCTCTCTTCTCTCCCGACACCTCCTCTCCCGAGACCTCGAGACGAGCTCTGTGGTCTATCCTCGCCATTACTATTATCGCCATTAATAAAGCTGAGGCATTGTTTCCATCGGTCGTTTCCAGCGGCAGCCATGCCAGGTGACTGGCGTACCCTAAACCCTGCCCAGTGGAGTAGGCGGAGTAGCAGGTCAATCAACCAGCAAAGATGTGGTGGCTCGTCTGCAAGCTCGTCTACAAGCGCCGAGCTACTCCCGAGTTGTCAACTCGCATCAAAGCGCCGTGCAGTAAATCCTAGGAAGGGCAACCAGTGTCCCGCCTGCTATATAGTTGTGTACTTCATCATCGATCTGATCGCATTTCACCTTCGAAGCCTCCATACTATCTTCTGTTCCGCCGCCGCTGCCGAGCCGCTGTTGTGGAAAGTCACCGACCTGCTTACAAGGTAGGTATCTGCCGCCCATTGTCAGTAACATTGCAAGGTTTTCAGTATAAAATTGGTATATGTCTCCGCCGACCTGCTTTTCAGTAACATTTCAAAGTATCAAGGTGTAGAGTACCTCGTAATTACACTAATTTCTGGGAAAAAATGGTATCTTCGACTTCCATTGTCAAAAAGGCTGCAAGGAGCCAGCTTGAATGAACTGAAAAAACGTTAGCCTCAAAGCTACTGTGGTGACGATGATAGAAAATACCTTAGGACCTGTATGAATGAACTAAAAAATTATTCCAGTCCACAATCTCGATTTCAATCATGCACATATCACCTATAATTTCTATACTTCTTAATAATCCTTCTCATGTTTAATTTTCTGGGATTATAGAAGTATGCTGCCAAATATGCCCTTAGCTCGTTATAGTGCATTGTTTAGCTTCTCTGTATATTACCTTTTATATATCAGGACACATGCTCCTGATTAGCTATGTTACCTTCTGTATATTACCTTCTATATATTACCTTCTATTTATATTGTCGGTTGTATTACATATGAATATGTAAGTAAAAGGTTATTACTTAAGAAAATTGAATCCCTAGTGTGTTTCTATTTTGTTTCCAATGGTAAGACAAGAAAATACAGTATATAATGTGTATGCTTGTATTTCTAGTATTTGTTAAAATTTAAATAGATAAAATATAGTATACTAAAAATAGGAATCTATAAGATGTATGTCATAAATATTATATAGTTATATGCAAACATCACTTTGTTACTTAAATAGCCACATATTAGATTATTATTTCAAAATTATAATAAAGGTAACTCAAACCACCAAATATAGGGCACTTTTGATCATTGGATGATGAGTTCCATGCATGGAGGTTTACTATTCAAGTCCCCTGGTCTTGTTAGTGGTGGGTACAAATGTGACCCTTGCTCGATTATTGAGCTTCTTCTAATTTGGATAGGTAGTATGGGCAAGATTGGACTAAAAATTCATAGATCAACCAGAGATTTTAATGAGTGTCTGCATTGTTAGTAAACATGCTTTTAACATACTGTGTACATCTTAACTATGATTCTATTTTGTATACAACTGTATCTTATTCAAAACATGTTTCTTTTTGTTCAAATAATAAGATTGTCCATTTTGTGTATATGCAAATAATATTTTATTGTCAAACTATATTAGGTATTTTAATTAAATATCATCAATACTGTCCTCAAACTCAGGCTAATACCATTATAAAAATTGACTTACTTTTTAATATGCAAGTAGTTTCTTACTTTGGACCGAATTTGGCAACACTTTTTTGTTCACCTGCAACTTGTCAACAACATGTTCGGTTAGGAAAACACTCAACCACTAGAATTAGTGTAGTTTTAAGCTTGGTTTGTACACCCACCTAGTGATTACCATCATCACTCACTAAATTGGGATCTCCTTGAATCATGATACTATATAATGTGATATAGTTTGCCTGTGTAGAGATTGATACTATTCCAATTAGACCTAGTAACATTTTTGGTTTTTCTTTTCCTTGTATATATGGTTGTATCATTGTAGGCCCATCTTGTTTCACATATCTAATTACACAAGAGTAAGAAAAAACAGAGTGAAAAGAAATGAATCAAACTATATACATGACTAAAATCATAGCAAACAAATTTTGTTTGACTTTTCTCAAAATGCTATGGGTTTCTCAATAGAAGTTGAATGCATTCTCATTCACAAACACATTGTGGTTTCATTTTTTTGTAAGATCACTTTCTCTTCATGGTGAAGAATCCTATTTTTTGGTTCTTTATTTTTTGGATAGCTGTGATCAAAACAAATGCACACAAGATATTGCCTTGGATGGAGAAAAGACATGTAACATTAATAGTATTTGTTTAAAAAATAATATTAATGAGTATCATATCTTTATTTTACACACTGGAGCATACTCGACAGTCCAGAATCTTGATTTCAATCATGCACATATTAGCTATAATTGCTATACTGCTTAAAAATCCTTCCCATGTTTAATTTTCTGGGATTATAGAAGTATGCTTCCAAATATGCCCTTAGATCCTTATAGTGCATTGTTTACCTTCTCTGTATATTACCTTCTATATATCAGGACACATGAGCAGAAATATTTGCAGAACTATTTGCAATTAGTGATCTGTTTGCAATTAGTGATCTGCAATTAGTGATATTTTTGCACTATATGAGCAAAACTGCTCAATGTTGTACTGGAATCTTATATTCAAATTGGAATGTTGTGAATGCTTGTAGAAGTGTTGAGTTTTAAGTAGTTCGAGTACATGCTTATTTATATTGTCGGTCGTATTACATATGAATACGTAAGTAAAAGGTTATTACTTAAGAAAATTGAATCCCTAGTGTGTTTCTATTTTGTTTCCAATGGTAAGAGAAGAAAATACACTATATAATGTGTATGCTTGTATTTCTAGTATTTGTTAAAATTGGATTGCTGTGAATGCTTGTAGAAGTGTTGAGTTTTAAGGAGTTCGAGTACAAGCTTATTTATATTGTCAACTTATATGAGAACCCTACTGTCCATTACATCATAATAATCTTAGCCATGAAAAGAAAACTATATGGCGGCAATTGTGCAAATTGTGGTTGTTGTGCTAGGGTTGTGATACATCAGACATATACCAATACTTTTACAATGTTACTATTGTACACACAAATTCTGCTGATTATATTGCAAATAATACCACTATTTCGGCTAATCTGTGTTCCCTCTGAATTTCTTGTATGTACCGTCCTTGACCCTGTCGTTGCCTGTGCAACTCTCTTCAACCTTCACTTGGGCTTACCAGGTATATCTCATGAGCAATACGAACACGTTTAATGTGAATGCCATGTTGAATGCTTGCTATTTATGTAGTTTTCCTGTAATGAACATATTTGATGATGCGTTTACTCAACCATTTCAAATTTAACTACAATTTAAAATTTGTTGTACACATTTTGGATCTTATGACTGGTCTGGGTAATGGATCTTGTCTTAGCCTACTTCAATACAAGTTATTGCTTTCAACTGCGTAGTCTCATACTAGGTTTGTATGACGGTTTCGTTTAAACACCCACACTAAATTGATATATCACAGTGTCATTGCTACTATGGCTGCACCCGACCTGAGGTTCCGTATTGTATGGTCGAAAGAGTTGGATGAGGCTCTGGTTGCGGCATTGATGAGACAATATGACATGGGTAGGTGCGTCGATGGAATATTTACTAGGGACGCGTGGAGGGAGACGCTACACGATTGACATATCAGGATGGGGAGGAACGAGGGTACATTGGATCAGTTAAAAACTCGGTGGAAGAACGTCAGGAGAGACTATGCAAAGACAAAACTGGTAACCAACAAAAGCGGTGTTGGATGGGATGACAACAGGCACAAGCCAATATTGCCTGACACCCCAGAGTGGAGGGAGGCACTTGCGGTATGTCTAATAATACATACTACCCTGACTATTATATATTAAATTAAACTTGTTACTTTTGACCTAATCAGTAGTTGTCCCCTATTTTAGCCAAACAAGGAACTAGCGAGATTGATCAACAGACCATTCTACCACTACCACGACGTCGAGCTGATGGGGGGAGGAACATAGCTAGGGGCCATCATGCAATGTCCTCAACTGATAGACAACCTCCTTCTGATGTTGCATCTGAAGATGATGTTGTTGTTGACCTAGATGCATCCGATTCATTTGTCAGCCCAGAACCAACCAGTCCAACCAGTTTCACTGAAGACGTGGTCAATTCTGGGACACAAAGTGAGGACACCAATGGCGGATCACACAACCAAGGTGTTGGTGAAACGACTCCCACCACGATCAGACATAGGAAGTGAGCGTCAAGCTCACTGGACAGTTGTGTCCTGTCTAATGATGTTGTGTCCGAATTCACAAAGGTGTTTTCCAAGGTACATGAGATGGGCAGCGGAATTGCTGCTAGGTGTAATGATAAAGACGAATACCAAACCATTTTGCACCACTTTCATGCAACCTACCATGACGCCCCTGTCCCAGTTTTTACCACTCTTGTGCACGCCATAAAAGATCCATCTAACTGTAACATTTACCTAAGCCTTATGGACACCCCACAAAAAATTACCATTTGGTTGCAAGACTTGTGGGAAATGAAGAACACAACTTCTACAGCTTCTGCATCACAATCACCCTTCACGCCACAATCTCCACCGTACTTTTGAGGTTGACTAATTTAATAAGTATATCACTATCCTGGCTTTTATTTGATGAACTTTATCAGAAGTTGTTGTTGTACTATTTTATTCAGTTGTTGTTGTACTATTTTATTCTGTTGGGAACAAGCTCTGAACTATAGTACTATGTAATGGTTTAAATGGAACAAGCCCTAATTTCATTTCTGCAATATCTCAATATTTCCCTGATGTGGATAATCGCTTTTAATTATAGACGTGATGGCCGGTATGCATCCATATGAAACAACTGATGACATTCTAAAACTACTGCATCTTATGTCTGGTCCGGCTTATGACATTGCTAACACAATATCCTACCAAATAGCCGACCAAATTTCCCACAATATCATGGCAAATTCAGACGCCTCAACCACACACCAACCAATACCGAGATCGGTCAGTATTAGGAGCGGCCATCAAAAGGTTTTAGAAATAATAACCGGCCATGAAAGGAGGGTGTATGATCTGTACCGTATGCTACCCAACACGGTTTTAGCCTTTGTTGACAAACTTGAGGCCCGAGGTTTGTTGAAAAGTACCAGAGGTGTGTCATCAGTGGAGGCAGTTTGCTACTTCCTTCAGATGGTTGGCCATGGCCATACCAACCATGTTCTTGCTGAGGACTACATTCACAGTGGTGAGACCATAAGTAGAAAGTTTAACGAGGTGTTGGATGTAGTGTGTGCTTTGTGCAGCGAATATATTGTCATGCCAACTGCATCCACAACTTTACACCGCCGCATCGGCGAGAGTCCAAGATTTTACCCTTACTTCAACGTATGACCATCACTTGGTTGACCATTGTCCATTCCATTGTTAATATAACCACTATCGTCAGCGTTGAGTTTGGTATTTACTTGCGTATTTCTTATATACTTGTCTTAGGATGCCATTGGGGCAATTGACGGGACACACATCCCCATTTTGGTGAAGCGTGAAATGCAAAATCGATATAGAAATAGAAAAGGGAATGTTTCCATGAATGTCATGGCTGCAGTCGACTTCTCAATGGAGTTTACATATATCATGACTGTTTGGGAGGGATCTGCTGCTGACCAAAGGGTACTTCAGGCAGCTACAACCACAGATGGGTTCAAAGTACCCGCTGGGAAGTACTATCTTGTTGATGCAGGGTACATCAACACCAGGCAATTTCTTGCACCATATCGAAACGTTGCTTACCATATAGCAGAGTATCGGGGTAACAGAGGCTCATACACAAGCGAAAAGGAAATGTTCAACCACCGACATGCTCAACTATGTAACATTGTTGAGAAAACCTTTGGTGTGTTGAATAAGAGGTTTTCCTACTTTCGTAAAGGAGCAACTTTTCCCGTGCAGTCTCAGTCTCGGATTGTAATGGCTTGTTGTATCGTTCACAATTTTATCCAGCGCCAAAATGATGGCGATCCTATGATGGACGAAAACTTGGATGACCCTCATACTACCACTGACATCTCGAATGAATTGAGTTATGTACAACAAACAAGCCAGGCCGATGCTAGAGAGGGAGATGTCTTGCGCAAAACTGTTGCCAATTCTATGTGGGCAAATCAGTGATTTATACATTTGTTTTGTAACTTGCAGACATTGAAACATGTTCTACAACATGTTTCACTTACTCCCTTTTTTGTGTAACCTAACGGCCAACTTTTGTTCTCAAACTGTATTGTTCACTACAATTTTGCCTACTTATAAATAATGTGAAATTATGTCTCATTAGGTTTTCTGTCTAGAAATGGACAATGACATGCCGTCGTGCCCATGTGGTCTGCAGTGCACCGTACGAGTGTACATGGATGCCACAGATGCGGCAAATGGACAGTTTGAAGACAACAATCCCCACAGGCCATATTTTACATGTGGTAGGGGTCTTGTACAAACAAGATGCCATATGAGGTTACCCGCGCAGCAAGTACCAGCTACAGTGGCTACGCTGACTGCAATTAGGGATGCAATGGTATCACAACTCGCATATGCACGTAGTGAACGCAAGTTCTGGTCAGAACATTGTGCCTTTGTCTGTTCAACCAGAGCAGACACAGATAAGTTACAAGATGAAATTTCAAGTATGCGTGACAGGTGCCGATATCTTCGCCACCGACTTCAAATTACGAGCGATAATGAATCTTCATCATAAGAAGATGGACACAATACGTCATAGATATACTATATTATGATATGTCCAATTGAACTCCACTTGTCTGTTGCAACAATTAGCTACTCATGAACAAATGGTCTTCATATTATCTTCGAAAACTATGTCATGAACCCAATATTTTTCTATTAATCATCAATTTTGTTTTATTAGATGTCGATGATTCCATCTGAGGTTCTGAGGTGTGATTGTGGGCTAAATGCAGCCTTAGGGCTTAACACAGAGGATGCATGGTTAAATGACTTTGCCATTCTGAGTCAAAGGCCGGGCGAAATGTATTACATATGCCCTACTCGTGACGTGTGATAGTACATCAATAAATAATAGACTGTCCTTGTCGAGGTTCCGCATTCTTTGCCATAAACTTGTACCTCGTACTACATTTTAGGGAAAAGACCGATGTAGATACTTCCATTGGGCAGTCGATCTCCTGCCAACAATTGATTCATTGAAAGCGGAGATTATGTTACTAACTGTTGAGTGCAAGTCAGTGTGGGGACAGGCGATGAACATGAAGGACTTCATTGAAATGCATTACAACTAAGATGAATTATACTCTAACAAAAAGTATGAGCATGAGGTTTTAGAACGCAACGTTTCCAGTCTGGAGGAAGATTGTCGTCTGCTTCTGGACATCCGTTCACCTCAAATGACTCCATAACTTTGAATGGCAAATGCATTTACATTGTCTTCTCTGTTTATAATGACTATCAATGGATGTTATGAACATCATACACTTGTTTAATTTAGGCACTTTTATAAACGTCATATTACATTCTAAGTGGTATGAAAATTGTCTTCATGTTGATGAGTGTTTTATTAATGATGTATGTTATTATTCGAATTTTTTCTTAACATTAGCTCAAACCAAATAATACAATTAATTGTGATATACACCCATACTTTTAAAAAATATATTACTTACAGAATCTGTTATATGGCTGGCCAACCGCCGACACCGTCTTTTATCTGGTCACACGAGCTTGATATGGTTCTCAGGGGTTTGATGAGAACCCAATATCACGTGGGTAGATGTGTAAATGGAGTATACTCTACACAGACTTGGATGGACGCATGGCACTAGTTCTTATACATAACAGGAGGCCCTTACATTTCATTGCCTGAGTTGCAAATGCGATGGCAATACATCAAAAGAGAGTTTGTAAGAGACAATATGTTCATATTGGCAGATTTATTGCCTCCCCCCACATTGGCCGTGCAACAAAGCATTGAACGCAACTTCTTGACGACGCGTCACACTTACCCACCAGGGATTTTTTTAGCACTGACGATTGAAATAAACAAATGAACTTGTAACATTTGTGCTAAATGTAGTTGTGTTTTTGCGTCGCAACAATATACATTCTCTACTTATGTGTTACATTATTATATGTTGCTACCATAATGCGATCAAATTTCCTACTTCATTATTATCTTATTGCCACAGTTACTTTACGAATTATGTTATTTGTTCATACCTTTGTTTTTATTAATTTTAGATGTCGACATCGCGTGCAAAGGCAAGGGCAAGGGTAAAATTTGAAAAACTTTTGATGTCACCAGAAAAAAATTCATAAATATGTTGAAGATAACCTTTTATGCACAAAACCATGTTGCAATCACACAAACGAGGAGGGCAAAATCGGGACCAATGATCAAGTCAAGGGCAAAGTCCTCAACGGCAAAGTCAGTCAACATGTTCCTCATTTGCCATTGTTGTTTGATTGGCCAAAAGACGACATCAAACAACAAAACAAGCAGCCGGTGCAGGAACCATGCCCAATGTCATTCTCCCCTGACGAAGATCAGGCGTAAACAATTATGTTATTATCAGTGATCATTTATGTTTCACTAATGATGACAATATGATTATTATCAGTTGATTTTACTGACGATATTGTAATTTGTTTATGTTATGAACAAAATATATTAGGGCAATTTCATATTTCATGTAGCTTGACTGCCAATTTCATATTTCATGTAGCTTGACTGTTACTGACGATAATGTAATTTTTCACACTCATGATGACAATTAACTATGTTCAACATTACATATATACCACATGCAAAAGTCATTCCAGACGACAGTAACGTTTCATTACTTTTTAATCACTACGTTAAAATTAGAATTATCATATCTTATTTGCACTATTATAAATATACAAAAGAACACCCACACAACACAAATAAACTATATTTTTAATATATTCTAAACTTAGGTTGAAGTGACATTACAAATACACATTTTGCGTACTTGTTCAAACAGTGATGCAAGAACATGACAGTTAATTATTAATCACTACGTAAAAATTAGAATTATCATATCTTATTTGCACTATTATAAATATACAAAATAACACCCACATAACACAAATAAAATATATTTGTAATATATTCTAAACTTAGGTTGAAGTGACATCACAAATACACAATCAGCGTACTTGTTCAAACAGTGATGCAAGAACATGACAGTTAATTTTTAATCACTACGTAAAAATTAGAATTTTCATATCTTATTTGCACTATTATAAATATACAAAATAACACCCAAACAACACAAATAAAATATATTTTTAATATATTCTAAACTTAGGTTGAACTGACATCACAAATACACATTTTGTGTACTTGTTCAAACAGTGATGCAAGAACGTGACAGAATAAGAAGATACTGACTACGCTGCCAAACAGAATCAGACTTCCAGCCAAACAGATTCAGCCTACAGTCAGACTGAAATCAGACCAGCTGACCAGAATCAGACTACGTTACCAAACAAAATCAGACTGCATCCTGACTGCCCCAGCACCGGAATCCAGACTAACCCTGACTAACCCAGTCCAGATTCCACAATCCCAGTCCTGTGCCAAACGCAGGCTAAAGCCTTTCATACAAGCTGTCTAGAATATAAAAGGACCAATTCGTAATCCACAAAATCTATACTATACAGGAAAGTGTGTGGAGGGGGCTCCATGCAATATTCACTAACATTTTTTCAAATTACACAACACCCCTTCGCTCTGTATCAAGTAAGCAACAAACTATCAGAGGGGGTTCTTGCAATTTTTACCGAGCTATCTGCAACACCGCCTCTACAATCTCTACTGCTGCACCCAAGGGCTAAATCTTCACATTTTACACCGTTGAAGGGTCGGTCACCTTCTCGACTATTCGTTGTCGTTGTGTAAACCCTTGTCGGGTTCCTCATGAAGAACGACAGTTTCAAAGGCAATTGGAGTGACGCAGAAACAACTCTATGATGGCAGTGTCAAAGGTCGGTCATCTTCTCGACTGTTTCGATCGCTCCTTTTCCATCTGACTGCCTGTAGGGTTTAGGAGAGAAACAGGAACATGGCAGTTTGATAGGGAGATTGGAGCATACTGTCTGGTTTGTACCATCATTGTCAGGTAAATTGTTTTCCCCTCTTCATGTTCTTCATTCTCCTCTTTCGTCCTTTGTTTCTCTTCATCCTCGCAGTTAGCTTGCTGCTGCGCTCTATCTCGGATGATATCTACTATTAGTCTGCCATCTTCGCCTCCCCTTGCTCACCAATCGGTGGTTGTGACTTCTGTGCATACATCGCTAATTTTCATCACCGTCTCAGTTATAGCGATCTCAGAAGGCACAAATAAATGTCGAAAGTTTCCTCTTCTGCTTACTCATTTTCTCTTATGTATCTTTCTGCTCCCTATCTCAACTTTTAGCAGCCGCCCTCATACTTTATTTTATCCAAAATTGTAGTTCCTATCGGAAATAGAAGTGTCGGGACTGACGGGAGGAGCTTAATCGGAAGAAGTAGTGGCGAGATTCAGAATTTGCAGGTACGATCCTTATTGTTAGTCTGTCAAGATCTTCGTGCTTGTTGTTTGGGTTTTGGATATCCTTTCTACCATTGGCTATCACTCCTCACTTCAGCCATGACGGGGGGTGGTTCTTTAGCTTCCATTTGTGCCTGATGACACTAAGACGATTCCAAATTTTGACTTTGCTGCACCTCACTAGGTAATTGATAGTCATGACTTCTATGCTCCTGTGATTTGGCTTCACTGTCTCATTCGTGGTTCTTTCGTAAGATGCTTAATTTGATCCATACTACATACTAGCAGTCCGCCAGTTGTTGATTTCCGTCAGGAAATGTGATCGTTCTACTGAGGCAACCAATAAATGTTGAAAATATGTTCCTCTTCTTCCTTTGATTCAAGCTCCATCTTACGTTGAATTGGAGTGTATTTGTAACGCTATTTGCATTTTTACTGTTGTATGAGATCCAAGTTGTCATGTTGATCTCCAGCTCCGGTTGGTACCAACACGAGAAAAGTGTTAGGCTTTGGGCAAGGATCTCAATCGGAAGTGACCATGGTGGCATTGTGGTTTGGTGGGTATGGATTTTATTGTTAGTAGTCTTTATTGTTAATATGTCAATATCTTCATTGTTTTTATGGTTTCTTCCATTGATTTTGTTCCCAGCCTGTATCAGATTCCTTCTTATCATTTGCAAATACATTCCTTTAGGACTTTGGTATCTTTGTCAAGTTTAGGATTATTAAATCATTAGTCATTATTTTTCTCAGTTGTCACCATGTTTTGCAGTGGCAATTAGATAAATTTGTAGGAAAATGCTAAATCTCAAGCATTTTCTTCTGCCTATATAAGTAGGAAGTGGCATGTTGGTAGCTAAATCCGTAGCAAAATGCTCCTTCATACGAGCTTTGTCACGGTGAACCATATCTTCCATTTTTCTTGAAGGTAGTGAACAATTGGGACTTGACAACAGATGGCCCTAACACATAAAGTCACAAAACTTTTATCTTAGTTTAATAAGAGGGGACAGAGTGACTACTATCAGTTTTATTTTCATCATTGAGAAAATTATATTTAGCACATTATACATAATATGACATTTAGTTTAATGTTATTTGACAATATAAAACAACATTAAGATACCTTATTATGACTTATGACCCATAAAATAACCCAAAATAACATTTTCGGCAAGATGGGGCAAAGCACACCCCATGCATGACTCTTACAAATCCACCTAGGTGTGTGTGCCTTAACGAGTTTGTATTGTTGTTTAGTAGATTCAAGTACATATAACATAGTCTTTTTGCCGATAAAAATGTTGTTGTTGTACTTTCTATCAAAAAATGACCACATGAAAAAATTGACCATCAACGATGGTATATGCTAAATGTGCTAATTGTGTAATGCACAGTCAGAATATTGGGTATTATATACTTTGCAATGCAAAGTGTAGGTTCAATATGCTTGAACTAGCCACGAATTATGTATCCATGACTGTACTAGAAATGATTTTGGTTGTGCAATTGGAGATGATAGTGGGTTGCTGCAAGGTTGGAGATTTCGGGATCTACCATGTGTTTTTTATTGGTTTCTTGTGACCTTCTTATTATGGGCTTGGTTTGGGAGATAGGTCAACATGTGTGGCTTGTATGATGGATTGTTCAGTTACGGTTGTATTGGGTTTGGGATTTTGTGGTTTCCACAGTAATCTGATTTTCTAAACTTATATAGAGTCTACGTATTTGTAGTCACACATAATGATCTTGGAGATTCCTACTACTATTGAAGGGTAATCACGATGTTGCCTTGCAATTAGAGGTCCACCCATGATCCTTTTCATTCTATTATTAAACTGAAGTTCATGTGAATTAATTTAACATAGTTCAATTAACATCTAACTCAATTTTACCTATTTTTATCTTCAAGTCAAAATATACTCCACATTGATAACATAATTTTCTTCCAAAGAGAAGTATAAGTGTCAGTCGAAATGTAGAAGCAGACATAACTTTTGTGAGATTAGACAGTGAGATGCATATAGATTCCATAGAGATTAAGAAACAATTATTTTGATCTTCAAGTCAAGATAAACTCCACATTTATAACATATTTTTTTTTCCAAAAAAAAAGTATAAATGTCAAACGAAATGTAGCAGCAGCCATAACTTTTGTGAGATTAGACAGTGAGCTGCATATAGCTTCCATAAGGATTAAGAAATAGTTATAAACAAGTTGGTTAAAATTTATAAAAACCAAAGGAAACCACAAAAGTGTTGGTTTAGAAATTACCACTAATTAAAACCATAGAAAGTTTGTTCCTTCTTGGTGATAGACATAGTTTATTTCTAGAATTTCTACAGTACCAACCAGTTTAATAATGATGTTTTCCATTCAAACCGAACATGTTCTATTTACATAACTTTCGGTACATATTGTAAACAAATGTGCCATATAGATATATGGAGTTGATCTCTATGAATCCGTTGTCTATGAGCACCAACTTCTACATTTATAATTATATTAAAATGAATAAATTAATATTACAATTTTGTTCTGAGAGGACCTACTCCAAACTCTCGTGCATATGCCTAAATGAATTGTTTTGGTAATTGTATGCACTTAGTGGTTGTAGTATAAGCTCACGATCTTTTGGTTTCAGTCGAAATGTCCACATAAGTTCATTCATTCCTTTGTGTTTTTAAATTGTGTAGCTGGGATGCAACATTATCTCGTGGGTTGTTTGATGTGTAGCTATAGAATTTCAATGGTCCGTATGTGTGTGGTTTGAGAATTTCAACTAATTGCTTGTATGGTGTGTGCATTTTGTAGTTTTTAATTAACTCAAAGTGACTTTTTACAATAATCCAGATTATGCTTATTCTAAACTGTCATTTTTTTTCAATACACATGCGGGAAGACCATAAACTAGCAACCAAGAAATTTATGAGCAGTTAATAAAAATGATCAAGTAGCTTTGGAGGAAGAAAATGATAAAGCAAAACACCAACCTAAGAGGCAATGTGAAGATCTTTTATGAGCAACGATTTCCTTATCTTTTTTATTTTTTTGTATGAAAAATTTCTGGAAACTGATGTTGTTTCAATTCGGATTGTAAAACCACAAAAAAATATCTTTTCTATTGTCTTTTACCCAACTTTCTAATGTAAAATGTATGTATTTCCGTGACAGTGGCACTTAATATAATAGTTCAAGTTGTCTGTGCATATTATAGAACCTACTATAATCAATTTCGTGCATCGCTCGGGTTGCTGACTAGTTAAAGGAAAACTGCGTCCAAACATTCTACTCTCTCACATGGCTGCTTATACTAATTCGAACAAAAAATTGCATATAGATATAGCTCGTTTCATGTTTTTTCTTCTGTAACACAGATTTGAATACAAAGACTACTTCATAATTACATAGAAAGTATTCGATGTTCTTTTTTAAATAATATTTATAATTATAGAATTTGCCTACAATACATCTTATGTTCTTTCCTATACAGTACATATGAGAATACAAGACTACTTTCTAATTCAAATAACAAATTGCCTAGGAAAACATTCATGTTTATTGTATAAAATATGAAAAATTCTAGCCATAACCGCTGGCACACCTGCTGGCCTACCCGGAACTCGAGAATACGCAATTTTTAATGTGTCCCAACATACAACCGACTTTTGATACTATTATCCATGTAAAAGTATGCAAAATACATGCAAGGCACTGATACTCTGTCCACTCCATGCAACAGTCATGCAAATTGCAGATATCAATCCACTATAGCTTACGAAAACCACTTAGTTTTTTTTGTTTCTGATTCCCTTCTTTTTTTCAAAAAGTTCTATTAACTGCATATTTCTCCCCACTGCAGATTACGTAAGTACTGTACCTACAATAAATACATATACATTCACAAGTGAATTTGATAGGTATTGTACTTATGTTTGACAAACTGAGTTGGAAATTAAGTATTGAGTACAATACTTATGGATGCATTTTATAGTTGATTATGGACCAGATGTGCACTGTACTTTTGTAAAAAAATTATGTCCAGGAGAAAAATGTTGTTATTGGATTCCGTAGGAACTGTACTTATGGATTAAAATTGATAGGTATTGTACTTATGCTTGAGTAAATGAGTTAAAATTAACAAGCGAGTACTGTACTTGGCGGAAATGAATAGGGTGGGAGAGTGAGTATTGTATTTGGCGGAAATGAATAGATTTGTTACTGATATGAGAATAATAATTAAGTATTGTACTTATTATTGAATTGTAAAACAGTGTTGGGCAAGTACTCATAAAACAGTGCTTGGCAAGTACTGTACTTGTACTTCAACTCTCTGACCATCGCAACATTTACATGATGTACTGTACGACCGAAGTAGAAAGATTGATGAGAACTGGAGAACAGACGTACTGTACTAACGTGCAAATGTTGGTGGGTTGAAATAGAGCCGGAAGGAGGAGTGGCAAGAGAAAGGAGTGGAGAGAGTTAATTGCTGGACAATAAAAGCGGGCTGCATGGAGTTAATTGGCGTTAATTGCTGGACAATAAAAGTCGGTTGCATGGAGTTAATTACTAGACAATAAAAGTCGGCTGCATGGAGTTAATTGTTGGACAATAAAAGCCGACTGCAAATGCTGCTAGTGTATTTTCCCGAGACCCGGGTGGGCAGCCGGGTGTGGGTAGCGTGACTCTAAAATATAGAAGAAAAATTCTACTCATGCCCGATCAGCCGCCCGCTGACATACCCGGTGCTCAGGAATACTCACCTATTCGCCCAACTACCTGCACAACCCCCATACATATTTAAAGCAATAACTGCTGCACCGATTCTCTATGTTTCTACATGCAAAAGTCATGCATGAACTGATTAACTCGCCACTAAATACAAATCTACCACCTAAATTTTTTATTTCCCTCTAATGATTCCCTCCATTTTATTTCGAATTTCGTATATAGCTGCAAATCCCCTCAATCACCCCCTCCTTATTCATTTTCGTCCAAGTCTGAGTAAGTAGTGTACGTACGATTTGTTCACGTTGAACCAATTCAGACCAACACTGAGTAAGTATTGTATGTACTATTTGTTCATGTTGAACTAGTTCTGCCCCTTTGATGCAAATATAGTACATACGAATTAAGTTTGTTACTGATATGTGAATAATAATTGGGTATTGTACCTTTGTATAAGTGATTAATAGTTTGTTGGGTTATGTACTGTTGGTTCTTACTGAAATGAAAATCATAGTGGGTTTAGGTTTGTTACTGATATGAGAATAATAATTAGATATTGTACTCATTGTTGAATTGTATAAGTGATTAATGGTTTGTTGGGTACTATATTTTTGCTTTTTACAGAAATGAAAATCATAATGGGGTATTGTACTTACTGAAATGATGTGGTAGAGACTGTACTGTACTTACTTAAATGATTTGGGAGTGAGTACTGTACTTGGCGGAAATGAATAGGGAGGGGGAGTAAGTATTGTACGTTGCGGAAATGATTTGGTAGCAACTGTTCTGTCATTTTGACAAACTTAAATCAAGAGTAAGGGAATGAATAGTGTACTTGACGGAAATGAACAAGGAGGGGGATGTTTGAGGAGATGTGATGCTATATACGAGATTCAAAAATAATACTGTACTTGACAGAAATGATTTGGTAAGTACTGTACTGTTATTTTGACAAACTTAAATCAAGATTAAGGGAATGAGTACTGTACTTGGCGGAAATGAACATGAATGGAGATGTTTGATGAATTTTGCTGCTATATACGAGATTCGAAATAAAATAGAGAGAATCATTAGAGGAAAATCGAAGTTTGAGGAAAAATCAGGTGGTCCATTTATATTTGGTGGCGAGATAATTATTTTTTGCATGACTTTTGAATGTAAAGATATGCAGAATTAATGTTTGTTGTTGGAGAAACTCTGACTTTAAATACGAAGTGAGGCGCAGTAACAGTCCCGAGGTCCGGGTAGATGGCCGGGTGTGTGGCCATAATATGTGTAGGGTAACTTATAGAAAGATGCCTAGTTGTGCGGTGTGTCCATTCCAAATACTTCCACATCTCAAAGATTGGCTTTGGACATGACAAATGAATTGAAGACATAATTGCCATCGTACTGTCCCGGAATCCATCGCGGGATATTGGACGTGGGACTTTGAACGAGACGGATAAGTACACTACCGAAACGTCGTCCTCCAGCACCCCCTCAGCTCGGCGGCTCCCATACCGTCAACCTGCATTCCAGACCAGACAGGACGAACTAGCAGCAACCATCAACAACAACATCAGTGTGTGCAATATCTACGGGACCCCTCCCCTGTGCTGAACTTGGCCTGTTGGGCAAAGACAGATCCGCAATGAACCGATAGGTGCATCTCAGAAATCCCCGGTTGTCGCCACTCTCACTGGGCAGCAATAATGGAGCAGCTCTAGGTGCCCCGCAATCATCAAAGATGATGCCTGTCGCCGGAGATGAGTTGTCGGGACTTCCTGTCCCCTCAACCGAATCTTCCAAGCACTATCCCTATTTCGGGAGGTTGGGGGATGGTCAGCCAGATCTGGCTTGAAGACGGCCTGTGTAACCAGAATCATCAGTATGGTCCAAGCTGATCTTGCTCTTGATGCTGCTCTGTGTAACCAGATCGCTAGTTTTAGATGGACATCGCCAATCAACAAACTAGACTGGACGGATGCTTGTGGATCTTAGGGGATTCAGAACTATAAGAAAACTGATTCCAGACATGGAAAGAATGGACTGAATAATTTAATTGGATGAGGAGCGGAAGTTGATGGAGTTTCCTTGGTCTTTCTCTTGAGCTATTTATCTGCTTGTGCATAGTAGTCGATACGATAACAGATTTCAATTTCACTATAGTCTCTCTAGAGCTATTTATCTGCTTGGGTATGGTACTCGATATGATAACATATTTCAATTTCACTGTGTGATTTTTACCATAACCTATTCGGACTGTCTCTAGATTTTTGTGTAGATGATTCCATGTTTATCCTAGACTGTCGATTTTACTCCCTTTTCATGGAATGCTACCACGCGTCTGCCTTCATGACCGTCAGCTGCCACCGCATCTGTAGGTCTATACTCCTTTCTTCTCCGTTCACCCCTTCGTAGCTATTATTCTATCTACCTTTGGCTTTCCTAGCCTACCAGGTTTGTCTTTTCCTCACCACATGCAACAACATCATGAGACACGTGGCATTCTGTGTCACCGATGCCATCACATTGTGGGTCGATCCTTACTCGTAGTGCACTAATGGTCGCGGTTGTCGGGAACGTTAGCAGGGGCAGGTGAGGAAAAAGATATCTTGAAGGCTTTATATTTAATACTAGTTAAAAAGTACGTGCTACCTACTTTTATTGATAATTAACGTATAATTAGTACTCATAATAATTTTCATACAATTCTTGAAAATAGAAAAAATTAATTAAATGTTGGTTCGTTGTCTCCAACATGTAACATGTGGCTATCAAAATTATATGTGGCCCCTACTAACATTGATAGTCAATGTATAATTCATACTCGCAACAATTTAGATAATGATCATTAGAAGAGAAAATTTTGGTTAATTATTAGATAATTGTCTCTGACATGTAATGTCCGACTACTAAAATTGTATGTGCTCCCTTCTTAGACGTGTGTCTTAACAACTATACATAACCCACTAAAAAATAGGTCTATTAATTGCCAAATAATTTCCTCCAAAATTGTTAGTTGACTATCTCTGGCTACCAAAATTACAGGTGTTCTCCATCTTAGGAATGTGTATGTCAACAACTATATATATTAATAATCACAATGATTTTAATATAACACGTTAAAAATAAGTAGAGTAATTGCAAAATGATTCCCTCTAATGTGTAGTTACCCAAGTTATATGTGCTTTCTTTTTAACATATGCTCATTGAAGAATTTAAATACAATTATACAGAAAATAATTTACATACAATCTACTAAAATAACAACCCAATTAACTACCGTGTGACTCCTTCTAACCGGTAGCGTGTTATCAGAAAAGCTATAAGCAACTGTGAAAAAAAACAAAAAAAACAAGCGAGGAAGCAAAAAGTAAAAAGGAAAGCAAGTAAACAAATACCTATCTTCATGTCAGAAATGAATCGTAGAACCGACAGATGTGTTAAACAGATACGTGAACGAAATTGTATATCCGGCAGTTGTACGTGAGCATCAAATAAAAAAAAATAAAAAAGTAGCAAATAAGCAGGCATGTAGGGATGTCGAAAAGTAGGCACCTCATTCACGTTTATTTATATGGATATAGATACATCTCTTGAAGAAATGTGCATACCATAATGGGTTAAAAGTCTAAATAACTATGTTTGCTATTTTTATTATTAATATAGTATTATCTACATTTTAATTTTGAAAATATTATTTTTTTGAATTAACATGTCCCTAAAAAAGAAGCATTGTTCTAGTGGGGTAATGTGTCCTCATAGGAAACATATCTTATTTTATAAAAGCAATGTGTGCCTAGTCGGGACGCATTACTTCCATAAAAGAAATGTATCCCATTGTTTTTTTTCTTCATTTTATAAATTATAATACAATATATTTTTAATTATATACATAAGTACTTAATTACCATAATATTTATCAACTTATATACATTTAAATATATATTTAAAATAATTCCAAAAATGATAAATTACAAAATAATAAAGGCATACTAATTCATAGAGATAATATTTATTAATGTAAAAAAATAATATCTAAAATTAGTGGTTATAATACTAGAATTATATCATAAACTATATAATTAAAAAATATACAAAATTACAAAAGATGAAAACAAAATAAATAATTTAATATAATAAAATATAAGACATTGTTGGATGTATGTCTAGAGAGTCAATCATATAATTATTATAATGGCATATCTTGTAAATAATTTGAATAATAATAAAGACAATCTTTCTATTTATTATATTTTATTTAGTTAAGAGATCATGATGAAACATAACAAATGTCTAAAGAATGATATTACTCAATGACGCATGTCTTCGGGTTGAGGACATGAACGATGAGATCATATAGACGTCAAGACGATATGCATTCTTGTTATGTCCCTAGTCGGATGCTATTCTGTAGGTTAATAGACAACAATAACATTTTACACTAGAGTGTGTGTTCGTTGATGACAGAATGTCATTAATCATGATATGTGATATCAAACCAAGTACTTACATACTTGTTGGAAAATAGCGTATCGAATAGGTCCACTGTGAGAGTGGCACATAGAAACCATGATTAGTATTCAGAGTCATGTTTCATAATGATGGTGGTGATTGTGGGTCTTAGACCTAAAATCACTACACTCATCACATGTCATTCGGTCTACTTTGACATCATCCACCGTGATCTTAAGTAAGGGTTGCCAAAAAGGTGGTGCTTGGGTGCACTGGGACATATGGGGATGACTGTGAGTGACAAATTATATTTATCCTTTCTACAGGAGTTTGATATCCTGGATACTTTATAAGTGAGACTGAGAAATGCATGGCCATATTGGTGTGAGTGAATATGTGATTTTGATCTTACACATATCTCAAACGGTCTTCTCTAGTTCAAGGAACATGGATTGAATGTTGAAGAGGATAACAATTTCATACCTTGAGTTCAATCTAGATATCACAAATAAAAGAACTATACAATCACTGTAACACCACTCCCAGATTGTAGGTTAAAGTTATTCTCCAACTTCTTCAATTACTTGGGTAGTAATGAAAACTTGCTAGATACCAACCGTTGCTTGTGAAATCGTAATATGATTATGAATATCACTACTAACATCATTTGGAGTCTAACGGGTCACACACATGATGTATTGGAATAGAAGTATAATTATGGATGTGATTGGAAATGTTCTGAATTAAAATGATTACTAAGACATTTAGGTAATCTACTAGAATAATATTGGAATATAATCTAATTTAATTGGGTAAAATATTTAAGCAAATTAATAGATCGCTAAGTCGACTGACTATTCCTGAGCGATCGACTAGAGCCAGATGATGAAAATTAGTTAATTGATTAATATGATTAATTAGTTAATTAATTCCAGAATATTCTTTTAATAGTCTACAAGTGACTCATTTTAAACGCAACAACACCTTTTATTTCCTGGGAGTTTTGGAGAACCATGCTTTCTTTCCTCTATTATTTATAGGGGCATGATGGCCATATTTGGAGAGATGCTCATAACGCTCTTGTACATAAACCATAGCTGTCATCTTTCCCACGAGAGAGAGAGAGAGAAAGAGAGAGAGAAGTAGAGCAACCGTGACGCTAGCACGTCGTCAAAGTAGAAGGCTACTCCTTCCCGTCAGCTTAGGAAGCACAACTTGGAGTTCAAATCCATCCACATGGAAGAAGTAGAAACGTAGACAGAGTGCCAGCTTTAGGAGGATGTTGACGACAATTGTATGTGCACGCTAGGAGCTACACATGTCACATGTGGAGAGACGTTGTCGGACCTTCTCCACGACGAGGTATATCTCATGGGCACTCTTTCTGAATATGTTGTTATTAACGAGATCTATTAGTAGGCTATATTGAGAAATTTTTTATTGTGCTTGTTGCCTCCACAAAAAACCCAACAGACACATCAATATATATATATATATATATATATATATATATATATATATATATATATATAAATATATACATATTAAGGACACAAAATATAATGCTAAAAATATAAAACACATTGATAATATATAATAAAATATATAAGAACATTAACTATAATAAATAATCAAAAATAAAATATAGGATACATATGATTTTAAATACAACATATGTAAAAATCACAATATATTTGACTTTTGTTGGAGTATATTTGTCCAGAAACAATATAAAGAGGTAAAGTATTGATATAATTTTTTTATTTTTAAGTTGAGATGGTAATTTAGATTATTTTATCATTTTGTATAAGTATCTTTTTGTATTTTTGTGTGTATTGGCATGTGTTTATTTTATTGAGTTAAGTTTTTTTCTATGTTTTGTAAATTAGCGTGTATTTATTTATTTTTATTTATTATATAATTTTCTTATTGTATATATTAATTTTAGACACTACTATTTACATGTCTAAATATTATGTATTTAAGAATTATAGTATTCTTTTATCATTTTATTAGTTTTCAGAAATATTTTAAATATGTAATTAAAGTATATAAGCTATTTTTTATTATAGGCATTAATTAATTTAATAGATATTATTTAAAACATATATCGTCACACCTGCATTCCACAATTACCACTAATCATGAGATTATGGCATAATTTAGCTGAAATATCTGCCAAATTTTTTTCTTTCTAAATATATTATAATAACACTTACTGAATGATAAGTCTTGATTAAATATAACAAAAAGATACAATAGAACTTGTCTTATTACATATAAGTGGGAGTTTCACACTTAATATGCACCATGTACATTACATTTCAAACTTCTCTCTTGTCTCACTCTTTCTATCCTAGGATCCAAGGGAAGGATAAGAGACCCTCTAACTATTCTAACTACCCTTCTTTCAAGACCTCTGAGCTAATCTTGATTAAAGTTGGCTTCCGACTCCTCAGGAAGAGCTAATCCTTTACCTGAAAAATTGTTCAGTAGGTTGGTGAGCTACTGGCTCAGTGAGTAGAAAATCAACAGGTAACCAAGATATTTATGATGTTTACAAGTAATAGAACTTAAATGCAATCATGTAAGCATGACAGTCTAGAACTGTAATTCATTCAGCATGGCAGTTTAGAACTGTAATTCATTCAGCACGGCAGTTTAAAACTATAATTCACTCAACATGGCAGTAGTACAAATATTGAATGTAATAAAAGGATAACCTAACTATTTATGTTATTTCAAATTCAATTATTATGCCTTTGGACCCACATGTGGTGTACCACAACATGTAGAAGTATCACAACAAGCTACGATCTCACTATACAAGACTTAGAAGCGTGCTCGGGTTCCTAAGTCTTTAATTTCAATACCATGTCTGCAGATGGCATTGGAACGTCTACCTCTCGGCGCTTAATGGGAGCGGTCGGATATCTTAGACTCCACCTCTCAACCTGGGTACTCAAGCGGTGAGTCAAAGCCCTCAGGCTTAAAGTGCATCAGTGGACCTACCGACCACTGATTACTACAATATGTAGCACAGGTACCACCGACATTCCCGATTGGTGTTGGGTACCACAGAACTGTAAGGAGTTGCCGTACTGTTCAAACCCCTGCACCCTACTGGTACGCTCTGGCTTACTTTGATCTAGATTATCCAGTCGAGAAATTGTTTCCTCCCTACAGTGCAGGCCTCATCCTATGAGGATTCTACTATGCCCATATCATCTAATGTCTAGTGATGATTAGTTAATATAACAGGCATCATCATCATAGCTAATGATTATCCTATTTCTAACAATTAACTATCTTGCATTTAAATAATAAATCAATAAATAGTTTTCATATATTTCACAACCATATTCCAACTCTTAAAACATGAACTAGGGCACCCTATCTTTTCGATGCCTCAATTTACACATTCATCACCTGTCGAATCACGACAATTCACAAGACAACTTTCAACATGGTAATACATCACTATTAATATGATTAATAAAGCATTTCAACTACTGATTTTCACCAGATACGTTTATTCAAGCATCACAAATATCATACAACAAGAATCAAACATTGGATATTATTATTTGAATCGATATGCTTTAAATCAAGGTTAAGAGATGATTATCTACTCACAGAATTTGTCCAAGATCACTGATCTTAGCCCTTTCACCAACTAATCTCGGATCTTAGCTCATACAAGACAAGATCAAGCTTTAAACCTGAAGATCTCATTCAAAACAACCCCTTTAATGTGTTTCTGGGCCCTAAAGAGGATCTGCTGTAGGTAAAGATAAGATCGGAGGTTAATCCAACCTTAACACCGCTGGATTAGGGATTTCGAGCATGGGAAACTGAAAGAAGGAAGAATCAAGGATTAAAACTACTTACCAAGTCAGATTTATACCAACCCCTTTTGATTTCTGTTGTTCTTAACGTTCTTCCCCAGACATCACCCCAGAAATCGCCCTCCAGGTCTCCCTCTTGTAGAGAAAGTTCTCTTTGATGATAGAGGATCGAATTGCGGTTTCAACGAACTTCGTTTCGTTGAAAACGGATAAGTATTGCTCGAGATATGATCGTTTTACGATTGGCTGTTACCGCGGTCGCGGTGTCGACACAGCGTCACGGGTCATGGTGTAGACCACGGTCGCGGTGTTGAAGTAGCATCGTGGGTCATGGTCGATGCAGCGTCGTGGGTCGCGGTGTACACCGCGTTCGCGGTGTCGACACAGCGTCGGTCGCAGTGCTTAGTATATATTTACTGAAAATGACATAACTCACTCATTTTAACTCTGATTTGGTTCATTCTTTGTTTTTTGGATTCATAATTGAATTCTCTACAATCCTACCATATTATTTTAATAATATCATCAAATGAAAAATCATTTATTAATTATTTCATCTAATGTCATTAACTCTCTTCTTGCACACATGTATGGTTCAATGTTATGTTAACCCCAACTCAGATCTTTATAGTATGCTTAAGTCATGATTATGAGTTACCCAAACAAGTATTTAAGGTCACCAAGGTTAATATAAAGCACATCATAGAATATTACTAGCAAAAACATGACAAGTATTAAGATTATCTTAAATCTCTAGGATTACCAGCAAAGTTAAGAACGGTTAACAATTCTCCCCCTCTAATAAAAATTTTGTCTCGAAATTTCTAAAAGAGAAAAGGATACTTGTTAAACATCTCTATCTCCACTTCCCAGGTAGATTCTTATACACCATGATTCCTCCAAAGAACCTTTACTAGAGGTATCTCTCTCTTTTTAAGCTTTAGAATTCTACGGTCCAGAATTTGAATTGGTCCTTCAATATAAGAGATATCCTCTCTCAACTATATAGGATCTAGATCTACAATCCTTTTTGTACTAGGATGGAACTTGTTCAACATTTATACATGAAACACATTGTGTAAATTGGCTAACTCCAATGGCAACTCCAATTTATATGCAACCGATCCAATTCTTTGAATGATTGGATAGGGACCCATGTATCTAGTAGTTAGTTTGCCTCACTTTCTAAATCTTAGCACACCTTCCATGGTGAAACTTTCAAACAAACCTTATCCCCAACCTCAAATTGAAGTGGTCTATGCCTTTTATCTGCATAACTTTTCTATCTATCCTAAGCTGCCTTCAACTGTTGTCTGATCACATATATCTTTTCTGTGGTTTCTTCCACCAACGATGGGCCTAAAATTTGCCTTTTTCCAACTTCATACCAACAAATTGGAGATCTACATTTTCTACCATACAAGTCTTCATAAGGGGCCATGCCTAAGCTAGAATGGTGATTGTTGTTATAGGCGAACTCCATTAGACTGAGATGATCATCCCAACTACCGCTGAACAACAAAACACATGCTCTCATCATATCCTCCAGGGTCTGAATTGTCCTCTCTGACTGTCAATATGTCTGAAGATGAAAGGTTGTGCTAAATTTCAACTTTGTTCCCAAGGAATGTTGTAATTGATTCCAAATCCTAGATGTAAATTGTCACGCCCCAATCTCACATTAACCACAAACCATGAGATTAGGACGCGACAGGATGGGATTTACACAAAAGCCAACCACTATTTACTTTTTAAAACATTTTAAAGAGATTGAAAAGATAATCTGCTTAATGCTGTAAAATGAAACTAAACAAACTGCGGAAGCATCTTTATAAACTGACTAGCAATATAAACAGAGTCTACAACATTTTACATTGTTTGACATAAATGAAGCTTAACAGTTAATTTACATCTTATACACATTCTCTCTCTCTCTCACACACCTTGTCCCACAGATCGAGGGGAAAGGACTAAGAGACCTCTAACTACTAACTACGAACCTTCTATTGATTAGGCGTTAGGATGAAACGATCCTTCTGATTTCCTACTGTTGATGATAACCTGAAAATGTTTTGAGTAGAGGTATGAGCCTACTCGCTCAGTGAATAGCATTTCACTTAGCTATCACTAAACAACTCATCAGGTTTATAAACTGAAATTAAACATAAATGTAGAACTAAGCAAGGAAGTTCTAATAACATAACAGATTTACAGAATATAATCACATTTCCAAGCATCAACAGGTAATTCAGATAAATGAACAGTTATATAAATTTACTGTGAACCTACTTGATTATTTATTCATTTTATTATTATGCCCTAAATATATGCAGTGTACTCTGCATATAAAGATCCGCAGCAAGTTCATGCTACGGCCCCACCGTACAAGACTTAGCGACACACCCGGGGAGTGCTAAGTCTGACTACTCGTCCTGGTCTACACAGGACACAGGCTCCTCGGCCTCCTCGCACAACCACGTGTGCTGCAAAACTACGTGTGCTCTCGACTCCTCCTTAAACCTGAGTACACCGGCGGAGAGTCACAGGGTTACCTTCGCGACACAAGCACGAATGGTGTTAGATAACCAAGTTTTCTGGTGATATCGCAATGCCATTGTGACACAAGCACAATTGTTGTTAGACACTGCCCTTTTCTCTTTCCTCGTTTGTCCGCGACACAAGCATGGATGATGTTGCAACACGAGTTTCACCCCAAAGTTGCAGACCCGTCTAAGGGGTTCTACGGTGTTAGGGCATCTAGGTCTATACTTGATTAAACAATAAACAAATAAATAGGAAAATTACATTCCATACATAATGCACAATCTGAACATCACAAGAAGCGCATATATAACTTTTATCGTAATTAAACGCGAATCAGAATCATTTATCCAGTTTCTATGTTAAACGTCTATTTGGAAATTAGTAAATACATTGCAACTATAATACAGGAAATTGCATCATTTTCACTAAGCATATTAAGTAATTCAATTCCAATGAATCTAATTTACTCTATTTTATGTACTACACTGTTTAAAAGTTATATCAATTGGTACAGAAGCAATTAAGCATTTAAATTGAGTTAAATACTGATTTCTAAATGAACTACTACTCACCCCTCTGGAACTCGGCCGACCAAACTGGGAACTCGGCCGATCGGCTGACAACTCGGCCGATCCACCCGCAACTCGGCCGATCCAAACCCTGGTCGATTTCCTATAAAGGGAGACTCGGCCGAATCATGCCCAATTCGGCCGATCAAAACACTGATCGTCAAATCTAATTAAGGAACTCGGCCGAATCATACGCAATTCGGCCGAACAGTGTACAGACCAAAAACTAAAACGAACCTGTTGCAATGGAATAGTGCACGCACACACGTCTAGGTTGGGATCAAGCTCAGCTGGTGCTAATCAAGCTGATGGCTGCGAATCTCCACCCGGGACTTGTGGTCGAGCTCGAGGGTTGGTGCTTTGAGATGCTAGCATGCCCTAGGGCTCCTGACTGGAGCTGTGCAACTGCTGGCCGGCCTTGCTGCTAGGGGCGCCGCCCTAGCAGGTTGGGTGGGCTGCGTGCTAGGAAAGAAGAGGAAGAAGGGTAGAGAATAGGAGAGGGAGGTGGCGCCATGTTGAATCAGAGCCCAAGGAATCGCGCCCCTCCTCTGATGGTCAGGCAACACCACCGCTGCACCCTGCAACTCAGCCGGCGCCCTGCTGCTGGGTGCCAGATCAAGCTGTTGCTCGGGTGCCTCTAGGGTAATGGAGAAGAGGAGAAAAAAGGAAGGAAGAAGAAGATAGGAGTAGGGCGCAGCCAAGAACGAGGCTAGGAGCAAGAATCGCCCCTCAATCTCCCTGACTTCTTCCTTCTGTAAACGAGTTGCTGTGTGCACCGCCCATCCCCGTTCTATCGGGTGGAAAAGGAAGAAGAGATAGGGGTCAAATTCGCGGAGGGGCCGTAATGTAATTTACCCAGCAAAAACCGAAAATCACAACTAGGTCCCTAAACACTCAAATGTCCATATCTTTTAACTCGGAAGTCGGTTTCGAGTGATTTTTCTTGCAACGGTTTAAGCACGGAATTCTCTATAACCTCAAAGTGCAAAACATGCTAAAAAGACTATTTTACTGGATCAAAACTCTAATTACAACTGTGATTACTTGATTCAACTTAATTGACTAATTAATCAACATTAATATCATAAGTCGCCTCAGGTGATTCAATCTCAGTTATTAATTCACATATTAACTTATTTTGATTATCCATGATGTTTAATTTGATACTCAACACTAATTGAGATGTTTTTAACGCTAATCAAGGTACTTATTGACTAACCCTGATATGGGTCGTAACAATCTCCCTCCCTTATAAGAATTTCATCCCGAAATTCCTAAAAGAGAAAGGAAACGTGTTACTCATTTCTGACTCGTATTCCTACGTAGCTCCCTCTAGGTTAAGATTTCTCCACAAAACTATCACTAATGGTACCTCACAATTCGTGAGTTTCTTGATCCTCCGATCAACCATCTGTATAGGTCCCTTAACCTAGGACACATCTGGTCTGATTCCAGATCGACCCACAAAACATTGTCTTTCCAGAACTATTATAACAGTATCTCAATTTATGGTAATTACCAAGAAATTATTATACTATTCATGCAGACAAACTAAAATTCTTAAATAAACAGGATACATGTCAATCTGGTACTAAATTAAAATCATGCAATTTAACTGTTAAACATCACTACATATCATACTGAGAATTGATATCAAAATACTTGATTCATCGTACACCCTATCCTTAGGGTTTCATTTGCCTTATTCATTCATCGCAAGCCAACACCCTACTCTTAGGGTTATCTCATTCACTTATCACATGGCAACACCCTACTCTTAGGGTTTCCATTATTTCATCTGTTTGATTGCAATTCAAATTACAATACGGTATCACACTGGAACTGGCAGAGCAGTATATTCAAAATCATTGTAATTACTGAGTAATCTTTATATCTTACATGCAGACAGATTTAAAATTCATAATTATTCCAAACTCAATCAATTTTGACACACACATACAGAATTCATGTAATCGAACATCCTATTATACCAATAAGAGTAATTTACTCCACTTATAAGAAATCATATGTAATATTTATCAATTATCTGAAATTTCTCGAAGTACGTGCATATTAACCCAAATCCTGGTTCATGCATCACGTAACTCAATTAAGAGTTATTTACGTATCATATCACAAATATTTAATAGTACCTGAGAATTTCTGATAATATCTTAGAGAAATGTGCCAATTCATGTAAATGTTAAGTCACACATATTAACATAACAGGAAGCATGCAACTAGATTTATTTGAATATTTTAATTCTATCTTATTATCTTGAAATCATACACCTAATGATTTACCAAATTTGTATTGCCTGGGTTTATACCCAAACCGTACCATTATCGTTTGTGTATTTCCAAACTCAACATTCACATAAGGCAACTTGTATGAGACTTAAATATTCATTCTTACTTCCACTGAAAAGCAAAACACATGCTCTCAGCATGTCCTCAAGAGTCTGAATGGTTTTCTCAAACTGGCCATCCGTCTGCAGTTGAAAAGGTTATATTGAATCTTAACTTTGTGCCCAAAGCACAATGCAACTGTTTCTACAATCCTAAATATGAACTTAGAATCTCAATATGATATGATTAAATCTGGATTACCAGGCAATCTAACTATTTCATCCATATATATCTTAGTCAAATTTCGAGACATCAAAGGTCGACTTAATATGAAGAAAGTGAGCAGACTAAATTAGTCTATTCACAATCATTCATATCAAATCACAACCTCTAGGTGTCCTGGGTAATCTTACCACAAAATCCATTGTGATAAATTCCCACTCCCATTCAGGCATAGAAAAAGATTGCAAGGTAGCTATAGATTTCTAGGGTTCAACCTTAACCTACTGGTATACACTGCTTTTAACCACATTCTCAGCTACATCCGTCTGCATATCTGACCATCCGTTTCAACTACTTGAGATTCATATACATCTTAGTGTTTCCTGAAAGCATAGCATACATCAATACATACATTTCCATAAGAATCTTTTCTTTCAGCCTTTTCCCCTTAAAAGAAATTTACACTATCTCGATGTACACACAACATGTCATGTTAATACAACACCTTATCATCATAAAACTTAAACTCTAATCTCTTTTCCTCCTATCAGGTCATGCATGGTCTGGCTTAATTTACTATCACCCTTTAGTAGCTCCTTGATCTGATCATAAGAAGTAAGCTTAACTTATATCTATACAATCAAATCACTCTGTGCTGTCACCCCTAAGTCTAAGTTCAACTTCCACATTTCTACTAGCAGGTCTCTATTGAAACCTGTCATAGAGAATGCATTAGCTGTTGAACTTGACTTCCTATTGAACGCATCATTCACCACATTCTCTTTACCAGGGTGGTAATCTATTCTCACATCACAAAGATAGTGACACCATGTCATAAAAACATGAACTACATCAGCTATCTTTAGATCATATATCGGATAACACTCCGTTTTTTATGCTCTTTCTTATTGCTACATTTCAAGTTTATGTCTTACTCTTTCTCCAAGTCATTTCATGCTATTCATGTACCGTTCAGATTATCTACTTTAAAACCCTAAATCACTATCAAAGCCGGTTTACTTTTCATAGAACAAATCTCAAGATCTTATTTTGCAAAGATTCTAGTATTTAAGGTTACATCACCAATGATATCCCTTAAACTACTACAACTTTAATCATTCTAGGGTTTGATCCTTATTTATAACTTAGCATTATTGTGTGTATGTGTGGTCGATCATATAGATCAAATTAAGTTGCTTGGGTCAATAACATATTAACCCCAACACTCAATTTTTAATTACTTTAGCTGAAAATTCAGTTTTCACAATAGTTTCTGTAATTCGTTTATTAAACTGCTAACAGAAGATCCAAAAATTCTGAAAATTTTATATGTTGTGCCTAATAACGTTTTAGACCTCCAGTAAAAATTTCAGGTCATTTAAAGTTACCAATAATTAATTAAAAATCGAATAGTGCACTTTTATATTGCAGTCTGCAGCAGGTTCGGCTGAGTTACAAACTCGGCCGACACCCTTTCTTTAGAGGTCAAAAATCATCTAAAAAATTACGAAAATTTTACAGTGTGTCTAAAATTGTGTTGTTCAAGCATAGTTAAAATTTGAGATCAATTGGACATACCAATAAAAAGATAAAATTCAATTACCACACTGCTATATTATTCAGAAAATGTGATCGGTCGAGTTTGAAACTCGACCGATTAACAAGTCAGAACATTATTCAAAAATTTTGATATTCTCCAATGTTGTTTATATTTTATACATCCAAATCATATCCAAAATTGGGCTAAATTAGAGTTACACATAAAATACTAAAAATCATTTAGTGAGACATTCTATTTATCAAATTCTGTATGCATATGTCATTTGAATCCTAATTTGGGCCAATTAGGGTTTATGCTTCTCAAACCCTAATTCTCAAGATAAAAGAACATTTAGACTTATATTCTTATTTTACTTGTTAATAGGAGTCATTAGATCCCAGTAACGCATCCTGCCAGCCGGACCAGGCCGAACCTGTAGTCCTGAAGCCAAGAGCTACTCGAGATTAATCAACCCCTATTAATCTTAAACATGTGGAAAGAATATCCTCTTAGGGCAAACTCAATTAAACACAGTTTCGGGTCTACATTATTACAAAGGAACAAACGTTAAACAATTCACTTCATGACACAACAATATAAAAGAATCATGTTTACTTTACAAACTAGAAATTTCATTTCATGCATATAAAAGCATTTCTAGTGATCTTTAAATCAGATAAACAATAATAGACAAGAGTTGAATCGCATCTTATATGTAATCTCTTTATTCCTTTGTTAATTTCTGATCTCTTAACCCTAAGATTTCTAGGGTTTTCTCTCTAGCCTATCCTTCCTCTGCATACCTGGCCAGGGCATCCAGAGAAGAACAGACAGAGTAGCTTGATACTGGTCAATCTAAGTATTCAGACACCTGGCCAGGGTATCTAAACACTCAGACCTTCCAGAGCTAAAACACATCATTCATTATTCGTCTTACCTATAACCTTATCTTTTGACCCTAATGATTCTTAACGACTCAACTTAAGCTCATTACTTGATTCTCGTGACCACATCCTCTTCCTGCTATCTGCAATAATATAACAGAACATTTCCTGTTAGAAAATGACAGATAGAAGAAAGACACCTAAACCTTAATCCTATTGGTCTCTTATCGTCCCCTGACCTTGAGTAACTGCGTACTCAAACCAAAGCTCTGATACCAAAATTGTCACGCCCCAATCTCACATTAACCACAAACCATGAGATTAGGACGCGACAGGATGGGATTTACACAAAAGCCAACCACTCTTTACTTTTTAAAACATTTTAAAGAGATTGAAAAGATAATCTGCTTAATGCTGTAAAATGAAACTAAACAAACTGCGGAAGCATCTTTATAAACTGACTAGCAATATAAACAGAGTCTACAACATTTTACATTGTTTGACATAAATGAAGCTTAACAGTTAATTTATATCTTATACACATTCTCTCTCTCTCACACACCTTGTCCCACAGATCGAGGGGAAAGGACTAAGAGACCTCTAACTACTAGCTACGAACCTTCTATTGATTAGGCGTTAGGATGAAACGATCCTTCTGATTTCCTGCTGTTGATGATAACCTGAAAATGTTTTGAGTAGAGGTATGAGCCTACTCGCTCAGTGAATAGCATTTCACTTAGCTATCACTAAACAACTCATCAGGTTTATAAACTGAAATTAAACATAAATGCAGAACTAAGCAAGGCAGTTCTAATAACATAACAGATTTACAGAATATAATCACATTTCCAAGCATCAACAGGTAATTCAGATAAATGAACAGTTATATAAATTTACTGTGAACCTACTTGATTATTTATTCATTTTATTATTATGCCCTAAATATATGCAGTGTACTCTGCATATAAAGATCCGCAGCAAGTTCATGCTACGACCCCACCGTACAAGACTTAGCGACACACCCGGGGAGTGCTAAGTCTGACTACTCGTCCTGGTCTGCACAGGACACAGGCTCCTCGGCCTCCTCGCACAACCACGTGTGCTGCACAACCACGTGTGCTCTCGACTCCTCCTTAAACCTGAGTACACCGGCGGAGAGTCACAGGGTTACCTTTGCGACACAAGCACGAATGGTGTTAGATAACCAAGTTTTCTGGTGATATCGCAATGCCATTGTGACACAAGCACAATTGTTGTTAGACACTGCCCTTTTCTCTTTCCTCGTTTGTCCGCGACACAAGCACGGATGATGTTGCAACACGAGTTTCACCCCAAAGTTGCAGACCCGTCTAAGGGGTTCTACGGTGTTAGGGCATCTAGGTCTATACTTGATTAAACAATAAACAAATAAACAGGAAAATTACATTCCATACATAATGCACAATCTGAACATCACAAGAAGCGCATATATAACTTTTATCGTAATTAAACGCGAATCAGAATCATTTATCCAGTTTCTATGTTAAACGTCTATTTGGAAATTAGTAAATACATTGCAACTATAATACAGAAAATTGCATCATTTTCACTAAGCATATTAAGTAATTCAATTCCAATGAATCTAATTTACTCTATTTTATGTACTACACTGTTTAAAAGTTATATCAATTGGTAGAGAAGCAATTAAGCATTTAAATTGAGTTAAATACTGATTTCTAAATGAACTACTACTCACCCCTCTGGAACTCGGCCGACCAAACTAGGAACTCGGCCGATCGGCTGACAACTCGGCCGATCCACCCGCAACTCGGCCGATCCAAACCCTGGTCGATTTTCTATAAAGGGAGACTCGGCCGAATCATGCCCAATTCGGCCGATCAAAACACTGATCGTCAAATCTAATTAAGGAACTCAGCCGAATCATACGCAATTCGGCCGAACAGTGTACAGACCAAAAACTAAAACGAACCTGTTGCAATGGAACAGTGCACGCACACACGTCTAGGTTGGGATCAAGCTCAGCTGGTGCTAATCAAGCTGATGGCTGCGAATCTCCACCTGGGACTTGTGGTCGAGCTCGAGGGTTGGTGCTTTGAGATGCTAGCATGCCCTAGGGCTCCTGACCGGAGCTGTGCAACTGCTGGCCGGCCTTGCTGCTAGGGGCGCCGCCCTAGCAGGTTGGGTGGGCTGCGTGCTAGGAAAGAAGAGGGAGAAGGGTAGAGAATAGGAGAGGGAGGTGGCGCCATGTTGAATCAGAGCCCAAGGAATCGCGCCCCTCCTCTGATGGTCAGGCAACACCACCGCTGCACCCTGCAACTCAGTCGGCGCCCTGCTGCTGGGTGCCAGCTCAAGCTGTTGCTCGGGTGCCTCTAGGGTAATGGAGAAGAGGAGAAAAAAGGAAGGAAGAAGAAGATAGGAGTAGGGCGCAGCCAAGAACGAGGCTAGGAGCAAGAATCGCCCCTCAATCGCCCTGACTTCTTCCTTCTGTAAACGAGTTGCAGTGTGCACCGCCCATCCCTGTTCTATCGGGTGGAAAAGGAAGAAGAGATAGGGGTCAAATTCGCGGAGGGGCCGGAATGTAATTTACCCAGCAAAAACTGAAAATAACAACTAGGTCCCTAAACACTCAAATGTCCATATCTTTTAACTCGGAAGTCGGTTTCGAGTGATTTTTCTTGCAACGGTTTAAGCACGGAATTCTCTATAACCTCAAAGTGCAAAACATGCTAAAAAGACTATTTTACTGGATCAAAACTCTAATTACAACTGTGATTACTTGATTCAACTTAATTGACTAATTAATCAACATTAATATCATAAGTCGCCTCAGGTGATTCAATCTCAGTTATTATATCACATATTAACTTATTTTGATTATCCATGATGTTTAATTTGATACTCAACACTAATTGAGATGTTTTTAACGCTAATCAAGGTACTTATTGACTAACCCTGATATGGGTCGTAACATAAATATAGGATCTCTATCAGATATTATAGAAATCAGTATTCCATGCAATCTGACTACCTCATCTATATAGACCTTAGCTAACTTTGGTGTATCCCATGTTGTCTTAATTGGAAGAAAGTGATAAGACTTTGTTAGCCTATCTACTATTACCCAAACTGAGTTGAAACCACATGGTGTCCTGGGTAATCCAACCACAAAATCCATGGTGATATGCTCCCACTTCCATTCAGGGATAGGAAGTGATTGTAGAATACCTGCCAGCTTATGATGTTCAGCCTTGACTTTTTGGCATACATCACACTTAGCCACATACTCAACCACCTCCCTCTTCATACCTGACCACCAATACAAGTCCTTCAGGTTTCTATACATCTTTGTGTTACCTAGATGCATGGCATACATAGAAGAAAGAGCTTCCTCAAGTATTTTATTCTTTAGCTCAGTGTCATCTGGTACACACAATCTGTCATTTAGATACAACAACCCATCATTTGAAAATCTAAACTCTGATCTCTTTCCTTTTGTCATATCATGCATGATCTATTGCAATTCTCTATCACTATACTGAAGCTCCTGGATCTGATCATAAAATGTAGGTATAACCTGAATCTGTGCAATCAGTCCACCTTGATCAAACACATTTAGATCCAAATTCATCTCTCTCATCTTAACTAATATGTCTCTTTTTACACATGCCATTGAAAACATTTCCATAGACGATGTTGACTTTCTACTCAGAGCATCTGCTACTACATTGACCTTTCCAGGATGATAATCAATAGTGACATCATAATCCTTTATAAGCTCCAACCATCTACGTTGTCTCAGATTGAGATCCCTTTATGTGAAAATATACTTCAGACTCTTATGATCAGTAAAGACCTAACACGATTCACCATATAGATAATGATGCCATGTCTTTAGAGAATGTAGTACCGCTGCCAACTCAAGATCATGTGTTGGATGGTTCTCTTCATTCTTCTTAAGTTGTCTAGAAGCATAGGCCACCACTTTCCCTTCTTGCATAAGAACACATCACAAACCTCTCCTGGACGCATCACAGAAAACCACATATCCATTATCTTCCTCTGGTAATATCAAGACTGGTGTTGTAGTTAACTTCTTCTTTAAAATTTGGAAACTTTTCTCACATGACTCAGACCAAACAAAAGGTACATCCTTCTTGTTAAGTGTATAAGAGACACTGCTATTGCATTGAAGTTTCTTATAAACATCCTGTAATACCCTTCTAACCCTAGGAAACTTCTGATCTCAGTAGGAGTCATAGGTTGCTCCCACTGAAGAACAGATTCTACCTTCTTAGGGTCAATGCTAACTCCTTCTCTTGATACAACATGTCCAAGAAAAGATACTTCAGCCAACCAAAACTCACATTTGCTAAACTTAGCATAAAGCTGATGTTGCCTTACCAACTGCAGGGCTATCCTCAGATGTTTCTCGTGTTGTTCCGCATCTTTAGGATATATAAGGATGTCGTCTATAAACACTACTATGAATTGATCTAAGTATGGTCTGAAAACCCTATTCATCATATCCATAAAGGTTGTAGGGGCATTTGTTAATCCAAAAGACATAACTACAAACTCATAGTGCCCATACCTCGTTCTGAATGATGACTTAGATACATCAGATGCCTTTATCCTTAGTTGATGATAACCTGACCTTAGATCTATCTTTGAAAAGATCATTGCCTCACGGAGTTGATCAAATAGGTCTTCAATCCTAGGAAAAGGAAATTTATTCTTAATTATTATCTTATTCAATTGTTTGTAGTCTATACATAACCGCATGGTTCCATCCTTCTTTTTCACAAACAGTACTGGAGCTCCCCAAGGTGATGTACTAGTTTGAATAAATCCTTTATTCAACAACTCCTGTAATTGGGTTTTGAATTCCTTTAACTCCCTAGGTGTCATTCTATAGGCAGGTAATGCTACTGGATGGCTATCGGATAAAGTTTTTATCTCAAAGTCAATATCTCTTTCAGGTGGTAAACCTGGTAACTCATCAGGGAAGACATCTGAAAACTCACATACTACTGGAATATCTGCTAGACTGACTGTTCTTTTTTTTCCCTAGCATCCACCACATGTGCTAAAAAGGCCTAAAACCCCTTTCTCATCATCTTATCAGCTACAGCAGTTGATACTATACATGTGGGCAAGACTTTTCTATCTCTAGTATAGACACATGAAAAACCACCTTGTTGAAAGATAACTTCTTTCTTCCAACAAACTAATTGGACATGATATGTCTCAAGGCATTCCATACCCAAAATGATTTGAAAAGAATTAATATCTAAGGGTATGAGATTAACTGCTATTATATACCCACTAAAACTTAACAAACATCCAAGACATACTTCTGTCAAAACTGAGGATTCACCTAGTGGAACTTTTAACAATAGCTCATAAGATAAATCCTGGGTTAGAAGATTTAGTCCACTAACTATTAATCATTGAATGAAAGAATGTGTTGCACTAGGATCTATTAATACTGTAACAGAAATGTTGTTAAAGAGAATCATCTCACCTGTCACAACTCTGGGTGAAACTACACCTTCAGATGGTGTCATTGAGAAGAAGTGTCCAGTATGTCTCCCTCTACCACGTTGTCCTCACTGTCCACTACTGATACTAGGTGCTCCCCCTCTAGAACCTGAAGCCACTGAAGAACTTGCCCCTTTAACTGGAACTTGCCTCTGTGGAGTTTGAAACTGTAATTGTGAACCTTGTTCTGAAACATATTGAAGTTTTGGGCAGTCCCTTTTATATGTCCCATCTATCCACAATGAAAACATATTGGAGCATTACTTTTCCATCAATGACCAGAATGTGCCCTACCACAATTATAACATATGGATTCATCATGTCTCTACGGTCATGTCACTGACACTGAAGATCATGAAGACCTAGTTGAAGGTGTCCATGTAGACTGTGTATTCCATCTACTAGAATTGGGCCTTCCTCCACTTGGTGAAAACCTAGATCCTTATCTCCCAAAATAGCCAAGTCCTCATCCTATCGTAGAAAAGAAACCACCACCTCTTCTATATCCACCACTGGTTTGTCCCCCTCTAATAAAGTCTCCTGATCTTTTCTTACTCTCAGACTACTTATCAGCATTAACTAACTCTTCTACACGTCTCGTTGCTTCCACAAATTCCCCAAAGTTTTCTCTATCTCTTCGACCAATGGATGACACGGTGTGTTTAATCTCTGATCTTAACCCTTGTTGAAATCTTCTGCACTTTTCTACATCATCAGGCACATGTTGTGGACAAAAATTTGCCAACCTTGTGAAATATGCCTCGTATTCACCAATTGTCATACTTCCTTGTCTGATATTCTCCAACTATTTGATCTTATCACTTCGGAAGGTAGGAGGAAAATACTTAAGGTGAAACTCATCCACAAAGTCCTTCCAGGTCATCTCTACATTTCTCCTTTTATCTTCCACTCCTTGCCACCACAACTCAGCATCTCCCTTGAGTAAATAGATTGCATGATTGATTTACTTATCTTCTGATAACTCCATTAAACGAAAGACCTTTTCTAGTTGTTGAAGCCACACCTCCGCCATAGCTAGATCTATTGTTCCATAAAATTTAGTTCCACCAAGCTTCTTCACCAACTCATAGGATCTCATTAGATCCTTACTAGAAGATGAAGACTTCCTGTCCATCTTGTATTTTTCTTTTGTCTCCAGAAAAATACAATACATCCTTGTTGCCTCATTATCCTCTTCACCTTGAGTCATTGCTCGAGGGTCAGGGCCGTAATGGCTCTCAGCTAGTTCCTCACCATATCCACGTCCTCTTCCTTCCATCTGCATATCCATAATAGAACACATCTGTTAGAAAATTGCAGTTCAAAGAGGAAAACATTCTAATCCTATTGGTCTCTTATCATCCATGTCCCAAACCTAAATTCATTTTAGGTTCAACCTATGCTCTAATTCCAAAATGGTCACACCCACATCCCATGATTACCACTAATCATGAGATTAGGGCATAATTTAGCTGAAATATATGCCATATTTTTTTTTCTTTCACTACTACATAAATGGCTTATAACGTCACATTTACAGGCGTCAGTTGTATACAAAAAAACTGACGCCTAAACCCTACAACATCGGTTAAATACAAAAACTGACATCTATATGTGAAGAGTGACCAGACACGAGTATCACTTTTTATTGGGTGTCGGTTCCTTAATAAGCAACCGACACCTAAAATTGACTGCCAAATCCAAAATTTTCAGTGAAAAAAATTACCTCCAAAATTTAATATACAGTGTCCGTTGTTAACAAAGAAACCGACGCCTAAAGGTTTTTTGTGAGACAGAAATTTGGCCCATTTTTATTGTCAGTTATCTTACAATAACCGATGTCGATGTATTTTCACACACTTAACTGTGAAAATTTTCACCTCCCTTTGGCGTCGGTTTTTCTACAGAAACCGATGACTATGGTCTTAATTTGAAAACATTTATTTTTGTCGGTATATATAGATAGACGTCAATTTTTATAGTTAGAACCGACGACTATCAACAAAAAAAAGTATTGGTTTTTTGGTGGTAACCGACGCCTATAGTTTTAAGCGTCAGTTAACTGACGCCTATCATTAACTTAACAACATCCACACGAGCCGCACTCTTCCCCTTTCTCTATTTCATTCCCGATTGAGGGTAAGGTCCGGCGATTCCTCTGCTCACCACCGCTCGCTGCTCCTCTACTCGTCGCCTCCACCGCCGCTTGTCGGTCCTTTGCTCGCTACCACCGCCGCCGCCGCCGCTCACTACTTCGGCCGCTGCTCTCCTGCTCACTACTCCGGCCACTGGCCTGCTCACCTGCTCGCTGCTCCGGCCGCCTGCTCTCCTACTCGCTGCTCTGGCCACCACTCCTTTCTCCTGCTCCTACGCGCCTGTTTGCCATCGCCGCCGCGAAGGTACCTTTTTCCTCCTCTTCTTCCTCTGCTCTCAAGGTACCCTGCTCCTGCTCGACAACCATTGGCTGGCTCCCTACCCTCAGGGTGTAGGAAATGGGTGAGGGATGTGAACATTGGATCTTAGACCAATCCTCAAATAAGTAATTTTTATACATGTTTGAGTACATTAGGGTTCTAATCTACCCTTTTGTCCTATATTTGATGCTAATTGTGCATATATGTTGAGTTTGGGACTTTAGTGATGGACTTTATCCTATGTTGCTATTTTTTCATCTAATATGAACTCTAGTCTCATCTATCCTATCTTGGAAATCAGTAGTACATTGATGTAATATCAACTAAGGGCCCAAGGTCACCCCCCCTGTTTCAATATTATCAATGAGGTTAGTCTGTCTATACATCATTATATTTAAGGTTAGTCTGTCTACTAGAGTGTGGGGATTAACCATGTTGCCTGTAGTTTATAACATTGCATTGTGAATTATTGCATGTTTGAAACTATTGAATTCTTGATTTATTATTTAATAATGCTCTATAGATTAGGATTAACCATGTTTCATGTAGTTTATACACATTTATTATATATAAGAATGACATCACATATATTTGTTGGCCTAGAAACCCATCCAAGATTTGCTCATTAGGGGTAAATCTTGGATAGTCCCCGGTTTGGGATTGTTCTTGAACATCTAATCTCACTTAGGATGTAAGTGTATAATGTGTATTGGGTTTTCAAGAAAAATTCAGCAGCATTTCCCCGTTTGTTCTCTAAGTACATATGTACTTGGAGAATAACAGGGAAATGCTGCTGAAATTTTCTTGAAAACCCAATACACATTATACACTTACTAGTGAGATTAGGTGTTCAAGAATGGGATAGGTGGTACACATTTATTATATATAAGAATGACAACACATGTATTTGTTGGCCTAGAAACTCATCTAAGATTTACTCATTAGGAGTAAATCTTAGATAGTCCCCGGTTTGGGACTATTCTTGAACACCTAATCTCACTTAGGAAGTAAGTGTATAATGTGTATTGGGTTTCAAGAAAATTTTGGCAGCATTTCCCCGTTTGTTCTCTAAGTACATATGTACTTAGAGAACATCGGGGAAATGCTGTTGAAATTTTCTTGAAAACCCAATACACATTATACACTTACTAGTGAGATTAGGTGTTCAAGAATGGGATAGGTGGTACACATTTATTATATATAAGAATGACAACACATGTATTTGTTGGCCTAGAAACCCGTCCAAGATTTACTCAATAGGAGTAAATTTTGGATAGTCCCCAGTTTGGGATTGTTCTTGAACACCTAATCTCACTTAGGATGTTTTAACCATTAATTATATATAAGAACTTAAACCCTAAAGTTTTAACCATGCTTAATCTCTAATCTGTTAACCCTAGACCCTAATCTTGTTGTAATATATACTTGTTTTCTCTTTGATCATAGAATGGATAGATCATGGATGTCCATTTGCAATCCCTGCACCCCAGAGTTTATTTCTGGTCTTGATCAATTTATTAGATTTGCCGAGGAACATAGGAAACAACTTGGAGAGAGGTTCTACTATCCATGTAGGCATTGTGGTAAAAACTTGAAAGTCAGCACTGGTGACTAAATCAAAAGTCATGTCATGTGCAATGGGATTGTACAAGGCTATATAGAATGGCACTGGCATGGAGAGATTTCAAATCCAAAACCAGTGGATGTCGATAGCAGTTCTTGTGTGGAAGAAGTTATTGCCTCCGATGACGTAGACGTGAACGAACCAGTTCCAGTAGACATTGTTGATGCAATATTGGATAGTTGTGGGGTAGAGCACACCGAAACCGATCCACCTCCCATGTTTAGAAACATTGTGCATGATGCTAAGATACTGTTATGCACAGGTTGTACTAAGTTTATGAAGCTTAGCGCTGTGTTGAGATTGTATAAGCTGAAAGCTAACAATAGATGGAGTGACAAAAGCTTCACGTCATTGTTGTCTTTGTTGAAAGAAATACTTCCTGAAGGAAACGAGCTACCAACACTAGTACAGGAATGGTCTGTAGCGTCGGTTATTTTAAGCCTGTAGCGTCACTTTATAACCGACTCCTAAGTGGTCGTCTCTATAGAATTTGCTCTATAGCGTCAGTTTTTTTGACCAAACAAAACCGACCTTACAGAGTAAACACCGATGCAAAAGGTTTTAAAAAATCTGACCCAGGCGAGAAAAAAAGAGCATTTAGGGTCGGTTATTCCAAAAAAACCGACCCTGTAAACTCTCTCGGTCGAGAAAATAGTTGACCGACAATATTTTCGGTCGACAATTTTCTCGACCGAGAGAGTTTACAGGGTCAATTTTTTTGGAATAACCGACCCTAAAGATTGAATAAACATTTCAGTGTACCCCTCGATCAAGAAAATTATCGACCGAAAATATTTTGGTCGACAAAATTGTCGACCGAGGGTACACTGAAATGTTTATTCAATCTTTAGGGTCGGTTATTCCAAAAAAACTGACTCTGTAAACATTCTCGGTCGAAAAATTGTCGACTGAAAATATTTTGGTCGACAAAATTGTCGACCGAAGTGTACACTAAAATGTTTATTCAATCTTTAGGGTCGGTTTTTATAAATAACTGACTTTATAGAGGACCTTTAGGGTCGGTTTTTTACAAAAACCGACGCTAGAAGTTATATTTCGGTCGAAAATTTTCTTGACCGAGGATTACACTGAGGTGGTTATTCAATCTTTAGGGTCAGTTATTTAAAAAACCGACGCTAGAAGTTATGATTTTTTTTTAAAATTTCTGCAGAAACTAAAATAGAACAGAAGAACAAGAAGATTCATATATTCTGGGAGAGGGGATCATTGATGCTCAACCGTCACCATTCAAAACCACACATTCATGACAAAAATGATTCATAATCACATCATAATTTACAAAATGATAGATTGCAAGTCTGAGATGATATTAATCATACACAAAAGTAAATATGAAAGAGTACTCAAACCACATACATAAATAGAGCTTACATATTTAATCCAATGCTATATTGACTTCATTTAGAAAAGAATCTGACCACTCTTCTCGGAATTCATTCAAGCCCACAAGTGTGTAAGGCTGAGTTGTAAAGATTTGTAACAGAAAATGCACATGCTAATATTTTATAAAATGACTACAATCACTTGTAAATTTATGATGTTATTCTTTATTACCTGACTTATAGTTTGAATGTCATGTGATGCTTGTTTGACAATAGCTTGCATATATTTCATTACATAGTAGCCACAAGCCCAGTCATTATTTTGCATAGGACACTACAAATAACGAATTATAATTAATGTTAGTAAACTATTATAAACAATAGTTGAGATAAGACTATAAGAGTTGACATATTAGAGTTGAAAATTAAAATATATAAGACTAAGCAGTTGTCAAAGTGGCTACCTTGACATTTTTCAAAGTCAATGTCTTTAATTTTGGGGGTATTTGTCCTCCAGCATCACGATAAGCCTTTATACCCCTATCAATTAAATGATAGTTGGTAAAATAGAAATTCTAAATAGAAATATCATGTTGAAGCATTAACTAAATTTATGCTTACTCCATAGCTGACCATTTCAGTTTGTGACTCCTTGTTGTTTTACCCATCGGATCAAGATAATAAAGAGTCATCAATTTTGGGGCAATCACCACTAATTCCCAATGTCTAGCTCTGAGTAAGAATAAAACAAACATTAAAATAAATAATTTTATTCATTATTAAAATATATTGAATAATAATACTTACTGGACGTTAAAAGGAATTATGATAATTTCCTTCCCCTCACTAGCAAAATATTTAAATGCAGTAGAGAAGTACTCATTCACATCTTCAAGATTTGTCTCCACTTGACTTGTGATTGAAGGAACTAAGAATCCAACATTCCTTATATCAAGGTTTGTGATCTCAGTATATAAATGGTTGTAAAACATTTGTAATTATTTCCATATATAGAACTAAGCTAACAATGTGTATTGAAATTATATATATTTTTTGATAGATCCTTACTTTATCCATACTTCTATTATCGAAGTATTCAGCCAATCATACCGGAACAACTCTATAATATCATCAAGAAAAATAAAATTCTCAAAGTCCCTCCTGTTGGGTTTTATGGGAGGCAGAGAAGGTAGCGGAACAAAAATTTTCCTCCCCAAACCCAGAACAAGGAAACACGTCAACGTCTATACAATAGGAAAGGATGGTTTGTGGAATCATACCTTGTCCCGAGGCTTGCTCGGAGACAATACCTCGCGGCTTGCGCAGTCTTCACCTCCGGTCTTGGACGGTGTCTATTCAGCTCCTGGTCACACCGGGACTGATGACTCCTGGTCTCACCGGGACTGTCGGTATTGACAGCTATCGTCCGAGCGGCAGAAATCTCCCGCCTCTAAAGTAGTCTACACGGACTACCTGGAACTCCAATCTCCTTGTCTCACAAGGAATTGGAAGGAATCACACCCTCCTGTCACGTACTAGTCACTGACACACTCTCCTTCCACTAGTCACTTTCTACAGTTGTCTTTCCCTTGTTGTGCCTCCCGTATCGGGTAGCACTTGCTCGGGCTCTCTCAGTTACCAAAACCAGAGAGAATGACAACTTTATAGAGCAACTGGTTGCACTGTGTTGTACTTTGAGAAGCCCCCAATACCCCTATATATATAGGAGGGTCATGGGATAGGGTTCTCTATCCCGGGCAATGTGGGACTAAAGTAGGAGTACAAGCGTTCGAGATTTTCCACAAAAAACAACAAACTGCACAACCTGAACCGATCGTTTCATTTCTGAAACGGTCGGTTGGGGACCTGAGCCGGTCGGTTGACACTTCAACTGATTGGTTGGGACCCATGAAAAGGTCGGTTCACTTCTGAACCGATCGGTTTGTGGTCCTGGTCAGTTCCTGGTTGACTTTTCCTCTTTTGTTTCTAATTGGTACCAAATACCAATCCTTGTTCCAATCAAATTGGGCAAGTGAAACAAAAAGAAATTTCTCACCAATCCTACTTTCCCAACTTGCTCAGTTGGACCAGTTGAACGATCGTTTCAACACTTGAACCGATTGTTTCACCCTATCCATGAGCCGATCGACTCACCACCTGAGCCGATCGGTTCACCAAGCTGAGCCGATCGGTTCATCACATGAGCCGATCGGTTGGGAGTGCAGATTGTGCAGAATCAGTCAATTGCAGTTTCAATCAATCCGATACTCCAATCAATGTGTCCAACACCTTGAACATTATGACATTGAGATATCAATTAATTGAGTGTTTAATTGAACTACTAAACTCCTTTAGTAATCAATCTAAACATTGTTTGTGGACAAAACTCCTCTTCCAGGTTAAATCCTATGTGTGTGACCCTGCAAGTCCATTTCACGTTGGCAGTGAAAGTCCATAACACTTATGACTTCACAAGCAAAGAGCGGTGCCTAGTCACACATCAGTGCTACCCAAGTGAAAATAGAAAGTTGGAGAACAACTTTCAATCCTACAATCCATGAATGGTGTTACAGTGAATGTATAATTCCTTTGTCACTGATATCCCGAATGAACTCGAGGCATGGAACAGTCATCCCGTCAATGTTCATTCACTTTCTTGATCTTAGAGTAGATTGGAAGAGATATGTATGACATGAATATCGCATACTGATTCACACATGCGTGCACGCCTTTCTCAATCCTACTCAACAAGTGGCCATGGATATCAAGCTCCCTCAGGAGGAACAAATCCCATATCTATCACTCACCCCTCAAAAGCCCCATTTGTCAAAGCCACCCAATCATCACCTTTATAACAACCCATGTTTCAGGACTGCGTTTGATGATGTCAAAGTGTGCCCAATGACATGTGTTGAGTGTAGTGATTTCAGGTCAAAGAATCACACTCACCACCATCACTGTGAGTACTGACTATGACTACCATGTCATGGTTCCATGTGTCAAACTCACGATGGGTCTGTCCGGTACACTTGTTCTCTAACAAGTACCTATGTGTTTGGTTTGATATCTCTATATCATGACTAATGAGATTCTGTCATCAACCAACACCACAATCTAGTCTTGTGTGTCATTGCTATCTATCTAACTTCCACAATGACATCCGACTAGGGACATAATGAGAATGTACAAACTCTTAGCATCCGTATGATCTCATCGTTCAGGTCCTGAACCTGAAGGCATATGTCATTGAGTACTGTCATTCTCTAGACATTCAATCTGTTCTATCACTATCTCATATGACTGAACCAAAAAGAATTGGAAGCTTGCCTTTGATGTTTATCAAATCAATCTTAATGTATCCCACCAATCATCCCATGATTGGCTCTCAGGGCATACATACCAACAGACTCCCACTTGCACTGTGAGCCAATCACCCTTGAATCATATTCATAGTGATCTTCAAACATGTCCCACATGTTACTGTGCTCTAGTGCGAACATAGTGAGTTATGGAAACACCTTGCCAAAGTTAGTTTTTAACTGCATGTCTCTCATCTCTTCGTTGTACGTCACACGTATGAGATGGAGTTTCCGTAATATGCGATCTAGTATTCCTTTGCTAACCTTTAGCCACATTGCATGATCAAGGATTCCATACTTGTCATCAATGAGCGGAATATCTATAAGTTCATCTCATGAACTTCCAGATCCATATAGTATCCACTGCTGTTCTCCAACACATAGATACTCGACATTTCCCTTTTAAATGGTTTTATTGGAACACTTCCAATTATCAACAAACTTTCACTTTTATATATCTTATATATAATTTGCGATTAATTTTCTGTCCTTTTAGAAGTTCGCTTAAATGTAACTCTTTACATTGGAATCTTCCTTATCTCCATAAAACTAGTACTTCCCAAATACTTATCAAGTTCTCATGGTATTCCAGTAACCCTTACTGGAAGTAGATAGACATCCACTCGTCATGTCTCACATACGAGTTATCAGGATGAGCACATCATATTGTCATGTCCTACATATAAGATGATGAATGCATTTTATTCTTTCCATGTCGATACAAGCAAGATAATGGGATGATTACATACATGATAGATCCATATCTATTCTAAGTGTTCCCATTCTTCATAAGAATTGGACACTTGGCCTTGGGATACTAACTCCATGTAACATGGACAAGTTTTCTCCCACTGAATCTGTGCATACTGAACCTATCAGTACAGATTGCCAATGTATGCTTTCTCTTTTCAGGTCAAGAGGTTTTCGAGAACTATCTCTATAGATCTCTATTCCTATCACATAGGAAACATCTCTATCTTCCTTAAAGATAATTTCCACTTTTGGATTTCCATTCTAGAACATTTCCATTTCACATCAACATGTGGAATGTGAACACGCTCCCACTAAATCACATATCCCTTCTTTATCTTTGACATATCAGTCAAACCCCTTTGACTATATCATCAAAGTAAAGATCCAATTCTGAGTTGCTTGTACTCAATCAATCACATTGATTAGTCCATTGTAACTTATAGACTTCATTTGCATTAGTGGATTCATAAACCTTACAGGTTGTGTCACGTACACATCCTTGTTTTATTCCTCATAGGAATGCAGTTTTAGTATCCATATGCTAAATGTCTTAGTCATTAAGTTGCAATCAACAAGCATCATCCTTCTCAAAATGTTATCCATGTGTCTTAACACTTATGATTCATTTTCACTTATGGATTTCATCCAATGGGTGCTACCATCAAGGTCATACCTTATGGTTCACATGGATGTCATTTAGGATGTAATGGTCATAAACCATAACTCAAAATTTGGTTCCTCATATTCATCTGGATAGTTGACTCATCACATGAACAACTCATCACATAGATAATTGAGGTGTATCTGTTAAGGATATAAGAACTCACAACTCCTTGTGATTCTTAATGTCCTTTATTAGTGTGGGGTATTCTTTTATTAAGAAGAATTCAGTTATTTGATAATCATTCTCTAACTCCTTAGAGTATGATTCCTTCTTGATTTAGACATCACCATGCCTTAATCATGAGTTCACTATGATACACTATCATAATCACTCATATGGATCTCAAACATTTGGTCCAAGTATTTCATTCATTGATCTCATCAAGAATTAACACTTTACCAAATTTGTACTTCATCTATGATAATCTTGAACACTTCAAGATATTCATATTGGTATTTCTCTAAACACCATTTCAAGTATTAGCATTTGTTCCAATAGTTATGTAAATACATCACATGTATCATACCTAATAGGATAATCATTCTCCCACTACCATTAGTGAAGATTGATTAATCATGTCCAAGATATCCATGTCTCTTAATGGTTCTCTAACCAAAAGAGTCTAGATTTATCCATCACATGGACACTAGAAATGAATTTCTCATGATTGATGCTAATTTGATTGTTTGATTTATCTATAACTTTTAGGTATCATTTTATCTTATGCATATCAAATACCACAAGATGAATAAGGCCTTTCCATAAAGATCATATCTTTGAGATCAACTTTATTAATTGCCATCATTGTCATACAATATGCAAAAATAAAGTGTTTCTATCTATTGGAAAATATGAAATAGCAGTTCATAACTGTATTACATGCCTTTTAGGCTGAAAATAAATTAAAGTACTCCTATCTATGGCGGCAACACTTGCCCCATTTATTGAGTACTTTACACTTTACATCTTGGTATCATATACCTCAAAAGTGTTACAAGTTTACTTTCATGACACCTTTAAGTAGAGACGTTTGTTGCCTCCTTCTTCTTTTGTTCTTCCAGATAGAGAGGACAATTCCTTTTCCAATGTCCTGGCTTTTGACAATGGTGGCAATTGCCTTTCTTGGTCACGTCTCCCTTGGCCTTGAGAGCTGAAGATGACTTGGGCTACTGGCTAGCATAAGAACCTTTCTTAGCTTTACCCTTGCCCTTTCGCTTGGACTTACCTTTCTTGCTCGTGATCACCATCACAGACTTAGGCTTGTCTTTCTTCATCTGTGTCTCAACTGTCCTCAACATGCCCAACAACTCTGACAGTGGCCTATCAAAGTTGTTCATGTTGTAGTTCATCACAAATTGACTGTAGGATTCTGGCAACGATTGCAGTATCACGTCAGTAGCCAACTCTTGGCTCAGTGGAAATCCCAGTCTTATCAGGTTCTCCACATACCCAATCATCTTGAGTGTGTGAGGACCAACTGGATCTCCTTCTATCATGACACACTTGAACAGTGCCCTTGAGACATCGTATCTCTCTTACCATGCTTGATCTTCATACATGTTCCTGAGATGCTGAATCATCTCAATGACACCCATGTTCTCATGTTATCTCTGCAACTCGTGGTCCGTAGAGCACAACATCAAGCACTTTGCATCAATGGCATCATCAGAATGCTTCTTGTAAGCATCCCTTTCTGCCTTTGGTGCATTAGGAGCATGTTCCTCTGGAATTGGAGTATCCAGGACATAGAGCTTTCTCTCTTGAGTGAGAACAATTCTCAATGTCCTATACCATTCATGGAAGTTTGTCCCATTTAGCATGTCCTTTCCAAGGACTGATCACAAAGAAAAGTGATTGTTGTTTGTTGTCATTTGTACTATAAAAGGAAATATGCAATTTTAGTCCAAAAACTCATTTTTGACTTATTTGATTGATTTGAAAAGTTGACGATATAATTAGGCCTTTAATTAATTATCACTCCCACTATTTTACTTCAAATTGATAGCCCTCACCATCAATTTGGAAGATAGCAGCGTACAACCTTCTAGTGGGCAAGATCCTAAAATCCTCTAAGTCATGGACCAGCTAGGGCTGTCACCCACAACTTAGATCTCTCAGGTAGGCAACTCTTGCCAATTGCATCATATGAAACTCTTGATAAGATGTCATATGCAACTTGTAAGTACCCTGACCTGCGTTTAGGGTTTACCCTATTTGTTTTGCTTGATCTTGGTGCTTTGGTGCTTGCTAATCACCTTAAGTGGTGATTAGGGTTTTGTTGAGCTTTGTTGAGAGTTCGAGGGGCTACTTGCAAATAACCCAAGTTTAGGGTTTTGTGTGAAAGTTTTCCATCTTTTGAGATGTTTTCCCTCTTTGCTTCCTCTAGGGTTGAGAGGAAGGCTTGGGCTTGTTGTTTGAGTCCTTTGGGCCTGAGTTGAGCTTGTTTGGGCCTTGGAGTTCCTTGTTTGGGCTTGCTTGAGCCTTGTGTCGCCCAGGGCAGGTGGTGTGTCGCCCAGTTGCTTGGTGTGTCGCCCAGTAGCTCTTGTTGTGTCGCCCAGATGGCTTGGCTTGGTTGATGGACACATGGTGCACATCTTGGACAAGTGCCTTATGGCTTGCATGAGAGGTGGCTTGAGTTGGTGGACATGTGTCCCTTGGGTGGGCGACACATAGCATGGTTGTACCTTGGTTTCTCCTCCCCTTCTTCCTATATAGGTAGCTCTTCTCCTTGCCTTAGTCTCCTTTGCTCTTTTGGTCTCCCCTCCACCCTTGGTGCATGATACCCCTCTCCATCTTGCTTGTGTTGGCCGATACACTTCCTTGGAGCTGAAGTGGTGGCCGATACACTTCCTTGGAGCTGAAGTGGTGGCCGATACACTTCCTTGGAGCTGAAGTGGTGGCCGATACACTTCCTTGGAGCTGAAGTGGTGGCCGATACACTTCCTTGGAGCTGAAGTGGTGGCCGATACACCTTCCTGGAGCAGCCTAGTGGACGATAGCTTTGGACCTTGGAGTGCTTTGGAGCTTGGAGCTTAAGGCGGGTTGCATAGTTTCTAACCCTAACTCTTTTACCTCAAGCTTTGATCTTGATATATGTTAGTATCCTGGCTTAGTTCTTTGCTTGTGTATCTTGCTTATATACCTTACTGGCCGATATCCCTCTCTTGGGTTTAGGGTTCCTTGTATACCTTGCTTTTTAGGGTTTGTGCTCCCTTGTGTTGGAGGTTGAAGGTGACCTAGGGTTGGGCGATATCCCTTCCTTGTGGGTGTGTTGAGCGACACCCTTGTCCTTGAGTTGAACGATATCAGTGTTCTTGGTGTTGGGCAACACCCTTCCTCTTGGGTTGGATGATAGGTTGACCTAGTATGGATGTTGGCCGACATGGTGACCATGTTGGGCGATATGGTTCCTTGGGTTGAGCAACACCTTTGTTTTTGAGTTGGACGACATGGTGTTCCCCTTGGTGGACGATATAGTAGCTGGTGTTGGGCGACATGATGAGCCCTTTAGGTTGGCCGATACCCTTGCCCTTGAGTTGGGCGATAGGGTGAGCTAGGGTTTGTTGGCCGATATGGTGAGTACCCTTGGAGATGGGCGATACTCTCTCTGTCTCTCTCTCTCTCTCTCTCTCTCTCTCTCTCTTGTTGGGCGATAAGACTTGGGCCATGGTGGCCGATAACCCTAATGGCCGATAGCCCTAATGGACGACACCATGATGGGCGATACCCTAATGGCCGATAGCCCTGTTGGGCGATACCCTACTCATGTGCTGGTGTGTTGGCCGATAGGGATGGTGGCCGATAGGGTTGGTGGTGTGTTGGCCGATAGGGTTGGTGGCCGATATGGTTGATGGTGTGATGACCAATAGGGATAGTGTGGTGGCCGATACCCATGTTGGGTGATAGGTTTCAGATGAGGGTTGTGAGGCTATAGTGAGGGTGTGAGTTTTTTTGGTGACGGTCCCTTATGTGATAGAAGTGGATGCTTATCCATTAACCAATAAAATGATGGTGGTGTTTGTGATATCATCAATATGTAATATGTTGCCTTGCAAATAATAAGGATGCTAATGATAATAATGTATATGATGATAGCCCTCATGTATTAGGTGCATGATGCGACCCTTATGCTTAATTGTTAATGATAATGAGAATGATGATAACTACTCTAGTAGTTTGTTTAATGATCATAATGTTGGTAATAATGATGCTAAGTGACAGTTATGTTAAAGGTTGCCTCATGACAAAGATGACAATAGCTGATGGCAACAATAATGACATTGGTAATAATAGTGTTAGTTTTGTATACATAACATGATCTCCATATACCCTAATTGTTTGTATAATCTTGAGATAAGGGTAAGCATCAGTATGGTTTGTTAATGATGTATTTAATACACTTGGTTACCAAATAAGTGTAATATTGATAAGAAGATTATCTTGAATGATATTTCATGATAGTGAGCATATTCCTTATGTTGAATATTGTGTACCCTAACCATGCAGGTGATGACTTAGCCATGAAAGGGATATGTGACATATGTAATGAGTAATAGTATTTTGATAATTGCTCTATAAGATTGTGTATGTGATGTGTTGGTCCCATGATGATGATGTGGGCCTTAAGAGGCAGTGACAGTACATAATGAAGGGTTGAGACCCTGTGGTATGTGATGATCCTTGAGATGGATCTGGATGGTTGGCAAGAGGCCAAGTGGTAACATGTGATGTTGGATCCTTGAGATGGATCAGGTTGATGTGATCAGATCCTAATATAATGTTCTTTACTTTCTGTTATATCTTGCATGTTATACACCTTGGTTGAATCTTGCAATCCATCTAAAAGATACTAATTAATCACAGTGAAATATATCATGTAGTTTGCCCTGGCCATAGATCCATCACCGTCAGGACTTGGTGATGGTGAAATGGGTTTTCCTACGGGTTAACCTGGAAGCGCATATTGTTGAATATGTGTAGGTTGCTCCTAGCCTGAAAATGAGGAGGTAAGAGTGTAACTTTGGTTGCAGACTCAGATATGTGTGTAGAGCATGGTGAACAGGCCCATGGCTCAGGATATGTGATGTATGGAGCATGAATGCGTTCATGGCTCAGAGCACTGTGATCAGGCCCGTGGCTCAGTTTTACTAGCGCCGTGACCTGTACCAAGGCGGGCTAGAGAATGGGTATCCTATGGAGCTAACCCTATGGCTTAGACCACTTCAGCATGTGACTGCGGTCCTGCTTGTGTTGTATTTGTGTACTGACCACAAGGTGGGAGGTCGTGGAGTCCGGCTCTTCCATTGACCTTGTATGGCACCGGCTTGGGTTTCGTAACTGAAGGTTGGATTTGAACGGTACGGTTCAAATCCTCAGGGCATAATAAAATGTAATACAGCCGTTTAGTATTTACTGATCAAATCAAATACGAAACATTGGTTGAGGCCTTGTTTGTGTAATATTCCGTTATACCTTGCAGGTCATGTGGTAATCTACCTTATCTTGATAATCAGGTTATGTGACATTATATTTTGTTCTAATAATCCTATTACATGTTGATATACCTTATCTTGATAATCATGTTCTTTTGAAGGACATCTAGTTATAAGTTTTAGAACAGCTGGTATGCTTGCCGGTAAGAATGATCTTGCTATATATATATAACTGCTTCTGATATATCTGCTCATGTTATAATTGCTATTATAGTTTATCTTGCTGAGGTTCTATAGTTGCGGTAGGGAGCTATGTTTCCCGCTGGGACAATTGTTTAATTGTCTCACCCCGCTGGTTTTCACCCTTTTTAGGTGGTTGAGGTAGACGTGGTCGTGGTTGTGGTGTTGCGGACGAGCAGCTTGAGGAGAAGTAGAAGGCAAGCGTTGGACATGATGCTGTTTTGGATGTTTTGTAGTAGAGTCTAGAGTCATCCCTGTACTCTCAGGTCCTTGGCAGTGTTTTGACGATGTTTCACGAAGATCGTTCGATGATATCTGTATATCCTGATGTTGGCCGGATGTGGGCCTTTATGTATATATGAACAGGTGGTGAACTCATGTGATGGATGGACAGTTGTTCCTGAGATGTGGACACGTGTCAGATCTTGTGTATGTACATACTTATATGACATGTTTCTGTGCAGGATGAGGACTGGAAAGTAATAGTTTCACAATTTATCAGTTTTCTGCAATCGGTTTTAATTAACCCGTGTTTTTGATAATCTGTGGTTATGGTGTTTTCCGCATGTTTTCGCGTAACACCTCGTTATCTGTGTGTGATAATGGGATGTGTTGCCACAAGTTTTGGTATCAGAGCTCTAGGTTCGCTGAGTCTACATGGATCTAGGACTAGGTTGAGTCTGTTCTTATGAGTTTTCCAGGTTATCTTACAAAAATCTTCTGCCCTCCACGGGAGAAAAGCCAAGATGTCTGGAAACCATGAAGAACATGCTCCTGAGTATAGTGATGATGCATCGGTTGATGGAGCAGATAGACAGGCACATGAAGATCGGGTGCCTGAGGTCCCCCAACCAGACCCAGCCATTCTTGAACACCCTACCTACCAACAGCTTATGGGGCAGTTAATGGCTACGATGAATATCATGGTTGAGCGATTACCAGTGCCTCCTCCGCGAGCACAGGTTCCCCATGGAGAAGCATCGGGTATTGGGAAGACCTTTGAGCGGCTTCGCCGAGTCGGAGCTTCGGATTATGCTGGAACGGCTGATCCAGCGGATGCAGATCTGTGGCTGACAAGTCTTGAAAAGGCTTTCCGGATCCTCGACATCCCCGAAGCAGACAAAGTAAAGCATGCTGTCTACCTTTTGAAGGGTAGTGCTGGTAACTGGTGGACCATCGAGGAAGAGAAGCGGCCTGGTGAGGTGATCTGTTGGGAAGTGTTTCGGCGTGAGTTCGTCACCAGATAATTTCTGAAGACGTACCTGGATGAGAAGATCAGTCAGTTTGAGAAGTTGCGGCAAGGAACGATGAACATCACCGAGTATGAAGCTAAGTTTATGGATCTGTTGAGGTTCTGTCCTCACATGGCGGCGACGGATGATGAACGGATCAGACGTTTCGAGAAGGGTTTGAGTGCTGAGTTGACAACCCCTGTGTCTGCGCTGGAAAACCGAGAGCGGTTTGCTACGTTTGTGGAATCAGTTCGACGGATCGAGAGGACAGTAAGGGAGAAAAGAGAGTCGGTGTCTCTTAAAAGACCTGCTCAGTTTCTAGGACGAAGGTTTGGTGGCTTCAAGAAACCCAGGTTTTCAGCACCGTCAGTGATGAGAAGTGCTGGTGTACCATCTCAGTGGTCTCCGAGTAAGGGGAAAGGTTATGTTTCTTCACCGTACAAGGCGCCCAGTTCAGCTTCGGTGGCAGTGACAGGGCCATCTAGGCCACGAGTTGACAATAGAGCATGTCATCTCTGTGGACAAGTCGGGCATTGGAAGTTAAATTGCCCGAATAAAGATGTTGAAGTGACGCAGCAACCGAGGCAGAGTTTCCAGAAGTATGAGAGACCACAGCCCAGTGGTAGCAGAGGACGAGGACACGGTCAAGCGTCTCAAGCTGGATCGTCTGCTCAAGGGAGCAAAGGTCGTGGACAGCAAGCAACGGCTCGATTCTATGCCATGAATCAGCCGGAGGCGGTAGTCAACTCGCGAGTGGTGACATGTCAGATGGAGTTGTTTCATTCTGATATGTCTTCTTCTTGCTTTATATCTGTTCTGGTTGACCCGGGTTCTACACACTCTTTTATCGCCTATAGTATGCTTGAAAACTGTCATCTACCTGTTAGTTGTAAGAAGGATAGCTTGTTGTTAGAAACCCCTCTTAATGGTTCCTCTTTGCTTCGAGAAGAGTGTCCATCTTGTGTTTTGTCTCTTTCGGGACACAACATTCAGGTGGATCTCATACCACTTGATATGCATGGTTTCGATGTTATCCTTGGGATGGATACCTTAGAGAAGTATAAGGTTGTCTTGGACTGTGGTTCCAAGTAGGCGGTGTTTGATGTTGCTGGAGAGAAGTGGATCTTCCAGGGAGATAGGAAGATTCTTCCGACGTGTCTGGTGTCAGCTATGGTGGCAGATAGGTTGTTGCGACAAGGATGTGAGGCGTTCTTAGCTCATGTTGTGGATACCGTTGTGGATACCAAGGCGAAAGGCCTTAACCTTGAAGAAGTGTCAGTGGTCCGAGAGTTTGCAGATGTGTTTCCCGAGGAGTTTCCTGGTGTTCCTCCACCCCGAGAGATCGATTTTGTGATCAATCTGGTTCCGGGAACGCAGCCGATTGCACAGACACCTTATAGGATGGCTCCAGCAGAGATGGTAGAGTTGAAGAAGCAGTTGCAAGAGTTGTTGGAGAAAGGTTTCATCAGACCGAGCACGTCACCTTGGGGTGCTCCCGTGTTGTTCGTTAAGAAGAAGGATGGTTCAATGCGGTTGTGTATAGATTACCGACAGTTGAACAAGGTCACGATCAAGAATAAGTACCCGTTTCCGAGGATAGACGACCTGTTCGATCAGTTGCGTGGTGCTACAGTGTTTTCGAAGATCGATCTACGGTCTGGATATCATCAGTTGAGGATAAAGGCGGATGACATACCAAAGTCAGCTTTTAGGACGAGGTATGGTCATTTTGAGTTTGTGGTTATGCCGTTTGGATTAACCAATGCACCAGCTGCTTTCATGGATTTGATGAACGAGTGTTTCGTCCGTTCTTAGATCAGTTTGTTGTAGTCTTCATAGATGACATCTTGATCTATAGTCAGCACCGGCTAGAGCATGAGCAACATCTTCGTCAAGCGTTGACTCTCCTTCGTCAACATCAGTTGTATGCTAAGTTTAGTAAGTGTGAGTTCTGGTTGGATGAAGTGACTTTCTTAGGTCATGTGATATCTGCTGAAGGAGTCAAAGTAGATCCAAAGAAAGTGGAATCTGTTGCGGATTGGGAACAGCCGAAGACGCCGACGGAAGTTCGTAGTTTCCTTGGTCTAGCAGGATACTACCGGAGGTTTATCAAGGACTTCAGTTCGATAGCTCTACCGATGACGAAGTTGACCAGGAAGGATGTACCTTTTATTTGGAATGATCGATGTCAGCAAGCTTTCCAAAGTTTGAAGGAAAAGCTAACCAGTGCTCCAATGTTGATCTTGCCATAATCTGGAAAAGGCTATGTTGTTTTCTGTGATGCGTCCAAGAAAGGTTTGGGTTGTGTGCTGATGCAGGAAGATCATGTGGTTTCTTTTGCTTCGCGACAGCTTAAGAAACACGAGGAGAACTATCCGACCCATGACTTGGAGCTGGCAGCAGTGGTTCATGCGTTAAAGATTTGGAGACACTATCTTTATGGGGAAGTGTGTCAGATCTTTACAGATCACAAGAATCGGAAGTACATCTTCTCACAGCAAGAGTTGAACATGTGACAGCGTCGGTGGATGGAGTTGATCAATGATTATGATTGCACTATCGAGTATCATCCTGGTAAGGCGAATGTGGTAGCAGACGCGCTTAGCAGAAAGTCTTCTACTCCCAAGAAGGCACAGATGAGTTCTTTGGTATGCCATAGGCGGGAGATGTTAGTCTCCTTACGGCAGATGAACATACAGATGGAGGTTTCCTCGTTAGCTGGACTTTTAGCACAGATGCAAATCAAGCCCACGTTGAGACAGTAGATCAAGGATGCACAGCAAACGGATGATACAGTACAGCTAATCAGATCAGAGTTTGGCAGCGAAAAGCGTGATGGGTTCCATGAGTCCGAGGATGGAGTGGTTTGCTATCATCATAGGATGGTGGTCCCAGATGTTGATAATCTGAGGAAGTTGGTGCTCGAGGAAGCACACACGTCGATGTATGCCATGCATCCAGGCATCACCAAGATGTACCATAGTCTGAAGGACTTGTACTGGTGGCCCGGCTTGAAGAAAGATGTAGCTGAGTTTGTGCTAGGTGTGCGATGTGTCAGCAAGTCAAGGCTGAGCATCAAAAGCCGGCAGGTACGTTGCAACCTTTGCCTATACCACAGTGGAAATGGGATCATATAACCATGGATTTCGTAGTTGGTATACCCAGGACAACTAGGAATCATGATTCCATTTGGGTGATAGTGGACAGATTAACGAAGTCTGCCCACTTCATACCTGTGAAGACCACGTATACAGCTGAAAAGCTCGCTCGAGTATATGTGGATGAGATAGTTCGTTTGCATGGTGTGCCAGCAACGATAGTTTCTGATAGAGGTCCTCAGTTTACAAGTCGTTTTTGGGAACAGTTGCACAGGGCGATGGGAACGCAGTTGAAGTTCAGTACCGCTTTCCACCCGCAGACAGATGGATAGTCTGAGAGGACTATTCAGACTTTGGAGGATCTTCTTCGTGCTTGTGTTTTGCAGTTCCTAGGCAGTTGGGACGTACATCTTAGTTTGATAGAGTTTGCCTACAACAATAGCTATCAGCGGAGCATTGACATGGCTCCCTATGAGGCTTTGTATGGAAGGAAGTGCAGATCTCCTTTGTGTTGGTATGAGTCTGGTGAATATCAGCTTTTGGGTCCTGAGTTAGTACAGCAGACGACGGAAAAGATCAAGGTGATACAACAACAGTTGAAAGCGGCACAAGACAGGCAGAAGTCTTATGCAGACAATCGTCGACGACCCTTAGAGTTCCAGGTGGGAGACAAGGTGTATCTTAAAGTCTCTCCGTGGAAAGGTGTGCTGAGGTTTGGACGGAAAGGTAAGTTAGCTCCCAGATATATGGGGCCTTACTCAGTCGTAGCACGTGTTGGCAAGGTGGCTTATGAGTTAGAATTGCCTCCAGAGTTGCACAGGTTACATCCAGTGTTCCATGTCAGTATGCTGAAGAAAAGTCATCCGGATACAGGAACAGTGATACAACCAGTTGAAGTTGAGCTTGACAAAGATGTGACGTATGAAGAGGGTCCTATGATGAACCTTGACAGAAGAGTCAAGAAGCTGAAGAGAAAGGATCTGGTTCTTGTGAAGGTCCTTTGGCATCACCGTGGCGTTGAGGAAGCCACATGGGAGCTTGAGGAAGAGATGAGGAGGAAGTATCCCTCGCTTTTCTCTTCGGATTTCAGGGACAAAATCCTTTTGTAGAGGTTTATGGCTGTAAGGACCCTGACCTGCGTTTAGGGTTTACCCTATTTGTTTTGCTTGATCTTGGTGCTTTGGTGCTTGCTAATCACCTTAAGTGGTTATTAGGGTTTTGTTGAGCTTTGTTGAGAGTTCGAGGGGCTACTTGCAAATAACCCAAGTTTAGGGTTTTGTGTGCAAGTTTGCCATCTTTTGAGATGTTTTCCCTCTTTGCTTCCTCTAGGGTTGAGAGGAAGGCTTGGGCTTGTTGTTTGAGTCCTTTGGGCCTGAGTTGAGCTTGTTTGGGCCTTGGAGTTCCTTGTTTGGGCTTGCTTGAGCCTTGTGTCGCCCAGGGCAGGTGGTGTGTCGCCCAGTTGCTTGGTGTGTCGCCCACTAGCTCTTGTTGTGTCGCCCAGATGGCTTGGCTTGGTTGATGGACACATGGTGCACATCTTGGACAAGTGCCTTATGGCTTGCATGAGAGGTGGCTTGAGTTGGTGGACATGTGTCCCTTGGGTGGGCGACACATAGCATGGTTGTACCTTGGTTTCTCCTCCCCTTCTTCCTATATATGTAGCTCTTCTCCTTGCCTTAGTCTCCTTTGCTCTTTTGGTCTCCCCTCCACCCTTGGTGCACGATACCCCTCTCCATCTTGCTTGTGTTGGCCGATACACTTCCTTGGAGCTGAAGTGGTGGACGATACACTTCCTTGGAGCTGAAGTGGTGGCCGATACACCTTCCTGGAGCAGCCTGGTGGACGATAGCTTTGGACCTTGGAGTGCTTTGGAGCTTGGAGCTTAAGGCGGGTTGCATAGTTTCTAACCCTAACTCTTTTACCTCAAGCTTTGATCTTGATATATGTTAGTATCCTGGCTTAGTTCTTTGCTTGTGTATCTTTCTTATATACCTTAGTGGCCGATATCCCGCTCTTGGGTTTAGGGTTCCTTGTATACCTTGCTTTTTAGGGTTTGTGCTCCCTTGTGTTGGAGGTTGAAGGTGACCTAGGGTTGGGTGATATCCCTTCCTTGTGGGTGTGTTGAGCAACACCCTTGTCCTTGAGTCGAACGATATCAGTGTTCTTGGTGTTGGGCAACACCCTTCCTCTTGGGTTGGACGATAGGTTGACCTAGTATGGATGTTGGCCGACATGGTGACCATGTTGGGCGATATGGTTCCTTGGGTTGAGCAACACCTTTGTTTTTGAGTTGGACTACATGGTGTTCCCCTTGGTGGACGATATAGTAGCTGGTGTTGGGCGACATGATGAGTCCTTTTGGTTGGCCGATACCCTTGCCCTTGAGTTGGGCGATAGGGTGAGCTAGGGTTTGTTGGCCGATATGGTGAGTACCCTTGGAGATGGGCGATACTCTCTCTCTCTCTCTCTCTCTCTCTCTCTCTTGTTGGGCGATAAGCCTTGGGCCATGGTGGCCGATAACCCTAATGGCCGATAGCCCTAATGGATGACACCATGATGGGTGATACCCTAATGGCCGATAGCCCTGTTGGGCGATACCCTACTCATGTGCTGGTGTGTTGGCCGATAGGGATGGTGGTCGATATGGTTGGTGGTGTGTTGGCCGATAGGGTTGATGGTGTGATGACCAATAGGGATAGTGTGGTGGCCGATACCCATGTTGGGTGATAGGTTTCAGATGAGGGTTGTGAGGCTATAGTGAGGGTGTGAGTTTCTTTGGTGACGGTCCCTTATGTGATAGAAGTGGATGCTTATCCATTAACCAATAAAACGATGGTGGTGTTTGTGATATCATCAATATGTAATATGTTGCCTTGCAAATAATAAGGATGCTAATGATAATAATGTATATGATGATAGCCCTCATGTATTAGGTGCATGATGTGACCCTTATGCTTAATTGTTAATGATAATGAGAATGATGATAACTACTCTAGTAGTTTGTTTAATGATCATAATGTTGGTAATAATGATGCTAAGTGACAGTTATGTTAAAGGTTGCCTCATGATAAAGATGACAATAGCTGATGGCAACAATAATGACATTGGTAATAATAGTGTTAGTTTTGTATACATAACATGATCTCCATATACCCTGATTGTTTGTATAATCTTGAGATAAGGGTAAGCATCAGTATGGTTTGTTAATGATGTATTTAATACACTTGGTTACCAAATAAGTGTAATATTGATAAGAAGATTATCTTGAATGATATTTCATGATAGTGAGCATATTCCTTATGTTGAATATTGTGTACCCTAACCATGCAGGTGATGACTTAGCCATGAAAGGGCTATGTGACATATGTAATGAGTAACAATATTTTGATAATTGCTCTATAAGATTGTGTATGTGATGTGTTGGTCCCATGATGATGATGTGGGCCTTAAGAGGCAGTGACAGTACATGATGAAGGGTTGAGACCCTGTGGTATGTGATGATCCTTGAGATGGATCTGGATGGTTGGCAAGAGGCCAAGTGGTAACATGAGATGTTGGATCCTTGAGATGGATCAGGTTGATGTGATCAGATCCTAATATAATGTTCTTTACTTTCTGTTATATCTTGCATGTTATACACCTTGGTTGAATCTTGCAATCCATCTAAAAAATACTAATTAATCACAGTGAAATATATCATGTAGTTTGCCCTGGCCATAGATCCATCACCGTCAGGACTTGGTGATGGTGAAATGGGTTTTCCTACGGGTTAACCTAGAAGCGCATATTGTTGAATATGTGTAGGTTGCTCCTAGCCTGAAAATGAGGAGGTAAGAGTGTAACTTCGGTTGCAGACTCAGATATGTGTGTAGAGCATGGTGAACAGGCCCATGGCTCAGGATATGTGATGTATGGAGCATGAATGCGTTCATGGCTCAGAGCACGGTGACCAGGCCCGTGGCTCAGTTTTACTAGCGTCGTGACCTGTACCAAGGCGGGCTAGAGAATGGGTAGCCTATGGAGCTAACCTTGTGGCTTAGACCACTTCAGCATGTAACTGCGGTCCTGCTTGTGTTGTATTTGTGTACTGACCACAAGGTGGGAGGTCGTGGAGTCCGGCTCTTCCATTGACCTTGTATGGCACCAGCTTGGGTTTCGTAACCGAAGGTTGGATTTGAACGGTACAGTTCAAATCCTCAGGGCATAATAAAATGTAATACAGTCGTTTAGTATTTACTGATCAAATCAAATACGAAACATTGGTTGAGGCCTTGTTTGTGTAATATTCCGTTATACCTTGCAGGTCATGTGGTAATCTACCTTATCTTGATAATCAGGTTATGTGACATTATATTCTGTTCTAATAATCCTGTTACATGTTGATATACCTTATCTTGATAATCATGTTCTTTTGAAGGACATCTGGTTATAAGTTTTAGAACAGCTGGTATGCTTGCCGGTAAGAATGATCTTGCTATATATATATAACTTCTTCTGATATATCTGCTCATGTTATAATTGCTGTTATAGTTTATCTTGCTGAGGTTCTATAGTTGCGGTAGGGAGCTATGTTTCCCGCTGGGACAATTGTTCAATTGTCTCACCCCGCTGGTTTTCACCCTTTTTAGGTGGTTGAGGTAGACGTGGTCGTGGTTGTGGTGTTGCGGACGAGCAGCTTGAGGAGCAGTAGAAGGCAAGCGTTGGACATGCTGCTGTTTTGCATGTTTTGTAGTAGAGTCTAGAGTCATCCCTGTACTCTCAGGTCCTTGGCAGTGTTTTGACGATGTTTCACGAAGATCGTTCAATGATATCTGTATATCCTGATGTTGGCCGGATGTGGTCCTTTATGTATATATGAACAGGTGGTGAACTCATGTGATGGATGGACAGTTGTTCCTGAGCTGTGGACACGTGTCAGATCTTGTGTATGTACATACTTATATGACATGTTTCTGTGCCGAGATGAGGACTAGAAAGTAATAGTTTCACAGTTTATCAGTTTTCCGCAATCGGTTTTAATTAACCTGTGTTTTTGATAATCTGTGGTTATGGTTTTTCCGCACATTTTTGCGTAACACCTCGTTATCTGTGTGATAATGGGATGTGTTGCCACACAACTCCTTGCCATGATCACCTCCATGCCTTAAGGTACTAGATCCCATCTAGATCACCTTGTTAAGTTCGACCCAAAGCAAACACGATGAATATGCACCCTGCTAGGGCAGACCCACATATCCATCCTTCACGCTTCCACGAGATAGACAATTCACCATGCTAGGGCATGCCCACACTTGGTCGATAAATCTTTTCACGTGTGTCGCATTTGGAAGGCATCTAAAACTTAATATTTAATGAGGGATTTGGTTTTATATACATATACATATCCAATCACCACAATATATAGTACGTATCATATACATGTTATATCCCACAGAAAACATGTGAAACAATAAAAGTGATGATTATGGCTATCCTAATGTGATACCTCGAGCCAAGAGGAATCATGGTCATCTAGGTCTACATCACATGAAACCTGTACAAGATGAACTCTGTGCTTTGCCTTTCTGGGTTTTATCAACTCATCACATGACTGATCGGCTCGCCATCAGGCCGGTCGGCTGGGTGCCAGCAGTCGATCGGTTGGCTCCTCCAACTGATCGGTTCGCCTGGTCATCGTGCATCTCATCATGGCCACCACCCGTTCGTCTTGCTCCTCAAACCGGTCATCAACCGATCATCTCACTCCTTGAACCGATCGTCTCGAACGTCAACCGATCGGTTCACGCCTTGAACCGATCGTCTCAGCTGTCGTCAGGATGTCCTCCATTCTTTGACATAACAGGAAATAAAATCTATCCCATTTTACATTGTAAAAAGAGAAACCTCGAGTTACATTTGAGGGGAGTAAAGGTAGGAAAGAAATCTCGAATTATTTCAAGTTACATCAGGAATAGGAGAAAGCGAAGGTCGGTGCACAGACCGAGATGCAAGCAACCACATACAACCATACACAGATAGGGTTTATTGGCCACAACCACGCTATACATCCACCACAAAACTCATTTAAGGGCGACGTGTATCGAGTGCATTCATATTACATATCATATATATATTTTAGGATTTATGGATTTAGGATTGGACATGCATAAAGCCAATTTTATTCGCATCATATGCAATAAATAAAGGCGACAAACCAAAATCGATCATATCAATAATCCTAAAGTATAGAGCAGTTGATGTGGCTCTGATACCACTGTTGGGTTTTATGGGAGGCAGAGAAGGCAGAGGAAACAAAATTTTTCCTCCCCAAACCCAGAACAAGGAAACACGTCAACGTCTATACAATAGGAAAGGATGGTTTATGGAATCATACCTTGTCCTGAGGCTTGCTCGGCGACAATACCTCGTGGCTTGCGCGGTCTTCACCTCTGGTCTTGGATGGTGTCTGTGCAACTCCTGGTCGCACTGGGACTAAAAACTCCTGGTCTCACCGGGACTGTCGGGATTGACAGATGTCCTCCGAGCAGCAGAAATCTCCCGCCTCTGAAGTAGTCCACACGGACCACCTGGAACTCCAATCTCCTTGTCTCACAAGGAATTGGAAGGAGTCACACCCTCCTATCAATGTACTAGTCACTGACACACTCTCCTGCCACCAGTCGATTTCTGCAGTTGTCTTTCCCTTGTTGTACCTCCCTTATCGGGTAGCACTTGCTCGGGCTCTCTAAGTTACCAAAACTAGAGAGAACAAAAACTTTACAGAGCAACTGGTTGCACTGTGTTGTACTTTGAGAAGCCCCCAATACCCCTATATATATAGGAGGGTAATGGGATAGGGTTCTCTATCTCGGGAAATGTGGGACTAAAGCAGGAGTATAAGGGTTCGAGATTTTCCACAAAAAACAACCAACTGCGCAACCTGAACCGATCGTTTCATTTCTGAAATGGTCGGTTGGGGACCTGAGTCGGTCGGTTGACACTTCAACCGATCGGTTGGGACCCATGAAAAGGTCGGTTCACTTTTGAACCGGTCGGTTCGTGGTCCTGGTCAGTTCCTGATTGTCTTTTCCACTTTTGTTTCTAATTGGTATCAAATACCAATCCTTGTTCCAATCAAATTGGAGAAGTGAAATGAAAAAAAATTCTCACCAATCCTACTTTCCCAACTTGCTCGGTTGGACCAGTTGAACGATCGTTTCAACACTTGAACTGATTGTTTCACCCTATCCATGAGTCGATCGACTCACCACCTGAGCCGATCAGTTCACCAAGCTAAGCCGATCGGTTCATCACATGAGCCGATGGTTGGGAGTGCAGATTGTGCAGAATCAGTCAATTGCAGTTTCAATCAATCCGATACTCCAATCAATGTGTCCAACACCTTGAACATTATGACATTGAGCTATCAATTAATTGAGTGTTTAATTGAACTACTAAACTCCTTTAGTAATCAATCTAAACATTGTTTGTGGATAAAACTCCTCTTCTAGGTTAAAACCTATGTGTGTGACCCTGCAGGTCCATTTCACGTTGGCAATGAAGGTCCATAACACTTATGACTTCACAAGCAAACAGCGGTGCCTAGTCACACATCAGTGCTACCCAAGTGAAAATAGAAAGTTGGAGAACAACTTTCAATCCTACAATCCATGAATGGTGTTACAGTGAATGTATAATTCTTTTGTCACTGATATCCCGAATGAACTCGAGGCCTGGAACAGTCATCCTGTCAACGTTCATTCACTTTCTTGATCTCAGAGTACATTGGAAGAGATATGTATGACATCAATATCACATATTGATTCACACATGCGTGCACGCCTTTCTCAATCCTACTCATCAAGTGGCCATGGATATCAAGCTCCCTCAGAAGGAACAAATCCCATATCTATCACTCACCCCTCAAAATCCCCATGTGTCAAAGCCACCCAATCATCACCTTTATAACAACCCATGTTTCAGGACTGCGTTTGATGATGTCAAAGTGTGCCCAACGACATGTGTTGAGTGTAGTGATTTTAGGTCAAAGAATCAAATTCACCACCATCACTGTGAGTACTGACTATGACTACCATGTCATGGTTCCATGTGTCAAACTCACGGTGGGTCTGTCTAGTACACTTGTTCTCTAACAAGTACCTATGTGTTTGGTTTGATATCTTTATATCATGACTAATGAGATTCTGTCATCAACCAACACTACAATCTAGTCTTGTGTGTCATTGCTGTCTATCTACCTTCCACAATGACATCCTACTAGGGACATAATGAGAATGTACAAACTCTTAGCATCTGTATGATCTCATCGTTCAGGTCCTGAACCTGAAGGCATATGTCATTAAGTACTGTCATTCTCTAGACATTCAATCTGTTCTATCACTATCTCATATGACTCAACCAGAAAGAATTGAAAGCTTGCCTTTGATGTTTATCAAATCAATCTTAATGTATCCCACCAATCATCCCATGATTGGCTCTCAGGGCATACATACCAACACCTCCCAGCTGCATCTTCTGTTAAATTGACCAACATATGTGATCCCGAGCTTTGGTTGGCTAAGTATCAACACAAACATTTACATTTTCTTCCCAATTCGTTGAATGTAGCTTCAAGAATGAAAGATGGCTTGGACATAGGAGGACGACTAGTAGAATTTTTACTTTTTGGTTTACAAACCTGTTAATTAAATTACATACTTATATTACACGAGTTCATAAATGCAGTCAAATATGAAAAATATGGTAGAAATAAGGTATACCTTGTCATTGATAACCAAGTGTCTAGGCCAACCCACCATAGCACCCTCAGCTTCTTCAACTGTACTATATTCATGATTAGGTATGGGTAGTGGTTTGTCCCCCATTCCGTCATACACAAGATGGATGGACACACGATAAATGTCATCAGTAATTTGTTGGCAATGCAATGTACCGCCAAGGTTGTACACCTTGGCCGCTGGCACAACATTATATTCTGGAACCTCCACTGCAAGTTTACAGTTCATACCAACCTAGATTGAAATAATATAAGTTATATAAGAAGCAGTAGAACGGATACCTATTACAACTATATATATTATCATATATATATCATACTAATAACACAACATATAGAACAAAAACTTACTACATATTGTTGTGGTGGGTCATTGGGAGTACTCCCATGACCTTCTACAATTGGAGCATGGGCTTGTACCTCATCACTTGAGAGACGCACAGTATGAATAGGTTGAGAAGGTTGAGTAGGCTGAAATGAAGACATTATTTCTTTTACTTTCTGCGCTACGAATGCTTCAACCTCCTCTTGTGTAAGACCTCCTGCATGACCTCTTTTAGATTGCGAAGGGCCAAAATAAGACTTGAATCCTATGCCACATCCTAATCCCCTAACATGGCCAGGATACTCCTTCGTACCAAGAGCCCAGGAAAAGAAATTATTGTGCCCAATGGTAATGGAGGCCAAGAAGATACACACATTCCTGAATCATTGTGTATTATTTCAAATGGACTATGTGGATTTGAAAGATTTTCTGAAATGTGGTGTGTCACAGTATAAATTGACGACTTCGAGGGAGTCCAAAACTAGTTCTCCTGCCAAGGTGATGTGGTATCTACCTATAATATCACGGGTTCAACGCTTGTTTGCCAATCCGATAGATGCGAAGAATTTGAGGTGGCAAGCAGATGTTAAGATAAATAATGATGGGATCCTATGACATGCATCTGATTCCCCACAGTGGAAGAAAACTGATCTATTGTACCCTAAATTTGGTGAAGAAGTTAGGAATCTAAGACTTGGGCTTAGTACAGATGGGATGAATCCGTACGGGACATTGAGCAGCCAACATAGAACTTGGCCAGTCATGCTTGTTATATACAATCTTCCTCCCTGGCTGTGTATGAAAAATAAGTACGTTATGATGTCATTGTTGATATCAGGCCCTAAACAACCTGGAAATGATATCGATGTTTATCTTGAACCTCTGATTGATGACTTAAAGAAACTCTGGGATGAAGGTGTGATGACCTATGATGCTTCACGAAGAGAGACATTTTGTTTGCACGCTATGTTGTTTTGCACTATTAATGACTTTCCAGCATATGGGAATTTGTTTGGATATAGTGTCAAAGGAGCTAAAGTGTGCCCTATATGTGAAGAGAACACTGATTCAACAAGACTAAATCATGGAGTCAAGACTATATATCTTGTTCATCGAAGGTTTCTTACAAAATTCCATCCGTATCGTAGGAAGCACAAAGCATTCAATGGATGGAATGAGGAACGGAGTGCACCTAAACCTATACCAAGGGAGGTTGTTTATGAAAGAGTAAAAGACTTTGTCAATGAATTTGGTAAGAGATCACAATCTATTATGGCCACATGGAGTGACAAATCTTTATTCAAGAAGAAGTCAATATTTTGGGAGCTTCCTTATTGGAGTTCTTTGAAAGTCAGGCATTGTATCGATGTCATGCACGTTGAGAAAAATGTCTGTGATAGCGTCATTGGTACTCTGTTGAATATACCAGGTAAGACTAAAGATGGGATAAAATCCAGACTGGACCTACGTGAAATGGGCATAAGGTCAGAAATAACAGAATTACGTAAAATGGGAAATCAGAGAACATACTTACCTCCCGCTTGTTACACGTTGTCTAGAAAGGAGAAGAAAGCTTTTTGTGAATGGTTGGTAAAAGTTAAGGTGCCACAGAGTTACTCATCCAACATCTATAGATTGGTATCAATGAAAGATCTGAAGTTCATAGGTCTTAAATCTCATGATTGTCACACTCTAATGCAATAAATATTTCCTGTGGCAATTCGATCTATATTGCAAAAGCATGTAAGGTTTGCAATTACCAGACTTTGTTTCTTTTTCAACAATTTGTGCAACAAAGTTATTTACCCTGATACTCTCAATACTTTGCAAAGAGAAGTGGTTGTTACCCTATGTCAGCTTCAGATGTATTTCCCTCCTTTTTTTCTTTGATATCATGGTACATCTTGTTGTCCACTTGACTAGGGAAGTGAAAATGTTGGGAATAGTTTTCTTGCATTGGATGTATCCCTTTGAACGATACATGAGCGTTTTTAAAAGTGATGTTCAAAACCGTTATCGGCCTGAAGGGAGTATTATTGAGGGTTATATGGCGAGAGAGGTTATGGATTTTTGCAATGACTTTCTGAGTGGTAATGCCACTCATGGCAATGACAAGAATATTGAGGAGCAATTTGGCAAAGGAATTTTGATATCACAGGTGAAAGTAATCAGTCATGAGCAGTTGGAACAAGGTCACTTGTATATTTTACACAACATGGACGAAGTTAGTGTTTATATGGAGGAACATACCAATTTCATCAAGAGACAATATCCTCGAGCCAATTCAATGTGGCTTGCTAGATTACATAACAAGACATTTATTAAGTGGTTTGAAGATAAAGTCTTACATCAACTATCTCAAACACCAGATGATATTAATGAAACTATCAAATGCCTCACCTTTAAACCAAAATTGAATGTTATGTCTTATGAAGGGTATGCCATTACTGGATTCACATATTACATAAAGCTCCAAGATGATAAGAGTGTCATCCAAAATAGTGGGGTCACCCTTCAAGCATCGACTATGTTTTTTGCAAGTGCAAAGGATAAGAGTCCACATGAAGCTAAAATGTCATATTATGGTGTCATTGAAGACATATGGGAGTTTGACTACATAGATTTCAGAATTCCGCTCTTCAAATGTAATTGGGTTGATAACACCAATGGAGTTATAGTGGATGAATTAGGTTTCACTTTAGTGAACTTTGAAAAGATTGGCGAGAAGGGTAAATCATACATATTGGCATCACAGGAGAAACATGTATTTTATATCGATGATCCTGCAAATGATAAATGGTCGGTTGTTCTTCATGGTAAAAGAGAGTTCATTGAAGATCCTATAGATGAAGAAGAGTACTATGATAAGTATGATGACTTCAGTCCATTCTTAGTTGGGTTTCCAACACCACAAAATATTGAAGCTAATGATGACTTGTATGTGCACGGAGATCACAATGAAGGATTGTTAATTGCTAAATGATCGCAATATTACTAATTTTTTTGGATACTAGTTAATAGCAATTCTATTTTGCAGAGTATATTTGCATTGGATGAAAAGTTGCATCGTAAATGCATGATGCAACACTTTGGGAGGGTCCTAAGGAACTATAGGACAAATCTCACCTGAGAATACATAAAAGATGGTGAGAAGAGGAAGAAGTCAGCCACTGAACAGTGGAACTTCCTAGACCCAGAAGAATGGGACACGTTTGTTTCTTCAAGAATTAACCCTTAGTGTTATTAACCAAATCAATGTGCATACTAACTAGGCTATCAGTGAGGCGCAAAGAGCAAGGTGTGCACCGAATGTGCATGACCACACAATGGGTCCAAAGGGCTATGCAGGCGTTCGCCAAAGACTACAGGCTGAGTGTACTGCTCAGTCTACTACTACTCAGGAGTCCTCTACTATAGGTACATCACCTCTGCCTCACCATGATGTCCAGATAGTTGGGAGGCAAAACAAGAAGGAAGAAATAAAGAAGCCCGCAACTGCTGAGGCGGCTACAAAAATGGTAAAATACAACTCTTAGAGCAATCATTCAAATATTGATTATTTGTGGTGTTTACTTACTTACCAATTTCTATTGATGGTGATTAGCGGGAGCTGAACGAGCTAAGGAAACAAGGCAAGTTCATCCCTGAGGGCACATGTGATGAATTGACAGTTGCTCTGGGTAACCCAGAGCATCCTAGACGTGTTAGGGGTGCAGGCACTGGTGTGGGTATCAAAGCGTTCTTTGGGCCATCCCAGTGCAAACATGTCCCAAAAGCGGGAATTTCACAAGAAGAGGTAACCTATTCTTTTTTTAGAATGCTACTGTAAAAGAGAATTCAATAATTAGAAGGTAACATTTCCTTTATCCATGTATAGGTAGATAAGATAGTTAATAGGAGAGTCGATGAAGTAGTTGATAAGAGAGTTAAGGAAGCAGTTGATAAGACACTCCATGAAGCAATGAGCAAGTGGCAAGCATCTCTGACTGCCACTCAAACACTACCTATGGCGTCCCACTCTACTTCTACTGCAGAGGTTGGGAGTAATCCTGTAGACCCACAACCTAGCACATCTGCTATAAGTATTTTTATATCATAGTAGCTAGTTTTTTCAAGATGATATATTTTCAAGATGATATGTATATATATGTATATAACATTCTTTATGTAAATTTGTAGGGGTTGAAGCCATGCCATCTAAAAAGTAAAGAATATGTTATTGCAGAGGCGTCAGCTTACCCATCCCTTCCAGGGGAAATGTTTCATGTGTCTCCATTACCAGATGGTTGGGTTCGTGTGAGCCCACTACATATATTCCCCAATTAGATAGATCTTCTATTGACATATGCCCACCCAGATTGTGAAATGCTTGGTGAGGCAGAATGCAGAGTGATATTGTGGCCGAAAGCGGATGTCGTCTATACTGAATTTTTTTGGTAAATTTACATTACGTTAAATTGATATTGTGTATATATGAGGTCAATTGATCTGAAATTATATATACATGTTAAAACGAAGACACCCAGAGCATCTAGGCCTCCACCTCTTACATTACCAAGTTGGGTTCCACAGGACCTACCTGCCTCGTTAGGTCCTAATTGTAGGGGTATGGTAGTATGGTTAGGTGAACATGATATAAATTGCCCTATAAATATTTTTATAGATGCATATGTTGGAGGTCAATCATACAAAAACAAACTATATATACAATATATTTTGGAGTTGTTTGGCTATGATTGGCTGAATACATCTATGATAGAGCTATGGATAAGGTGAGATCTTATTTATACATCCATATACCTTGTGTAGGATCCAGTGATCTGGTTTCTTATATATTAATGCATATGTAATACATGTTTTGCAGCTACTTAGACAAGATATGTGCAGATTTTTTATTTCAACATGTAGGATTTTGATTCCATCTTTGATTAGTCTAGTAGCTAAAGACCCTTCGTCAGTTCAACAATACTGATGTGATGCTTTTACAAATTTTGGTCAAAATAAGAAGACGGTGATAATAACTCCTTTCAATGTGGTGTAAGTTTACTTTGCTTATAATTTGGACTTAAGAAAATTATATTTTTATTGTGGATTTCAAGTTATTAATTTTTAACTTTTTTACCTCTTGGGGTATGCATTGGGAGTTACTAGTTATTGTCCCCGGGACGTTCACTGTCTATTATCTAGATCCTAAGGGGACTAAGTTGAATCCAACATATTGACATGCAATGAAAATGACATTATTCCAGTGAGAAATATTTCATTTTTATATATGTTAACATCTGTTATTACATTACTATTTAATTATGCAATTTATTGTGTTACATTAACATGTAGGGGTTTACATGAGTTCAAAACGGCTGGAGGAAAGGTCCCCAGGAAAAAGAACCAGCCAATAATTTGGGAGAACGTGGAAGTAAGTTCCCGACTCTAATGTATATAATATTTATGTGAATTGTGCTTAGTTGTATTTTTTATATTTTGTATGTTTCAATTTATAATGTGCTATAGAAGACAATGGATGGGCATGTGCATACTATGTGATGTGATTTATGCACATGATTATCAAACATGCCGCAGTGGACATCGATACCATACATGAGGTATTATATATAGTCTCATTAGATAATATGAAATATATCAATCTTATTTATATATTATTAATTATATATATACATCATTCTCTTTGCAGGTGTTTAAAACTGACCCCACTACAGGTAAGGCCTTATCAGATGTACATGCTCCCCATACGATGGAAGAATTAAATGATGTAAGAGAAGAATGGGCAAAATCCATACAAGTAGTGGGGGTTTTAAAATATAATTGGGATGTTGATAGCGATAATGACTAAAGAATGTTTATACATGTGTGAATGTGAAAATAAATGGAACCGCAAGTTGCTACATGAATGTTTCTACACGTGTCTGAATGTTTCTACATGTGTGAATGTGAAAATGAAAGGAACTATAGGTTGCTACATGAATGTTTCTACATGTGTGAATGTGAAAATTGAATGGAACTGTAGGTTGCTAAATGTGTGAAAATGAATCTTGTTAATTTTTTAGGTTTGTGGCCTATTATTAGCTAATATCAATGGATGTCGTAAACCTACAGTTCAAAATTGAATTGTAGGTTTCTACATCCTGCTGACCAGCCACAGTAGGCCTGCAAACTGATAAGAAAAAAAATCAAAAGATTGGCGTCAGTTATTAGTCGAAAACCGACAACAAAGGCTTACATCGTCGGTTAATAGCAAAAAACTGCCACCAAATGTGGCCAGACAATACAGCTGTGCTGGCGGCAGGTGATATGGCATCAGTTATTACTAAGAAACTAATGCCTATGGTCTCCTAGATGGCACCCTTTTTGTGGCGCAAAGGGTTTGGGCATCGATTTCCCTACTAATAACTAACGCCTCTAGTGCCCTTGCTGGTGCCCTTTTTGTGGCACGAAGGGTTCTAACATCAGTTTCCCCACTAATAATCGATGCCTATAGTGCCCCTACTGGTGCATTTTGGATGGCGCAAAGGGTTCTGGCATCGGTTTGCAAACTAACGCCTAAGGGTTCAGCTTTTAGCGTCGCCCACATATGTGTTACTTTTTAACTGTCACCAAAGGCCTTAAATAACTGACACCAATGGTTGGTTTTGTACTAGTGTTTCTAAATATATTATAATAACACTTACTGAACGATAAGTATTGATTAAACATAACAACAAGATACAATAGAACTTGTCTTATTACATAGAAGCGAGAGTTACACACTTAATATACATCATGTACATTACATTTCAAACTTCTCTCTTTTCTCACTCTTTCTATCCCAGGATACAAGGGAAGGATAAGAAACCCTCTAACTATTCTAACTACTCTTCTTTCAAGACCTCTGAGCTAATCTTGATTAAAGTTGGCTTCCGACTCATTAGGAAGAGATAATCCTTTACCTAAAAAATTGTTTAGTAGGTTGGTGAGCTATTGGCTCAGTGAGTAGAAAATCAACATCTAACCAAGATATTTATGATGTTTACAAGTAATAGAACTTAAATGCAATCATGTAAGCATGGCAGTTTAGAATTGTAATTCATTCAACATGGCAGTTTAAAACTGTAATTCACTCAGCATGACAATAGTACATGTACTGAATGTAATAAAAGGATAACCTAACTATTTATGTTATTTAAAATCCAGTTATTATGCCTTTGGACCCACATGTGGTGTACCACAACATGTGGAAGTATCACAGTAAGCTACGATCGCACTATACAAGACTTAGAAGCATGCTCGAGTTACTAAGTCTTTGATTTCAATACCATGTCTGTAGCTGGCATCGGCACGACTGCCTCTCGACTGCTAATGGGAGCGGTCAGATATCTCAGACTCCACCTCTCAACTTGGGTACTCAGGCGGTGAGTCAAAGCCCTCAAGCTTAAAGTGCATCAATGGACCTACTGACCACTGATTACTACAACATGTAGCACATGTACCATTGGCATTTACAATTGGTGTTGGGTACCACACAACTGTAAGGAGTTTGCCCTACTGGCCATACCCCCACAACCTACTAGTACGCTCTGGCTTACCTCAGTTTGAACAATCTCCAGTCGGGAAACCATTTCCTCCCCAAAGCACAGGCCTCATCCTGTGAGGATTCTATAGTGTCCATGGCATCTAATGTCTAGTGATGATTAGTTAATATAACATGCATCATCATCGTAGCTAATGATTATTCTATTTCTAACAATAAACTATCTTGCATTTAAATAATAAATCATGAAATAGTTTTCATATATTTCACAACCATACTCCAACTCGTAAAACATGAACTAGGGCACCCTGTCTTTCCAGTGCCTCAATTTACACATTCATCAACTATCGAATCATGACAAATCACAAGACAAATTTCAACATGGTAATACATCACTATTAATATGATTAATAAAGCATTTCAACTGTTGATTTTCACCACATACGTTTATTCAAGCATCACAAATATCATACAACAAGAATCAAACACTAGATACTATTATTTGAATCAATATGCTTTAAATAGGTTAAGAGATGATTATCTACTCACATAATTCATCCAAGATCACTAATCTTAGCCCTTTCACCAACTAATCTCGGATCTTAGCTCACACAAGACAAGATCAAGCTTTAGACCTCAAGATCTCGTTCAAAACAACCCTTTAATGTGTTTTTGGGCCCTAAAGAGGATCTATTGTAGGTAGAAGATAGGATCAGAGGTTAATCCAAACCTTAAAACTACTAGATTAGGGATCTCGAGCAAGGTAAACTGAAAGAAGGAAGAATCAAGGATTAAAAACTACTTACCAAGTCAGATTTATACCAACCCCTTTTGATTTCTACTATTCTTAACGTTCTTCCCCAACAATCACCCCAGAAATCTCCCTCTATGTCTTTTTATCCTATAGAAAGTGGTCTGGGATGATAGAGGATTGCATTGCGGTTCCAACGCAGTTTGTTTCATTGAAAATGGATAAGTATTGCTCGAGATATGATCGTTTTACGATTGGCTGTTCTTGGCGGCGTCGATCATGGTCGCGGTGTCGACGCAGCATCGCGGGTCGCGGTGTCGACGCAGCATCGTGGGTCATAGTGTTGACCGAGGTCACGGTGTCGATGTAGTGTCATGGGTCATGGTTCATGCAGCGTCGCGGGTCGCGGTGTCGACGCAACGTTGGTCGTGGTGTCGATCGCGGTCGCGATGCTCAATATATGTTTACTAAAAATGGCATAACTTACTCATTTTTACTCCGATTTGGTTTATTCTTTTTTTGTTGGATTTGTAATTTAATTCTGTACAATCGCACCATATTATTTTGATAATATAGTCAAAAGAAAAATCATTTATTAATTATTTACTCCAATATCATTAACTTTCTTCTTCCACACATGTATGGGTCAATGCTACGTTAACCCCAACTTGGATATTTATAGTATTCTTAAGTCATGATTATGAGTTTCCCAAATAAGTATTTAAGGTCACTAAGGCTAATATAAAGCACAATATAGAATATTACTAGCAAAAACATGACAAGCATTAAGATTATCTTAAATCTCTAGGATTACCATCAAAGTTAGGAACGAGTTGTAACATATATGGTATCATAATTAAAAAAGTAAATAAATAAAAGTGATATGTTCCCATAGAGGATGTGATGCAGCCCTATTCTAGGGCTACATATTTTGTCATACTGAATTTCAATCACATTTATACATGTTAGATTACATGAAGTTTCCCCTAATATGCATATTTGTGTAAAATGCACTTATGGACATTATTTGCATAATTTTTAGGTACTTAGATCACACTTGGATGGATGAGAGAGATGGAGCAGCCCAAAGAAGTCCCCAAAGATTCCCCAACATATCCCTAGTGGCCAAGAGTCAAGCTTAAGCAAAGAAGTCCATGTATCATGAAGTTTGAAGCTCAAAGTGCAAGGAAAGCCCCCATCAGGTTGTGGTAACACGGAACGGTCATGCTACAAATGAAGAAATCATAGGAAAAATCTCAGTTTTGAAGAAGCTACAAAACATACCCCAACACGGCCGTGCTACATGGCATGACCATTCTGCGACCCTCCAACACGGTCGTGCCATGCAATACGACCATGCTACCACTAACCCAACACAGCTATGCCCCGCAACACGGCCGTGCCATGCAACATGACCATGCTACCACTAACCCAACACAGCTATGCCCCGCAATACGGCTTTGTCACATATAACCCAACATGGCCGTGCTACCTAACATGGTTGTGCTACCAACTCCCAACACGGTCATGCTACCCAGCACGGCCGTGCTACCAGCCAGCCACTCCCACAAAATAACCTGACATTTTTTACCATTTTAATTCACATGATCATTGTATCTCACCACGACCATGCTCACCGCTATGCACCACAGCCTTGGTGATCCACCACGGCTGTGCTACTCACAAAACCTAGCTACTTTTTCCACTACATTTCCCACTTTACCCCTACTTGACCTATTGCTTCCTTCCCACCTATATATATGTGGGTGGTGGCTAGAGGCTGAGGTTAGCCACCCCATAGATACCTTCCACCACCTCCTAGCTCCCCATTTTTGCCCCTTAGTCATTCCACTCAATCCCCACCTCCATTCCACTCCATTATACCATTTCCACTACTAAAACACTAGTTTATCCTAGTTTCTACCCATAATATCCTTCATTCCGTGCCCCTACACCTTAGAGGATGGAAGAGGACACCCTACATCAGCTGAAGTGGAGGATTTCTTCATCTACACGGAGCTCCATGGCTTCTTATACCTCTTTCTCCTTTCTATTTGTATTTTCCATTTCCATGAGTAGCTAGGCCCCTTTTGGTGGGCTGTTTGGGGGAAATTAAGTTACTTTGATACCATGTTGGGGGAAAATGACATGTAAACTTTATAATTTCATTTTTAATGGTTATATTCTATTTATATCTCATTCTCTATGAATTTCTTATTTGTTTGTGTGTGAAATCACCTAGGAATTTAGTGAAATTGCTTATATATGTGAATTTTGGGATTTGCCCCTAGGTCCAATTCTTGGATCCCTAGGTTGCATCCCATCTTCCTACATCCTAATCACTCTCCCTAAACCTAAGTGAGAGATCTAAGTAGCTATATTAGATAATTCTTATGCAATTAGCATGGAGCCTACTCAAGGCTAGAATGTGGGGGGAATTGGGGTCCAAAACCCTAATTTCACCTCCCCATTACTACCCTCGGCCGCAACCATTATCAATCTAAGGGCTAGGTATGACCGCAATCATCCTCCCTAAACACTTAAATTTAGGATGAAAAGCACCCCTCATACTCATCAGTATGCGTTCCGAGTTTCCCTTAGGAATACTCATTTCACCATTTGGCAAGTTCTGATACTCAGATGGATCATGGCACATGGCACTACATGATTAGAGTTTCACTTGATTAGTTATGCCAATTGGGTGAATTAGGGCTACATCAAATAAGTGGACATACAAACCCTAATTCACTTCTAGCAAGCATATAAATATCACAACTTCAAAAGATATAAAATGTGTAAAACATAATTTCTCATCTCATCATCACATGGTACTATTTACTTGCCATTCATGAGGCTACACTAGTCATCATACTATCGCAAGATATAAATTATTTTCACAATATCACAGGGTATCAACCCTTATCAACACAAGAGGATTACGCCACATTCAGGGATCAACAATGCCCAAATGTCATTAAGACCATCATACTACCACAGGATAGAAATCCTTTTCACAATATCACAGGGTATCAACCCTTATCAACACAAGAGGATTACACCTCATTCAGGTCTCAACCATGCCCAAAGGTCATAAAGATCATCATACTATTCCCTGCAAGATCATCATTATCTTTGCATGCCTTATAACAAGGCTCAACAACATCACTTACATATAATTCGCCAGATCAACACAATATAGCATTATTGAGCTAGGAGATATTCATAAACAATCATAACAGGGTTATATTAACATTAAGAACATTCATGTATTACATCAACATGCAAGGAATCTAGATATGATTAACCCTCATCATATTCATAATGCACATGTTTAGTATAAGAACGTATCAAAAATGTGTCTATGATAACCATTAATTAAAACACATTAAGTTTATGATCATATTAAGGAGGTTATTTCACCATCATTCCATCATATAATAAGGTTAAACATGAATACTCATATTTATCTATTTGCATTAGAGTTAGGCTCAACAATATAAACTATATTAATGTTACTAATCAACACTCATACCCAAACCCTAACTCATTCCATCTCCATTAGATCATGAATGTATAAGGTTAAGCATCGCCATCACATTCCATAGTATTCTCTAGTATGAACCCACACATAAATCAAGGTGTAATCATCATTTTATAGCATACTAGGGTTTCAACAACAATAAGAGAGTACTCCATGATTGTATTAGTCATTCAAGGAATATTCATACCCAATTACCATCATTTAGTTATATTAAAGCTAGGTATAACAAGCTATACCTCATTAGGGTTACATATCAACTCAATATGGTTGTCATCTCTTCTATTCATATGAGTGAATAGGCAAGACTACCTTATTAAGGGTAACCCTCCATTTGTTCCATCATCATTTAACCCATATCACCATACCACAATGTCACCCAGAACCATTGCATGTTTAAAAGGTAAGACCATTAGTTGTGAGCATAAGTAAACACCTTGGATAAACCACCTATGAAGTCCTTGATTTGTACTCTAGAAAGAGTCACCATCTAACCCTAGACATCCCTTGATTAATAACACAAAAAGTTCCATTGAGAGTAGGGTAAAACCCATAATCGACTGTTCATTTAAAACAAGCCATCCATTATCAACAAGTAAGCTCCTTAAGTTGATCATATAAAGGAAACCATCTAAATCACATTATTAGTACCAACATATTACATTAACCATCATTCAACTTTATTGGAGGAAAAATAATTAGATCTTGACCATTGGGTCAAGTTCATATGTTAAAACCATCAATTACAGTATAGGTTCGAGAATTACATCTAGTTGCCCAAGAAATCATTGGTATAAGGCTTAATTGATGATACAACTATATGATTAACTCACCATAGGTTGTGAAGGACCTGATCCACCATCATTAGTGACCATTAAGTCAACATAAGTTGTTAGATCAACACTATATTCATTAATCACCCTCGAATATCAAACTAATATCATCATTGATTGATAGCATCATTAGGGTACTTAGTTGTTAATCAATGAGATTCTAATTAGGCCAACATCTGACCTAAAGGGTGAACGTCAGTTGACACCCTTGGTCACCACCATGAGTTGTCATGAAGGCAACACCATTGGTTGTTGCAATGGTACCACCATCGAGTCATGTGTTTATAGAAGAAATCAGCTTTAAACCCTAAAATTGACCATTGGTTGATAGGTGTTTAGCACCATAGGTTATCAAAACAACCTAATACAAGTCATATTATACCTTAGGAATAACATACACATGATCATAGGTTCATATAGAATTAAAATTAGAGTAGGGAACATTATAACAATCGAAATCCAAGTCAAGCATTGCTTTTTAGTGCATGGATCATCATTTTTAAGAAAGAACATGAGCTAGCAAGCTTATGGTAAGCGATAAATGTGGAGAAAGTTATAAAACTTGCCTATAATTAGAAGATTAACTCCCAAATAGAAGAAAACATGAGCAGGTAGTGTAACGACCCTGCCTCCCGGTAACCCCCAATAAAGCGAGACCAAGAGGTCGGAGAGGCTATCAAAATATTTCAGGATCCATGGTTTGACATTTAATCAAAAATAATTATCAAATTCTACTATTTTGAAAGTGGAAAGCTGGAATAAAATAAATCTTTTTGCATACCTAGTAAAATTTGGATTCTAGACTTCTATCCACAGAAAAAAATTCTATCTAACTAATCCTCCTTGAAAGTTTAGTTGTATCTTCACAATATTTTAATTTACTATTTGTCCTTTTTTAGAAATGTACCTAAAATGTCGACAAACAAAATTTCGGTCAATATATTTCTATACTGGTATGTGGGGGGGGACAATCACAATTTCACAAATAATTTCTAACAACCTAATTGTCACAATTAATTGATTAACAATCCAAATTACACTTTCAATGTGACTTCTCAACCGCTTTTGCCCTGAACCCTGGATTACGCTCTCTTAGGGTTTTCTCCTTATAAGGGACATAAGGCCACCTTCTCTATCCTGAGCTTGGTACCTGGGGTCACCTCTCAAGGTTCCCAATGGTCTTCCCTCCAGGGCTTGACTAAATCAAACCTTCCCTCCGGGGCTTGGTCTTGCAACATACATCAGGGTGGCATGTAGGTTTGAGAAACACATTCATATTTAAATGTGATACTCATAGGGACTTTATAGGATTGCAGAATTGAACATCCAACAGTTTAGGTTGTAATCAATCGAGAAACATTTAGGAAATTCTATGAAACTAAAGGTGATTATTCATAAAGTAACCACATGCCTTATCCAAAGTAACTCGATGTCCTAGCAAGAATAATCAAGAATAATCAATCAGGCAATCAATAAGTGATCCTAAAATTAATGCATAACACCCAGATGTCATTAAACATCCTCAATATTGACTTGGGTCCCACATTAGGGTTTCTAGGCCACGTTTTAGGGTTTTATTAGGGTTTTAGCTTCCACCATCCAATTATCACTTTTAAAGCAGTTTTGGCCCATAAACCCTAATTTCAACATCATATGCATGATTGAATTCCAATGAAGTCAAATATATCTCTTTTACATTTAACTACCAACCTTATCCTTTTAGGTCATATCAAAATCATTAAGGCCAATTAGAATGTTCAGGCTCTTTTGAATTGACAACTCTGATTCATCAATGATTATAGTCAAATTCACAAATGAACCCTAATTACAAATTTTCACATCTTCTAGGTTAGTAAACCCTAATTACACCAGTTATGAACAATTATCTCTAATTAGATCTCTTTCATCATATTTATGAAATTAAGCCAGACTTTGATTACTAGCATCAACTAAGTCTATTAAATACATCCATAATCAAGATCTAGGGCTTTGATCTATTTAAAGCATTAAAGTTATCAACTTTATGTACTTTTCAAATTAGAAGCAGAAACAAAGTCTGATTATATTTTTATTGGATTCCCCGTGTTTTTTTTAGCAAGATTCATATATTGTTCACCTTAATCTGAGCCACCATTAATTAACTACGAGTTTTGTAAGATTTACTTACTTGGACCAAGGAGAGGCTGACACGTCAGCCATCGCATGCATTGCTTTCCTACGCAACCTGGCCAACTTAAAACATAATGAAATGATAATTTTTCTCCCACATTATGATCTGGTTCTTCAAGCCTCAGAAGGGTATTTTCGTCAAGAACCCACTCATCACCTTCCTAGCGAAAACCTTCTGCTGCCATTGCGGAAGGGGTCGGGTGCGGTGTTGCCTCCCCTCGCCCTAACCCGATCGCCACCAGGGTGGTTCCTTCACCTCTGCTGCACTCCTGTGCACATGGAGACGCCCCTGGGTTATGGCTAGGGTGGCCGGTTCAAGCCTGCCAAGTCTGCAAATGCATCCGGCCTGCAGCCATCCTGTTGACGTGCGTAGGTGCTAGGGCAAGGAGATGATGGTTGAGCTTGTCTCCGACAGTGTGGAAGCATCGTACTCCCTTCGTACTTACCTCCATGTCTCATCATTGATCCAGGGGTTGCACCACCCCCCGGTTAGGGTTCAGACGGATGCAAATGTGAGATGCCTAAGATCCTCTTGGACTTGAGGCTATGGGTCCAACCCTTATATAGGGGAGGATAGCCACGTCCCAGTGCCCTTACCCATGAGGAAACTAATCCTTTTGTTCATAGAATACCACTCTCCTTATCATCATGCAATTAATCCTTTGATTATTTCCTTGTTAAACCACGTTCCTTGGTAATCAAGGAATCATATATTACCGTATTTATATAATACCTAAACAAAGATTCCTCGATTATATTCCTGTTGCACTTAGCTTTTAATCCCTTAATCACGAGGATACACTATCTTATACAACATAGTATTTCTATTTGGAAACACCAAAAAGTCATTAACTAATTGCATATATGGCATGTTATTCTCATATTAAGGCTTTTAGTATTTGTATTTTCTCTTTCTTCTCCTATTATTTTTGCAACTCGGACTCCTTATAACACCAAAAATCCTAAGGATTCGAAAACTACTCATTGAAGGATAATTCTTAGCCTTCTATATTCTTCTACATATTTCATTTCTCTTTATCTTATTTATTCCTCTTATTAATCGATTTCCTTTTCCTTTTTATTCCCTTTTTCTTATTATTGGGCCCAATAGCCAACAAGGCCCACGAAATCAAATAAGGCTATTTATCAAAGGAAACCACTCAATATACTTAAATCATACAAATTACAAAATCACACATTTATTGGGGAAATTGCATATCCAGCCAAAAGAACCCGAAAATTGGGGTTGTAACATCCTTCCCCTCTTATAGGAATTTTTCCCTCAAAATTCCACCAAACAAACAAACATGATCAGACTTTCTCATGTCCATCATCGTCTCCCATGTGGCTTCATCCTCTCCATGGTGCTTCCAAAGAACTTTCTTCATCTTATATTCTTACATCTGAGTTCTCTCTCACCTTGGTACCACGTACCCTCATAGGTGTCTCAGGATATTTTAGCCTCCCGAGAAGTTCAATAGGTTCATAGCTCAACACATGGTTCAAGTACATCACATAGTGCTCTAGATCAGACTCATGGAACACATCGTACATCATGTAATCCTGAGGGGTAAGGCTAAACATAAGCATCTCCACCAATCCATCTCAAATGGAACTATGTATCGGGGACTCAGCTTTCTCAACTATAGCTCAGAGGGGTCGGTTTTTCATAACATATGTTCTGTCATAGTAAACTACATGTCAGTCTGCTTCGCATCATCTCACGACTCATGTCTCCCCTGGGCTTTCTCAGCCATCGCACGATCAAAGCGACTTTATCTGCACCCACTTTGGTCTCTATGAACTTCACAAGGTCCTTTTACCAACATCATCCTAATGAAGCGGTGACCGACACAACCTCCCTTATAGAGATTCTTACATCTCGATACTATCTAGGGTGGCTATTATCACAAGCAAACTTTCTTAGGGCAGTGACTGCTCCCATGTATCACCCAGAATGAGCACGCATGCTCTCCTCAGGCCCTGTAGCTAGTCTAGATCATACTCTCTTGACAGTCTATCCATCAGGGGTGATAAGTTGTGCTAAACTTCAAGCTAGCATTGAGTTCTGAATGTACCTATTTCCACCACATGGAAGTGATCTTGAGGTCATGCTCCAGATATTGAACTCAATCACAGTGTAGTTGAACTATCTCTCTCTCATGCATATAGTTCAACCCGATCTGTCACTTTGACAATGCTCTCTCTCTTAGGCAAGGGATTAGTCCATCTTGGTACAGTGATCTACCATAACCCATATTGCATCCTGACCTCTCATGGTCCAGGGGAGACTCACCACAACGACCATGGTGATCCACTCCCATTCCCTCTCGGGGAATCTTCATTATCTGTATCAACTCAATAGGTTACATATGTTCATCATTCACCTCCTCGCATGCTTGGCGAGAATCCACATGCACCTTTATATACTTCTTCATCTCAGGTATTCAAAGTACTACTGCAAACTTTAACTATCTTGGTAGTACTACAGTGTACTTAACATCATGAGACTCTACTTGTCATGATTCCTCATGGTTGCCTTCTCGAAAACCCTAAAATGCTCTAGACGTGGGTTCCATCACTTTCCTTTCCTGAGAGGTGTATCTGAGGTTTTTACAACCATCCTTCTATCTCATCAAGCTTTAGGCTAGCTAACTAAGCAACCACCTTGACCAGTAGGTCTGATTGTATCTGGGTGTTAGCCATACATGGTCTCATCTTCTAATGAACTTAGGGTTTGCCTAATAGCCTCTCTTAAATAAGATAGCTATACACCTGAGTTGTACCTAGACGAAGGGTATCCGTTTCCACATAAGCTTCCTTATCGGTGATGGCATAAACCTTCATATACTGCACTCATCATCCACATTTCGGATTGAGGTCTAACTGAGTCAAGAAAACTTCAAGCTCATCATCTTGGTTATCAAACTCAAACTTATATAACTCATAAATTTCATACTGCTCTTGATAGGAACGTCCTCATATGATGTCTACCTTAGTTCTCTTCGTGTTTGCAAACCATCTATCAAAAGGTATGATACTTCCTCAATCCTCAAATATCATAGCAATATTTCATCTCACATCATCTTTATCCTTAGTGTATGCATTGCATATTGCCCTATCTCTCACCCCCATTGGTTGCAGTACAAATACAAAGTTCATCCCATTCCAGGAGTAGAGATGGTGCATCACACATCGCCAGTACACTTTCCAAGCTAAGTTGAAACGTACATCACATAACTCCTCACCATGAACATCTCCATTATGGGTATATACCCATTAGAAGACTTTTCCCATCACCTTTTGGATCTTAACATATCTCCTTTATGTACAATCCTTATTCGTTGTTCAAGGTATCTAGGGTGCTGGCACATTTGGGGTGATCCGACCCTTATGCATCTAAGGAGTGCCTCTCACTATTACCCCTTAGGCCCCATGAACTCATGAAGGTGGCCAACCTCCTAACCCATGGTCCTTGGGAAAAGGTAGTTGTTACCTCCCAACCCTATGGTCTCGTTCATCCAGGGAATATACAACTCCAACTTCCATCGGTCTTATCCCTTCATGACCTTATTATTGACTTAGGATTCCATCATAGCACATCTCATTCTTGAACCTTTACCCAAAACTCCATCATCTCTCTGGGAACTCATGGTCAAACATACATCCTTTCATAGGGATCATGGCGACCTACCTAACTTGATCAGGCCCCATAAGGTTACCTCCATGGCAACATATCTTCATGCCCCTTAGAGATGGTCACACAAGGGTCTATAGATTCGTGCTCATACCATGTGCTCTCCACTTAGCTCATCAAGTTCCTATGAGAGACCTCTTTAGGTTACCTTGAACTTACACAAAAGTTGCACCTGACAGAAGGGTCCCTCCCCAGGATGGAGATAAAACTATCTCTTGATAGCAACAAAGGTCACAAACGTCCCTACGTCTAGGGTTTACATCATCATGTGTGGGCTTAGCCCTATCATGCTACTTAGGAACGTAGCTAGCTAGAAGACAACCCACTAAGACACTCTGGGTTCCTTAGTATGTCATACTTGCTCCTATTCCTCAACATTGGACCAACAACATACATGCATATGCCACCAACCTATGTGTGAGGGGTTCGTCAAACATATACCCTAGCCAAGGGGTTTCCTTTTCCTCTAATCTAGAGGGGTGCCATGCTCCAATTTATTAGAACTCAAGCATCTTCGTGAGCATCAGGCGCACTAGGTACTGCTACTTCCCCTCTTAGGTCTAGGAACCCTAGGTTCACTCCTTATGCATCAGCTTTCCAACCACAAACTAAACATGCACAAGGTAGGGCATACACTTCCCACCATTGTTCCATGAGAATAACACCGTAGAGTCCTATAAAAGGACAATCGACTCATTGTGAGACCTCATAACTTGTTACTCTACTTCTTCAGGATCTAAAGAACTCTCCTTCCTATACCTATAAGGTAAGGTAGGCACCTACAACTCCTGTACATCCACTCAAGAAGCTTCTTCCCTTTTCTAGGGTTTGGTTCCTCTAATGGCAACCAAGGTACAACAAGCTCCCAAGGATCATGCATGAGGAAACCACAAATATCTACTCAGGGTCGCCTAAAATAAGTCATATCATACCCAAATTCTCATGGTCCCTCTTGTCTCAGAGTCAAGGTCTCTAACCTTCTTCATCTGGCCTTGCCCTCTCTATCTAGAGAAAACCCTATAACTGGTCTTACAACTTGAGGTTCTCTCATATAAGATGGGTCAAGCCCTTAAGGATACATGCATACACCTACATGGGTGAAACATATGATCCAAAGCTATGTTCGATCAAGATTATCTAAAGCTATCCATGTTCATCTCCTAACCTATTAGGCATAACCCTTCTGACCTAAGTCTCATCCTACTGCCAACACTACTATTGTTCTCTCCAACATAGGTGAATGCTCTCCTATGCTCATATATGCCTATTAGGGTTTCTATATGGTGACCACCATCCTCTTCAAAAAAGGAGCTACCCTTCATCCTAATAGGCATGATCCTTCCAAGTTTGGGTCGCAAAAGGCACTAGGTCAACCAACCACACATAGCTCATGCCTCTCACGGGTATTCAAAACCAATATGCATGTCAACTCATCTTGTCATCTCTCTCTAACTACCACTTAGGGTTAGGGTTAGCATCATCCATAGAGGATACATCAGGTCTCTACCTCTTCTTAAAGGTCTCTACCCCCAGGGCTAACTCTCTCCTCATCCTCCTACAATAAGGTCTAACCTCAGAGCTCTCCTGAGGGAATGACAACACATGCCATGCAACCTAAGCATGTAACTAATCTTTAGTTTACACTTAAACTATTAAACTTATGTCCATGTCATCTTGTTACATGCTTTTCATTGATTTGGTGGAGGATTCCTTAATCCTTATCATACTTACCTTGACCTCAAGTGGGTGAGGAAGAGAGAGAAAAACCCTAAACCTTAGAACCTTAATTGAATTAGGGTTGAGAAGGGACGAAATAGATGAGAGAGTCCTAAAGGTATCTTATTTAGAGTCAAAACCTCAGACTTTGGCCAGACAGTCACACCACATCTGAGATTCCTCGTGACCGACTAGCAGGGTGGAGGAAAATATTTCCAGCCCCCAGACTGTGATCCTTTTCTAGACACCTCTGTCATCGGAAAATCCTCTAATAACTCCCTTGGGTTCTATAGAGTTTGTAAAATTTAATAATTATTAAGGATTAAATGAGAAATCATTGGCTCTGATACCAAATGTAATGACCCCGCCTCCCGGTAACCCCCAATCAAGGGAGACCAAGAGATCAGAGACGCTGTCCCAATATTTTAGGATCCATGGTTTGACATTTAATCAAAAATAATTATCAAATTCTACTATTTCTAAACTATAAAGCTAGATTAAAATAAATCTTTTTGCATACCTTGTGAAATTTAGATTCTAGACTTCTATCCACATAATAAAAGTCTATCTAACTAATCCTCCTTGAAAGTTTAGTTGTATCTTCACAATATTTCAATTTAGTGTTTGTCCTTTTTCAGAAATGTACCTAAAACACCGACAAACAAAACGCCGGTCAGTATATTTCTATACTAGTATGTGGGGGACAATAACAATTTCACAAATAATTTCTAACAACCTAATTATCACAATTAATTGATTACCAATCCAAATTACGCTTTCAATCTGACTTCTCAACCACTATTGCCTTGAACCATGGATTACCCTCTCTTAGGGTTTTGTCCTTACAAGGGACATAAGGTCACCTTCTCCAGCCTGAGCTTGTTTCTTGGGGTCACCTCTTGAGGTTCCCAATGGTCTTCCCTCTGGGGCTTGACCAAATCAGACCTTCCCTCTGGGGCTTGGTCTTGCAACATACATCAGGGTGGCATGTAGGTTCGAGAAACACATTCATATTTAATTGTGATACTCATAGGGACTTTATGGGATTGCAGAATTGAACATCCAACAGTTTAGGTTGCAATCAATCGAGAAGCATTCGAGAAACATCGTGAAACTAAAGGTGATTATTCATAAAGTAACCACATACTTGATCTAGAGTAGCTTGATGTCCAAGCAAGAATAATCAAGAATAATCAATCAAGCAATCAATCAGTGATCCTAAAATTAATGCATAACACCCAGGTGTCATTAAACATCCTCAAGATTGGTGTGGGTCCCACATAGGGTTTCTAGGCTACCTTTTAGTGTTTTATTAGGGTTTTTTCTTCCACCATCCAATTATCACTTTTAAAGTATTTTTGGCCCACAAACCCTAATTTCAACATCATATGCATGATTGAATTCCAATTAAGATAAATATATCTCTTTTGCACTAAACTAACAACCTTATCCTATTAGGTCATATCAAGATCGTTAAGGCCAATTAGCATGTTTAGGCTCTTTTGAATTGGCAACTCTGATTCATCAATGATTTTAGTCAAATTCACAAATGAACCCTAATTACCATTTTTCACATCTTCTAGGTTAGTAAACCCTAATTACACCAGTTATGAACAATTATCTCTAATTATATCTCTTTCATAATATTTATTAAATTAAGTCAGACTTTGATTACTAGCATCAACTAAATCTATTAAATACATCCATAATCTAGATCTAGGGCTTTGATCTATTTAAAGCATTAAATTTATCAACTTTATGTACTTTTCATATTAGAAGCAGAAATAAAGTTTGATTATATTTTTACTGGAACACTCATGTTTTTCTGAGCAATATTCATATATTATTCATCTTAATCTGAGCTACCATTAATTAACTACGAATTTCACAAGATTTACTTACTTGGACCAATGAGAGGCTGACACGTCAGCCATCACATGCATTGCTTTCCTGCACAACCCAGCCAACTTAAAACATAATGAATTGACGGTTTTGCCCCCGCATGATGATCTGGTTCTTCAAGCCTCAAAAGGGTATTTTTTTCAAGAACCCGCTCATCACTTTCCTCGTGAAAACCTTCTGCTGCCATTACGACACGGCTTGGGTGCAGTGTTGCGTAACCCTAAATGGTGGCCTAGAAACCCTAATTTCTACATCATATGCATGATTGAACTCCAATTAAGTCAAATATATCTCTTTTACACTAAACTACCAACCTTATCCTTTTAGGTCATATGAAGATCCTTAAGGCCAATTAGCATGTTCAGGCTCTTTTGAATTGACAACTCTAATTCATCAATGATTATAGTCAAATTCACAAATGAACCCTAATTACCATTTTTCACATCTTCTAGGTTAGTAAACCCTAATTACACCAGTTATGAACGATTATCTCGAATTAGATCTCTTTCATCATATTTATGAAATTAAGTCAGACTTTGATTACTAGCATCAACTAAGTCTATTAAATACATCCATACTCAAGATCTAGGGATTTGATCTATTTAAAGCAATAAAGTTATCAAATTTATGTAATTTTCAAATTAGAAGAAGAAACAGAGTCTATTTATATTTTTATTGGATTCCTCATGTTTTTTTGAGAAAGATTCATATACTATTCATCTTAATATGAGCTACCATTAATTAACTACGAATTTCGCAAGATTTACTTACTTGGACCAATGAGAGGCTGACACGTCAGCCATCACATGCATTGCTTTCCTGCGCAACCCGGCCAACTTAAAACATAACAGATTTACGATTTCCCCTGTGTGATGATATGGTTCTTCAAGCCTCAGAAGGGTATTTTCGTCAAGAACCCGCTCGTCACCTTCCTCATGAAAACCTTCACTACCATTGCGGTAGGGGTCGGGTGCGGTGTTGCCTCCCCTCCCCCAGACCCGATAGCTACCAGGGTGGTTCCTTCACCTCCACCACACTCCTACGCAAATGGAGACACCCCTGGGTTGCGGCCAGGGTGGCCAGTTCAAGCCTGCCAGACCTACAAATGCGGCTGGTGTGTAGCCATTCTGTTGGCGTCACACAGGTGCTATGGTAAGGAGATGACAACTGAGCTTCTCTCCGGTGGCGTGGAAGCATCGTGCTCCCTTCGTACTTCACTCCACATCTCTTCATCACTCCAGGGGTCGCACTACCCTTGGTTAGGGTTTAGATGGATACAAGTGTGAGATTCTTGAGATCCTCTTGGACTTGAGGCTATAGGTCCAATCCTTATATAGGGGAGGATAGCCACGTCCCAGCGCCCTAACCCACGAGGAAAATAATCCTTCTATTTGAAGAAGACCACTCTCCTTATCATCGTGCAATTAATCCTTTGATTATTTCATTGTTAAACCGTGTTCCTTGATTATTAAGGAATCATATATTACCATATTTATATAATGGCTAAACAATGAGTCCTCGATTATATTCCTGTTGCACTTGGCTTTTAATCCCTTGATCACGAGGATACACTATCTTATACAACATAGTATTTCTATTTGGAAACACCAAAAAGTCATTAACTAATTCCATATTTGACATGTTATTCTCATATTAAGACTTTTAGTATTTGTATTTTCTCTTTCTTCTCCTATTATTTTTGCAACTCGGAGTCCTTGGAACACAAGATATCCTAAGGATTCAAAAACCACTCATTGAAGGATAATTCTTAGCCTTCTAGATTTTTCTACATCTTTCATTTCTCTTTATCTTATTTATTCCTCTTATTAATCATTTTCCTTTTCCTTTTTATTCACTTTTTCTTGTTATTGGGCCCAATAGCCAACAAGGCCCATGAAATCAAATAAGGCTATTTATCAAAGGAAACCACTCAATTTACTTAAATCATACAAATTATAAAAAAACCCACATTTATTGGGGAAATTACATAACCAACCAAAAGAACCCGAAAATTGTGGTTGTAACATCCTTCCCCTCTTATAGGAATTTTTCCCTCAAAATTCCACCAAACAAACAAACAAGATTAGACTTTCTCATGTCCATCATCGAATCCCATGTGGCTTCATCCTCTCCATGGTGATTCCAAAGAACCTTCATCATCTTATATTCTTACATCTGAGTTCTCTCTCACCTTGGTACCACGTACCCTTGTAGGTGCCTCAAGATATTTTAGCCTCTCTAGAAGCTCAATAGGTTCATGGCTCAGTACATGGTTTACATGCATCACATAGTGCTCTAGATCAAACTCATGGAACACATCATACATCATGTTATCCTAAGGGGTAAGGATAAACATAAGCATCTCCACCAATCCATCTCAAATGGACCTATGTATCAGGGACTTAGCTTTCTCAACTATAGCTCAGAGGGGTCCGTTTTTCATAACATATGTTCTCTCACAGTAAACTACATGTCAGTCTACTTCGTATCAACTCATGACTCATGTCACCCTTGGGCTTTCTCTTCCATCACAAGATCAAAGAGACTTCATCTGCACACACTATGGTATGTCTGACCTTCACAAGGTCCTTTTACTGACATCATCCTAATGAAGCGGTGACCGACACAACCTCCCTTATAGAGCTTCTTACATCCCGATACTGGCTATGATGGCTATTATCAAAAGTAAACTTTGTTAGGGCAGAGACTACTCCCATGTATCACCGAAAATGAGCACACATACTCTCCTCAGACCCTCTGGTCTGGATCATACTCTCTTGGCAGTCTATCCTTCAGGGGTGATAAGTTGTGCTAAACTTCAAGCTGGCATCAAGATCTTCATGTACCTACTTCCACCGCATGGAAGTGATCTTGAGTTCATTCTCCAGATATTGAACTCGATCTTGGTGTAGTTGAACTATCTCTCTCTCATGCATATAGTTCAACCCAATTTGTCACTTTCATAGGGCTCTCTCTCTCTTAGGAAAGGGATTAGGTCATCTTGGTACAACGATCTACCATAACCCATATTACAACCTAACCTCTCATGGTCTAGGGGAGACTCACCACAACATCCATGGTGACCACTCACATTCCCTCTCGGGGACTCTTCATTATCTATGGCAACTCACCGGGTTATAGATGTTCGCCCTTCACCTCCTCGCATGCTTGGCGAGAAGCCACATGCAACTTTATAAACTTATTCATCTTAGGTATTCAAAGTACTACTGCAAACTTTAACTGTCTTGGTAGTACTATGGTGTACTTAACATCATCAGCCTCTACTTTTCATGATTTCTCATGGTGGAGTTCTCCAAAACCCTAAAATGCTCTAGTCATGGGTTCCATCACTTTCCTTTCCTGAGAGGTGTATCTGAGGTTCTTACAACCATCCTTCTATCTCATCAAGCTCTAGGCTAGCTAACTGAGCAACCACCTTGACCAGTAGGTATGATTGTATATGGATGTTAGCCATACATGGTCTCATATTCTAATGAACTTAGGGTTCACCTAACAACCTCTCTCAAACAAGATAACTATACACCTAAGTTGTACCTAGACGAAGGGTATCAGTTACCACATAAGCTTCCTTATTGGTGATGACATAAACCTTCATATACTCCACTAATCATCCACATATCGGATTGAGGTCTAACTCAGTCAAGAAAACTTTGAGCTCATCATCTTGGTTATCAAACTCAAACTTATATAACTCATAAATTCCATACTTCTCTTGATAGGATCGTCCTCATATGATGACTACCTTAGTTCTCTATGTGTTTGCAAACCATCTATCAAAAGTTATGATACTTCCTCAATCCTCAAATATCATAGCAATGTTTCAACTCACATCATCTTTATCCTTAGTGTATGCATTGCGTATTGCCCTATCTCTCACCCCCATAATGAGAGGAAATAAGCATTTGGCTATAGTCCAAATACAAAGTTCATCCCATTCCAAGAGTAGAGATGGTGCATCACACATCACCAGTACACTTTCTAAACTAAGTTGAAATGTACATCACATAACTCCTCACCATGAACATCTCCATTATGAGTCTATACCCATGAGAAGACTTTTCCCATCACCTTTTGGATCTTAACATATCTCCTTTATGTACAATCATTAGTCGTTACCTCAAGGTCTCTAGAGTGCCAACACTTTTGGGGTGATCCGACCCTTATGCATCTAAGGAGTGCCTCTCACTTTTACCCCTTAGGCCCCATGAACTCATGAAGGTGGCCAACCTCCTAACCCATGGTCCTTGAGCAAAGGTAGATGTTACCTCTCGACCCTATTGTCTCATGCATCCAGGGAAAAGACAACTCCTACTTCCATTAGTCTTATCCCTCCATGACCTTAGTATTGACTTAGGATTCCATCATAGCACATCCCATTCTTGAACCTTTACCCAAAACTCCATGATCTCTCTAGGCACTCATAGTCAAACTTACATCCTTTCATAGGGATCACGGTGACCTACCTAACTGGATTAGGCCCCATAAGGTTACCTCCATGGAAACATATATCTTCACCATGTTCTCTCCACTTAGCTCATCAAGCTCCTATGAGAGACCTCTTTAGGTTACCTCGAACCTACACAAAATTTGCACCTGACAGGAGCGTCTCTTCCCAAGATGGAGATAAAACTATCTCTTGATAGAAACAAAGGTCACAAATGTTCCTATGTCTAAGGTTTACATCATCATGTGCGGGATTAGCCCTATCATGCTACTTAGGCACGTAGCTAGAAAGAAGACAACCCACTAAGCCACTTTGGGTTCCTTAGTATGTCATACTTGCTCCTATTTCTCAACATTGGACCAATAACATACATGCATGTCACCAACATATGTGTGAGGGGTTTGTCAAACATATACCCTGGCCAAGGGGTTTCCTTATCCTCTAATCCTGAGGGGTTCCATGCTTCAATTTGTAAGAACTCAAGCATCTTCATGAGCATCAGGTGCACCAGGTACTGCTACTTCCCCTCTTAGGTCTAGGAACCCTAGGTTTACTCCTTATGCATCAGCTGTCCAACCACGAACCAAACATGCACAAGGTAGGGCATACACTTCCCACCATTATTCCATGTGAACAACACTGTAGAGTCCTACACAAGGACAACCGACTCGGTGTGAGACCTCATAGCTTGTTACTCTACTTCTTTAGGGTCTAATGAACTCTCCTTCTTATACCTATAAGGTAAGGTAGGCACCTACAACTCCTGTACATCCACTCAAGAAGCGTCTTCCTTTTTCTAGGGTTTGGTTCCTCTAATGGCAACCAAGGTATAACCAGCTCCCAAGGATCATGCATGAGGCAACCACAACTATCTACTCAGGGTCATCTAAAACAGGTCATATCATACCCAACTTCTCATGGTCCCTCTTATCTCAGAGTCAAGGTCTGTAACCTTATTCATCAAGCCTTTCCCTCTCTCTCTAGAGCAAACCCTACAACTGGTCCTACAACTTGAGGTTCTCTCATAGAAGATGGGTCAATCCCTTAAGGATACATGCATACACCTACATGGGTGAAACATATGATCCAAACCTATGTTCGATCAAGATTATCTAAATCTATGCATGTTCATCTCCTAACCTGTTAGGCATAAACCATCTGACCTAAGTCTCATCCTACTGCCAGTAATGCTAACGTTCTCTCCTACATAGGTGAATTCTCTTCTATGCTCATATATTCCTATAAGGGTTTCTATATGGTCACCACCATCCGCTTCAAAAATGGAGCTACCCTTCATCCTAACAGGCATGATCCTTCCAAGGTTGGGTCACAAAAGGCACTAGGTCAACCAACCATACATAGATCATGCCTCTCACGGGTATTCAAAACCAATATGCATGTCAACTCATCTTATCATCTCTCTCTAACTACCACTTAGGGTTAAGGTTAGCATCATCCTTAGAGGATGTGTCAGGTCTCTACCTCTTCTTGGAGGTCTCTGTCCCCAGGGCTAACTCTCTCCTTGTCCTCCTACAACAAGGTCTAACCTCAGAGCTCTCCTGAGGGCATGACAACACATGCCATGAAATCTAAGCATGTAACTAACTTTAGTTTACGCTTAAACTATTAAACTTTTGTCTATGACATCTTGTTACATGATTTTCAATGATTTGGTGGAGGATTCCATAATCCTTGTTGTACTTACCCTGACCTCAAGTGGGTGAGGAAGAGAGAGAAAAACACTAAACCTTAGAACCTTAATTGAATTAGTGTTGAGAAGGGACAAAATAGATGAGAGTGTCCTAAAGGTATCTTATTTCGAGTCAAAACCTCAGACTTTGGCCAGGCAGTCACACCACATCTGGGAGTCCTCAAAACCGACTAGTGGGGCGGAGAAAAATATTGCCAGCCCCCCAGACTGTGATCCTTTTCTACACACCTCCATCATAAAAAAATCCTCTAAATACTCCCTTGGGTTCTACAGAGTTTGTAAAATAAATAATTTTTATGGATTAAATGAGAAATCATTGGCTCTGATACCAAATGTAATGACCCCGCCTCCCGGTAACCCCCAATCAAGGGAGACCAAGAGGTCAGAGATGCCAACCCAATATTTCAAGATCCATGGTTTGACATTTAATCAAAAATAATTATCAAATTCTACTATTTTCTAAACTAAAAAAGTTGGAATAAAATAAATTATTTTTCATACCTTGTAAAATTCAGATTCTAGACTTCTATCCACAGAAAACAGTCTATCTAACTAATCATCCTTGAAAGTTTAGTTGTATCTTCACAATATTTCAATTTATTATTTGTCCTTTTTCAGAAATGTACCTAAAATGTCAAAAAAACATAACGTCAGTCATTATATTGCAATACTGGTATGTGGGGGACAATCACAATTTTACAAATAATTTCTAACAACCTAATTATCACAATTAATTGAATAACAATTGAAATTACGCTTTCAATGTGACTTCTCAACCGCTTTTGCCCTGAACCCTGGATTACCCTCTCTTAGGGTTTTGTCCTTGCAAGGGACATAAGGCCACCTTCTCCATCCTAAGCTTGGTGCCTAGGGTCACCTCTCGAGGTGCCCAATGGTCTTCCCTCTAGGTCTTGACCAAATCAGACCTTCCCTTCGGGGCTTGGTCTTGCAACATACATCGGGGTGGCATGTAGGTTTGAGAAACACATTCATATTTAATTATGATACTCATAGAGACTTTATAGGATTGTAGAATTGAAGATACAACAATTTAGGTTGCAATCAATTGTGAAACATTTGGGAAATGTCATGAAACTAAAGCCAATTATTCATAAAGTAACCACTTACCTGTCCTAGAGTAACTTGATGTCCAAGCAAGAATAATCAAGAATAATCAATCAAGCAATCAATCAGTGATCCTGAAATTAATGCATAACACCCAGGTTTCATTAAACATCCTCAAGATTGACTCAGGTCCCACATTAGGGTTTCTAGGCCATCTTTTAGGGTTTTATTAGGGTTTTAGCTTCCACCATCCAATTATCACTTTTAAAGCAGTTTTAGCCCACAAACCCTAATTTAAACATCATATGCATGATTGAATTCCAATTAAGTCAAATATATCTCTTTTACACTAAACTACCAGCCTTATCCTTTTAGGTCATATCAAGATCATTAAGGCCAATTATCATGTCGAGGCTCTTTTGAATTGACAACTCTGATTCATCAATGATCATAGTCAAATTTAGGAATGAACCCTAATTACCATTTTTTACATCTTATAGGCTAGTAAACCCTAATTACACCAATTATGAAAAATTATCTATAATTAGATCACTATCATCATATTTATGAAATTAAGTCAGACTTTGATTACTAGCATCAACTAAGCCTATTAAATACATCCATAATCAAGATCTAGGGCTTTGATCTAATTTAAAGCAGTAAAGTTATCAACTTTATGTACTTTTCAAATTAGAAGCAGAAACAAAGTCTGATTATATTTTTACTGGATTCCTCATGTTTTTTTGAGCAAGATTCATATATTATTCATCTTAATATGAGCTACCATTAATTAACTACAAATTTCACAAGATTTACTTACTTGGACCAATGAGAGGTTGACATGTCATCCATCACATGCATTGCTTTCCTGTGCAACCTGACCAACTTTAAACATAACGAAATGATGGTTTTACCCCCGCATAATGATTTGGTTCTTCAAGTCTCAAAAGGGTATTTTCTTCAAGAACCCGCTCGTCACATTCCTCGCGAAAACCTTCTGTTGCCATTGCGGCAAGGGTCGGGTGTGGTGTTTCCTAACCTTAAAAGGTGGCTTAGAAACCCTAATTTCAACATCATATGCATGATTGAATTCCAATTAAGTCAAATATATATATTTTACACTAAACTACCAACATTATCCTTTTATGTCATATCAAGATCATTAAGGCCAATTAGCATGTTCTTGCTCTTTTGAATTGACAACTCTCATTCATCAATGATTATAGTCAAGTTCACAAATGAACCCTAATTACCATTTTTCACATCTTCTAGGTTAGTAAACCCTAATTACACCAATTATGAAAAATTGTCTCTAATTAGATCTATTTCATCATATTTATGAAACGAAGTTAGACTTTGATTACTAGAATCAACTAAGCCTATTAAATACATCCATAATCAAGATCTAGGGCTTTGATCTATTTAAAACATTAAAGTTATCAACTTTATGTACTTTTCAAATTGAAAGTAGAAACATAGTTTGATTATATTTTTACTAGATTCCTCGTGTTTTTATGAGCAAGATTCATGTATTATTCATCTTAATCTGAGCTACCATCAATTAACTACAAATTTCACAAGATTTACTTACTTGGACCAATGAGAGGCTGACACGTCAACCATTGTATGCATTGCTTTCCTGTGCAACCCTACCAACTTAAAACATAACGAATTGACGGTTATACCCCCACATGACGATATGGTTATTCAAGCTTCGGAAGGGTATTTTCGTTAAGAACCCGCTCGTCACCTTCCTCGCGAAAACCTTCTGTTGCCATTGTGGAAGGGGTTGGGTGCGGTGTTGCCTCCCCTTCCCCTGACCCGACGGCCACCATGGTGGTTCCTTTGCCTCCGCCACGCTCCTGCGCATATGGAGACACCCCTGGTTCGCGGCCAGGGCAGCCGGTTCAAGCTTGCCAGGTCTGCAAATGTGGCTGTCCTACAACCATCATGTTGGCGTCGCACAGGTGCTAGGGTAAGGAGATGATGACCGGGCTTCTCTCTGGTGGTGTGGAAGCGTCGTACTCCCTTTGTATTTCCCTCCACATTTCCTCATCGCTCCAGAGGTCACACCACCCCCCAGTTAGGGTTCGGACAGATACAAGCATGAGATTCCTGAGATCCTCTTGGACTCGAGGCTATGGGAACAACCCTTATATATGGGAGGATATCCACGTCCCAGCGCCCTTACCCACAAGGAAGCTAATCCTTCTATTCACAGAAGACCACTCTCCTTATCATTTTGCAATTAATCCTTTGATTATATCCTTGTTAAACCACGTTCCTTGTTTATCAAGGAATCATATATTACCGTATTTATATAATGGCTAAACAAAGAGTCCTCGATTATATTCCTGTTACACTTGGCTTTTAATCCCTTGGTCATGATGATACACTATCTTATATGACGTAGTATTTCTATTTGGAAACACCAAAAAGTCATTAAATAATTCCATATATGGCATGTTATTCTCATATTAAGACTTTTAGTATTTGTATTTTCTCTTTATTCTCCTATTATTTTAGCAACTCGGACTCCTTGGAACACAAAAAATCCTAAGGATTCGAAAACCACTCATTGAAGGATAATTCTTAGCCTTCTAGATTATTCTACATCTTTCATTTCTCTTTATCTTATTTATACCTCTTATTAATCAATTTCCTTTTCCATTTTATTCCCTTTTTCTTGTTATTGGGTCCAATAGCAAACAAGGCCCACGAAATCAAACAAGGCTATTTATCAAAGGAAACCACTCAATTTACTTAAATCATACAAATTACAAATCACACATTTATTGGGGAAATTGCATATCCAACGAAAAGAACCCAAAAATTGGGGTTGTAACAGGTAGGGTAGGAAATCCAAGCATAAGTTGTGAACTCATCCATCTAGCATCTTTCTTCATCAAATGAGAAAACCCTAACCATAAGGACCAAGAAAGGTAGGGTTTTAGAGCTTTAGAGCAATTTATACCATGGAACAACAAGGTTCCAACCTAGATAAAGGTAGGACAAAGGATAAAAAAGAAAAAAAATGAAGGAAAGAAGGGGATTCTTACTCTTTTAGATCAAGATCACTAGAAGGAAGCTTTTCAAACCCTAAAAGGAAGTCAATTGCAACCCTAGATTCTTTTTCCAAGAAGATCCCCTCTTTCTTCTTCCTTGGATAGGAAATTTGCAGAAACACAGAGGGAGAACGAGGTTTGTATAAGGAGGGAAGTGGTGGAGAGAAAATGGCTCGTTTTGGTGCTTAGGGATAAGTATATGAAACTTTAAGATAAAGATAAATAAAAAGTTGAAGTTCTAGTATCTTTCCAAGTGTCCATGGCCTTAAACTATTAAGAATATACAAGAACACACACAAGAATCTCCCCCATCATCCATATAGACCTGGTTATATTTCCTTTGTCGAATTTTCAAGCCAATCAAATAATTCATTAGTTGATAGCTATTAAAGGTAGCCCATCCATGAAGGGGTAAACCCTAAAATACCCTTGACGAAAACACCTTCAAACCAAGGTTTAAATAGGCTCCCATGGCTCAAAAAGCTCAAGCATGATGAGAGAATATCCATGGAACATAATGAAAGTGATAAATTGCAAAGAAAACCTCTCAATTGGGTAAATTGCAAAAAAGTCCAAAATGTGCATAAAATTGCATAACTTGCTCAAACAATGTCCAAATTGGACCAAATTTGAAACTTAAGCTTGTATTATGATTTCAAAGAATATGACAAGGTTATATTAGGGTTATAATAATTTAATTATTATAATTAAGCTTATTCAAATCATTAAGCAAGTTTAGGGGCCTTACAACTATAAACCCCTAACAGGGACTTTGCCCCCGAAATCCAAGGGAAACAAAGATGAGTACTTCCTTTGCACATCATCCTGTTACCTTTAGATGGTTACTTGAATATCATTGTGATGTCACATCATTCATACATATCTCCTCTTGGGTCAGCACAAAAACCCCACATAAGAAGACATTTGCAAATATGGAACATAGAAACTTGTTGTGCCACCTATACAAATCTAATACGAACTATCAATTTTAAATTCTAGCTATCATCCTGAAATTATATCTATTATATAAACAAATCATCTATCCTTGATATTGGTCTTTCCCAACTATCACTAGACCATACACAACATTATAGAGTAACTTTTGTTTTTCCTTCCAAACAACATTCATAGGATCATCATCAACTATCTCTCTCTATGAGAGAGGAATACTTGGAATGTTCATTTAATAAACATCTCCAACCTTCACATATTTCTCATATTGTTGATACATCTTGGATACTAGGATTCATTACCTTGGTATCCACCTCATGTGAAATAAGGAACTCACATCATTATCTCATCCACTTTTACCAACATAACAAATATCAAGACATATAAGAGGAGTCTTCCTAATTATTGGAAGGCTCAAAAGCAAAATCATCACAAACTTTATGATCTTGGAACCATAGTCCAAACAACCTTATTCTATAATAAGCTATCCACCCTCATGTTTACAATTAATCCACACATACCAAGTGGATATGATCCACTTGAAAGTTGTGGCCTAGAAAGAAAAGGCACAAAGGGAAACACACTTCCCACATCATAGCAACATTGTTCAAGGGTCACTAGCAAAAAGGTAACCAATTCTATTTTCATTATGCAAGTTACAACTTCTAATGTATCATTTTACCCTTTTCATTTTGGGTTCCTTTCCATTAGCATAGGAATCATCATGATTAACATATCTCATTACTCCTTGCTTGATAACTATTTATCCCACTAGGGTATGTTCTCTTATTCTATTATGTTTTTCAACCACTTATCAACAGGTAAATCATCATATTCTTCATTTTCTTCATTAAACAAGGGTCATCTCAATTTCTTTCACATGTCATGCTGATTTTACATTAACACTTTCTTACACACATAGGTTGGTCTGAGATTAAATCAGGTTCCACCTTATTCCTTTGTCATTGTTCTCATTTATCTTCTCATTTTGTACTTATCATTGGAGTTCTCTCCATCTTATGTGGATTTCATACCTTTAATCCCTTTATAAGCATAGACTTATCTATCTTTTACTTTATTATCTTCTTGAATCACATCTTCAAGAACTTCTCTTTTCCTTATTTGTATTCATATTTAGATTTCATGGTGTTGTATCTTTATCTTATAGTTACCAAACATTCAAGTCTTGATAGATAATGATGCAATTCTCATATTCTTTAAGGTAGAATTGAGATATTCATACCATGATTTATGATTTGTTATGCTCTTTAGATTGTCTCAAAATGACTACTTGATCAGAGTAATCAGAAAGATAAAAATCTAAGAGTTCCATACCATTTCTTCGATAATTGAATAAATGGCCAGGGCACCCAAATATTGAGATTAGGCAGTATGCACCATATTTTTATGTCATATTCCTAATTTTGACATCATCCTAGTCCTAAGTCCTAGTGTCCCTATAGACTCAGTGAACCTAAAGATATGATACCAACTTGTGAGAACCCATTACACTAAACGAGATTACTCAAAACAAAAAGCATAATCGATCACTAATTAATCACATACCCAAAAATATGGGTAAATTAAAACCGATTTCAACGTCAACACCTGCTCGGAAACATTTGCATAAGAGCCCAACACTTTTTTATCTATACTATGCCAAGAATTTGATACAAATTTTTCTATCGCCTTAGCCACAACATATATACACAAGAGAATAATATTTGTATATGCCACACAAACAAGCATTAATATGCTAACAAAAGTCTGATTCGTTTGAAACACCATATACAATTTTTTCTCGCCCAGACCTGAGAGTACAGGAACGACTCTAGGATACAGTAGACATCTAATCAACTTTCTCAAAGATTCATTACTATAGTTCCTCTTTACTTCCAAGGTTCTGTTGTTGTCACTTTCGATTACCTAAAAAGATGTGGCGAACCACAAGGTGAGACCCATGTCCCAGCAAGAGATATAACCTCCAACAATGTTTATTCATTCCAACATTTTTAGGTAATGAGACAGTTTAAGCCGTTTAATCATATATAACAAACAAGCTCAATAGCACTGATGATTAACAAAATACATAAAGGAGCAGATAATAATTATCTTCATTAGCCAAACTATTCTCATATCCTTATTAATAGTATAAGGAGTCTAGCAGCATGAGCATCTCTAACATCATAACTAAGTCTAGTATCATAAGCATAGCTAACAACATCAGCATGTCTAACAGGTTGAACATATCAATATCATAAGAAGAGCTAACAACACAAGCACAACTATCTGGATAAACATGATTAATAGTATATGCATCTCTAGTTATAAAGGCATGGCCTGCATGCTAAACATAACTAACAACATGAGATAGCTTGCATCATGATTATAATCAGTAGTAGTATAGTTATCAACATAAGCATAGCTAATGTATGTACACATATACAATCTTAAGCATATCCACAACTTAAGTATATCTACTATCTCTTAATTGCACTAAGCATCATCTTTATGTAAAGATAAAAAAAAGGTTATCATCCAATGTGAAACATCATGCATAACCATAAAAAATTATGCTACACGGCAGTATTACATCTTTTATTAAACCCTGAGGAATTTGAGGATACCACTCAAGTTCCAACTAACCACCGCTTCGTCACAATCAGTGCCATACAAGATCTAGGAAGAGCTGGACTCCTAAGATCTTCTCTACCCTCGGTCAGTACGGGCCCGGCATAGAGACACATAAGGTCAAGCTGCTATAGCCTAGTCCGTCCTTAGTACATGTCACGTCACTAGTCAAATGAGGTGGGTACGCATACCCTACCATCTGAGGTACAACCGTAGTTTCTCCAATCTCGTCACATATATAATCACTGAGACATGACCGCAACCATTCTCAAACTAAGGGCTAGGTATGACCATAGTCATCCTCCCTAAACACTTGAATTTAGGATGACAAGCACCCCCACATACTCATCAATATGAGCTTCGAGTTTCCCTTAGGAATACTCATTTCACCATCTAGTAAGTTCTGATACTCAGATGGATCTATGGCACAGGGCACTACATGATTAGAGTTTCACTTGATTAGTTATGACATTTGGGTGAATTAAGGCTACATTAAACAAGTGGACATACAAACCCTAATTCACTTCTAGCAAGCATATAAATATCACAACTTTAAAAGATATAAAATGTGTGAAACATAATTTCTCATCTCATCATCACATGGTACTATTCACTTGCCATTCATGAGGCTGCACTAGTCATCATACTATAAGAAGATATAATTTATTTTCACAATATCACAGGGTATGAACCCTTATCAACACAAGAGGATTACCCCTCATTCAGGGCTCAACAATGCCCAAAGGTCATTAAGACCATCATACTATCACATGTTATAAATCCTTTTCACAATATCACAGGGTATCAACCCTTATAAACACAAGAGGATTACACCTCATTCCGGGCTCAACCATGCCCAAAGGTCATTAAGACCATCATACTATTCCCTGCAAGATCATCATTATCTTTGCATGCCTTATAACAAGGCTCAACAACATTACTTACATATAATACATCGGATCAACACAATATTCACTAATGAGGTAGGAGATATTCATAAACAATCATAGTAGGGTTATATTAACATTAAGAAAATTCCTTTTTTACATCAACATGCAAGGAAACTAGATATGATTAACCCTCATCATATTCATAATGCACATATTTATCATAAGAAAGTATCAACCATGTGGCTATGATAACCATCAATTAACGCATTAAGTTTATGATCATATTAAGGAGGTTATTTCACCATCATGACATCATATAAGAAGGTTAAAAATGAATGCTCATATTTATCTATTTGCATTAGAGTTAGGTTCAACAAGAGAAATTATATTAATGTTACTAATCAACACTCATACCCAAACCCTAACTCATGCCATCCCCATTAGATCATGGATGCATAAGGCAAAGCATCACCATCACATTCCATAGTATTCTCAAGTATGAACCCACACATAAATCAAGGTGTAACCATCGGTTTATAGCATACTAGGGTTTCAACAATAATAAGAGAGTACTCCATGATTGTATTAGTCATTCAAGGACTATTCATACCAAATTACCATCATTTAGTTATATTAAAGCTAGGTATAACAAGCTATACCTCATTAGGGTTATATATCAACACAATATGATTGTCATATCTTCTATTCATATGAGTGAATAGGTATGAATACCTTATTAAGGGTAGCCCTCCATTTGTTCCATCATCATTCAACCCATATAACCATACCACAATGTCACCCAAAACCATTAGATGTTTAAAAGGTAAGACCATTGGTTGTTTACATAAGTAAACACCTTGGATAAACCACCTATAAAGTCCTTGATTTGTTCTCTAGAAAGAGTCATCATCTAACCCCAGAAATCCCTTCATTAACAACACAAAAAAATCCATTGAGAGTAGGGTAAAACCCACAATCGATTGTTCATTTAAAACAAGCCATCCATTGTCAACAAGTAAGCTCCTTAAGTTGATCATATAAAGGAAACCATCTAAATCACATTATTAGGACCAACATATTACATTAGCCATCATTCCACTTTATTGGAGGAATAAACATTAGATCTTGACCATTGGGTCAAGTTCATATGTTAAAACCATCAATTACAGTATAGGTTCGACCATTACATCAAATGACCCAAGAAACCATTGGTCCAAGGCTTAGTTGATGATACAACTATATGATTAACTCACAATAGGTTTTGGAGACCTGATCCACAATCATTAGTGACCATAAAGTCACCATAGGTTGTTAGATCAACACTATATTCATTAATCACCCTCGAATATCAAACTAATATCACCACTGATTGATAGCATCATTAGGGTACTTAGTTGTTAATCACTAAGTTTCTAATTAGGCCAAAACCTGACCTAAAGAGTGAACGTCAGTTGACACCCTTGGTCACCACCATCAGTTGTCATTAAGAAAACACCATCGGTTGTTGCAATGGTACCACCATCGAGTCATGTGTTTATAGAAGAAATCAACTTTAAACCCTAAAATTGGCCATTGGTTGATAGGTTCTTAGCACCATAGGATGTCAAACCAACCTGATCCAAGTCATATTATACCTTAGGAATAATGTACACATGATCACATGTACATCTATAACTAAAATCAGAATAGGGAACATTATAAAAATTGAAATCCAAGTCAAGCATTGCTTTTTAGTGCATGGATCATCATTTTTAAGAAAGAACATGAGCTAGCAAGATTTTGATTAGCAATAAACGTGGAACAAGTTATAAACTTGACTGTAATTAGAAGATAAACTCCCAAACAGAAGAAAACATGAGCAGGTAGGGTAGGAAATCCAAGCATAAGTTGTGAACTTGTCCATCTAGCACCTTTCTTCATCAAATTAGCAAACCCTAAGCATAAGGAGCAAGAAAGGTAGGGTTTTAGAGATTTAGAGAAATTTCTACCATGGAACAGAAAGGTTATGACCTAGAGAAAGGTAGGAGGAAGGATAAAAAAAAAAATAAATGGAGGAAAGAAGTAGATTCTTACTCTTTTAGGTCAAGATCACTAGAAGGAAGCTTTTCAAACCCTAAAAGGAAGTCAATTGCAACCCTAGATTCTTTTTCCAAGAAGATACCCTCTTTCTTCTTCCTTGGATAGGAAATTCATAGAATAATAGAGGGAGAATGAAGTTTTTATAAGGAGGGAAGTGGTGGAGAGAAAATGGATCGTTTTGGTGCTTAGGGATAAGTATATGAAACTTTAAGATAAATAAAAAGAAAAAATTGAAGTTCTAGTATCTTTCCAAGTGGCCATGGCCTTAAACTATTAATAATATACAAGAACACTCACAAGAAGCTCTTCCACCGTCCATATAGACCTTATTAGATTTCCTTTGTCGAATTTCTAAGCCAATCAAATAATTCATTAGTTGATAGCTACTAAAGGTAGCTCATCCATGAAGGGATAAACCCTAAAATACCCTTGAGGAAAACACCTTCAAACCAAGGTTTAAATAGGCTACACATGGCTCAAAAAGCTCAATAATGATGAGAGAATATCCAAGGAACATAATGCAAGTGATAAATTGCAAATAAAACCTCTCAATTGGGTAAATTGTAGAAAAGTACAAAATGTGCATAAAATTGCATAACTTGCTCAAACAATGTCCAAATTGGACCAAATTTGAAACTTAAGCTTGTATTATGTTTTTAAAGGATATCAAATGGTTATATTAGGGTTATAAGAATTCAATTATGATAATGAAGCTTATTCAAATCATTAAGCAAGTTTAGGGGCCTTACAAGTGTGTTGTCTGTCGTGTCTTGTAGATAGAAGTCCTATGTGTCGTCTCTGTACTCTCAGGTCCTTGGGAGTTAGTACATAATGGTTTTGAAAAAGATCTGAGATTTTGGCTTGTATGCCTCGTGGTTTTATGTTTCTTATATATATGTTTGGGCAAAGCAACTGGTATATGATATCCTCGAGATGAGATGGTACAATGTATGTACAATATGAACCATGATGTATATATTGCTTTGGTTCTTTCTTTAAGAGTTTCCTAGCAATGGATCTCTTTGAAAAATGGTTTTAATTTTTAGTGATTTTTGTTAATCCGCTGCTAATGGTTATTTTGCATAATTATTGTGACGATTTGACTGTTGGTTTGATAGCAGTCGTCACATTACCTCTAATAAATGTTTGTCTTCTCTAGTTGTGGCAATCAAGAGAACCGAGCAAGTCCTACCCGATAAAGAGAGGGATATCAAGGGAGAACAATTGTGGGACAAAAAGTTGGTGACTAGTACACTAACGGGAAGAACAACTCCATCCTGTCTATTCTAGTAGAATGAAAGGAATGATAGGTAGTTTGTGTGGACTTTCATATGGGCATGGAGGTTGTTGTCTACCTCTAGGAGGACAATGCCAATCCACTATCTGTGGTGAAGACCAGGAGTTGTTGCAACGTCATCCCAGTGCAACTAGAAGGCAGTTGCACAACTACAACTACTAGGAGATTGTTGTTGGGCTTGATCAAGACAAGGTATATCCTCATAACCATCTTTTTTATTATATAGTTCTTGATGTGATCTACTACTTTAATGGGGAATATGGCAATCAAATTTTTGTTTATGCTCCCTATATGAATTCATATTTTCCCATAGTGGTATCAAAGCGACATCACTCTACTATATTTTGGGATAATTCATATGATCATATTTAGGTTTTATCATTTCTTTATTGCATACAATGTGAATATTAAATGTCCAATCAAATACCATACATAATCCAAAGAAGATATATATATATATATATATATATATATATATATATGAAATATACACATGTTGCCTTAAAATCTTGTTTCGATGGTGGATGTGTAGCGTAGTTATGACAAGTAACCCTTATTGTCTGTGAATGGTGGTTTTGTGAATAATGCCTATTTTATCTTGGTTTGCATATCGAGCCTCTACCTTATATTCCAATTATAGAAATATTATTCTCTCCTACCCTTGCTCCTATTAAATGTAACTCGAGGTTTCTCTATATTATCATGTAATATTAGGATAATTTTATTTCTTATTACTATAAAGAAGATACGCCAAAAAATGGAGGACCAAGAAGGATCGATCAACTTGAGGCCCAACTGATCAACTGGAGGACCCAGAAGATGGTGGACCTGAGTCCAGACAACTAGGGAGACCACCCATCGACCGGCCATGAGGCGAGCCGATCGATTTAAGGGTTGAACCAATCAAACCATATTGGCAAACACAAATCTCCATCAATAATAGGTTTATGCATGATATGTAGACCTTAGACTATGGTACTTCCTTGTGTCTCCAAGTAATTACATTATAATGTCCATAGCCATCATCTTTTGTTTTATTGCATATATTCATCGTGGGATATAACATATATATGATACATACTATATATGTGGTGATTTGATAAATTATATGTATTTATAAGTACAATCTCCCTCAATAAAATATCAAGTCTTAGATGTTTTCCATTAAAAACACACATGAAAAGCTTGATCGACTAATTGTAGGTTACGCCCTAGCGTGGTACGTCGTCCATCTCATGGAAGTGTGATGTGTAATGTAGGCCAGCTCAAGCAGGGTGCATTATTATTGTGTTGTCTTTTGGTTCATACTTAACTGGTTCATCTTAATAGGATTAAGCACCTAGAAACATGTAGATGGTTATGGTAAGGAGTTGTGTATGTCATCTATCCAAGAATTGCATATGATGGAATTGGCAAAAGTTTCCTACCTTAATAATTGACTATGAATGTTGGCGTTGGTGGGGTTATAATTGAATCATTTTGGATCTTGGTTCACTAGAATGTTGTACTCTACAATCTTCCGAATTGATATATGAGTGATATCAATTTGAATAAAATAGTGGGAGCAACAATTAATTAAAGACCTAATTGAATATCATCTACTTTTCAAGTCAAATCAAATCAAAAAGTTTTTGAGAAAATGCAAAATTTCTCTTGTAGAATCCAATGAAAAATAAATCATTGTTGCAATCAGTCCTTAGGGAGGAAGAACTTGACAAGACAAATTTCCAAAACTAGTTTTAGACATTGAGAAGGGTTCTCAATAATGAGCATGAGCTATGTGTCCTATATAAATTAGTGCCAGAAATACATGCTCCTCATGCTCCTAGGGCTAAAGTGGATCCTTTTTGGAAGCATGCCAATGATGCCTTAGACATAAAACACCTTATGATAAGATGCATGAACTATAAATTGCATGAGCAATGTGAAGATATGGGGATACTTGAGATGGTGACACATCTTAGGAACATGAATATTACCTTAGAAAGCAAGAAAAGTACAATGTATCCAAGGCGATCTTTGAGTGTAAGATGACAGAGGGAGACTCAATTGAGGCCCATGCGCTCAATATGATTGGGCATGTGGATCGTTTAGAAGAATTGGGATTCTCTTTATGACAAGAGTTGGCCATGATTTTGCAATAATTGCTTTAATCATACAACCATTTTATTGAGTGTTATCACTTGAATATTGTGGCCAGACCGCTATCAGATTTGCTTGGCATGCTGATAAATGCAAAAGCAAGAATAAATAAGGACAAGACCATGATGATGACCAGTGGTCCAGAGTTTAAGGATGAAAGTGAGGCCATGAACAGATCTAAGGCTAAGAAGAAATCCAGATATTCAACACTAAAGATGAGTAGAAAGAAAAGTACAAGAGGAATATGTGGTTTGTACTTGAAGGAATTAAGGAAGAAGATGGGATAGAGATCTCCACTCTAGGTAAATATGTTATTGAGATAAACTTATCTATTTATTCATCATGGGTACTTGATACAGGATGTGGATCTAACATCTGCTAGAATATGTAGGATCTAAAAAGAGGTAAGGCATTAAGAAAGGGTGAGGTTGAACTACAAGTCACAAATGGAGCAAGAGTTGTTGCCACTACAGTTGGAACTTATAGTTTATCTCTACCCACATGACTTGTAGTAGAGTTATTGAACTACTATTATGTACCTTCTATATATAAAAAAATTATTTCTATATCTTATATGGACAAGGATGCATATGAATTTCATATTAAGAATAGTTGATGTTCTATTTCAAAAGATGGGATCTTTGGCAGTGCCCCAATGTCTTATGATCTTTATTTACTTAATATAAAGATGAATATTTATAATGTAAATACCAAAAGACTAAAAATCAATAACTCAAACAAATCATACCTTTGGCATTGTTGTCTAGGGCACATAAATGAGAATCACATATCTAGACTCCATAAAGATGGTTATCTAGACTCTTTTGATTTCAAATCATTAGAGACATGTGAATCTTATTTGTTGGGCAATTGGACTAAGACCCCTTTCACTGGTAACAAAGAGAGGGCTAGTGATCTATTAGGAATCATGCATACTAATGTATGTGGACCTTTTAGAACAATTGGTAGAGGTGGGTATCAATACTTTATTACCTTCATTGATGACTTCAGTAGGTATGGTTATGTTTACTTGATGAAACATAAGTCAGAATCTTTGGAAAAGCTCAAGGAGTTTATGAATGAAGTACAAAACAAACTTGAAAAAAGTATTAAGGCAATTCCTTCTGATCAAGGTGGAGAATACTTAAGCCAAGGGTTTGAGGACCTTCTGTTAGCCCATGGTACCATGTCACAGTAGACTCCACCTGGAGCACCACAACATAATGGTGTATCAGAAAGAAAGAACCACACATTTCTAGATATGTTGTCGCCATTGATCTCTTTAGTTGAACTTTTGACTACCTTCTGGGGTTATGCTCTTGAAACTAGTGCGTTTACACTAAACCAAGTACCATATAAATCAATTCAAAAGGCACCATATGAGATATGGCATGGGAAACATCTCGATGTGTCTTTTATGAAGATTTGGGGATGCAAATCTTATGTCAAGAAAATGTTTTTTGAAAATCTTGGACCCAAATATAATAAATGTTATTTTTTGGATATCCCAAGGAATCTAAAGGATACTACTTTTACACTCCATCTGACAACAAAGTGTTTGTTTCCAGGAATGGAGTTTTCCTAGAAAAGGATTTTATTTTCCAAAGGAATCAGTGGGAGAAAAGTAGAACTCAAAGAGGTTCGAGATCAATAAGAAAACATGAACTGGTAGATGTATAAGAGGAATAAGGAGAGTTACAAGTCATAGTGGAATCTCAATATCTTCAAATAACATAGCAACCCCATAGATATAGTAGGACTCACCTTGAACCTAAAAGATTTGGATATCTTGTAACTCAGGAAGGTGATGAGTTGGTCATAGATGATGAGATAAGAACTTATCTAGAAGCTACTATGGACCAGATCTGATATATGTCTTAAGGCCATGAGATCTGATATGGAATCCATGTACGCTAACAAAGTACCTTGTTTGATCCACATGAAGGAGTAAAACCCATAGGGATGCAAGTGGGTCTTCAAGAAGAAGACCGACATGGATGGTAAAGTACAAACCTATAAAGGCATATTGGTTGCAAAGTGTTTCAGACAAATTCAAGGTATTGACTATGACCAAACCTTTTCTCCAGTGGCCATGGTTAAGTCCATCAGGATCATGCTTGCCATTGCAACTTATCATGACTATGAGATTTGGCAGATGGATGTTAAAACCACGTTCCTTAATGGGAATCTTCTTGAGGATGTGTACATGACACAACCTGAAGGCTTTATAAATTCAAAGAATGCAAATAAAGTTTGTTAGCTATAAAGGTCAATCTATAGATTGAAGCAAGCATATCAGAGATGGAATCTTCATTTTTATGAGATAGTCAAAGAGTTTGGCTTTACTCAAAATGAAGATGAACCTTGTGTATACAAGAAGGTTAGTGAAAGCATGATTGTGTTCCTCACAGTGTTTGTAGATGACATACTATTGATGTGGAATGACATCCCTACATTGCAAAATGTAAATACATGGTTGGGAAATATGTTATCCATGAAAAACTTAGGAGAAGCATCCTACATTTTGGGGATCACGATCTATAGAGATAGATCTAGAATGATTCTTGGACTATGTCAAAGCACATGCATTGATAAAGTGTTGAAGAGGTTCATCATGGAGAGCTCAAAGAGAGGAAACCTGCCCATGTGTCATAAAGTTACCATCTCTAAAGCTCAATGTCCCATTTCCTGTGAAGAAAGGGAACACAGGAGTATGGTTCCATATGCATAAGCAATTGGATCAGTCATGTACACAATGTTATGTAAATGTCCCAATGTCTCATATACCTTGGGCATGATGAGTAGATATCATTAAAATCTAGGTGATCCTCACTAGACAACCGTGAAGAACATCCTTAAGTATGTGAGAAGAAGTAAGGATCAATTCCTTATCTATGGTGGTGAGGAAGAGTTGGTGGTAAAAGGTTACACCAATGCAAGCTTCCAAACTGACAAATATGATTACAAATCATAATCTCAATTTGTGTTTTGCCTAAACAATGAAACTATGAGTTGGAAAAGTTACAAGCAAGAGACAGTTTCTGATTCTATAACATAGGTCTAATATATTATTGTATCGAATGCAGCAAAGGAGGCTATTTGGATCAAGAAGTCCATCATTGAACTTGGGGTAGTTCCAAGCATCAATGACACACTTGATCTATATTGTGACAACAATGGATATATTGCACAACATAAGGAACCCAGATCACATCAGAGTTCCAAACATACACAAAGGCACTTCCATCTCATACAAGAGATCATACAATGAGGAGATGTGAAGATTTGCATAGTACCAACTGAGAACAATGTAGCTGACCCCTTGACAAAATTACTTTCATAGTAGAAGTATGATGGTCATTTTAGATCACTTGGAATATGATTCATGGGTGATTGGCTCTAAGTGAAAGTGGGAATATGTTGGTATGTATGCCCAGAGAGCCAATCATATGATGAGTGTAATGGCATAATTTGTAAACGATTTGAGTAATAATAAAGGCAAGCTTCCAATTATTCTATTTTACTTAGTTAAGAGATAATGAAGTAACATAATACATGTCTAGAGAATGATATTACTCAATGACATATGTCTTCAAGTATGCGTATTGAACATAGAGTTCATACAAATGTTAAAAGTATATATATTCTTGTTATGTCTCTAGTCAGTTGTTATTGTGGAAGGATGATAGATAGCTATAACACGTAAGAAAAGAGTGTGTGTTGGTTGATGACTGAGTCTCATCAGTCATGATATGTGATATCAAGCCCAAGTATATAGATACTTGTTAGAGAACAGTGTATCAAATAGACCCATCATAAGACAAGAGGTGTGTTGGTTGATGATATAATCTCATCAGTCAAGATATGTGATATTAAACCAAGTACATAGATACTTATTAGAGAACATTGTATCAAACAGACCCACCATAAGAGTGATACATGGAAACCATAATTGGCAGTTAATATAATCTCTTATATTGTTGGTGATGATTGTAGTTCTTAGACATAAAGTCATTGAACTCATAACATGTCATTTGGTATACTTTGACATCATCCTCTGTGATCCTGAATAAGGATTGCAATAAAGGTGATGATTGGGTGCATTGTGACACATGGGGATAACTGTGAGTGATGTAGATGAGATTTATCCCTCCTATAGGAGTATGATATCATGGCCACTTGATAAGTGAGACTGAGAAATGCATAGGCCTACACATGGGAGTCAATATGTGATATTGAGCTTACATATATCTCATACAGTCTGCTCTGGTTCAAGGAACATAGATTGAATGATGAAGAATATGAATACTCCATGCATTGAGTCCAATCCGGATATCAGTGACAAAGGAACTATACAAACACTATAACCCCAATTATAGATTGTAGGTTAAAGTTGTTCTCCAACTTTGCATTTACTTGGGTAGAAATGATGTGTGACTAGGCACCACTCTTTGCTTTTGATGTCATTAATGGTTATGGACATTCACTACCAACGTAATATGGGACCAATGTGTGACAGAATGAACTTTTAGAGTACTTGAATACCTAATGATATAAGTGAATTCATATGTTTAATTTATTTGAGGAGTTCCAAGTTCTTTGATAAAGTATGGAAGATATTGATGTTGACATCATGATTAAGATCCCTTCATTTGTATCCTTTTGAGGTATTTAGTTGACATGTCAAACATTGGGGATTTGACACTAAATTTTAAATAGCATCTTGAGTTATGAGGAAGAGGTTTTTAAATTTTGGTGATATTGGAATGTTCCTAGAAGAAGCTATCTAAGTTTATAAACTGAATGAACAATGTCAATTTTGATGTACTTCGAAATAATGTTTTATTAAGCCTTAGGCTTGATCAAGATGTGTCACACACCCTGGACCTTTTGGTTTAAGACTATCCATAGATCGACTTTGATGAGCAAGGATCCTGACCCTTGAATGAAATGAATTGGTTCCATGGCCTTATTATTCCTTACGGTTATAGCTGATTGCGGAAGGCCACCTCCCCATGATATGATGCTCAGAGGTCATGGTAGGAAGGAGTTTTAGACTGATCAGTTGCCTTTGTCTAGTCTAACAAAAGTGAAAAACTGACACTTGTTTCATATACCCACTGTATGAAAGAGAGCAGTTCTCCCCTTTCCCCCTTGTGACTTCTCTGTCCCCTATTGCAGTGTGTAGCTAGAGGAAGTCCAAGCGAAGGGAAAGGAACACCAGATGAAGAGGAGACGATCCCATTGTAACAAAAACTGATCCACTACCGTAGTAGGCTGAAGCCCAAGTTGGAGCTTTCATGGCAGACTACGGCGATGTGCTTCAGTTTGGAGAAGAGGAGAACAACGCTTGATCGCTTGCCGGAAAGGGGTCCTCGATGGTGGCACTGGACTAGATGAGAGGTGGACCGGGAGACGCATGTGAGGATAGGGTGGAGCATAAGGTGGCCAACTCCTTGCCAGAGCTAGACCAGGCAGTCACACGCTTGAGCTCGAGAGGAGAAGCGAGCCTCCTTAGACTCAAGTGCAAATATGGGAGAGTAATGCCAACATGGACGATGCTCATGGAGGTGGAGCTCTGACCGACGGTTGTTTCCTTGAGAAGCCCCGAGAATGATGGGCTATAGAGATGAAGCCTTTGGTAGAAGAAGGTAGTGACGTGAAAGGAATGGTAGCCAATACTCATCGGAGTTGAGGCTTGCAGTGGCGACGAGGTCTAGTCTCATGATGGATTTGCACTGCCATCGAGTGTTGCAGATAGGAACTCCCACACTAGGCGTTGAGCGAGGGAGAAGGAGAGGTAGCCTGGACTGAGCAACTCACCCTGAGCCAACATCCAATAGACCTGCTTGCTACTAAGGACAATATGGAAGAGATCTGCACTGCCTAGTTCAAGATCCAACGGTCGAGATAAATCCAAAATGGTAAATCCCTTTCTAAATCATAGGAAATGTCTAGATCTTATATAATTCATAGTAGTTACTATGATTATCAGAAAAATACAAACAAGCTATCAAAATTCTTAGAAAAACAAGTGGAACAACATGGAACTATAATATCCATATTTTTATGCTAAAATCTCAGTGATATTGAGATATTTTACACTCATTTTGTGAATAATAAATAATAGACGATTGTTAAAATTACAAAAGTACACCTTAAACTCTATGCACATGTATCAAATCCATATAATCTTAGAGATGATCATCTTTTATCATAAAATGATGTAATTTGATTAATGTGTCTAATTAGGGTTAATAACCCTAATTAATGTGCAATAATCACAAATATGCTAAAGAAAACCTAGAAATTTTAGAATAAGCTCATATTAGTAAGTGGAAGCTAATACGTAATTTTGAGATCATAACTATGCGAATAAATCATGTTACATGTCAAATGATCCTAAATTGATGAAAAAGCCCTAACATGATTAACACATGTAAGCTAGGGTTAATTTGTACATACATTTATATGAAACATAATATTCAAATGATCAACACTAATCTGGAATATAATTGGAAAATAAGATCAGATATAGATAACCACATGAAGATTAGACATATAATGATGAGCATATCCTAATGACTGAGCTAATCCCTAATGGACATAATTAGGGTTAATAATGATGAAAGTTTGATATGGTACATGTCATCTTGTCTTAATCAAGTTTGACAAGGACATAGATGACATCAAGAATGTGGTTTAGTATATATGTGATCAAGGTGCACCCTTACCTCTTATTTGTCTTATTATACAGTATGCTTGTATTATATTTGTAGTAAAATACTTGATATATGATATTGAACACAATGATTGTTCTTGTATGATATCTTGCTTGATTTTCCATACTTATATTTCTATGAACACATGAAACATAAGATATATGATCCATGATATGATAGCGCTAAATCTCTTTGGTAGAATAGTGCATTGATGAAAGTACTAAATCTCTTTGGAAGAATAGTACATGTGAGCACTAAATCTCTTTGGCAGAATAGTACATGTGAGCACTAAATCTCTTTGGTAGAATAGTACATTTATGAAAGTACTAAATCTCTTTGGCAGAATAGTTTATGTGAGTAGTAAATCTCTTTGGTAGAATAATGCATGTGGTTGAACAACTTTTATATAATCGAAAATGATCTTAAAACATGTGTTCTCTCTTGTTAACAAATGATTCTTTATTTAAGTATAAATTTGTTATATTTGCTTATTACTTTCAAGTATTAGTTTTATCTTATTTCCAAGTCTTAGTAATGAGATTTATATAAAAAGACATGTAGGCATACTCAGTACAATATTTTTGAATATTGTGTTGATGTGTACCACATGTAATCTTTATTTAGGTTTGTGAACACATGGTATTTTAGATCTAAGATAGTTGAGAGTTGTGTGACGAGCTGATGTACAGGTGGACATGTTGTCTTAAGATCTTTTTGTACATATAGTATGTGTACATGTAAAAGTTTACTTTTCAATGTGTAATATCATATGTTGTAATAATCCATTTTGTAATTATATGTTGAATGGTGAACATGTTTTGTATGGTTTTATTATTGTTGATGTGCTCGTGCTACTATTGTTTTCTTCTGACTTCCTCTGATTTTCTTCTTCTTAGCCTATTTTGGGGTGTTTAAATTGTAGTCTCACTGAGGTAAGGTTTCAATTTGGACGTCACACATTAGATTAATTTTTAGAAAATATGGAGACATCACAGGTGGTAGCAGATTATGAACAATAGTAAAGCCTGACATTTGCTCATTGTACAACTCAAATTAAATCAAACCTTGAACTTGAAAATCTTTAGGATTAGAGTAGCCGTCTTTTAGAGACTAGACCTCACCTAGCCTCTAGGTTAGCACCTAGTTGTTTGAGAACTAAGCGTGGACTGGTGCTTGTTGTATAGAAGGTCTGTAACAGTAACATACTCAACTTTAGTGCCAAATTTAAATATTGAGCTATGATTTCTAATTCTCCAAAAATTAAGTTTCTTTCTCTAATTTGCACCCATTATGCACCCCATTTGAAATACCTTGAAATCCTATCATAGAAATGCAAATTGCCCTTGTTGGGTCTAGTCATCTCATTTGAAACCTAATTGGATAATTAAAACCTTATTAGAATTCTTGGCTTTGAAATTGTTATTATTAAGCTTAAAATAGTAATGCTTAGGTTAATTATGGTATTTATCATGTTGGACCACCTTGGAATCACCAATAAGAGATTTGACCTTATGGAGGAATAACCATTGGAATTATGTCAAAAATTCCAAAATAAACGGACATATGTATAGAGGGATATAGAATTGCAAATTACTAAAGCAATACATATATTAAGGGAGTTATTTTTCGCTTTAAATAGGCAATTGGGCCTTGAATGAACCGGCCCCCTTGCCCACAGGTTACGGCTTCCTCCCCTTCCCCGCGCCTAACTCCCCCGCTTGCCGGTTACGATCACAGCGACTAAAACGGCGACACCCCAAAGAAGAAAACCGAAAGTAGAAAAACGACTCTGGCCATTAAAGACCAAAGAGATTGTAGGAGAAAACGGCCGATAAACGTAGCCACTGCAGGGCGCCGCCTCAGACTAGCGTGAACGCAGCCTTTATTCAGGGACGCAAACCCTAACTGGGGACCCTATAAACGCCTCCCCCACCATGCGACAGACCTGCACTTCCACAGCCACTGCAGGCCCCGCTCTCGAGCTCTCCCCCTCCAGCCGTCAGACCTTCGCCCTTACTCCATCGATCCTCCTCCTGATCTCCAGACTCCCCGAATAACCAGGCGCCACCAGTCGCACCCGTAGCCTCCACTTCTGGTCGCAACTCCGGCGGCCTTCATCTGCGTACCACATCACCACGACACCATTCGGACACAGCTGCAAGTCCGGCGGCTGTCAGGAAGTCAGGGTGGCCACCACCTCGCGAAGCCATCCCGCCACTGCCCAAGGATGCAAACGCTGCTGTGAGTCCGTTTCACCTTCCTATAGTGCAAGCATATAGACCTGCCACCTGGTACTGTCCCGGTCAGGAGAACCGAAGAAGATATCACCACCTAGATCTCCCTAAAACCGATTGATCAGCAGTTCCCAGGGTTAGTGGCGACCTGGTTGACATCAGCTGGGCACTACCTCAACTTCAGGAGACGACACCAGGTTTAGGGCACCACCACGACAAGGTACCGTAATGATTTTCTCACCTGCTAATCATATTCTATAAATTGGTAAACTAAAATAAGAAGGGATTAAGGGAAGAGACAAGGTATAAAGTATACTAGAGTACCACGTATCCCCTAAATCCTAGATTTACTAATAATATGAATTAAGATATAAGTACATATATGAGTGATCTACGGTTAGTATCATGCAAACAATAACTATGTATACAGATTATGACCTCCATGTATTATTACTTTTACTAAGTACATCTGTGTATATATATGATCTAGACTATTTAAATGAAAAATTGACCAACTATGAGAAGTACATAAAATCAAAGAAATTCCCACGGATTAAATTATAGTTGATTATCATTATTAAGGAAACACACCATATAGAATTCAACCTAGAGGCGTCGAATGATGAAAACCCTAACCTTGATAACCCTAAGTTTTCTGGAAATTGTATAAACTATTTTTTCCTCTAACTATATGTAAGAATGTGAACTTAAGTAGTATTATGTACTATGTAACTTTGATCTAATATGAACCACAAGTAATGGATCCTATAATACTTGTGCACACAGAGATAACCACTATGAAGATATGGACTCAATGACCTCATGATAATACTATATGACAAAATAATAATAATAATAATAATACCAAGGGCTAGAATGGAAATTTCACCTAACATGAATCTAGGAGATAATTTCAAAGACAAGGATTTCCTAATGGCATGGGATATTTTCCCTTTTTCTAGGATCTGAAACCTCAAAGCTGTTGAACCCTTGTTGTGGAAATTGTTGAATTTGCTTGGAATACAAGGTACTAGATCTTCTATTTCATTGTTGAACTATTTTCCCTCTTGATGGACACACATATATCTTGGAGGAGGTAAAGAGTTAGTTTCTATAAAGCCTCATGCTTTATATAAGAGAGAGTTGGGAAATAATATTTCATGGGTAAAGACCTGTGAAGAGTTTGACATATCAAGTTTTGGTTTGTGCTTAAGTGGCCAGATCTTGTAAAGTTATCGATTAGTGCTAATGAGGTACACCTGAGAACCCTAGACTAGAGAGGGAAGATAAAGTTTTTGCATATGATATTCATAGAGTTGAGTGATCTCACAGAGATTGAGCATGACACTACCCTCAAGTATGGGTTAGGAGAACCTCAATTGGACTATATAAAGTTTTATATGTTTGACAAGCCACTTGTATAAGTTTGTTTAACACAACCATGATAGAATATGTGTAAGAGTGTGATCTAATATCAAGATTTGACATATGGTTATGGCATGATGGAAAAACCTAGTGAGGGTTAATAACCATCTATATGAATTATAATTAATCATGCACATGAATAATGAATAGTGATGGAATAATATGGTGGGTGAGTCTAGTGATGAAATCACTGGTAAATCTTGTAATATGGATGTGAAATGAGCAGATATTAAATGACATACATTAAATGAGGTTCTCATGTTCTTTCTTAAAAGAAATGGTTATGGCATGATGGAAAAACCTAGTGAGGGTTAATAACCATCTATATGAATTATAATTAATCATGCACATGAATAATGAATAGTGATGGAATAATATGGTGGGTGAGTCTAGTGATGAAATCACTGATAAATCTTGTAATATGGATGTGAAATGAGCAGATATTAAATGACATATATTAAATGAGGTGCTCATGTTCTTTCTTAAAAGAAATGGTCAAATATAATTTTTTTTGCTCAACATTATGATGATGGCATCTTGATATGATACAGATGGATGATGTGGGTTAATTATAGTTACCTCCATCTTAAAAAGTATATTCAAATCTTGAAATCTCAATGTTTGTGTAAAATGAGGATGGAAATCCTGACATATGAAATATGTCATGCATCATAATCTATTGTTCAAATCTTATGCTTGGGTGAAATGACTATGAGAATCCTAAATGGAAATATATCACAACCTAATCATCTAAATCATGTTATATGTTGGGTTCACATAGATGGTTTCTTTCAAAGTAAGAGATGGTTTAATTTTGACGACAAAATTTCTTTTAAGATGTATATGATGTGATAGACTTGACTTTTAGCTTAATTTCAAGGACGAACTTTCTTTTAAGGTGCGTAGGATTGGACAGAATGAACTTTTAGAGTATCTAGATACCTAATGATATAAATGAATTGATATGTTAAGTTATTTGAGGAGTTCCAAGTTTTTTGATGAAGTATGGAAGATATTGATGTTTACATCATGATTAAGATCCCTTCGTTTGTGTCCTTTTGGGGTATTTAGTTGACATGTCAAATAGTGGAGATTTGACACTAAATTTTGAATAGCATCTTGAGTTATGAGGAAGAGATTTTTAAATTTTGGTGACATTGGAATGCTCCTAGAAGAAGATATCAAAGTTTATAACCGAATGAATAATGTCAATTTTCATGTACTTGGAAATAATGTTTTATTAAGACTTAGGCTTGATCAAGATATGCCACATGCCCTGGACCTTTTGATCTAAGGTTGCCCATATATCGACTTTGATGAGAAAGGATCCTGACCCTTAAATGAAATGAATTGGCGCCAAGGCCTTATTCTTCCTTGCGGTTATAGATGATTGTAGAAGGACACATCCTAACGACATGATGCTCAGAGGTCATGGTAGGTATGAGTTTCTGACTGAGCAATTACCTTAGTCTAGTATAAAGAAAGTGAACAACTAGTCACTTCTTTCATATGCCCACCATATGTGAGAGAGCAATTCTCCCCTCTCCCGCTTGTGACTTCTCTGTCTGTTGTTGTAGTGTGTAGCTAGAGGAAGTTCAGGCGGAGTGAAAGGAACACCAGATGAAGAGGAGATGATCCCATCGTAGCAAAAACTGATCTGCTTTTGTAGTAGGGTGAAGCCCATGCTGGCACTTTCATGGAAGAAGACAACAACATGCTTCAATTTGGAGAAGAGGAGAATGGCGCTTGATCGCTTGCCGAAAAGGGGTCCCTAGCGGTTGAACTGGACCAGATGAGAGGTGGACTGGGAGACGCATGCAAGGAAGGGGTGGAGCACAGGGTAGCTAGCTCCTTGTCGGTGCTAGGCTAGGAGGCGACACACTCAAGCTCGAGAGGAGAATTGATCCTCACCAGACTCAAGTGCAAATATGGGAGAGTAAGGCCACCATGGCCGACACTCATGGAGGTGGAGCTCTGGACAGATTGTTGTCGCCTGAAGAAGCCCCGAGAATGATGGGTTGTAGAGATGAAGCTTTTGGCAGAGGAAAGTAGTAATGAGAAAGGAATGGCGGCCAATACTCATCGGAGTTGAGGCTTGTAGTGGCGACAAGGCCCGAGTCTCGTGATGGAATCACGCAATCATCAAGCACTATGGATAGGAACTCCAACACCAGGCGTTGAGGGAGGGAGAAAGAGAGGCACCTTGGACTGAGTGGCTCACCCTAAGCTATCATCCAATAGACTTGCTCACTGCAGAGGTGAGAGAGCTACGTGGAAGATATTTGGGCTTCCTAGCTCAAGATCTAATAGCCTTGATAAATCCAAAATGATAAATCCCTTACTAAATCGTAGGAATTTCCCAGATCTTATATAATTCACAGTAATTAGTATGATTATCTGAAAAATACAAACAAGTTGTCAAAATTCTTAGAAAAATAAGTGGAACCAAATGAAACCATAATACAAGTATTTTTACGCTTAAATCTCAATTATATATTATAAGATATTTTACACTCATTTTGTGAATAATAAATAATAGACAATTGTTAACAACTATGAAAGTACACCCTAAACTCAATGACCATGTATTGAATCCATATAATCTCAGAGATGATCATCTTTTAGCATAAAATCATGGAATTTTTGTAATGTGGATACTTTGGGATAATAACCCTAATTAATGTGCAATAATCACAAATATGCTCAAGAAACCTTGGAAATTATAGAATAATCTCATATCGGTAAGAGGAAGCTAATATGTAATTTTGAGATCATTAATATGAGAATAAATCATGTTACATGTTAAATGATCCTAAAATGATGATATAACTCTAACATGATTAAGACATGTAACCTAAGGTTAATTTGTGCATATAATTATATGAAACATGATATTCAGATGATCTACACTAATCTGGAATGTAATTGGAAAATAAGATCAGGTAGATAACCAGAAGAAGATGAGACAATTAATGATGCACATATCCTAATGACTAAGCTAAACCCTAATGAACATAACTAGGGTTAATAATAGTGAGAATCTGATGTGTGTACATGTCATCTTGTCTTAATTAGGTTTGACAACGATATAGATGAAATCAAGAATGTGGTTTAGTATATCTATGATCAAGGTGCGTCCTTACCTCTTACTTGGCTTATTATACAGTACGCTTGTATTATATGTGTAGTAACATAATTGGCATATGATATTAGATGAAATTATTGTCCTTGTATGATATCTTGCTTGATTTTCCATACTTATATGGCTATGAACACATGAAACATAAGATATATGATCCATTATATGATAGCACTAAATCTCTTTGGTAGAATAGTGCATTGATGAAAGTAGTAAATGTCTTTGGCTGAGTAGTACATGTGAGAACTAAATCTCTTTGGCAGAATATTGCATTTATGAAAGTACTAAATTTTTATGGAAGAATAGTAAATGTGAGCACTGAATCTCTTTGGTAGAATAGTGCATGTGGTTGATCAACTTTACATATAATGGAAAATGAGCTTAAATCATATGTTCTCTTTTGTTAACAAATGATTCTTTATTCAAGTATGATTTTGTTATATTTGTTAATTACTGCCAAATATTAGATTTATCTTATTTCCAAGTCTTACTAATGAGATGTATATAATAAGACACATAGGCATACTTAGTACACTATTTTTGAATATTGTGATGACATGTACCACATGTAATCTTTGTTTATGTATGTGGACAGATGATCTTGAAGATCCATGATAGTTGAGAGTTGTGTGGTGAGCAGGTGTATAGGTGGACTTATTCTTGTAGGATCCTATTGTAGATATAGTATGTGTACATGTAAAAGTTTATTGTTCAATGTGTAATATAAAATGTTGTAATAATTCATTTTGTAATTATGTGTTGAATGGTGAACATGTGTTGTACGGTTTTATTATTGTTCATGTGCATGTGCTACTGTTATTTCCTTCTCGCTTCCTCTAATTTTCTTCTTCTTAGCTTAGTGTAGGGAGTTTCATTTGTAGTCTTACTGAGGTGAGGTTACAAGTTGGACGTCACACATGTGATTATGTTTTAGAAAATCTGGGGACGTCACTTATAGGATCACACACATAGGATACACCTAGAAGAGGATTTTTGATCATGAATGATATTTGAATTGATTATGAAAGTGGCTATGTATTCAATTCAAGCAACAAATCAATTGACTGGACTCTCATCCAATTGGTTCAAGTGTCAGGTTGATTAGATATTACATTGGATGAATTATGGATGACATGGGGAGCAAAATGGCTGGTTTGCATAGTGAACTGATCAGGTTGCTATTGTGAGATGACTATTTCACAAAGAAAAATACCTGACTTGTGGTGCAATTCGACTGCATCAAAGATTAGTGATGATGACATATCATGCATTAATTGGAATAAGATTGCCAACTCATATGTGGTTGGGAAACATGATAAAATGACCGATTCACTGGGTGAACCAATCAGCCCACATACTAACCAATCAGGTCGCATGCCAACCATGGGTTCGCCTAGTGAACTGACTGTCTCGTTGTTCACAAGTTGTGAATTTTTGTGAGATTCTAATCCCTTCCACTCCCATACAGAGTGGGAACCCTGATCGTAACCCTCCTATAAATAGAGGGGTACTGAGAGCTTCTCATACACATCAATTACCTCTAACAATTATTTGTCTTCTCTAGTTGTGGTAACCAAGAGAACCTGAACAAGTCCTACCTTATAAAGGGAGGAATAACAAGGGAGAACAATTGTGGGAGAGAAAGTTGGTGACTAGTACACCAACAGGAGGGATAACTCCTTCCTATCTATTCTAACAGAATGACAAGAGTTCTAGGCGGTCTGTGTGGACTTCTATAAAGGCGTGGAGGATGTTGCCTGCCTCTAGGAGGACAACACCAATCTACTATCTGTGGTGAAGACCAGGAGTTGCTATGTCATCCCAGTACAACTAGAAGACAGATGCACAACTACAACGACGAGGAGATTGTTGTTGGACTTGCTCTAAGACCAAGTATATACTCAAAACCATATTTTCCCTTATATAATTATTAACGCAATCGACTAGATTAATGAGGAATATGACAATAATTTTTTTATTTTTGTTTCCTATCTAACTCTATATATCCCAACAAGAAAGTAGTCAATAGCAGTGGGGTTAGTGGAGTTTGTATGGAAGAGAGAAACCATTGATTAGTGTTTTTAATGGATGCCTCTTCATGTAAGAAAGTAGAGACTAGCTACCCGTTACTTAAGGTTGTAAATGGATAGGGTATTACCCATTTACCCACTACCGATACCTTGTAGGGTAGGGTAAGGGTAAATATATTTTTTACCCACCCCCTAATTACCCTTTACCCGCTTCACCCACATGTAAAGAGGGTAGGGTAAGGGACAAGTTTTACCCAACCCTCTTTTACCTATTTAACCATTAGTGTAAGTTTGAATTTACAATTTTAGATTCTAACATATGCAATAATGCCTACCAAAACCCCCCAATAACCAACACCACTACTTTCTCAATTTGTACTACTATGATTCCCAAAACTTTAATAGACAATGGGTAGCATGAAACTGCCTTTTATAATGATATATTTATGACAAAAATCAAGTAATCGATAAGAAATGATATATTTAAAATGCTAGGTCTTGTTTTTAGAAAAAATATTAGATAAAATATTACTATATTTTGTTGTATATCACAGAAAACCTAAATATTACTATTAAAAATTAGTTTTAAGAGTGTCTTTTATTTGATATAGGGAATTTCATATGATTTTTTTAAAAGATATATTATACTATCTTCATTTTGTTTTACCCATTTCATCCTTACCCTTCCCATTTACCTTGTGGGGAAAAGGGTGTGGGTAAAGGTAGGGTAAAGATTTTTTAGGGAAAGGGTAATTACCCTAGTCACTATCGACATCTTTGTTGTGGGTGAGGGTAAGGGTAAGCCTTTAGCCTACCCTACCCTACCCATTTACAACCCTACCATTATTGGGTTAATGTGGGTTCCTTCACCCAATAAGCAAAGATTAACTAACCAGTAATGTGTTTGAGATATTTCTCTTCTCCTAAGAAGTATAGATTAACTATGCTTATTGAGGAAAGTGAGCGTCTTTTCATTGCTAAATAGAAATGCAATGTGAGAATCTAACACCCCTATATTTAACTTCCTTTATTCCAATACCATCACATTCGAATCAATTTCAATATATACAAATAAAATAAATTTCATGGGCTAGGAAATTGTGTATCCTAATTCTTTAGAGATCTCTCATATGGATCGTGTAAGTAAACTATAAACTATAAGCATATGCCGTATTATAAAATATGTTAAACCCCAAAATTTAACTAAATTAAGTGATTGTATCATGGAAATTATGTGTCTTATGTTCCAAATTTTAACACATCTATCTCATAGTCATACAACTTAATTTCTATCAAGAGAATGCTATAATCCTTGTTACAATTATTATTTTTCAAATACAAGATGTTTTCTCACACTAAATTAAACATGTATACAACTTATCATGGTATATATATAATATAATATAATATAATGTAACCTTTATTGTATTCATAAGGGCCACAATAGAATGATCAAGTACACCATATGTGTCTATACATCAACTATTTCAAGGACTTGGCTATGATCTTTACTTTTCAACATGTTAATGAATTTTTTGGGCTAATCCCTTCGTTAGAGTATCTTCTTTACTAATATTAATAGTTAACACTTTAATTCTATGTAATTTAATGATAGACATATTAAAGTCCATGTGTAATTTTATCTTTTGAGAACCAGTCATTTTTAGAGGAAACAACTATACAACTGTCACAATGAATTCTTAACGGGCATGGATATGATGTTGGCCATACAAAGTCCAAAGATAAAATTTTGAAATAACAATGTGTGAATAGTTGTGGAAGTAGTGATGATCAATTATTTTCTACTACTCTATATAACTTATCCTCCATTTAGTATGAACATATATCCAAAAGTAGATTTTCTTGAGTCCATACATCCACCATAATCTGATTAGAAAAATCCAATAACTTCTAAGAAGACTAATCTTTTATATGTGAGCATCTGATTTTGAGTTCTTTGTAAGTACCTATGGATTTCTTTCATCCTTCTAGTGGTCCGATCTAAAATTACATTGGTATCAACCTGACATTTAGTAACTGACTGATATAAGTATGAACATATGTTAAACTTCCCAATAAGTAATCATAAAGAATATTGATGTTTTCTTTATGTTTCAAATCATTCAGAGGATATTGCATTTCATTGTACACGTCTCCTTTTTGAATTATACTTATTCCTACAGATAATTTTTCATTTCAAATTTCTCTAATTTTTTATGTATCTCATTTATGATGGTTCTAACAATCCTTTCATTCTATCATATACTATTTTTATTCCTATTATATAAGCGACCTCATCCATATCTCTCACTTCAAAATTCATAGAAAGAAATTTATTTGAATAATGTGACAAGACAATATCATTTGCATAAAATGTTGGGAAATACGGGCTTAGAGTATAGCAATGAAAATAATTTTTTATCTATCTTTATTCCCATAACACCAAGATCGCGTCAACTACTATGAAATAGGAAGGATAGTTTTAGTGATTTATAACTAGTCCTGGAGAAAGTCCAACGACAAAACTCACTTCTTTACAACTCCTAACTAGTTGCTCTTAGACGGTGGTTGTGCAACTCCTGGTATTCACCACGAACAATGAACAAGGCAGCTTCTACAACGCTCTTGTGGTTGGGCCACGCACTATAGGCTATAGTTGTGCTCCTAGAATCAACCAACAGACTCCTACCTCTAGAGTAGTCCACACAAACCAACTAGAACTCTTGTCATTTTCTAAGAATGGATAGGAACGAGTTGTCCCTCCCATTGGTGTACTTGTCACCAAATCGCCCTCCCACGATGACAACTTCTCAGTTGTTCTCTCTCGTTGGCTATCCCTCCCTGTCGGGTAGGACTTGCATGTGCTCTCTTGATTACCACAACCAGAGAGGACAATAGTTTTCAGAGGAACTAATTCTCAGTTATCTATGTTGTGTCTTGGAAGCCCCTAGTAACCCTCTTTTTATAGGCAGGTTTTGGGTTAGGGTTCCCAGTATGTACATGATTGTGTGGGAGTGGAATGGGCCAAAAGAACTTGAACTTTTGCAACTTGTAATAGTCGAAGTGACCATTTTGCACACCCAAATGGTTGTCTAGTGTGTGAGATGGTCGTCTCTCTCTACCAAACGACCGTTTGGTAGTTTCCCAATCACACATGAATTTGAGAAATTTCAATTTCCAATTAATATGCGTATTCATTTTACTTTCTCTCCAAGTATATGCAATCAAAACTATTCAAGAAACATCGTGAACCTTCATTCAGCCCCAACTAGGTCATCTTACCCAAGAGAGATGTCCATCTCACTAACCTAGACGGTCGTCTGGTGAGTTGAGCTGAGTCGGTCGGTTCAAGGGGAAAAATAAGCCAATTCGATCTGTGATCTGCTTGACCAACCAAACAGTCGTCTGAACACTTGAGATGCTCATCTGGCTGCGCAAACAGAAATCTCACCCAGTGAAATCATCATTTCTCAGACCTGATCATCCAATCAAGAGATTTGTTTCATGAATTGAATACCTAAACACTTTAGTAATCAATCCAAGTACCATTCAAGATTAAACTCCTCTTATAGATGAGTTCCTATGGGTGTGACCCTATAGGTACCATGTCATGTTGGCAGTGAATGTCCATAACTAGCTTATGACATCACAAGAAAAGAGTGGTGCCTAGTCACAGATTAGTTTTATCCAAGTGATTGGAAAGTTAGAGAACAACTTCAACCCACAATCTGTGCAAGGTGTTGTAATGATTGTATAATTCATTTGTCTCTGATATCAAGGATGAACTCGAGGCATGGTTGGTCATCCTCTCAATGTTAAATCCATGTTTCTTGAACTAAGAATAGACTGTCTGAGATAATGTGACTTCAATATCATATATTGATTCACATGTGTATGCACATGCATTTCTCAGTCTTGCTTATCAAGTGGTCAGGATATCATACTCTAGTAGGAGGGGAAAATCCCATATCTATTACTCATAGTCTATCCCCATGTGTCAAAGTCACCCAATCATGACCATTATAACAACCCATGTTTCAGTACTACGTTTGATGATGTTAAAGCATACCCAACAACGTGTGATGAGTGTAGTGATTTTAGTCCTAAGAATCACAATCACCACCTTCACTACGAGAGATGACTGTGACCACCAAAACCATGTGTCACTCTCAAGGTGGGTCTATCCTATACATTGTTCCCCAACATGTATTTGTGTGCTTGGTTTGATATTGCCATATCATGACTAATGAGATTTAGTCATCAACCAACTCACACTCTGATCTTATATGTTTTTGTTTTCTATCTACCTTCCACAATAACAACCGATCAGGTACATAGTGAGAATATGTATATGTACTCTTAAGATCTGTATGATCTCATCTACAAGGTTAGTAACTTGAAAACATACATCATTGAGTAATATATTTCTCTAGACATTCATTTTGCATCGTCATTATCTCATAATTGAGTGAAATATATGAATTGGAATCTTGCCTTTATATATGTTATTATTAATCCAATCCTTCATGGTAATTATGCCATGTCAATCATCATATGATTGGCTCTATAGGCATACCTTACCAACAGACTCCCAATTACACTTAGAGCCAATCACCCATGGATCTTTGTCCTTAGTGATCTAAACATGTCCAACATGCTTTTGCTACACTAGTGCTAATTTAGAGGGTTAGCAACACTTTTATTATAGTCGGTATGTTACATGTTTATTATCTCTTCTCTCTGAGATGAAACCACCGTAATATGGTATCTGATATTCCTTGCCTAACAATTACCTCCATTGTTGTCACAATATCACTACCGTGTCATCAAAAGTTGAAACATATATAAGTTCATCATAAGAACCTTTAGATCCATATAGTATCACTCTGTATTCATAACACGTATACTCAACTTCCATTGTATTATAGAACTAATGGCTTCTTAGTTCGAAACCCTTCCAACTAATCACCACTACTCTTTTAAATCAAACATATTTTAATTTGCAATCATTTTTGTCATTATGGAAGCTTGCATCAATGTAACTCTTTACATCCAAGTCTTCCTCTTATTTCTATCCTCATTGACTAGAAATCTATCCTCAAATAACTCACAAGTACTAATGGATGTTGCAATGACATTCCAATAATCCTTATTAGATTTTATATCATCTTGTCATGTCCAATACATACAAGATTATATGGGATATGTACATTTATACCATTCATGATAGATCCATTGTTGGGGTTGGTCCTTGGAATCCTATTCATGATATTTCCATTCTTCACAAGAATAGGAATATAGGGTTCATGAGAGACAGATCCAGATTATCTTCTCATTGAATCCATCCATGTTGAACTCTTTCAACATTTTGCTATTGTTTATGCTCAAACTTCCATTTGTGAAACTTTCAAGAACTATCTTTATAGATCTTGATCCTTATCTCATAAGTTCATTACTGAAGGGGTTTTCATGCCAGTTCTCAACATTCATAATATTGAGATGTTATTCCTAAAAATATGTGGAATATTCATATATGCTCCCACTAAATCTTTTGTAACCATAGATTTCATCTCTTATCTCGACTCAAGTCAAACTCTTTGACTATCTTGTCAAAAAAAAAGATCCCATTTCTAAGATGCTTGTTTCAATCCCATATTGAATTTTGTAGTTTATAGAGTTTATTTGCATTCATGAAGTTATAAAACCCTTTAGGATGTGTCACGAACACATCTTTTGATGTATTCCATTAAGGAATCTGGTTTATCTTCATATGCAAAATATCATAGTCCATTATGACTATAACAACAAGCATGACAATTGGTAAAGGAATTTCTATCATGTCCAACAACTTGAACTTGATTTGAAAAAATTCAACCAATATGTCCTTTTATGATAACCATGTAGGTCTTATCCAGAAGACCCAATCGCACCTTCTGGGTATTACCCCTTCAGGTGGTGTTGTCAAGGTCCTACCTTGTTAGCTTACATGGATTCCATATAGCTCAGAAATAGCTTCTAGTTAACTAGTTTGCTCATCCTGTATGACCAACCCATCCGAATTGTTGGATTCACAATCCTCCAATCTCAGATGTGTTCTACTAGAAATATTTCATTTTTTATTACATAATGAACCTAAGATTCCACAACAACTTGTGATCCTCATTTTTCTCATTGTACCTCTTTGTTGGCCTTAAACATTTTGAGTTTTACTCTTACTCCCACTGATTATTTAGGAACTCAATTATCCTATTAACAAAAAACTTTTGTTATTGGATTGGGATTAATAGTAACATTCAACTATCATGGTTTATGGATAAATCTTCTCAAGAAACTACTTTCTCAAGGTGGGTTTCAATCCTTTAGACTTATTGGGACATTCCCAAATCATATCATATATGATGTCTTACAAACCATACATGTGGTACATTATTTACTGATAGGTAAATATTTGTGAAAATATAAGAATATTAGATTAATTGACAATTATATCATGACTCATCATGGTACAATTCCTTCATTTTGACATACCATCATGTTCAGACGGATTGTCTTATGATACATTATCACAATTCTTTCCTGAAGGTACTCAAGGTATTGATATAAAGTATTTCAACATTTGATCATATCATAATATCTTAATACTTTCATCAATGTCACCACTTCATTTACAATCTCCTTGAACATTTTCAAGAGATTAATGTTTTCAATCCATTTGGTACATATCATATATTACTAGAAAATGAAAATGAAGTATTAGTTTATTATCTATAGCATTCATTCCATAAGATCTTCATGCATCATATGTATGAGGTCTAATGGAAGACTTATCCTCTCACTACATTTAGTTCAGGATGTCATGTCATATTTGGGTGTAAATAATGTTTGCATGTTTCCTTAGGTTGAATAACCAAGGGAATCTAGATCAGCTTCAATATGTGTTCTAGGCATGCATCTCTCATATTCTTATAAGACGACTAATGCTAATGATAATCTTGAGTTATCAATTATAGTCATTTGGTATAAACATTATAAACATTCATCTTTGGATCATTTCACATAAATAGCACAAGATGTTTTAGGGCCAATGCCATGAAGATCATATCTTTAAATAGAAGCACTAACAATTTTATATTGATAATCATCCTTGTCCATACAAGATGCATAAGTAAAATGTTTCTATTTAAATGAAATAATGAAATAGAAGTCTAATAACTCTATTACATGTACATTGGTTTAAGATAAATTTATATGTAGATTATGGCTTCCACAACATTTGCTCTGCCTTGTCCATCTTTGTCCTTCCATGAAGGCCTTCACTTCTTTTCAGATTCTATACATCATTATGTCATATCTCTGTTTGGTATCATATACCAAATTAAGAAGTAATCAAATTTATCTTATAACATTTATACCTAAATAGGAGGCCTCAGTGCCTTCCTTCTTCTTCTTTAGTTCCTCTATCCAGAGTGGGCAATTCCTTTTCCAATGTCCAGGCTGGTGATAATGGTGGCAATCGCCTCCTTTTTTCACATCACCTTTTGCTCTGAGATCTAAACACTTGGGCTTTTGGAAAGCTTCATAACCTTTCTTAAATTGTCCTTTTCCTTTAAACATCCTCTTTGTCTTGATGATCATCATCACAAACTTTGGTTTGTCTTTCTTCATTTTTGTCTCAGTTGTTCTCAAAATACTCAACAACTTTGTCAATGGTTTGAAAAATTTGTTCATGTATTAGTTCATGATAAATTGATTATATGACTCCAGAAGTGATTACAGAATCATGTCAGTGGCCAACTCTTGGCCTAAGGAGAATCCCAATCAAGAAAGGTTCTTCACATACCCAATGAGCTTGAGCACAAGAGGACCTACTAGATCTCCTTCTTCCATGGTGCAATTGAACAACGCCTTGGAGACATCAAATCTCTCTTATCTTGTCTGATCTTGGAACATGTTCTTGAGATGTGTGACCATCTCAATTACATCCATGTTCTCATAGTGCCTCTGCAACTCATAGTTCATAAATCCTAGCATCAGACACTTGACATCCATGGAATCTTTAGTATGCTTCTTGTAAGCATCCTTGTCACCCTTTGGAGCATTTTGAGGTGGTAAATCTGGTTCTGGCATTTCCAAGACATAAAGATTGCACTCCTGTGTAAGAACAATTCTCAGCAACCTGAACCAGTCAATAAAATTGTTCCCAGTAACTTTGTCATTCTGAAGGACCGATTGCAGATAAAAGTGATTGGTTGTGGTTGCCATTTGTTTCTACAAAAGAATTTGCAATTTTGTGAAAAACTCATTTTGATTTTATTTGATTAAAATTTGGGGGATAATCATTTGGTCTTTAATTCATTCCCATTCTCATTATTTTGTTCAAATTGATAACCTTGAAGTATCAATTTGGAAAATTGCAGTGAATAATTTTCTAATGAGCAAGATCGAAGATAATTCAACTGTGGACTGATCAACACTACAAACTCAGTTAATTACCATGGTAGGCAAATTTTTCCAATTGCATCATATACAATTCTTGATAGATAATATGTGCAACTCTTTACCATACATACTTGCATGCTTCTGGGCCCAAACTCTCTAAGAATCACTAGTTCAGGACATATTTGCAAAGCAAATAGTCTCATAGGCCTCACTTGGGCTATGGGTTTCCCCCATGCCACAAGGTGATTAGTATTATTTATAATTAGGGAATTTTTTATCAAATTGAGTCTTATATTTATAAGTATTGAATCCACCAAAATTGAGGATATTATATTCACCAATACTTAAAATGAATTGTGTCCATAAAATTCACACCTAGTGAGGTTAAAGTGAATGAATACTCATCTTAGTCTAAAACCTTAGGTTTGGCAACCCTACATAGATATCAATAACATCTCTTTATTGATATTGAAATTCTTCACATCATTTCTATGACTGGTACCTAAATTCAATTGAAGGCATATTTTCATCCTTAGAAGTTTCATTGTGAATTCAATTTCACTTGGTGACTTCCTTTCCACCCAGGTTTCCAACCTATTGTGCATTTATTTGCACATAAGAGTAGTGTAACACCTCAAACCGTGCATTATTTAATTAAACTCAACTTAAGGTATTTGTTCTCATATGTCAATTTTAATCATAGCATGCATCTACCAAATCTCTCTCACTCATTATAAGATGAAATAAGAATTTGGATGCAACCCATAAACAAAGTTCATCCCATTTCAAGAGTAGAAATGGTGTATCCACACATCATAATAAAATTTGTGTGTTTAGGTTGAATCACTCAACAATGACTCTAAACCATAAATACTTTTAATTCTACAATATTCCTGTATTCATTCACTTATAGGGAAAGTGACTCCCTCCTAATCCTTGTGTTTATGCACTACTTCCTTAAAGGTTTCCTCAAAATTATGATTCCTTATATTCCTAGTATCTACATCTCATGTCTCATTAGCCTTAGGCATTTGCTTAAGGTTTCTAGGGGTACCATTACCTTTGGATTGATCCCCTCTTGTCCTTATGGACCTTATGCACTTATTGTGTGCCTCTCACATTTACCCCTTGGGCCTCATGAACTCATGAAGGTGGCCAATATCCTGACCCATGAGCCTCGAGAAAGCTTGCATGGCCATATCGTGACCCTATGGTCTAATGAATTTAGCGCACAATCACCTCCTAATGTTATCAGTCTTATGTACCTCTAATCCTCCCAACTTGATCTTAAGACTGACTTATAGCTCTACTCTACCTATGGTTTATTAAGATATCAAAATTTTAACAATTTTTGGGCACACTATTATTTTTTATTATTCTTTAACCCAAATTTCCTTCATCTCCTGGGGTATACATTATTCACCTTATGTCCATTCATTGCACTCATGGAGACCATCCCTTCTAGGCTTGGACTCATACTATCAGCCACATTCACAATGACTTTTTATTGTGTCCCTCAGATATGGCATACTTGGGTTCAAATAATGTATGTGCCTTCATGTTTTGTATACTTAACATTACCAAGCTTTAGGTGACATTCAAGGTTACCTCAATTCTCAAACTAATTGGTCAACTCACCATCCTAGGGAAGGCCCTATCCCAGAGTGTCTTCTTGACTCACACAAGGATGTTAGGCTCTATAGACACAACCTTGGGTTTTGCCTCCTCGATTGGTTTTCTTCCCACTCTTGGGTTGACCCACCCCAGGTTGAGACTCCAAACCTAAAAGTTTAGTCGAGGGTTTCATAGTTTTGAACACTCATTTTTTGTTATAACTTCTTCACCCATATCTACTCATTCTCTATGGTATAACCACTCACTAGGGGGCCCTATACCCACTCACTAGGGGTAATTTCAAGAACATACCCACTCGCTGGGGGTAGTTTCAATAGAATACCCATTTGTTGGGGATAATTTCAATAACATACCCACTTGCTGGGGTTAGTTTCAATATCATACCCACTAACTGGGGGTAATTTCAATAACATACCCACTCACTAGAGGTAGTTTCAATAACATACCCACTCTCCAGGAGTAGCTTTAATAGCACACCCACTCACTGGGCGTAATTTCAATAACACACCCACTCATTTGGGGGTAGTTTCAATAGCATACCCACTCGTTGGGGGTAATTTCAGTAACATACCCACTCGCTGGGGTAGTTCCAATAGCATACCCACTCATTGGGGGTAATTTCATTAACATACCCACTCGTTGGGGGTAGTTTCAATAGCATACCCACTCAAAGGTGGTAGTTTCAATAACATACCCACTCGCTGGGGGTAGTTTCATTAATATATTCACTCATTGGGGGTAATTTCAATAGCATACCCACTTCTTGGGGGTAATTTCAATAACATACCCACTCAATGGGGATAGTTTCATTAGAATACACACTTGCATGGGATAATTTCCATAATATACCCACTCCTTGGGGGTATTATTTATTCTTCCATTCTTCTAGAGATAACATTAGGGTGATGTGCAAGATATATTCATATTTTCATTTTCATGTATAACCATTGGTTTCTTATGTTTCTCCTGCATACTCAAATCTTTTACATGTATCAAGCATGAATTCCTCCATGTTCATGCATGAGAGTCTGGATCACATAAACTCATTTATATTTCCTCTATCCTCTTACCCTAATTAGGGTTTATATGGGTAGGGTTTCTATCTCACCCACACTACTTCCATTTCCCATGATTAGGGTTTAGTATTTAGGACAGGGACTGCCCAGGCACCTTAGAGTTTTATGATTCCCTTGACCCATTAAGGGTTTTCCTAAACTATCCCTAGTTCTATCTAGGGTTTACTCTTACAAGGAAAAACCCATAAACTATTTTTCTTTATGTCATTATTTCCACATTACATGGACATTAATTGACAGATGATGCCTTAGTTTTACTTCTTCTCAAAATACCTAACTTGAGATGAGGATGGATGTATCTTTTAGATTTTATTAAGTAGGAGAATGAGAAGTGGGTGATTTGAGATGACAAGACTTAAGAGGAAACATTACTTCAGCCAAACCCTAGATTGTGGACAGGCCGGTATCACATTGGCTAAGGGTGTCCTCGTATACCAACTTAATAGTGTGGAGGAAAATATTGCCAACCCCAAAACCATGATCCTTTCTAAACACCATTATTTTCATGTCATGCCTTAATAATTTTCCTTATGTTTCTACAAACTACTTGAAATTATAAGCTATTAATATTATTTGAAAAATAAGGGGCTCTTATACTAAATTTAACGATCTCACTTTTCAAGATTTCCTAGTTAAGAAATGACTTCAAAGTTGAGAGAAATTACTTAAAATTCCCATGATCCAGATTTAACCAAATAACAATAATAACAAATAATTTCCATTAATTAAAAATTATTTACAAGATACTCTTCTAAGGAGTTACATGAACTAATACATATTAAGAAGAACTATCTATCTAATCCTCCTTTAGTTAGAATTAACGTCTTTAGATAATTTTCATCTGCTTCATCTTGTCTTGATATATTCATATTTTTCAATTAACTAAAACGACTTGAAACAAAATCTGGATCAATATATTACTATACTGTGTACTTGGGGAACATGCAAAAGTGTGAAAGTAATATAACAACATAGAATCAATCAATTACTTGCAAATAAGAACTGACCATTTCTTCACATATTTTAATCTTTATGTGATACTCATAGTGGCATTATGATTGACCAAAATGTTAATAAATGTCCAATAGTTTATTTCAACACTTTGAGAAATCCTCAGCAAACACCAACAATCGATATTGCATGTAGCCATAATCCTAACCATGAACCTTGTGTAGGACCATGCAGATATCATGCAGTATATACTTCAAGTATGTTCAAGTAATCCAAATCAACTGATCCAAGTAGTCAACATTTAATATGCATGTTTGTATATCCTAAATTGTCCCCATCATGTTATTCAGATTAAACCTTACTCGGGTCCTAATCTAGGGTTTAAGGTTGTCCCGTGGTTTTGATAAGGAATAAGGATACACACCCTAATTTCATTGCATATGAAACATTAGGGGAAATCCTATTTATCAAGTTAAGCATTTTAGGTCATATAGAGTAACTATATCTGATTATGTAACACAAGATCATAATGGAAACCCTAATTGTAACACCCCTCCCTAGGGTTTCTTACGTAACCAGCAGAAGTACAACCTAATCCCCAACATTATCCATAATGTGGGGTACTTGGCATATCAGGGAGGGATTGTCACATGCATGATCTCATATCAAGAAATAAACAACACTTGGCATTCATACATAAAGTTCTTCTTGGAAAGATAACTACGTCATGATACTAAAGCTATGCTAATATAAACTAGATAACATATAAATGATAGGATCTCCATAGATGGACGTCCCACCAGGCAACAACTCCTTAGATCTTTGGGTTCTTGTATTCTTCTCAAGATGATTCCTTCTCTTTAGCTCTAACGTCTGCGGACATCTCGTCCCCAGCCATGCAAAGGAAAAACAAACATGGTAAGTAAGCGGCATTGGCATGTTATAAAGCATGAAAATAAAATATACAGGTGACTTGACATAATCATGAACATGTATTAACATTAATCATTTCTTGACCTCTTTTACATAAAGAAATTGACTAGAAGTATATGCTCCTCTCTTAATGCCACATAAGGAGCCCATAATGCTCGGAAAGCCCATAATTGCTCGGAAAGCCCATAATGCTCAGAAATCCCATAACAAGGTGCATATAAATCTAAATCAATTTTCATTAACCATGATCTTTCTTAGACTTAATTATCTTCTAAATAACCTAAACTTGATCTTAATTGGGATTTCTCCCTCTTGAACATGATTGGGATTTCTCCCTATGACCATAACGAGATTTCTCCCTCTTAAGCATAAATGGGAATTTCTTCCCTCTTAATCTTGATTTCATGTTCCTCAATCATAATCCATAATCTTAATGTAATTTCTATTCTTAGACTTAGATTATAGAAATCAACATTCAATAATCATATACATTGAAGAAAAACATGCATTAATCATGATTTAACATAAAGTGCATATACATATCATAATCATTCAATTAATCAAGTTTACTATGCCAAGGGCATGGCCCGCTTACCTTGAGCTAAAACACCTAAGTCAAACCTTGTTTGACGGGTTGGATCCTCTTAATCAACTGAAATTAACATATTTATCCTTTATCATATATCATTAAACCCTAATCTGCTCATATAAATATTGAGATGTGAAAACAACAAAATCAGTTGATAAAAACCACAAAATCAGATTCCTCATTGAAAATCCTTTCCAAAACATATTTTTTTGTAATTTTCTGATAAATAGGCGATTTATTATGAGTTTTACAAAAACAGACCAATAATAAACCTAGAAAAAGCCACATCTGGGCCTGAGTCCTGAGTTGGACCAATCAGACTTAGCTAAATCAACGATGAGGATTGCCACTGAGGGCTCACGATCAAAGCAAAGAGGACAGGTGAAATCCTGAAAATACCCTTGCGGTTGAAAACGTCAAAATAAAAAGACAGGGCACAAAGGTCATTCCAGGACCTCGATTGCTCCTCGCCTTCACCACGCGAGCCATGGCTCAGACCAAGGTCAAGCATCTACCTGGTATGCTATGACCTTCATTACACTTGGAACCATGTGATCCTTTGCCTTCGCGGTTCCCTGGCAAGCTCGACGAGCGCAAGGAGAGGCTCCCAGGGTGTTGGAGCACACTGGAGCGTGGAGCTCCTGTCCATGGTTGGAGCAAGGTCGAAAAGGGGGAAAAACCTGAGAACGGAGTTAGAAGGCCTACTAGGGAGCACGGATCTGCTCGGGGAGGTCCAACGGAGCCGCGGGCACAGTTTTTGGAGGCAAGGAAATCCAGTTCGATAATCGTGACGAGAAATAGGGAAAAACCAGGGAAAACAGGGGAGGAGGCCATGTACTGGAATCCAGCAAGGGATCACTCGCCGAAGCCATAACAGCATTCCTTGAGGTGCTTCGGAGTCCCAGAAGGTGGAAAGTGGCCCGAGAGACCACTAGGCAAGGACGGCGGCGAGAAGCCCAACCAAGGTCATACATGGGGTTGCAGGTTGCTATAGGACCCGTCGATCAAGGGGTTCTCGCGGCAAACTGAAAGCGTGGAAACAAAGCTGAGGTGTTAAGGATGCTCACAGAGGTCGTGATTGGACCGAGGTGGTCGGAGAAGGTCGGACAAATCTCGGATTTCTGGAGACCAAAACCGAGTAGTTCGGGGAGCCTCGGGGATCCAGTGGAGAAATTGAGCACGGAGGAGCAGAACTGGGGGGTCGGCGGTGCTCTCGAAGTCTCGATTGGCCAGTGTGGAAGGCAGAGGCGGCGGCTGTGCTTAAATGGTTGAGAGGGTGTTCAAGCCCTAAATGGGCATTTCACCAACAGAGTGTGATAGGGAGCGATCTGGGGCTCGCTCGGATCGGGGTGATGAGCCAGACTCGTTGGCGAAGAAACGAAGCAAAACGGTCGAGAATCGAAGGAGATTGAAGTTGAGCATTCACGGCACTGGAAAATGGCTATCGATCGCGTGGAGGGCGGAGGTAGAAGAGAATGGATCAACCGTTGATCACTGATCGAATGATGTAGATAGCATGCGCGATGATAGTAACGCATCACAATGTTGAATAACTGAAACCTTAGGGTAATTGCTTGTATTAATGAAATGGCATTCAAATCTTGGTCAATTTATATTCAAATCTTTCCCAATTTAATTGGGGTGTCAAACATGGTCATAATGGGTTAAAATTTGAACCGAAGGTGTATTAGAGGGTCTAGAACATTCCCTTTTAATTAGATTTGCTGCTTGTACACATTTTAGGTCTAAAATAGCAAATACCATTATGTGCATTTAAATGGATATAAATAGTGCATATAAAGTCATTGATTTCTCAAATAAGGATAAAAACGTGCCCTAAATATTATTTCTTTTCAATTAACAATATGGAGTCCATTAAGAAAATAATTAAACATGTAAATCACCAATTATCATATGAGAGAGAAAATTTGTCATAAAAGCATTTATCCTCATTTTTCTTAAACAAAAGGGCATGGATATATATATGAAAACATTTTCTTTAAATAAAACAAGAATAATAGAGCAATTGAACCTAATAAAGTGATTTTGCAAAACTAACGTGGGAAAATTGCATTTAAATCCTCAACAATTATCTAATTAGGAAAAGAGCATGCAAGGAACAAAGTATATTAGAAATTTTGCATAACAAGATTGGGATGTTACAATTCTACCCACCTTAAATAAATTTCATCCTGGAAATTTCCTAGAGTTCCTACCCACCTTAAGGGTTTCACATAAACTTGCAAATTTTCCATACAAATTTTATTATAAAAGAAGCATGCATAAACAAAGTATTATGATTTAACATAAATTACTTAACTACCCTTACCTTGATCATTTTCTTCTTCTCCATCTGACATTTGCATGGTGAAGAGCCTTGGTTTAACCTTGGGTGGAGGATTAGGGTTCTTAGCTTGGTTATGGTTAGGATCCTTCTTTGCAAGCTTGGGGCAATTAGGCTTGACATGCCCTTCCTCACCAAAATAGTAGCAAACAGAAGTACCAAACGTACAAGGACCACCATGATTTCCCTTGCATGTGGGGCATGGGGTTCTCCCATTCTCAGAAGGAGGCTCAGGGGCTTTTCTCTTGTGGTTGGAGGGTGGAGGGGGTTGATGGTGACGATTTTTTTGGGGTACCTCCTTCTTATGATTCCTCCCAGGGTGATCCTCCAACTATAGGGCTGCATCCAAGGCTGATTGCATGGTCCTATGTCCTCTACCAGACAAGGCATAACTTAGGTCAGGTTTAAGTCCTCTAATGAACTTCTTAGCTCTCTTTTGCTCAGTGTACTCAAGGCCATACTTTTGGAGCTTACGAAACTTCATGGCATACTCAGTGACAGTCATGTCAGCCACTTGCTTAAGGTTAACAAACTCATCCTCCTTCCTCTCTAACATGGCTTCAGATACATAATGGTCATTAAGGAATTCTACAAACTCACCCCAAGAGAAAGGAGGGTCATCATCTTCCCTAGAGGCTAAGAGGTTTTCCCACCAAGTACGGGCTGCACCCTTGAGCATATGCGTGGCAAATCTAACCCTACTACGTGGGGGACACTCTAAGTCTCTAAAGAAATGCTCCATGTTGCTAAGCCATTCCTCAGCCTTGGTCACCGCATCAACTTCATCTTCACCATGGAAAGCATCGGGTCTAATCTTCAAGAAATCTATGAGGGAGATCTCATGTACTCTAGGTGGAGCTCTAGGTTGGAGGGCATTGGTCAAGGCTGCTACTAGGGCATCTAGGGTGACTGGTGGAAGGGCATGGTTCATGTCTTCAGTCTTATCACCACTAGAGGATCCTTGTGAGTGCCTTGACTCACCCACCTTCTCCTTCTTCTTAGGGGCCATCTGAAAGGGAAAACATAACATGATATTAGAACATAATATGAATCTCTAGTGTTGCCTTAGTGGACATCTATTCCTTGCTCTGATACCATTAATGTAACACCCCTCCCTAGGGTTTCTTAGGTAACCAGCGGAAGCACAACCTAATCCCCAACATTATCCATAATGTGGGGTACTTGGCATATCAGGGAGGGATTGTCACATGCATGATCTCATATCAAGAAATAAACAACACTTGGCATTCATAGAAACATAGATTCATACATAAAGTTCTTCTTGGAAAGATAACTACGTCATGATACTAAAGCTATGCTAATATAAACTGGATAACATATAAATGATAGGATCTCCATAGATGGATGTCCCACCAGGCAACAACTCCTTAGATCTTTGGGGTTCTTGTATTCTTCTCAAGATGATTCCTTCTCTTTAGCTCCAACTTCTGTGGACATCTCGTCCCCAGCCATGCAAAGGAAAAACAAACATGGTAAGTAAGCGGCATTGGCATGTTATAAAGCATGAAAATAAAATATACAGGTGACTTGACATAATCATGAACATGTATTAACATTAATCATTTCTTGACCTCTTTTACATAAAGAAATTGACTAGAAGTATATGCTCCTCTCTTAATGCCCCATAAGGAGCCCATAATGCTCGGAAAGCCCATAATTGCTCGGAAAGCCCATAACAAGGTGCATATAAATCTAAATCAATTTTCATTAACCATGATCTTTCTTAGACTTAATTATCTTCTAAATAACCTAAACTTGATCTTAATTGGGATTTCTCCCTCTTGAACATGATTGGGATTTCTCCCTATGACCATAACGGGATTTCTCCCTCTTAAGCATAAATGGGAATTTCTTCCCTCTTAATCTTGATTTCATGTTCCTCAATCATAATCCATAATCTTAATGTAATTTCTATTCTTAGACTTAGATTATAGAAATCAACATTCAATAATCATATACATTGAAGAAAAACATGCATTAATCATGATTTAACATAAAGTGCATAAACATATCATAATCATTCAATTAATGAAGTTTACTATGCCAAGGGCATGTCCCGCTTACCTTGAGCTAAAACACCTAAGTCAAACCTTGTTTGACTGGTTGGATCCTCTTAATCACCTGAAATTAACATATTTATCCTTTATCATATATCATTAAACCCTAATATGCTCATATAAATATTGAGATGTGAAAACAACAAAATTAGTCGATAAAAACCACAAAATCAGATTCCTCATCGAAAATCCTTTCCAAAACATATTTTTTTGTAATTTTCTGATAAACAGGCGATTTATTATGAATTTTAAAAAACAGACCAATAATAAACCTAGAAAAAGCCACATCTGGGCCTGAGTCCTGAGTTGGACCAATCAGACTTGGCCAACTCAGCGACAAGGCTTGCCACTGAGGGCTCGCGATCAAAGCAAAGAGGACAGGTGAAATCCCAAAAATACCCTTGCAGTTGAAAACGTCAAAATAAAAAGACAGGGCACAAAGGTCATTCCAGGACCTCGATTGCTCCTCGCCTTCACCACGTGAGCCATGGCTCAGACCAAGGTTGAGCATCTACCTGGAATGCTATGACCTTCATTACACTTGGAACCATGTGGTCCTTTGCCTTTGTGGTTCCCTGGCAAGCTCGAAGAACGCAAGGAGAGGCTCCCAGGGTGCTGGAGCACACTGGAGCGCAGAGCTCCGGTCCATGGCTGGAGTAAGGTCGAAAAGGGGGAAAAACCTGAGAACGGAGTTAGAAGGCCTACTAGGGAGAACGGATCTACTCGGGGAGGTCCAACGGAGGCGTGGGCATGGTTGTTGGAGGCAAGGAAAGCCAGTTCGATCATCGCGATGAGAAACAGGGAAAAACTAGGGAAAACAGGGGAGGAGGCCATGTACTGGAATCCTACAAGGGATCATTCGCCGAAGCCATAACAGCATTCCTTGAGGTGCGTCGGAGTCCCAGAAGGTGGAAAGTTGCCCGAGAGACCACTGGGAAAGGACGGCAGTGAGAAGCCAAACCAAGGTCATACATGGGGTTGCAAGTTTCTATAGGACCCGTCGATCAGGGGGTTCTCGCGACAAACTGAAAGCGTGGAAACAAAGATCAGGTGTTAAGGATGCTCACAGAGGTCGCTATTGGACCGAGGTGGTCGGAGAAGGTCAGACAAAGCTCGGATTGCCGGAGACCAAAACTGAGTAGGTCGGGGAGCCTCAGAGATCCACCGGAGAAATTGAGCACGGAGGAGCACAACTGCGGGGTCGGCGGTGCTCTCGAAGTCTCGATTGGCCAGTGTGGAAGGTAGAGGCGGCGGCTGCGCTTAAATGGTGGAGATGGTGTTCAAGTCCTAAATGGGCATTTCACCTACAGAGAGCGAGAGGGAGAGATATAGGGCTCGCTCAGATCGGGGTGATGAGCCAGAGTCGTTGGAAAAGAAATGAAGCAAAATGGTCGAGAATCGAAGGAGATTGAAGTTGAGCATTCACGGCACTGGAAAACGGCTATCGATCACGTGGAGGGCGGAGGTAGAAGAGAATGGATCAGCCGTTGATCACTGATCGAACAATGTAGATAGCATCTGCGATGATAGTAACGTGTGACAATGTTGAATAACTGAAACCTTAGGGTAATTGCTTGTATTAATGAAATGGCATTCAAATCTTGGTCAATTTATATTCAAATCTTTCCCAATTTAATTGGGGTGTCAAACATGGTCATAATGGGTTCAAATTTGAACCAAAGGTGTATTAGAGGGTCTAGAACATTCCCATTTAATTAGATTTGGTTCCTGTACACGATTTAGGTATAAAATAGCAAAGACCATTATGTGCATTTAAATGGATATAAATAGTGCATATAAAGTCATTGATTTCTCAAATAAGGATAAAAACGTGCCCTAAATATTATTTCTTTTCAATTAACAATATGGAGGCCATTAAGAAAATAATTAAACATGTAAATCACTAATTATCATATGAGAGAGAAAATTTTTCGTAAAAGCATTTATCCTCATTTTTCTTAAACAAAAGGGCATGGATATATATATGAAAACATTTTCTTTAAATAAAACAAGAATAATAGAGCAATTGAACCTAATAAAGTGATTTTGCAAAACTAACGTGTGAAAATTGCATTTAAATCCTCAACAATTATCTAATTAGGAAAAGAGCATGCAAGGAACAAAGTATATTGGAAAATTTGCATAACAAGATTGGGATGTTACACTAATTATCATGTATATGAATCAGAACCTCAATCATAATCCTTGTTAACCAAACTATATCAAGGACTTAGATTCTTATTGGATTGGAAATATCAGGTTATTTTTATCAAATCATGTGCATTAAACTCATAGAAAGTTATAATCTTCAATTCAAAACATAATTCATTAGTGTACAATTAGGTTTAGAAACACTATTTATCCATTATCATATTGATTTTCTCATCATTCATAATATCATAATATTATCACCAGGTAAATGTATTTACTATTTTAAGCATCATATTTACTAAAACTAGGATTTCCATGTATGAATCATCATTTTAACACTTATTTGCACTACTTTTAGAACTGGGATCAGAATCATGTCTCAAATTATATTCTATTCATCTTCCTCTTATTTTTGGTGATCAATTTGATATATAGTTTCATTATGATCCGATCTATCAATAATTTTCTATTTATTTTTAAGATAAATGCATGAGGACCAATTAGGTGTAGCCACGTCAGTGATTGGATCATATTCCTTTTCCATGTGGGTCCAGCTCAACGAATAGGCTTCAGCCATGTGAGCGGCTTACTCCACATGAGCAAGGTACTGAGCCAGGGTGCAAGGACAATTTTTTGCATGTGCACTTGGCATGAGCCTCACATGTCTAGGGACAAGAGGGAATTTTTCCACTCCTTCATCTTCCTCCTCGTGACACTCCACTGGGCATGCCTGGTTGGATCAACCAGAAAGTTGACTGCATGTTGTAGGGCACCGGTGAGTCAAGCTAATGTGCCAACACCTTCGATGGGTCTAGTTGGACTCAATGACCATCTTGAATTCGCCAGAGTGGCATGCACATCAGGCGATTTGGAGGTTGAATCGTCGGCTGAAATGTCCATGGATTGTAGTTGTTTTACTCGCTCTAGGATGGTCTGAAAGTTGTAGAGGGGTTTGTGGGGTCTCCAGGTCTCTAAGGAGCATCTGAGACTCCCTTTTATGGTTTCTGAGGTCCATACTCGTAAGGGTTCTGAATTCTGGAGATTTCACATTTTCCCAATTTCAACGTCAATGAATTCATCCCCAATACTGTCACTTTTGGGGCTTTCCAGGTCCCTTTCCCTATCCTGAAACTAAAGGGATAGGTACTGGAGTCTATCATGATAGGGTGAGAGAGAATAAGAGATCAAAGGGAAGGCAATTACTGTAGCATAAATTTTCTTCCAAGTGTGGAGGTATGAGATGATATGTTAATGGTCTGATCCTAGATCAAATGAAACAAACAATGTATGACACATAAAAGGGCATCTCCAACCACATATAAAGTAGCGGGTATTTAATCAGTTTCCAAATTAGAAACATATGCAATTATTGTGATTAAGCCTCTCTTTCCTAATGAATTTATCTAGACCACTAGAAACATCCTTTTTATGCCAAACATGAAGGTTAACTCATTAATAACTTTCCCTTCTTATATTTAACTTCTGGGATTTGTTGGATTAACTTTCATAGTCAAACTTTCTCTTTAATCATATCCTTAGATTAATTACCCACACCACATGGAATGACCTTTTTCTCTCAAATTCTAGAGTTTTCTTATTTTTCTTATTATTTTCAAGTTTACCAAAACGCAGACAGGGATAACACTATTTGATGCCTCAAAACTTGCGTTTTTATTACTTCCTTAATTATCTAAAACATTGCATATCTTGTTTTCTTTTGAAAACTTGCATATTATTCTATATTTTAGTTATCTGATAACTATAAAGCCATTATCATTTATTTATGTATGAAATCTCTTATGTCTTAAACTTGTTTCACAAGGACATATTTACAAAGCAAATAGTCTCATGGGCCTCACTTGGGCCATGGGTTGCCCCCATGCCATAAGGTGATTAACATTATTAATAATTAGGGAATTTGTTTATCAAATTGAGTCTTATATTTATATGAGTTAAATTCACAAAAAATATGGATATTTCAGCCACAGTGTCCTCGTTGTCCACTACCGGTTCTAGGTATTACCCAATTTAGAGCTTGAAGCTATTGAAGAACTTGCTCCTTAGGCTAGGGCCTGCCTCTATGGAGTTTGATATAGAGACTGTGAACTCTGTGCTTGTGATAACCTGACCTTTTCTCTCTTCTCTGTTATATTCTTCCCCTCTCATCAAGTATCATGCTTACTTATTTTGATGTCAATCTCATAGTTAGTGTGTTGTGATATTCTAATCACATCAACAAGCAATTTCACATTGTATATTTTTAATTTTCACTTTGGTTGAAGATCTATGCTTTAGTGACTCACCATATGGCAGTTGAAAAAAAACTTCATCAAGAAGTTATTATTGTCTAAGAATTTATGTCATGAGATAGATGAGTCAATTCTAAATCCAACATCATAAAAAATCACCTTAAACATACCATCATAGCCCAAGTTATGGTCTTTCAAAATTGGATCAAGTTACATGTACTTTAATCAAATTATTGTGATTTTATCCCTACTTGGTCCGAACTGTGTGTGCCCATTCTAGGTTGTGTTTCCTTGCCCTCTTCTTTTTTTCTTGACCTTTCCTAGCCATTAATCCACGTCCCATGGACCGCCCCTACCACATACAAGGGCTAACATGTCTCCTTCTACCTCCAACCATACAATGTGAAGTTCTATAGTGTACCCAAAAATTCTCCACCCAATCACTCCCTTTTCACCCCCTTTCCTATAATTAAATGCTTTTTTGGTTTCCCCTTATTTCCCTGTATCTTTCCCCTCTCTTTTCTATTCCTCTATTCTTATTTTCTCAAGAAGAAAGATCTGAGAGGTTGGTGCTACTGGAAACTCCGGAGGAGCACCTAGCTTTAGTTTGTCCTCGTGCAACAAATCTTAGGTTCCTTATAGCCTCCCCAACCTCCCATGCAAGTGGACCACCACTTCAACTCTATCCTAGACCTCACTAGCCCCCCTCCTTCTCTTATCTGGCATGGATCCCACCACTACTTCACCATCTCCTACATGGATCACTCATGAGGAAGGAGACTCTTAGTGACCGCTATTCGAGTGAAGGCTGGTGACAAACTCTGACCCAATGGTTATTGATAATTGGGAACCATGTTGGTGCACCATTGAGTTTGGAACCCTGAACAGACTGTCGGTGATAAGATGGAGGAAGGTGAGGATGATGTCAAGTCATCATGCCCCTTATGCCCTGGGCGACACACGTGATACAATGGACCCCCCGTCTACTGATGGGCCAGTCATGGACTACAACCCACTAGTAACCACCGCGTGGCCATGGGTGCATCCACTGATGGGCGGACCAACAATGGAGATCATTGATAAATAATCATGGTAACACCGTCAACCATAATCCATATAATTTTGGTTTAGACTTTACAAAATCATCTCTCTCTCCTCCCTTGACCAAATAATTCAAAAAATATATAAATCAATTATCTCGATGAGATGTATAGCGTGAACATATTTGCATATTCCAATTCACACATTTGTGTTCCTCTTTTTCTAAAAATGTATCTTTGATTATTTTGGGTATAGTTGTTTCATGATTTTGTTAAAGCTTGCACACTTAATGATAATCCACTATGCTAAACATGAAACTGGTACCTCTTTTATTCTTTTGAACTCAATGCAAGCCCTAATCACCTTTATTGCTCTTTGGTTGACCTTGATGCACAAATGTGACTTTTTCTTCATGTTTAATGTATAACCCTAAAAAAAGATGTTACTTTTTATCTATATGAGCTCAAGTCTCTCTCTAATCTTGAAATCAACAACTTTTGTCTACCCTTGAACCATGTTGAGACCCTAAGCTCCTCTTTTAATCCATCATTGTCCATAATGCATTTTGTAGCTTGTTTTTGGACTTTAATGCATGGATTAAAGTAATAATATTATTTCTTTTTGCACATAGACTTACCTAATCTAGAAAATCAGTAACTATATGACCTCCAGGACTCTTGTATCACTATTCTCTTGTTTGGGTGATATGCCATAATATGTATGAAAATGCCCCATAGATGTTTAGGCCTGATTATATTTTATCCAATATGATATTTTTGACCACCTTGATGCCTACAACTATAATAGATCTCTGAGATCAGTAATTTGTGATGTCCTACGACCCAATGGCTAAGGCCAACAGGGGTACATGATATAATGATGTATGTGAACCTTTTTGACCTAAATGTCCTTGTATTTCTTGTTTGTCTCCCTTGTCCCATAACCTTGGTGTGGATCTAATTATTATGCTTCTCCCTAATAAAATCAGAGTTGAATCTATGTGTATGTCCCACTTAGGTCATATGTTGGATCCTATTGATATAAGTTTTTTTATGTTTGTTATTGAATGTATGTGGGTATATTGATAACAAAGTTGATTTATGATGCATATACCTTAGGGACATCCATATAATGTTGAATGTACTTTTACATCCATATATTGTTGATGTAAGTCATCTTGTATGCTTAGTTCTCATTCCTTGATGACCCTTGACTTTGGTTTCTCAACTATGAGTCTTATGACCTTGTTATGTACATACATGACTTAAACATGGAAATAATCATATAAAATAGATGGAACCTTAAAATGAATTGAAACTTGAACCACACCTTCATGATGTACCCTAAATAAGTAAACAATCATAAAATACATGAATAAGAAAAACTAAACCTAATTTGGCAAGAACCCTAAAAATGGAGCTAATTAGGGTTAATGATGGTAACTAGTACATGTATGCAATATTATGCTTAATGAGGCGTTTCCTGTGGATAGATGGTCAAGGATATATTAAGTTAAAAATCTCAAAGTCAAGTACAAGCTTTAATAATTATATGACTATGGATTTCTTGATTGAACTGTGATACATATGTATGATTGTTTGCATGTTCAAATATTTCCATGTAGTACTCTAGTATTGTACTCTATTTTTGTCTCATTGGTTTTATGACTTGCAAACATAATATAGAACCTCATTGTAGAAACCTTGTTCACCTGCATGTATTCTCAGGGTATGGAGACAAGGTTGGATGTCCTACTTGAGTTGTCAATATATGGTGGACCATGTCATAAAAGTGTTAGCTCTTAGAGATGGCCTTGAGGCCCCTCACGTAGAAAAGGGTTAGCTACTCTTGATCTTCCTTAAGGGCTCTTACAATGTGAATTTAGTCAGAAAGGCCTTATGATATATGATTTTTTTGGTATAATTGGAGTAAAATGACATAAAGCATAGGCTCTCATTTTTCTAAGCACATAAATATTTATTTGTGTCTGGTTACTTTTGTAAATCTTTTGAAATTATGAAAATCTTATATACGTATCTTTTTTCCTTGTACTCAATAACTTGTGTGTTAACTCGCTTGTTTCACGTATGTTTAGGTTCATACATGGATAAGAAGTTTGTGTCTTGGTGATCTATGTTCAGGTGTACTTGTCATAAGATCCCCAGTGTACATGAGAGGACTTGTAAAATTATACTCTTCAACATGTCACTAAAACATGTAATAAACAATATTTCTTAATAATATTTTTGGACTATTTGGATTATGTGGGTGCTTTTATCTTGTCATATGTTCACATATGCTAAGATTTTATACTTCTACATGTATGCTTTGAAAATACCATGCTAGGGACGGAAGCCCAGTCCCACTAGCCTTTGGCTCTGTAGCCATTAGGAGTATGTACTTAGGGTAATAAATGACACTATGTTAGTGTCCATGCAAACTAAAGCTTTGGCATTCTTAGTTAAAGTGTTCCACCTGTCCATAATAGTGGCATCCTTGGATATTGGTTCTTTGACATTGACCATATTGTGCTCTTCCACAACTTTCACATACTATCGTATCATGTCTCTATGGTCTCGTCATTGATGTTTATGACCTTGAAGGCCTTGATGAAGGCACCCACCTTAGTGGTGTATTGCATGTGATAGTACTAGATCTTCCTCTACTATGGGAAGAAACAATGTCACTTGAACTAGATCCTTACCTTGCAAAAGAACCAAGATATTCTCCTAAAATGGAGAAGAAACCACCACCTGCTCTGTATCCACTACTACACTTTCCTCATATACTAAAATATTTAGATCCTTTCATATTCTCAAAATGTTTATTAGAATTAACTAACTATTTAATACGTCTAGATTCTTCCACAAAGTCCCCAAAATTTTCTCTATCTTGTCTACTAACTGTTGATATGGTATGTGTAATTTTTGATCTCAAACCTACTTGAAACCTCCTGTATTTCTCTATGTGATGTGGATAAAAGTTAGCCAGTCTTGTAAATTATGCCTCATATTCTCCGACTATTATACTACCATGTCTGATATTATCCAATTATCTGATCTTGTCACTTAGGAAGGTAAGGGTAATTTAGGTGAAATTCGTCCACAATGTCTTTCCATGATATCTCTATATTCATCCTTTTATGTTCTACACCTGACCACCATGATTTGGCATCTCTTAGTAGATAGATAGCATGATTGATCTATTTGTCTTCTAACAATTCCTTTAAGTGGAAAACCTTTTCTAGATGTTAGAGAAATATGTCTACCATGGCTGGATTTTATGTCCACTACTTTAGAAATGGGATATAGCATCAGTTATTTTTGTCATTTTGCATAAATTTCTAACCGATGACCAATTGGGCGACGGTAAAACTCAAAGATTGTTCATCAGTTAAAAAAACTGACAAAACAAGGTTTATATCGGCAGTTCTTTGTTAGGGAACAACAGACGACATAACTCACAGTGGGCCACATATTGTGGTATGCTTTGAACTTTTTTTCTTTCAGTTTTTAGGAAAACAACCGACGCCATTCATATTTCCTCATGGATGGTATGATGACAAATAATTGATGCCAAATTACCTGGTGTCAGTTCTATCAATGAATGAATAGTGAAATGTTGGATTTATACAATCAATTGTTTGTAAATAACCGATAGAGAATGTGTATGTAGTCGGCTATTCCCAAATAACTGATAATAAATGTGTATGTTTTTTTATGTAACAGGCGTGCAAACCTACTATCCAGCCTGTCAGCCTATATGGAGACTTATTCATTGGAATTGAAAGTTCTAAAGAACAACAAGATTCCATTTAGGGTTTAACTTTACCATAGAATCAACAATCTGGTTGACTCACAATACTAGGTAACCTTTACGAAAACTAAAGCATCAAACCTTCTCGTTGGATTCCTAAGTTGTTCGATATTGCTAACATTGTGTGTGGTACATGGATTTTGTCCATAATTCTTCAAGGGTTGTGAGGCAATAGATTCATTTTTTAAGCCATTCTACCTTGGTAATATATGCTTAAAGTAAAAGGATCTAGATCTTAAATGGAAAGATCTATTCCATTCCTTATACTAATGAATGTGGCAGAGCTCCAGTGGATGTCCTGACAGAACTGTGGTAGGCCCATAAGGCCATCGAGAGATGTTCATGCTAGTTGGCATGAGAGCTCATTCTCTTATATAGAATCTTGATCAAGATTTCGTTGGTATCTTTTACATCCATGTTCATCTGATACCATCAAGGTGAGGTTTAGTGGTGTGTGATCTCGAAAGAGCTTATATACTCCATGTTGGACCTAGTGATGAAGTTTTTCCTATTGTGGAAGATGATCTCATGCAGTGTCATGTGTCGACATATGATATTTTTGTGAGGAACTTGATGACCTACTATGTTGATGTGTTGGTGATGGATACTACTTCTATCCATTTGGTGAAGTAATCAATAGTGACTAGAATGAAGAAATTCATGTTTGATGCTTTAGGACCAATCTTCCTCACCACGTCTATTCCCCAAGATGATAATGAACAAGGCATATCCATGTTTTACATATGGTTTGTAGGTGAATGAATGTAGTTTCCATGGGTCTAGAAAGGTCAACTTTTGCAAACTTATTTGCAACAATATGTTTTCATGGTATTCTATTAGTACGGAAAGATTTGTATTTTCTTATAGAATAACTTCATTCATATATGTTTCACAACCCTACATGAACCTCCTTCATGAAAGCTTCAACTTTTGTCTTTTTGACACATTGAAGAAGATTTTGTTTGTAGTATCTATGATATAGTTCTTATTCCCCTTGAGCATATTGTGTAGCTTTCCATTTTAGTTTTTGCTGGTTTCTTTGAAAAGACTTTCAGGAATGACCTAATTTGATAGATACTTCTTGATGTCTTGGTCCCAATCCTTTCCTTTTCTACTAGGTGTGTTGTCAATGACCATCCAATAGGGGGGGTGAGAGAGTGCTTCAGTTTTGAATGAGAAGGCCTGACCATCTTGTATATTTATCCATCAAGCAAGGGTTGCTATAATGTGAATGAATGCATTGTGTTCTCATATGATGAAGTGAAAGGAGATGTGCTCGAACTCTCAAGCTAGGGAGCGCATGTATTCCTCATATGGCAACAGTATCTGATGGAAAGTCTTTCAGTTGTTTTGGTCTTGATATATCACACAAAGGGAGTTGTTTCATACTTGTAAGTGTTGTTCCCCTTTACCACTAACGAGTTGGAGTCCTAATATGCAAGCTTCATACTCAGTCACATTGTTGTTGGTGTTGTACTCTAGTTGTATCTCCACTGATAGTTGCTCTCCGTATGGGTTCTAAATGACTATGCCTATTCCAGCTCCTTTTCAATTTTTTCCTTCATCAGAATATTGTACACAAGTTTTTTGCTGGAAGAGTTTCTAAATCTGGTGGATTGATCATCCCTATGTCTTAATCTTGGAACTCATATTCATGTGTAGCTTCTTCCAGAAGCAGAGACTCTGCTAGTTAATCAGCCAAGGAATTTTCTTGGACGATCTTCATTGGAAGTTAGGTAATGTTGAATTCTATCAACATTACATGCCATTTAGCACATCATCTGGTCAGGGTTGCACATTCACACAAATACCAGACTGCTTCATGCTTGGAAATTATTTATAGCAGATACATCATCAAGTAGTGGTGCAACTTCCTCATCACGTGGATCAAGGACAAACAATATATTTCAGTTTTAGTGTAGAGAGCCTTAGTGTCATTCTACTTCTTGGACATATAGAAGATATTGTGCTCACCTTTGGTTGTTACTTGACTTAGGAGCCTTCCCATCGATGTTTCACAAACTGACATGTGCAGAATGAGAGGATACCATGGAACTTTTGTTGAGGGATTGGTGAGGTATTCTTTAAGATTATGGAGCACTCCTTCCTATTGTTTGTTCCATCTTGAGTTGGAATTCTTCTTTGACATCTTGAATATGGGCTCACAAATAGGCATGAGCTTCTTGATGAAATAGTTGATTTATTAGAGATGACGAAGTAGGCCTCAAATTTCCTTCTATGGTCTTGGTGAGAGCATTTCTTGTATAACTTGAGTTGTTGACTTTGATTCCTATTTAACTGAAAATGTACCCAAGTAAGTTTCCTAATGTCAATCCTAGGGTACATTTAACATAATTAAGGCATAGGGAGAATCTTCACAGTTCTTCAATCAACTTTGTTGAGGTCATGATAGTCCACACAAATGTGTACCTTGCCATCCTTCTTTGATATTGGTACAACGTTGACAAGTCATGTGGGATAGTTTACCGTCTCTAATTGCTTTTGAAGTTCCTCCATGATCTTGAGACTCCATCTGGCCGCAACTATCTAGCCTTCTACTTGATAGGGTGAAATGCCATGATGGTAGCTAGTCAATGAACAGTGATCGCCCCATCCAACCATGGAATGTCATCGTAGATCCATCCAATTTCGTCGATATAATGATCACCTTAAAACACATGTCCAAAAAGGAGTGGATCTAGAGTAATCATACTTTATATTTATAACCCAACACTTTGATGACTGCAACAATAACAACATGGCCTTGTGTAGTAAATAGGGTCAATCTCAGGGACAAGGGTGGCAAGTGTTAAGAATCTAGAGCCTTGTTTTAGTTACACCTAATCATAAGCAAGATAAGTGGTGGTATCCAAGAAACAAAGTAACAAACAAAGAAAACCAATAATTATAAGACAAGATGAAAGTGAACAAGAATATTTAAGTTTGTTTTTGGATATATGGATGAATACAAACTTAGATTGGATTTCACCATCTAATATTTCTCACCAACATGCAAATCCCATACCCATTGTATACCCTTAGCAAGTTTACAAGACATCATCATAAGTGTTTATTCCCTCCTCTCTCAAGATTAGGATAGATCTAGATCACAAGATTGTCTCTCTCATTCAAGATGGAAACAAACAATCAACATAAAACCACATGATCTTAAGCTTTAGCATTCCAACATTCTTAGGCATTCATACCACTCCATAACTCTTAGATATAGGTTAATACTAATTTCTCGAGGAATTAACAACTAAAAAACACAAGATGTTAGCTAATCATGAAAGTGAAGCATTAAGAACAAGAGGATGGAGATTAAAATTGTAAAGAGTATATACATCAATGGGTATAAGTATGTACATGTTGGGGGAGAGTTAGAGTCTACTCTCAACCCAAGCTAATGGCTTAGCCACTCATGATAGTGAGCGATATTGAGGAATTACAAGTGGAAAAATTCATGAATTATGATGAAGGGAAATGAGTTGACCACAATGATGTCAGGAGAGTAGAAGGAAGAAGACTCAAATATAGTAACCACAAGTAGGGTACTAAATCTAGAGAAAGACCTCATTCTCAACTCTTGCGTCAGTGATGACAAGGTCGAAGGTGGAAGTCATCTCCTATGTCCTTTTCTCAAAGAGGGGATTCAACAAATTTCTCTGGAAAGGTGAAGGTACATTGGAACCTTGAACTCTCATCCTTGGTTGCTACAAACCAATGGAGCCTCAGACTCTCACTTGAAGGTCACTGGTGAGAGGAGCTGGCGGCAACACTTCATCCTCAAGGTGAGTGATGAGCAAACCCTTCATTATAGAATGAGGGGTGTTATTTATTGACTCTAGTATGGGACTTGAGGTGCTCATGGATGAGCTTCAAGTGCACCCCAATTCCTCCTGGCACATGCCTCGTGGCATGATCAACTAAAATGGAGAAATTTGTACACAATATTTCTTTCGATTGGTAAGCTTGTTGTCAAACCTTCGATTGGCATGGCATGTCGAACCTTAAGTTGATATGGCCTTCCAAACCTTCATTTTGCATGGACATATGCATCATCTAAAGAGGAAGGTTTGTTGAAACTTTGATTGAAGGATGCTTAACCAAGCCTTCAGTAGGTGAGATCGGCTGGTTATCCTTCAGTTGATGACATCTAGCTTAGTCATCAGTACATGTTCGTTGGCCTCTGAGACTTGGCACTCAGTGGAGCCATTGGAAGGTGATTTTTTTGTGTCTCCTTTGGTAGGCAAGTCTTTGATATATCAGGCTTGAAACCATCAATAGAGTGGGCATTGGTTCACTCTTCAATAGGTGTTTGTCTAGGCCCCATCTTTGGTAAGTGGAGTATCTGGAGCCATCCGCTTTGATAATCGATGGAAAGCCTACTATAGTTGATCCTTTCATCAAGGCCATTAGTTGTCATAACATGACTATCGATCAATGATATTTCTGAACGAATGGAGTAGTTATTGCCTAATTAAGTAATAAAGGGAAAGTATAGGAAAATGAAGGAAAGTTTGGTTAATCCTATACTAGGGAGGGAAATTAAGGACAACAATAGGCATGAAACATCCACAAAATAGGATGTTATCCACCCCCCAACTTAGAGTCTATCTTGTCCTCAAGCTAATAACTAAAATTAAATCATCAAATGACTTTGAAGAGATTTACTTGTTTAGTGTTTTTTAGCATCAAACATGTCTTTATGTCTATTATACGTCAATATATATGTGTTATATCTCAGTCTAGTCATGTAATTCTAGTTTCATTCTCTTAGATCTCGAGTTGCATGACTCTCTTTTATCTATTACAACCATCTTTAAGGAAGGGTTTCTCCTTCGCAATACACTCAAAGCCTTGTTTCCTAGACATACTTGAGCAAGGATCTCTCTAAAGTTAGCTTTCACATTCAACTTTTATTTTTGGGTATCCTAGCTAGCTGTGAGGGTGGGATAAGGTTGTAGTTTATTCTATGTTTCTTAGGATCACTCAACCATGAGTATTGTTGTATTAAAAGTGTCACCCAACTATTAGTCCTAATGTGGTCTTAGGTGTTTGTATGAGATTACCCTTGAAAGATATGTGGGTAATATTTTGTCTTCCAGGCTCTACTACATGGCATAACATATTTAGTTTCTTCAGTTCAACAGTATACTGGAAAAGCAGGGCCCTTCATCATCTTGTAAAGCTAAGCTCTCATGATTTTATTTTCTTGCTCAACTTTTATTTTACTCACCAGGCTTAGGGAAATAGGATTTTTTGGATGAGTGGCTTGCCAAGCCTCATTTTATCATTGGATGGTATTTAAGCACAAGAAGGGGAGTTTTTTCCTCTGGTGAGACATATGCACTTCCCTACTTGTACTTAGAGGCTATAGCGATCAATGAGTAGTGTATTAGATGGAGTCCTCCTTATTTCAGAGACATGTTTTATGGAAACAAGTATTCTTTTGCACCAACAAGGTCTTAATATAAAGAAGGAATACATACCATGATTAATGTGATTTTTAAATGATTTTATAGCCCAGATATATCACTCTTTAAATGATTACGCTAAGAAGCATCTTGAAGGAAAGAAGGTCTAATGATGGGAGTGAGGACAACATCTAGGAAAATTGGATTCAAGAATTGCCTATATATTAAGATATATCTATCTAAGATATGTACAATAAGTAAAATATTTTAGTCTATATTTTTCAATTTTCAAAATTTTGATCATCAAGGAAAAGGAAGGGTATAACATCCAGAGTTACAGATTTGGGCTGGAATACGTAGCTAACTCACCTATTCACCCCCACCCCCAAACTTATCATGTACTCTATCCTTAGGGTGTTAAAGAATGATGTTTAGTGTAAGGAGGTAGAATCACCCCCTTACTAAAAAATTGAAGAATAAAACATCCATTCCAAACACACTCAAATGTATGCTAGAATAGGTGCAAAATTTTCAAACTTCAATAAATGGTATTCAAAACAACCAAAGTATAACAGCGGAATAAAAATCATGACTATATTCAATTTTCACAAAAGATTACAAAAGTACATCATAATATCCCATAAGGGTTTACATGTATGATACAACATAAGTATCTAAGTAGAGGGAAATCTAAACCATAACAACTTTGTCTCTAAGCTTTAACTCCTTAAGCTAGTCTAAAACTCCATGCCTTATCATTCAAGTCCTTCACCTAGGGATGGAAACATACCCCAGCAAGAAGAGAAAATAGATGACATCAACAAAGGTTGGTATGTGCATACTAAATAGGAAATTGAGCAATATATGGAATAAAGGACATGAAATATAAAAGGCTTCCCATAGAAAGGATAAGGACCACCCAAATGGGTATCAAGAGAAAAGGAATTTAAATCATATGATAACAAAAGAATACTTGCCATTAATATAACATAAAGATTGTGCCACACAAGCACATGTAAAGAATTAGGGCACACACCCCATATCATCAACCTGCATGCATGTGAGATAAACATAGCCCTAGAATAATATAAACACAAAGGCGACCAAGTCTCATAAACTTGAAACCTTATAGAGAAAGGAATACTACCAATCTCTCGAATATATAAAACATGGGCCAAGAATCACACATCTTTCTCTGGGTATGAGGTTCCTTTCCATCCCAAAAGAGCAGGAAATATCACATCTACTTGGCAGGAAATAACACATCTTCCATAAAAACTAATGCAATTACACTAATCTAGTGCTACTGAATCACATAGCATATTAAATGTAGAGGTAAGTAGAAAGTATAGTTAGAATATATAAACGAGTCACCACATAAGTGACCAACATATACATTCACCTCATAAGTGGGCAAAAGACATCACCTGCCATCTTTTAGAGTTCCATCATGAACAAAGCATAAGAAAAGAGTTCAAAAGAATATCCATGATCACATGATCAATAACAAATAAGGTAGTTCACATGAACCATGATTTTCAAAATAAAATACATTGTGTAGAGGCTAATGTCCATAGGACAAAGAGAATGAATAAGCATAGGTGAATTGCTCAACATAGAAGAATAGGGGATACATCATACCTCAAATTTAGAGTCTAAATAGTCCAAGTCAGTCCTAGATACAATCTTAGGCCTCCAAAAACCTCTAGGGAAGGTGGATAGGTCCAATAAGTAAGGTTCCCAAGCTTAGAGAGATTGGTTTCTCCAATAAAGCTCCTATCTCGAGCAAGAAGCACCTTCTCCACATTAGAGGTGAAAAACCCTAACAAAAGAACATGGAGATGAGGTGTTTATGGGTTTTAGGTGGGGTTTCACCATGGAAGGCCATGGTTCTGACCTAGAGGAAGGTGGAAGGAAGACTAACAACATGAAAATAGGGAAGGAAAGGAGGATACTTACTAGTTTTGGCCAAAACCACCAAGGAAGAGCTTAAGAAATCCTAAATAGAGAAATTTGGAACCCTAGGAGTCTTCTTCACCACGGTAGCCACCTCCTTTTACCTTGGGATAGAACATTCATGTAAAAACATAGTAGGAATGATGCTATAAGCTATAGGAAATAAAGGAGAGTAAGAGTTTTCGAATTGGGAGTTGGGAAGGGGTAGATATGGCTATATAAAGAAAGAGGTCAAGTATGAGGTGTCTATGAGACTTTCCATGAGTCATGTATAAGGGTGTCCATGGACATGTGAGCCTTTATGGATAAGGAAGAATTCAAGAATGAGGTGTCAAGTTACTTTCCATGTGTCCAATGCTAAGGGTGCCTATGGACATGCAAACCTTTATGGATAAGGAAGAAGTCAAGCATGAGGTGTCCATGGAGCTTTCCATGTGTCCTTAGCCTAGGAATTTCATGGCCATGTAAGAGGACAGCTCATAAAGGCTTCTTGAATATCAAATGTCGGTTTATGGACACTGATATGCCATCCCAACCGACCTCCAATCAAAGAAATAACCCCATTGGTTGATAGCTTCTAAAAATAAGCTCATTTATCAAGAGAGTAATCCCTATAATGCCCTTGGAAAGAAACACATTCAAACCAAGGTGAAACTAAGATCCATATGGTTCAAAATCTCGAGAATGGTAAGGGAATATATAAGGATTAAAATTCAAGTGATAATTTGCAAAGAAAACCTCCCAATTGGGTAAATTGTAGAAAAGTCCATAATGTACCTAAAATTGCATAACTTGCACAAACAACATCTAAATTGGACCAAACTTCATCCAAAAGTTATCTTTGATGTGTTGAATATGAATTTTCCATTATTTCCATATTTTGAAGTTATATAATAAATTATTCATTACTTACGTCTTTTACTCATTTTCTCTCTCCTAAACTTATCCTAATATTTCAAGGTTGTCCAAATTAGATGAAATTTGACATGTATGCTAATTTTGATTTGTAGATTTTGAATTTGAAGTTTGTTTTCACTTTTAAGACTTCTTTTTATGAGATATTTCATATGGTCCATTAATGGCCCATTATCTAAATTATTCATCAAATTACGTTCCTTATCTTCATATTACCACCAAAATGAGTTATGTGGAATATTTTATGTATCTATTATAAACCTAAGATTAATGTTAGAACATTAGGTTATATTAAGTTGATGTATACATGCATTATCTCATTGGCGTTATACTAAACATCTATTTAGGTCTAATCTTCAACCTTGTTTGGCTAAGTCCAAAATGTCAACTTCTAGGGTAGGGTTCGAGATCTAGTATGTTACATTTAGTGACAACAAGCAAGTTAAAGCTTTGAACTCATTAATTCCCATTGATAATTTAAGATATACATGGTATAGGTTCCTCGTAGGTGGTAGTAGTAATACTCTAGATAGTTTTCCACCTTCTTTCAATTTTTTCCAGAATCTGCATCCAAAAGAGGACATAGAAACCACAATCATTGGAATTAACAACTATGCATGCTCTTATGATAGAATTGTGGTTCTCAAACTTCCAATCCTCATTCGAAGAACCTTTATTGTACTTCTTGATAACATTAATAAAATGTATTACAACATGTGCAACCTTCTTGGCAGCCACATTGTTAGTTTTTTTGTGATAGGTTGTTTGTTTAAATAAACTTGTCTCTTTGCAAAGGCAAACATTTCAATCATCAATCCTTGTTGACTTGGGACTTGATTCTGACCTTGTCGTGATCCTCTAGAGTTTTTATTCTGGTTATGTTCTTGGAAATTATTCCTATTTTGTTGATAGTCTATATACGGGTGAACCTATATGGTCTACCTCCTCTACCAAACGCACGTGGTCTATTAGGTGGGATGTTTAGAATACTCATTTGGTGGGAGTTCTTAGCAGCATTGTTGTTTCCATAAGAGAATCTAGGATGGTCCTATAACAATCCATTTTCAAATTAGCCATTTAATTAGGATTTACTTGGATGACTGCATGCTTATTAGACTGATCATTACTTATGCTTGATCAATGATGATAGTCTAATAATGATGTTCTAAACCAAATGAGAAACTATAATCATACTTAATTTTGAATAATTAGGGTTTGATAAGTGTAAACCCTATTCACAAAAATAGGGTTTTGATAGCATATGAGTACATAAATTGGTAAATACAATGGTAGAGTACATCATTTTTAGTATTTTATATACAACTATGATTTACTTGAAATCTGTATATGGTTTGGGCAACTCATTTAAAAGTCTTCTTGAAAAATATCATAAAAATCTAATATTTTGTGACATGTTTGTTGGCCAAGTTTCTCCAGGACAAACTCAATCGACCATGCACTCTAGCTAAAATATATCAGTCTACTATTTGATTTTTAAGATTTTATTAGTATATAAAAATAATTTGAAAATTATAAATGTAATATTTAAGATAGATTTTAGAAACGAGGTTAAATTTTTAAAAAAATTAGAAGATTATTGACTGATCTAGAGAGTGGCATAGGCAAAATTTCTTATTAGTGACAACTCATCCAACCAGCCAGTCAGAATAAATAAATAATGCAATGAAGGGCTTGTTTGTAATTGTTACAAGAACCTCAATTGATATATATGATCAACCTAACACCCTATTAGCTTTCATAATTAGTGGTTCATGTCCAAGAAATGGAAGTTTAGAGAGAGAAGAGAGCTAGGGTTTTGAGAGGATAAGTGGTGGAATTGATAATATAGGGTTTCATCTTCAACAAATGATCGAATCAAGTAAGTTGATGTTCATTATACATTTTTTATAGATGATTTCTCTCTCACATGTATAGATTTCGTCTCTCCTATGATTTGAATCAAAGATATAGAAAATCACCATATCTTCTCTTTTTTTTCTCTTTACTAATCTCGTTTTCTACAATTTCTGAGTTGAGTGGACGAAGAAATGGATTAAATTGCTAGAAATTTGATGGTATTCTAGAAATTCAGATTGTATGGGACATTATTAAGGTGATTGGAACCTGACTTGAGTGTTTATCTCTCTATTAATCTCTAAATCATGTTGAAAGACTAATTCTATCCAGAAAAAATAATCAAGATCATTATTAGTAATTGTATGCAATTGGGTAACCAATTGGGAAATTTTTTAGGGAACAAAATGATACTAATTTGGATTCCTGTCCTTGATTGGTAATTATTTATTTCCTCATCTATTGAGTCAAGTATTTGAAATTTTCTATGGATATAGAACTATATCATTATACATCATTTTTTCTTAAAAATCAGCCCAATGAGAGATATGCTTGGAAATTCAGTTGACATTTATGTAATCATAATTGAACTCAATAAGCATGAGTTGCTCAACTGAAATTTTAAATATTTACTTGAATTTGAATATCTTATGTACATGAGGATCAATATATAAGGTTTGATATGGAGGAAATCCATATGTATGGATAATGTTGAGGGATTGACTCAAATGAGTCAATGAATTGATGTATACCTCTAATTCATGGATGAATTGTATGGAAATGGAAACTAGGGTTTCCATGTATCAAGAATAGCCTTAATGAACCTTCATATCCTCTGGTGAGATTATTTAATAATAAGGTTTTTATCATTTATTGAACTTAGACAATTTATGAAAACCCTAAAAATTCAATATCAAGATGAGTATGACAGATAAAGCGTAAAGTTGTATATAATCATATAAATATGATAAAGTACTCGATTGTAGGTATTATTTACTTCATTAAAGATGATAATTCATATTAATATGATTGAATACTAATGGAATTAATTTACTATAATTTATGGAATAACAAGTAAACCCCACATGAATATAAGTCTTGTAAACAAGTCATATAAGTATAAATTGAGATGATGACTAGTGACTCAGGAGTAATAAAGGTAACCTAATATGTTTTAATTCTTAAATGAAGCGTTTTATAAGAAATAATATGACTAATTTAAATTGCTAATTGTTATTGGGAATTTAGTAACATGGTATAACTTTAATACACAGGTAAGGAATGAAAAAGGGTCAATTGAATTAGGACAATGAGTAATGATAAATGATAATGAAATGATTGGAAGGAAACCTTTATCTGGTTTGTGTTAAGTGTATTCAGATTTACATGAATAGAAGGAAATGCACATTTATTGGATTATGAAGAGACTGAATGATTAATATATATATATATATATATATATATATATATATAGAGAGAGAGAGAGAGAGAGTCAGGCTAGAATACACTCGAGTGTATCCGGAGTGGAATACACTCAAGTAGTTTTTTATGATGCAATATTTTTTTTGAAAATATAATCCATTTATCTTCTTAAATATCTCGTGAACAACTCATACGCAAAATTTGAGCACATTTGGATATGTATAGCTCATGTTATGAAGACCACAAAAATTATGCATTTTAAATTAGTTTCGTGTGTCGATTTTGTTGCCCTTGGATGAGTGACTTACACTCATCCAAATGGACTCAAAATTTTTATGTAGCCTAGTTATAGTATGACGGTGAAGATCAACAGTTTACATTTTGCAAAAAATAGTCTTGATATGAAAACACACTTGAGTGTATTCGTGCGATCTATACACTCGAGTGTATTCTAGCATGTCTCTCTCTCTCTCTCTCTCTATATATATATATATATATATATATATATATATATATATATATATAGTGAATAGAGAGTGATGAATTCTAAGAATAGTAGTGAAGAATATATGAAGAAAATAAGAGTAATGAATCCATATTGAAAGGAAAAAAACAATGAGTTATTTGGTGGAGCTAATCTACCCTAATATGATGAGATATCTGATGATAATGAATAATGTTCTAAAATGAGGAATTAAGGAATGTACATAAGTATAGTGTAATTAAATACACGATGAAGTTCAAAGATGAAATTTGATCCATAAAAATGCATGTTTGGATTGTAATTGTCTGTAAAACACTTGTTTTCTGAGAATGGTCTAATCTGATGGATTTTAAATGAGATTACACATATGATGGATAGTAACCATAATGGAAAATTGGTAAATTATATATGAGGAGCATTAAGTTTGTTATGCACATTTATGGTTGAGAATTATTCATATCTATAGAAATTTGAATGGAATAAGTATATGATGTATGATGTACCTATTATGAGTATGATGAATGAAACAACATGTATATATTCTTATATTGTTTCTAGTTCTAATGTATTTCTGAATATATGATGGTAAATATGATAGTGAATGACCTGATAAGAAATATCTTGAGATGGAATTCACATGCTTTGATTACTTCTAAGAAAACATATTTAGGTTAAATGACGGATAATAAGATTCTATCACGGGCTGAAATCCCACTAATGATGACTTCTATGATACGATGTAGAAATGGAAAGAATCATATGTGTTTTATTTTTACATATTCTTGTGCTTCTTGTTTTAATCATTGTATTTTCTCATATACCTTATCTGATTCATGTCATTCTAGTTGTGCGAGAATATACACATACAATAAATGATGATTTGAAATTTCTTTATGTTGAGTAAAAATGATTGATAATAAGTGAAATGATGATAAATCTAGTTAGGTGCCCTGAACACTGTGAGTTTCTCTAGAGTGCACATTGGGAAATGAACGGGTCTCCTTATAGTAATTAGAGATTTATGAGAAGGATTTGTGAAGTGTGGATCGAGACCTTGAAGGTAGACCATCGAGATTTAATGATGAGTCACCTCGTGTGAGTTTGGAATTAAATCCTTTGTTATGAAAGTATATGTCCATGACGAATAGAATTTGTGATTTAGATGATATGTGATATATTGTTTTGTTGGTTCCTATCTCGTGTACCTAAGATGAGGATGTGAGCCTCTTTGAGCAACCCTACGGTGGACCACAAACTATTGTTGATATCTTAGGGTGGCTGACTAAACTCTAAGAGAGTGAGGTGAGACGTTGACATGAGAATCAGTCTTGGATACTTCTACTTTGCGAGGTAAGAGACAAGTAGTTTTAGAGAAAATCAATAAAAGATTACAAGCCCTGTTGAATTTGAAATGAATTTTGTTATATACCTTTTATTCCTAGTTGATTGATATGTTGACTATTATAGATACTACCTTTAGTATCAGTTAAAAATAGTCTTATACCATTGGTCTTTTATCGATACCTAAGTGGGCGACACTACAACTAAGGACCTATTGCATCAATTTTATGGGAATGGTTAAATCGACACCATATAACTAGCATCGGTTTCTATGAAAATAGAAATTGATGAATCAACCGATGAATCAGAGTGATATAAGAGTCACGAAATCGCTGTGTTGTCAGTTTCAGGAAAGCAATTGATGCTATAGTCAAACTGTGTCATTGGTTTTAGTCTAAAAAACTGACAACATGGAACAACATAGTCGTATTGGAAGCACGGTCATGTCAGACTGTAAGGACATGTTGTGGGCTAGGTAGAATTGTCGTTACTTTTTGTAACAACAACCAAAACCATAGGGTAACAGTGTCAGTTTTTTTTAAATAATTGATGCCACAAGAAATCTGTTGCACTGGATTGATCACCAAAAATGACATTTTACTTCCTTATTAGGTAAAATTTTAAAAGATAAGGGTAGATGAGTTATCGATTTTGGTTAAAAAATAATGCAATAGATCTACAACATCAGACTTTTTAATAATAATCGACGTCGAAGTTATGTTTATTTTAAATAGCATGTCTATAGACCCGTTGTCCCACTATTCAACATGATGCAAAATCTACAGTTCATCAGAACTACATGTTTCATCCTATGTTCAGCTTAACAACATGTCAACACACCTGCAAAACCTGCAATAACAAATACATACATATTTTTATCCACCTACAAATTTTTGCATGATTGAAACCCAATCTCTTTAACACTTATTTCTATTCTCATGCACATACACAATTCAAAAAAAATGTACAATTCTATTCTCTAGTTCCATTGTCATGAAATGTACAAATGCATTTATCATTGTATTCATTCTTTTTCACATTCATTCACATACATTCATATATACACACATCATTCACATATGCAACAACAATTCACTCACATCACATTTGAAGTTTTGAAAAATCATAACCTCCACATGTATATAGAAATAAATTATATCAAGGTTTAGATAACTTATATTTTATCCCAATCATATTCAAAGTCGACTTCCTCAAATGAAGGAATGTACTCACTCTTCTTGTATCTGAGCTATCTCTTCTTTTGTATGGAGTTTCTCCAATCAAACATATGCAAAGAGAATTACATAATTCATGAGTTTAATTTTATTTCATCATACTATCAAATGAGACAATTTACTTATAATGATAAATACTATATAGATTACCTTTTATATACAATGTATGTCTCGTGCCACATGTCTGACAATCCAGTCCATATACCGCATCATGTAGTATCCACTACCCAACCATTGTCTTGTATATGACACTAAACATTTATAGTTATGTGAAATTTCAATAAATAAAAGTAAGTATAGTTGGCATATATATGCACTAGAGTAAAAAAAACTACCTTAACGTCCTTCCAACATAATGATTTCTTTTTCTTATATACCTTTCCTTAGGACTTTTTGAATTCTTTCTATATCCCTATATGTTAAAGTAACACATTTAATTGGATTACTAAATAGTCATGTAATTAATGATGCAAACATTAATATATGTTGACTGATATAGAAATTTACTCATGTAAATAATTCCTTTTTCATTGTGTGTCCCTAATAATCTACTTTATCACCTGAAGGATTTAGATAATATCTCGTTAGTGTCTCGAGTATAATTACCAACAACACCTAATGATTATTACTAAGTGAAAATAAGGCAAACAAAAGAAAACTCAAAATCCACAATGAAATGCAATTTATAAGTCAAAGTTATAAGAGATGTGCTCCAAACTTACCCAAAATTTAAAGGACATATAATCATGCTCTTTCTCACATTACCAAATTATTCAAAATATGGTAGAGTAGTTATTACTAACATATTCTGGGTATTTATCAACACTGCTAATCAATGATCGAACTAGAAATTCCACATTGGTAAGTGTAAAATCTCTATCCACCCTATATAAGTGGTTGCTAAATCTATACATATTCATTACTATATAAGAAAATATATCAGTATACATTTTCTCATATATAGAACTAGGTATTTAGCAATAAAATATCACCATATCAAAATTTCTATGGCAGTTGTATTCAACCAAATATAAGTAAAAAACTCCACAAAATCTTGCACAAATACACTAGTATTGTGAGATTGACATGTAGTGTCCTCCTTAATATGGACCATCATAGTTGACCCTTCTTCTAAGTCACTTAGCCATAGTGTCAACCCCCTACACCTAGGACCTAGCTAGTCAAATAGGTAATTTGCAATCTAAGTCGGTATTGAATATATGGAGGAGGAATTGAAGGACGAACTGTATGGGGTTTCTTCGGTGATGCGACCAACATATGTATATATTCTCATATCAATTTCCAATTATATACACAAGTAGACAAGAACCACAAATAAAAATGCAATAAAAATTTAGCATACATGGTATAGATAACTCCCTCTTTGATTCACACAACCTCACCACCTTCTGTGTCATCTATTATCTCATGGTCTGAGTGGGCATGTGGTAGTGTTGTCTATTTGCAAGTGTCATAGACAAGCCTGATAGACACATGAATCGCATCATCCAACATTGGATGACCATGAATCATGTCACCTGGAAGGGGTGGGTAATCCTCACCCAGTGCAACTAAATATGCTTCTAGTGAAACATGGCATGGCCTAAACCCCTACAAATTTTATATATAGTGTCATATACACCTAAAAACACACATATTATAAATTCACCTGAAAGACTAATATATCACAAAGATTTACACTGGGTGTGTTAGTCGGTGGCTCCATGGGATTACTCCCAACCATCTATGTCATACAGGGTCCACCTACTATGAACAGTGGGGAGGCACATGTACTATCTAAGGAGGTAGAGAATGAGAAGCATGATATTGTATCATCGAATCCTTAATCCCTTTGAAACCATGTCTTGCACCTGCCCTTGTAACCAAACTCCTGAATTAACAAACTTGTGCTTCTCTAATGACCTCATAAAGGATCTTATACTGACACTAAACCCAGTGGCCCTAACATGACTAGGATCCTCTGGAGTACCCAGAGCAACTGTCAATTAATCTCTTTGTCTCTCAAGGATGAACTTGCCTTCTTTTCTTTTCCCATGTAGCTCCCACAAATCATCATCAATAGTAATAGGTCTGTAAAACATAACAATCAAGGTTAAAATTGAACATATAGCATGCATAGTTAAATTTTACCATTTTTATATCCACCTCAATGGTTGCAAGGTTGGGTATTTCTCCAAATCCATTTATCCTCACTGTTATACACTCCTCATGGATAAGTAAAGGTGCAGGAGTTGTAGAAGACTCAACAGACCCAGGAGTAGGTTGCATACAAGAAGATTCTTCTAGTTTTGTTTTCCTCTGCATGATTTAGCCACTTGGGCCCAAGTTGTGGTTGTGAACATTCTTTGCATGACTTTCTTTTTAGCAATGTGTAAAGCCTGGTTAATACAAATCATATATTAAATATGTAATACATTGAAATCATAAGAATGTATTTAAAATACATAATATATTATAGAATTCATTGAAATCATCTTATTAGTCATTAAGAATAATATGTACAAATAAAGGAAACTTAAGCCTTGGCTTGGAATGAAAGACAATTCCAAATCTTATCTACAAACAAGGAAGCTATAAGTAATACCTTGAATTTGTTTGTTTGTCTTGAAGCAACAAATGCTTCCCACACCTTCAGGTCAAGAAAATCCTATTGCTCAATGGTGGACTTCATCATCTTCTTTCTCATTATGTATTTTCATGTTAGACTTATCTTATAATTCTTGAATAGTCTCCCACAATGTTGCATCACCTTTTTACGATGCATTTTTCATCAAGGTCAAAGATGCTTTGTCATATTTCATATACTTAATGGAATATTTATAAAAACATAACTATGAATATCTTTAGAAATAATAATATCTCACACATAAGTCCTTTCATAAGTAGTCTTTCATGGAAGAATCAACTTTATGCCAAGATTCTATTATTATCTCCACTATTATGTGATCAAGAACCCCTAGAGATTGCATGAAAGTAATGTGATTCTTCCCAATAGGATTTCCTACATCATCAAAGTCAAAATCTAGCTTTGGTCCTTTACCCCTTTGTGCTACTAACTTGTTCATTAAGGTGATACCTCTTCCACATGCATGATGATGATGTTCCTCTACAAAGCTAGCAAGATCCTCGCAGAGCTCATCCTATGTCAAGAAACACATATAAGTGGTAGAGAATTTAAAGGCACATATACATAATAATTATGATAGAGCATGTAAAATGCAAATCTATGTAATAATTGTGACATAAAATGTAAATTGCACATCTATGTAATAAAACAACACAACTTACACTATCATGGTGCTCATCCTCATGGTACATATTATCGTGGTGTTCATCCTCGAGGTTAGATACCATCTAAAAATGTCATATTAAATATATTCAAAGAATTAAACATAAGTAATAAAAATTTTAAATGTAAATGTCACCTATGAAACATATATAATTGTAATATAGAAAGTAAAATGCACATATAGCATTTAAAAAATATGCCTATGGTATTGGTTGGATCTTTGATCAATTAATGTTCCTTCCGTGTGATCTCCACAAAGATATAAGTCAGTGTTAGCTTCAACATTTGGTATTGTCAAGCCAACTGAGAATGGACTGGAGTCATCATACTTGTCATAGTACTCTTCTTCATCTATAGGATTTGCAATGAACTGCCTTATCCCATGAAGAACAATAGACCATTTTCATTTGTAGGACCATTAATGTAGAATACTTGCTTCACCTGTGATTCCATTATGAATGGTTCACCCTTCTTGCTAATCTTTTCAAATTTCACTATTGTGAAACCCAATTCATCGACTATAACTCCTTTGGCGTTATCAACCCAATTACACCTAAAGACATGAGCTCTAAAATTTGTGTAGCCAAACTCCCATGTCTTCAATAACACTATAATAGGACATTTATCTTCAGGTGGACTCTTATTCTTTGCACTAGAAAAATCCAATGATAATGCTTGAAAGAAGACCACATTCTTTTGGATGACACTATTATCACTTTGAAGTTTTGTGTAATAAGAAAATACTTTTATATCTAACCATTTGTAAGAAATTAAATTTCTTTTTGGTTTAAAGGTGATCAATTTGATATTTTCAACAACATTATTTGTTGTTGGGGATAGTTGGCAGAAGATTTATCTTATTTTCACCTTAAAATGTCCTATTATGCTCTAGCATGCCACATTGTTCCAGTTCAAGGATATTTTGTCTTGATAATTTCAGTTCCATAAGATAATTGTCCACTTCGTCAATGTTGTGTAGAACATACAAGCTTGTGTGTTCCCACATCTCATGACTAATTACTTTCACTCGTGCTCCTAAAATACCTTTGTCAGAATGGAGATCAATATTCTTTTCATTGGTAGAAGCTTCATTACAACTCATGTAACATACCAAATTTTAAATTTAATTTGGAGCTATTTCCTCAATCTTGAATCTTATCCTTCATCCTAATTACTAGTATATATTTTGATTAAATTATCATGGTCATTGATTTAGATTATTCTTCAATTGAACTTTTCTAGTCTAAATATAAGTATTCTCTTAACTTGAGAAATTATTGCAAACTTGTCCCTCAATTAGATCCAAGAACCATCTCGATGCCAAATTTGTACCACTAATTCATAGATAGACTCAACTCATGAAGTACTCTTGATTTTCATACTAAAGACATGGAATTAGTGGAAAAGATTAATTATATTAAGATACCCATTATTAGTTATGAGGGTGATCAAGTTAGTAAATAATGGCTTGGTAATTTTTAAGAGTTAGTCCCATGGAAACTGGACTCATGGTAAAATTTCACAATAACTAGCTTTTTGTTTAATAGTTATAAAAGAAATTAATAAATGTGGTAGTAAGCATAGTTATTATCATAATAACTTAATTAAATAAGGTAACACTCTCCTTCAACTCGATTCCACAAACCCTCACATCCTCCACCATGCAAATGCTCATGTTTTTACCCTGAGATTAAGCGATGATGACCAGGGTGCATCAGACCTCTCCCTCCTCTGCCCTTAACTTCTCATGTGAATGATCACCTTACCTAGAGTGTCATTTCCACCCCCTTCCTTGACCTACTATAAATGAAAGTACTAAAACGAAAAACATTAAAGTCTATGAAACCCTACTGCTACATGAACCAAATTGTCTCCTTCCTTATCCCCTTAACACATCAAAAGTCACCATAGAAGAGTGCTCCTCTACTCTCCCTCAAAACTGACTACCTTACCCCACCCCATAGAAACCATAGACAAAAACACTTGCCTATATAACCTTCATGAATCACAAATATCTTGAAACATTAACACCAACAAAACCATTGTCATACCTAACCGCTAACCTACAACTACTAAGGTCTGGCCACCTATAGGGAAATATGCAGGCAAACTAGGAAGTGCAAAAAAAATGTATCTGCCATATTCCCCTTTGAACAATGGATCGCATCAATAACTATGTAATAGGAAGGATGGTTTGTGAGGTCATACTTGGTCCTAGAGCAAGTTCAGTGACAGTTCCCTCCTAGCAGTGTGTGCTTTCTTCAATTCAGACTCTAACAATATTAGCAGCAGACTACTGGTTCATCACCATGCACAACAGTTGACCTTTTCCTCCTAATGACAAGAAACAACTTCCTTGCCTCTATAGTAGTCCACATGGATCACCGGGAACTCCTCCCATTCTAGGAGAATAGACAAAAAGGAGTTGTCCCTTCTCGTCGGTGTACTAGCACCAACTTGCACTCCTAAAATTTTCCTCCCTTTCTTTCCCTCCCTTTATTGGGTAGGACTTGCTCAAGTTTTCTTAGTTACCACAACCATAGTTGACAACAATGGTCAGAGCGATTGATTTGTCTAAGAAGTCCCCAGTACCCCTCTATTTATAGGATTGTCAAGGTTAGGGTTCCCAATCAGATCGGGAGTCGAATTGAATAGAAATTCACAAATTTTTGCATCCTACAAGTAGAAAAACATTTTGTTCAGAGGTGAACCAATCAGTTGGCATGTGAGTCGATTGGTTCAACCCTTGAATGAGTCATCTCATCATGTTTTCCAACCATAATTGTATTAGAAATTAATATTGGATTAATGCACAACATGATGTCAACACTAATCCTTGATCCAATTGAATTGATCAACCAAATGGTTACTTCACAACCTAAACTGATCGATTGATGGACCTGAGCCAATTGCTTCACTTCCTAAATTGATCTAATCACAAACCAAATTTCTAATGTTGATTCAATTGACTTGACACTCTGAAATAATTAGTTCAATACTTGAACCGGTCGGTTCACAGTCTATTCAGTCAATGTTTAACTGTTGTGGTTTAAATTGAACACCTAACTCCTTAGTAACCCAGTTTAAACTATATTAATGAATAAACTCCTATTCCAAGTATAAAATATTTATGTGACCCTATAGGTTCTAAGTTACATTGGTAGAGAGTGTCCATAATTAATTTATGACATCACAACCAATGACAAATATCTAGCAACACATCATTTCTACCCAAGTAATTCAAAAAGTTGGAGAACAACTTCAACCTACAATCTTTGATTAGTGTTATAGTGATTGTATAGTTCCTTTTTCACTGATATCCATATTGAACTCGAGGCATTGAATCACCATCCTCTCAATGTTCAATCCATGTTTCTTGAATTAGAGTAGACTTTTTTAGATATATGTGACCTCAATATCATATTTTTATTCACATGTTCATGCACATGCTTTTCTCAGTCTCTCTTTTCAAGTGTCTTGGATATCAAATTCTTGTAGGAGGGACAAATCCCATTTACATCACTCACACTCATCCCCAATGAGTCACAATGCACCCGAACATCACCTTTATGGAAACCCTTATTCAAGGTCATGGTGGATGAAGTCAAAGTACATTGAATGACATGTGACAAGTGTAGTGACTTTAGGTCTAAGAACCACAATTAGCTCCATCACTATGAGAGATGATTCCCACTACCAATTATGGTTTCCATGTGTCACTCTCTCAAGGTGGGCCTGTCTGATACACTGTTCTCCAACTAGTATATATGTGTTTTCTTTGATATCACATATCACGACTAATGAGATTTTGTCATCAACCAACACACACTCTAGTCTTATGTTTTACTATTGTCTATTAGCCTTCCATAATAACATCTGACAAGGGACAAATCAAGAATTTATAAACTCTTGACATCTATATAATCTCATTCTTCAGGTCATCAATCCAAAGACATATGTCATTGAGTAATAACATTGTTTAGACATTTTTTGTCTCACCATTATCGCATAACTGAATGAAACAAAATAAATTGCAAGATTTCTTTTATTATTAATCAAACCATTTACAAGATATGTCGTCACAATCATCTATTGATTGTCTCTCTAGGTATGCATACCAACACCACCCGTAAACCCTTTGCCCCTATTGTAGATCGTTTGCTACACTTCTTTAAATCTAAAAACCACTGTGTTTCTTCCCGACCTTCTATAATGATCCATCTGTAGATCTTGGTCCCCTCTCCTTCTTCATCCTTGAATTTGATGATGTATCCCCTCTATCCAGCCACCTTTGAGATTTCCAATGACCAATAGCACATCCTCCAACAATCCCTTCTCCATCAATTTGTCCTAGTGATTGGTCTCTCCCTACGCAAGCCATGATCACCACCACTCTCATCCATAAAATCTTTTTTTCCACTTCAACCTTCCCTCAAACAAGTAGAAATAGTAAATGAAGGACATCTTTATTCACCTTGTTTTTTGTGGTGAGAACGTCACTGCCATCACCACCCAGCAACAACGACCTACAAAGATCCTCAACATTGACCTTGAATCAATATGTGAGCCATCACCAACCTCCTAGATTGACCCCAAATACCCTATTTTCATCCATCCCCTATCATCACCTTGATGGAGACCTACAATTCCAACCTGTGGATCATGTTCTAGCAAAGATCTTCTCTGGTGATCCCCTTATGCACAATCGTCAGGAACCATTGTTGAAAAAACTACTGAAGCCATCAAACCTCAGCATGATCGCCGATCTACTCTCTCCTTTTGAAGATAACTGAGCAATGTTGGAAGAACAATTTTGCAATTCATAGACCTTGTTTTATAAACCACCATTGACAGAAATCCAATGAGACAGTACAGAATTGATCAAAAGACATGTTGGGTATTGCAAACTCCATCGAAGAGATAGTAAGTCTCTTCTTCCTTCCTTGTACTCGATTTAAGAATACAAAAAATGACTAAGGATATGGGGTAACTAATAGATTACATCTAACCATGGTAAGTAATTGTTTAGGTCTACATGCTAATCCATCACTAGTACATAATATGCCTTTAGTGTTGGTTTTTTAAGGCCTTTACTGTCGGTTCTTAAGCGACACCTATGTGGGTGCCACTAAAAGCCCAACTGTTACGCGTCGGTTCTCAAACCGACGCCAAAACCCTTCGCGCGCCACCGAAAACGCACTGAAAATGCGCCAGCAGGGGGTATAAGCGTTGGTTATTAGGTTCGAAACCGACACCACATACCTTCGCGCCACAAAAAGGGCGCCATCTGGGGCACTATCAACGTCGGTTTCTTAGTGTTAACCGATAGTCATCTCACCCGCTGCCACGGTCGTGCTGACCAACACGGCCGTGTTGTCTGGCCTCTAGTGAAATCGACATCGGTTACTAGTAGGGAAACCGACACTGTTATCCTATGTCGTCGGCTGTATATAAATATCTGACGCCTCTTTTATGTCTGGTCTGCTGCCACGGCCGTGCTGGCCAGCACGTCCGTGGTGTCTAGCCTCATTAGGGAAATCGACGTCGGTTATGAGTATGGAAACTGACATTGTAACCATATATCGTCGGTTTTGTTCAAATAAATGACGCTGATGTTTTTTTTTCTATCAGTCTGTAGACCTGTTGTGGCTGGTCGCAGGATGAGAAACCTACAGTTCGGTTATGAACTGCATGTTTTACGACATCCATTGATATCAGCCAACAATAGGCCAAAAACATGTAAACATTTTATCTCTTTTCACATTCACATACATGTAGAAACATTCATGTATTGATGACTTTCACACATAATTCATAAAAATTCATTCACATTGTCATCATTGTCAACAAAATCATATATTCAAAGAGCCATGAAACAGCAAAAGAAGCCACAATGAAGGGAAGCATGATACAGATGCAATACATAAAGTGCAGCACGCACACGTGTTTTAGATTCATATAACAACATGACAGACTAACACATATATAGTGCATAACAACAGCAGCACCGAATTTACATACAACACTAGCTTAGTACATATATAGTGGGACTAAGGTGATGATCCCACCTGCTAAAACAGGTTACCGACAACTACATGTTACGACTAGGAGGTCGTGATTCAGCAACCGTATGCGTTAGCAGGAGGACAAACAGATTTCACCACGAGTTAACATTGAAGAAGGTCTACTAACCTACACTGAGCTAAACAATTTTATCAGTACTAGCCTAAGGCACAAGTACCATTCGTCGGGACAATGACGGTCGTGGAAGCTTAGTGGTCACTACACAGTTGAATGTGTAGTGGCCACTAAGCTTCCACGACTATCATTGTCCCGACGAACGGTACTTGTGCCTTAGGCTAGTACTGATAAACTTGTTTAGCTCAGTGTAGGTTAGTAGACCTTCTTCAATGTTAACTCGTAGTGAAATCTGATTGTCCTCCTGCTAATGCATACAGTTGCTGAATCACGACCTCCCAGTCATAACATGTAGTTGTCGGTAACCTGTTTTAGCAGGTGGGATCGTCACCTTAGTCCCACTATATATATACTAAGCTATAGTGTGGGATGCTTGCTTTCTCTCCGACTATTGCACTTTGGATTTACAAAGCAATGTCAATGGCCTACATAGCTATGTCATGGCTGTCCTGCATAGCCTGTAGTCTTTGGCGAATGCCTGCAAATTAAATAGAATTGCTATTAACTAGTATCCTAAAATTTTGATAAAACACACTTACATAATATAATTATAAATGAGCATATAGATAGAAACCTCAGGGATATATTCTTAAAACTTACATTGTCAGGCGGTGCAAGCACGTCCTCACCCTCACGGTGATCATCAGCACGGTCATCATGGGAACATAATAAAAATATAAACATCCATGCCTCTAATATTGTGATCTTTTATCAATTAACAATCCTTCATTATGATCCCCGCAAACATACAAGTCATTGTCATCCCCAACTTCAATGTTTGGTGGCGTTGGCAACCCAACTGAGAATGGATTGGAGTCATCATACTTATCATAGTACTCTTCCTCATCTATAGGATCTTCAATGAACTGTCTTTTACCATGAAGAACAACTGACCATTTATCATTTGTAGGATCATCGATATAAAATACTTGTTTTGCCTATGATGCCAATATGAATGGTTCACCCTTCTCGCCAATCTTTTCAAAGTTCACTAACGTGAAACCCAATTCATCCACTATAACTCCTTTGTTGTTGTCAACCCAATTACATTTAAAGAGCGGAATTCTAAAATCTACATAGTCAAACTCCCATATGTCTTCAATGACACCGTAATATGACATTTTAGCTTCACGTGGACTTTTATCCTTTGTACTTGCAAAATACATAGTCGATGCTTGAAGGGTGACCCCACTGTTTTGGATGACACTCTTATCATCTTGACGCTTTGTGTAATACGAGAAACCATTTATGTCAAACCCTTCATAAGACATAACATTCAATTTTGGTTTAAATATGAGGCATTTGATGGTTTCAGTAACATTATCTGGTGTTTGAGATAGTTGATGTAAGACTTTATCTTCAAACCACTTAATAAATGTCTTGTTATGCTCTCTAGCAAGCCACATTGAATTGGATCGAGGATATTGTCTCTTGATGAAATTGGTATGTTCCTCGATATAAACACTCACTTCATCCATGTTGTGTAAAATATACAAGTGACCTTGCTCCAACTGCTCACGGCTGATTACTTTCACCCGTGCTCCCAAAAATCCTTTGCCAAAATGCTCCTCAATATTCTTGTCATTCACGGGAGCGTCATTACCACTCAGAAAGTCATTGCAAAAATCCATAACCTCTCTCGCCACATAACCCTCAATAATACTCCCTTCAGACCGATAACGGTTTCGAACATCACCTTTAAAAATGCTCATGTATCGTTCAAAGGGATACATCCAATGCAAAAAAAATTGGTCCCAACATTTTCACTTCCCTAGTCAAGTGGACAAAAAGATGTACCATGATATCAAAGAACGACGGAGGAAAATACATCTCAAGCTGACATAGGGTAACAATCACTTCTCTTTGCAAATTATCGAGAGTATCAGGGTCAATAACTTTGCTACACAGACTGTTGAAAAAGAAACAAAGTCTGGTGATTGCAAACCTTACATGCTTCGGCAATATAGATCTAATTGCCACAGGTAATATTTGTTGCATTAGAATGTGACAATCATGAGATTTAAGACCTATCAACTTTATATCTTTCATTGATACCAATGTACGGATGTTGGATGAGTAACCCTGTGGCACCTTAACATTTACCAAGCATTCACAAAATGCTTTTTTCTCCTTTCTAGACAATGTGTAACAAGCGGGAGGTAAGTATGTTCTTTTATTACCCATTTCACATAATTCTGTTAATTCTAACCTTATTCCCATTTCACATAGGTCCATTCTGGATTTTATCCCATCTTTAGTCTTACCTGGTATATTCGACAGAGTATCGATGACGCTATCACATACATTTTTCTCAACGTGCATGACATTGATACAATGCATGACTGTCAAAGAACTCCAATAAGGAAGATCCCAAAATATCGACTTCTTCTTGAATAAAGACTTGTCACTCCTTGTGGACATCGTACATTGTGATCTCTTACCAAATTCATTGGTGATGTCTTTCACTCTTTCATAAACATCCTCCCCTGATATAGGTTTAGGTGCACTACGTTCCTCATTTTGTCCATTGAATGCTTTGCGCAACCTACGATACAGATGAAATTTTGGAAGAAACCTTCGATGAGCAAGATATACAGTCTTTCCACCGTGTTTTAGTCATATTGAATCAGTGTTCTCTTCACATATAGGACACGCTTTAGATCCTTTGACACTATATCCAGACAAATTCCCATATGTTGGAAAGTCATTCACAGTGCAAAACAACATAGCGTGCAAACAAAATGTCTCTCTTCGTGAAGCATCATAGGTCGTCACACCTTCACCCCAGAGTTTCTTTAAGTCATCAATCAGAGGTTCAAGATAAACATCGATATCATTTCCAGGTTGTTTAGGGCCCAATATCAACAATGACAGCATACCGTACTTATTTTTCATACACAACTAGGGAGGAAGATTGTATATAACAAGTATGACTGGCCAAGTGCTATGTTGGCTTCTCAATGTCCCGTATGGATTCATCCCATTTGTACAAAGCCCAAGTCTTAGATTCTTGTCCTCTTCACCGAATTTAGGGTACAATAGATCAATCTTGTTCCACTGTGGGGAATCAGACGCATGTCGTAGGATCCCATCATTATTTTTCTTAACATCTGCATGCCACCTCAAATTCTTTGCATCTATAGGATTAGCAAACAAGCGTTGAAACCGTGGTATTATAGGTAGATACCACATCACCTTGGCGGGAGAACCAGTTTTGGACTCCCCTGAAGTCGTCAATTTATACCTTGACGCACCACATTTCGGACAATCTTTCAAATTCACATAGTCTTTTTGAAATAATACACAATCATTCGGGCATGTGTGTATCTTCTTGGCCTCCATTCCCATTGGGCACAACAATTTCTTTAATCGGTATGTTGAGATCGGCAGCTTGTTTCCTTCAGGAAGAATTTCTTTCAACAAAGACAACAATGACGTGAAGCTTTTGTCGCTCCATCGATTGTTAGCTTTTAGTTTATACAATCTCAACACAATGCTAAGCTTCGTAAAATTACAACCCGTGTATAATGGTATCTCATCATCATGCACAATGTTTCTAAACATGGGAGGTAGATCAGTGTGCTCTACCCCACAACTATCCAGCATCGCATCAATGATGTCTACTGGAATAGGTTCATTCACATCTACATCATCGGAGGCAATTTCTTCTTCCACACAAGCACTGCTATCGACATCCACTAGTTTTAGGTTTGAAATCTCTCCATGCCAGTGTCATTCTGTATAGCCTTGTACAATCCTGTTACACATGTCATGACTTCTGATTTCGTCACCAGTACTAACTTTCAAGTTGTTACCGCAATGCCTACATGGATAGTAGAACCTATCTCCAGGTTGTTTCCTATGTTCCTCGGCAAATCTAACAAACTGATCAAGACCAGAAATAAACTATGGGGTGCAGTGATTTTGAATGGACATCCATGATCTATCCATTCTCTGATCAAAGAGAAAATAAGTATATATTACAACAAGATTAGGGTCTAGGGTAAACAGATTAGAGTTTATGGTTAAAACTTTAGGGTTTAAACATGTGATGTCATTCTTAAATGTGTACCACCTATCCCATTCTTAAATACCTAATCTCACTAGTAAGTGTATAATGTGTATTGGGTTTTCAAGAAAATTTCGGCAGCATTTCCCCGTTGTTCTCCAAGTACATATGTACTTAGAGAACAAACGGGGAAATGTTGTCAAAATTTTCTTGAAAACCCAATACACATTATACACTTACATCCTAAGTGAGATTAGGTTTTCAAGAACAGTCCCAAACTAGGGACTATCCAAGATTTACTCCTAATGAGTAAATCTTGGACGGGTTTCTAGGACAACAAATACAACACCAATTCCTTGTTCACAACCCCATTCAACACACAATTTCTTATAAAAACATTTGTGGACAGCCATAACAACATATCAATGCTTCCTAAATTAATCAACATTAATAGCTTATGAATGTTTAGATGCATTTAAATATAAATCCCTAAATTTAAATAATGTGATGAATAAAAAATCATTAGATGAACAAGTGGATAAGTAAATACAAATAAGTATTTAAGTAAATACAAATCAGAGGGTGAGACAGAGGGTTTTTTGGGATGTTTACCTCTATTTGAGCCCAGTCGGGCATCTTGCTCTAGAGCAGGGAGAGAGGCGAGATGGATGGGTGCACGTGGAAGACGAATGGGTGGGAAAAGGTCGGCGAGCTCCTGAACCGTAATGGAAGTGATCATTGAAAACATAGTTATAATAAGGATAAAAGAACATTTATAATGAAATTTATCAATAATTTGTAACATTCAATAACCAAGCCAATCATCAATTCTGTTAGAAGCATTCATGTAGCAACTTTCAGTTCCATTCATTAATCTCTTTTTACATCCACACACAGGGGTTGGTGTACCCCTAAACAGTAACTAAACAAAGGGGTTGGTGTACCCCTAAACATGCGCATAATTAAAATAACTATTAATACAGACAAGTCTAGATAGATAGACAACTAAATACTACACCAACATAGTCCCGCATTAGTAACTTTGAGGAATTATCATTGTGGCGATCTTCTCCTGAAGTTTAGAAAAGAAAGAAGCTATGAGTATTGATTGCTTTCAGACAAAAAGTGTAAACACAAATTTTTTGTCTTGACAATTATATTTGTTAATTGGACCTACCGTGGCCTTTTTGATGATGTTGTGTCGTGGAGCTCCTCACTGTATTTAGACATATCTAAACTGATAGGGGCCTCATAATCAGATTTGTCATAGATGATATCCTCCGTCGTGCGCTCATACCGCAGTAGATGATCGGGGGTCTCGCAGTTGATGTTGGTTATCCAAATTTTGATGGAGTTATGGCCAACTGGATGGAGAAAAAGCATGTCGCTATGGCCCACATGCATCTTTCGAATCCAATCACGCCAACCGGTTTTTGATATAAGATTTCCCGCCAAATCATACTCAACCTCGATAACATGTGAATAATTGCCAAAATTTAGGGTCACTTCACCAGGCCTGTAGTGTCTTCCTTTTAGAAAACGCCAATGTTTGGGTATGGCCAATTGGTTTAAGGAACGATCATCTAGGATGATGTCCAATTGTTCTTCAATAGGGAACGTTAACATTGACATAGAGGCCCAGTTCATAGTGACTGTTGTGGGTGGACAGAGACTGCATAATATTAGTATTAACAAAGTGTACGTAAGTACATATAACGATGTTATATATTTTCAGAAAAAGTGTAAGTACATATAATGATGTTATAAATTTTCAGACTAGTATTTTCTATAATTTGATGTATCTTGGTATTTTATAAAATGAGGTGACACTTATTATCTATTTGTTTAATCAACACTCATATTTAGTTTTATGAGTACATGACACTATGTTTGAAATACTTTTTAAAAGGATAAAAGAACATACTTATAATAACGACCCAGGTACATTCTAATCATTTTGAAGTGAATCAGAAAATGAACAGGAGCCTGGCTCCTATCCGCTAGTAACATCAAAAAAGTCAAACCTAAAACTGGAAATGCACACTACAAATTTTAGCATGATCGTGTATGAATGCAAAACAATACTAAACTGAATTAGGATCAATCATAGGGATTGGTTAACTAAATTATCATTGACATCTACTTGTTTAAAAAATAGGTTAAGCCAAGGTCAACACATATCAACAACACACATTAAAAAATAAGTTAAGCCAAGGATGAATTGAGGATGCAAACGTAGTCAATTGGAGGCTTTACCTCTAGCAGTGGCAGTGGTGACGATAATGGCAAGCTCTGGTTCCGGCTGCTGTTATTGGCACCGGCGAGAGGAGGACCGGCGGGAGGAGAGGACCAACGACGGTGGCGGCTCCACAAACGGCGAGCTCTACAGAGGCAGAGAGCTCCACGGAGGCGGCGAGCTCCACGAACACCGGTGAGCTCCACAAATGGCAAGTTCCACGGCGACGCTTCACGGCGGTGGCAAGGAGATTGACGCTTCATGGCGGAGCTTCACGGTGACGCTTCACGGCGGCGCTTCACGGCGTTGGCGAGCAAGGAGATCGGCGGTGACGACAAAGGAGAATGCCAGAATCGCCAGACCCTAATAGCCGATTGCAATCACAGAGAGAAAGGGGAAGAGTCGGGCTCGCTCGCGCGATATTAAGCTAACATTCGGTGTCAGTTTCTAACAAAAACCGACAATATAAACTTTACGTGTCGGTTTTCAACAAACCACCGACACTAAAGGGAGGTGAAAATTTTCACAGTTATTCACGCAAAAAAATAACGACATCAGTTATTGTCACAAAACTGACGATAAAAAGTGAGCAAATTTCTGTCTCGCAGAAAACCTTTAGTTGTCAGTTCCTCTGTTAAACACCGACGATGTATGTCAATTTTTGGATGCAATTTTTTTCACTGGAAATTTTAGTTTTGGTGGTTACTTTTAGGAGTCAGTTTCTTATTAAGGAACCGACATTTAATAAAAGTGATACTCGTGTCTGGTCACCCTTCACAGATTGATGTCGACTTATTTTAAACACCGACGTTGTATGATTTAGGTATCGGTTTTTTATTACAACCGACACCAGCAAAAGTGACGTTATAAGCCATCTCTGTAGTAGTGCATATTAATCATAGCAAAGAATATATACATATTCCAATAGGTTTATGCTCTAAATAATGGTATAGTTGGTTCATTAATAAGATAATTAAGAGTATAATATTAAATATAATGATAAATTGGAATGACAAGTCGAATACCTCAATGTTAAATACACTATACACATATTAATGTATACATATTGGTTTATATGTATGTATAATAAGTAGTAGTTATGCATTCTCATATAGATGTACATTGAACCTAAACCCTAGGTGTGTATGTATGTATGTATGTATGTATGTATACATATATATACATATATATATAAATAAATAAATGAATATATATATAAGTATAAGTGCAATATCACTTTTGAAAATATTTAATAGAATAATCCAATAAATGTTAAAGGGTTATGATATGATTTATTATAGTACCTTGAGGGGATACGATGAACCCTCTTACCCATAAGTATTGCAGTCACACATGATTTATGTATAATTTGAACTGTATACATCATTAGTAAGGCTATACTCATACACTAAATACAATATACATGAGAAACATAATGATATTTTAGATTTAACCTAGAGACAATGCAAGAAAACAATTATGTAATGTTGGATCTATATATAACCTAGTTGGGAATCTAATATAGATATTAATAGAGAAACATATCTAATAACAACCCTAACTGGGAAGGAAATCACTAAATAGAAAAGATTGAACAAATAATTGATTCCAAACCGACTGATAACACCATTATCTAAATTTGTAGATTCTTATTCCTGGAGCCTTTTTATGATTGATAAATATATTGATATTTGAATAGTTTGAGGTACTAGATTCTTGATTTACTTATTGAGTTATATGTCTCCCTCTTGACTTCCATATATCTTATTTTGTAGTGAACTATAAACCATTTTATAATTGTTTCCTGTCTTTGAATGTCACCACCCCTAAATTGTTATGGTGGATTTTGTTAAATATTAAGATAGAACTGGAATTGAATTCTTGGAGTTTTGACTCCTACGACTTTAGTCCTTTTGTACTTTGTCCCTTTAGAGCTTTGGTTCCTAGAGGTTGGTTACGTCAAACCTCCTTGTGCATAGGTTGTAACGGATTAGTGGTCCCCAAGTATACTAGTTGCAATAGAAGGCTACCGTGTCGTTCTCTCATAGATGATTAAACACATGGCATTGTAGTCATTGATAAAGAAAGGATATGACAATGCTTAATCCTAATATTTAAATTTGATCATTTTGTTGCAAATAATCTTGTAGATTTTGATGTCTTAAACATGGGAAAACTTGCATAATTAATATATACACAAGATTTTGAAATTTCCATCTTGAATTTTAAACATAAAAAAGAATGATACTTTTAATCCTTATTTTGCTAAAGTAAGTCCACCAAATAGTCCACTCCTAAAATTTCTCCTATACCTGAACCAAACTTGGTACCTTTTTTTTAAATAGCTCAAGAATTGTATTTAATACTAGCCTAGATGACCTATATTTTCCCTTCATGGGGTCTATGTGTGGTTTTGTTCCTTTAGTAACTCAGGGACAGGTGATAGAAAGATGGACTAGAAGAGACATGCAGGAGTTGTCCTCTGTTGAAGAGTACATAGGTATCAATTTCTACTCTTAAACTTTTTAACCATAATTTAAGATTTTGCGACTCTAATGTAAAGTGTGATTGTAATAAATATTTGTTTACACTTTCGATACAACTTTGTAAATATTTGATCATAATGATTGGGTCTTTGCATCATGGTATCAGATCCATAAATAGTAGATACTAATCCATGTCTCATGGAAATTAGGAGTTGGTAACTAGTACACCTCAAACTTAAGCAAGTAGTTTAAAACCAACCCTAGTCTAGCTAACATTATTCATCCAAGATATAAATATATCATGTAAGAGGATTGAACTGAAGTATCGAAGGATGGATCTACTAGCTAGTTATGCCACCATGTAAGAGGATTGAATTGAAGTATCGAAGGATGGATGTTTAGTGAAGGTTCTAGCATAATTACTCTAAATCCACTTTGGTGGATGTGGGATTTCCTCACTTCACATACTGACTGATCCAAGTTGATTTATACTACTTAGGAAAAATCATAAATCCTATATATAATCGTCAACCCAAATTAGAATGTGATTACTACATTTGAACAAATTAGTATTTGAAGGATGAATAGTGGGACTAGAAACCCTATGTTTGAAGCTGTGAATTTCCTCTTCTAGAAAACAATATCCTTCTTCCACATCATAGGTGAAATTACACTAGTGACCTTTAGGTTCCGTGTAAACCTTATTTCACTATTTGAGTCAAGTAGTTATGGTGGTGAATGTTGGTAATAGGTGATTGTGACTTAGCTATCACATTGATTTTAGCCACTTTTACTTTTTATATTAAATGTTTTTTCAAGAAAAAAATATTTTCTTTATAATACTATATGTAAAAAAATTATTTTATGTAAGTTTATCAATGATTTTTTGAGCTAGGCCACAAGCAATGAAGTATCAAAAACCCTAGAGTAGAATCACTTAGAACCCTTGAAACCTAAAGTTGGTTGATAACAATTGAAGGATACTACACCATGGTTGACATGCCTATTTATATTTTGAGTTGAATCCTTTCAAGGGGTAGAGAACAATACATGAGTGGACCATGGGTGTACCGATTTTGAGGATGAAATCCTCTTTAAGGGCTAAAGATTTGTACCATACTAAATTTTAGTATTAAATTTAATTTTAAGCTATTTTCCTAAATCTTGAATCTTGTCATTTGTTCCAAATACTAGTATTTATTTTGATTAAAGTATCATTATCATGGATTCATATTATTCTTCAATTGAACTTCCCTTGTCTAAATATAGGTATTCTTTTCACTTGAGAAATATTTGCAAACTAGTCCCTCAATTAGTTCATGAATCGTCTCAATGTCAAATTTGAACCATTATTTCTTAGATAGACTCAACTCATGGAGTACTCTTGATTTTCATACTAAAGACTTGGAATTAATGGAAAAGATTAATTATATTATAATATACTCATTATTAGTTATGAGGGTGATCAATTTAATAAATAATGGCCATGGTATTGGTAAGAGTTAGTCCTATGGAAATTGGACTCGTGTTCAAAATTTCATAATAAATGGCTTTTCCATTTAATTGTTATACAAGAAATTAGTAAATATGGTAGTAAGTATAGTTATTCGCTTAAAAACTTAATTAAATAAGGTAACGCTCTCCTTCCACCCAATTTCACAAACCATCGCATCCTCCCCCATACAAACCCTCATGTCTCTACCCTGACTTTAAGCGACGATGACCAGAGCACATTAGACCTCTCTCTCCTCCGCCTTATACTTCTCATGTGAACAATCACCTTATCTAGTGCACTATTTCCATCCCCTTCATTGACCTACTAGAAATGGAAGTAATATAATTACCAACATTAATGTCCCTAAAACCATTTTGTTACCTGGACCAAACTGACTCCTTCCTTGTCCCCTCAATACATCGAAAGTTATCATAGAAGAATGCCTATCTACCATTCTCCCTCACAATCGAATACCATGCCCCTCCCCACAGAAACCCTAGCCAAAAACCCTTGCCTATATATCCTTCATCAATCATGATCATACTAAAGCATCAACACCAAAAAAGCCATCGCCAGTCCTAATTGCAAACATGCAACTACCAAGATCCTACCACCTACAAACCCTTCACCGATGCTACAAATCATTGGATACCCTTATTCCACTCTAATAGCTATCGTGTTATTGTCTGACCTACAACAACGTTCCACCTGCAGATCCTAGTCTCCTCTCCTTCTTCATCCTTTGATTTGATGATGCATCCCATCAATCCATCCGCCTCTGAGATTTCTAGTGACTTATACCACATCCTTCAATAGTCCCTTGGCCATGAATAGGTCCTAGTGATCGGTCACTCCCTACCTCCTCTCTCCTTTTGGCCCACTATATCACTACCCTCCATAGGTTGCAACCAACAACCGCAAACCACATTCACCACTACTCTCATCCATTATATCCTCACATCCTCTTCAATCTTCCCTCAAACATGCAACAACAATAAATGAAAGACACCTATGTTCACCATACTACCTACGGAAGATCGTCCCCGCCCAACAACAATGACATGCAAAGATCCTCAACCTTGACCAGCAATCAATATGCAAGGCATCACCATCTCCTACCTTGACCCCAGCTACCCTATCTTAACCCATCCCTTTTCAACCCCTTGATAATGACCTACAATTCCAACTTGTGAATTCATGTTCTAGGCAAGATCTTCCTCAACAATCCCCTTATGTACTATCATTAGGAAGCATTGTTGAAGAAACTACTAAAGCCACCAAACCTCAGCCTAATCACCAACCTGCTCTCTCCTTCTGAAGATCATGGAGCAATGTTAAAAGAACAAGGTTGTAATTCATAGACCTTATTTCAGAAACCACCATTGATAGAAATCCAAGGAGATGGTATGAAATAGATAAAAAGACTTGTTGGCTAGTGCAAGCTCCATGGTAGAGATTTTAAGTCTCTTCTTCCTTCCTTTAGCTTGATTTAAGAATACAAAAAAAGATTAAGGATACAAGATAACCAGTAGATTACATTTAACCATGATAAGTAGTTGTTTAGGTCTATAGGATCATACATATCATCATAACAAAGAATTTCTACATATTCCAGTAGGTTTATGTTATGAATATTGGTATAGTTGGTTAATTAACAAGTGAACTAAGACTATATGATAAAGTATAATGATAAAATGGATTGGTAAGTCGAATACCTTTATGTTAGTTACACTATACACAAATTAATGTATCCATATTGGTTTATATGTATGTATAATAAGTAGTAGTTATGCATCCTCATATAGATGTATATGGAACATAAACCTTAGGTATGTATTTATATATATACAAGTATGAATACAATATCACTTTTGGAAAATTTTGATAGAATAATCCAATAAAATGTTAAAGGGTTATGATATGAGTTAATATAGTACCTTGAGGGGATATGATAAACCCACTTACCCATAAGTACAAGGTACTCACACATAATTTATGTATATTTTGAACCATATACATCCCTAGTAAGGGTACACTAGTAAATAACAATTCTTGATCACAATGACTAAATCGATTGTATTATACATGAGAAACATAATGATATTTTAGATCTAACCTAGAGACAACGTGATAAAATGACAGTGTAAGTTACATTGGATGTATATAACCTAGTTGGGAATCTAATATACATATCAATACAAAAAATTATGAATAATAATGATAGCTGGGAAAGAAAACTTCTAAATTGAAAATATTGAACAAATAATTGATTCCAAGTTGACTGATAACACCATTATCCAAATTTGTAGATTCTTCATCTTGGAGCCTTGTATGATAGAGAAATCTATGGAGCTTTGAATAAAATGAGGTACTAGATCTTTGACTTACATAATGAGTCATTTTGTTTCCCAATTGAATTCCATATATCTTATTTTGTGGTGAATCTTAATCCATTATTTAAGCATATCCTTCCTTTAGTGGTCACCACCCATAAATTAATTATTGTTGGATTTTGTTAAATATTAAGATAGCACTGGAATTGAATTCTTAGAGTTTTGAATCCCTAGACTTTGGTCCTTTTGGGCTTTGTCTCCTTTAAATATTTGGCTCCTAGAGGTTGGGTACGTCCCTCCGCCCTATACATAGGTTGTAATGGATTAGCGGTCCCCCATTATACTAGTTGAAATAGTAGGCTACAGTGTCGTTCTCTCATAGATGATTGAACACATGTCATTATAGTCATTAACAAAGAAATGATATGAAAATGCTTAATCCTAATATTTGAATTTGATCATTTTTTAGAAATAGTCTTGTATATTTTGATGTCTTGAACATAATAAATCTTGCATAATTGATAGCTACATAACATTTTGAAATTTCCATATTGAATTTTGAACATAAAAAAGATTGACACTTGTGATCCTTATTTTTCTATATGAAGTCCACCAAATAGTCCCCTCCTAATATTTCTCCTATACCTGAATCATATGTTGTGCCTATTTTTTTTAAATAGCTCAATAATTGAATTTATTTCCAGCCCAGCTGATCTATATTTTTCCTTCATGGGGTCCATGTGTGGTTTTGTTTTTTTGAGAATTTAATGGATAGGTGATAAAGAGATGGACTAGAAGAGATGTATAGGAGTTTTCCTCTATTGAAAAGTAGATTGGAATCAATGTCTATTCTTAAACTTTGTAACTATAATTGTAGGATTCCATGACTCTAATGTAAAGCATGATTGTAATAAAGATTTGTTTATACTTTGAATACAATTTTGTATATATTTTATGGTAAAGATCGGGTCTTTACAACCCAAAAAGTCATTACAAAATTCCATAACCTCCCTCAACTCATAACCTTCAATAATATTCCCTTTAGGCCGATAATGGTTTTGAGCATCACCTTTAAAAACACTCATGTACTATTCAAAAGGATGCATCCAATGCAAGAAAAATGGACCCAACATTTTCACTTTCGTAGTTAAATGGACAACAAGATGTATCATGATACCAAAGAATGAAGGAGGAAAATACATATCAAGCTAACACATGGTAACAACCACTTCTCTTTATAACTTATCACGATTCTCAAGATAGATGACTTTGTTGCATAGAGTGTTGAAGAAGAAACAAAGCCTGGTGATTGCAAACTTTGCATTGCTTCAACAACATAGATCATTTAGATGCATGTAATATTTTCTGTATTAGAGTGTGACAATCATGAGATTTAAGACTTGTCATCTCTAGATCTCTAATTGATAGCAATCCATGAATATTTAAAGAGTATTCAATGTGGTACCTTAACAATAAGAAAGCACTCACAAAAAGTTCTCTTCTCTTATCTAGACATCATGTTACAAGCAGGAGGTAAATTTGTTTTTTGATCACTGCTAACTTTTGTTATAAAATATTTCCTTATACCCATTTTACGTAGATCCATTTTGGATTTGATGCCATCTTTAGACTCACCTAGTATATTCAACAAATTATTGATGACACTATCACATACATTTTTCTCAACATGCATGAGGTCGAGACAATGCCTATCTGCCAAAGATATCCAATAAGGAAGATCCCAGAATATTAACCTCTTCTTTAATAATGATTTGTCACTCTGTGTTAGAATAGTACATTGTGATCTTTTACTAAATGCATTGACAAATTCTTTATGTATTTCATGAACAACCTCCCTTGATATAGGTTTAGGGGTGCTTCGTTCCTCATTTGATCCATTGCATGCTTTGCGCAACCTATAGTAAGAATGAACTTTTATAAGAAACCTTCGATAACCAAGATATATAGTCTTGAGACCTATTTTAATCATATTGAATCAATGCTCATAAAACATATAGGGCATGCTTTGGATCCTTTTATGTTGTATCTAGGCAAATTCTCATATGTTAAAAATTCATTAATAGTTCAAAACAACATAGCATGCAAATGAAATGTATCTCTATGTGAAGCAACATCATTCATCACACCTTCTCCCTAGAGTTTCTTTAAGTCATCAATAAGAGGTTCAAGAAAAACATCAACATCATTGCCAAGTTGATTGGGGATCGATATCAAAAAGGATAACATGACATACTTATTTTACATCCACAACTAGGGTGGAAGATTGTATATAACAACCAAAATAGAAAACTGGGCTTAATGTATCATATGGATTCATCCCATCGGTACAAAGCCCAAATCTTAGATTCCTATCTTATTCACAAAATTTAGGGTATAATAAATCAATTTTCTATGTTGTGAGGAATCATATGCATTACATAGGATCCCATCATTGTTTTTCTTTTCCTTTGCATGACAAGATAAATTATGTGCATCCATGGTATTGAAAAACAAGCATTGAAACTGTGGTATCATAGATAGACACCACATCACTTTGGAAGGAGAGCTAGATTTTTGGACTTACCCAAGGTCATCATTTTGTACCTTGACACCCAAATTTTGGACAATCTTTCAAATTGATGTAGTCCTTTTAAATCTCATAAAATCATTAGGCATGCATGTATCTTCTTAGCCTCCACTCCCATTGGGAACAAAATTTTCTTTAATTTGTATGTTGATATTGGAAGCTCTTTTCCTTCAGGAAGAATTTCTTTCAACAAAGACAACAGAGATGTGAAGCTTTTATCACTCCATCTATTGTTATCCTTTAAAGTATACAATATCAACACAAAACTTAGCTTTATAAACTTAGTACAACCAAAGTATAATGGTCTCTCAAAATTATGAACAATGTTTCCAAGTAAAGAAGGTCAATCAGTAAGATTCACCACACAACTATCTAGTATCACATCAACCATATCTAATTGGTTCATTCAAATCTACATCATCATTGGAAATTTCAACTTCAATAGAACTATTGTTGTCTACATATATTGATCTCATAATAGGAATCTCTCCATGTCAATAACATTCTGTATAACCATGTACAATCCCGTTTCACATGACATGAATTTTAATTTAGTCAACAGTGTCAACGTTTAAGTAATTACCGCAATTCCTACATGGATAGTAGAATCTATCTCCATGTTGTTTCCTATGTTCCTTCACAAATCTTATAAACTGACCAATACCTGTAATAAACCCCAGAATACAATAATTCCCAAATTCCATTCTATGATCATGTAGGAGATGAGTATTAACTTAGGTGTTTATTATTTTATGCATATTTTTATACCAAATGATGTACTTATTTATTCATACTAATATTCATCACAATCTTCACTATAATTGACAAGAAATCTAGTAAGAGAAGGATGAGAGGGGGAAGGATGAGATGGGAAGTAGGGGGAGAGGGACAAGGGTGAAGGTGGAGGAGATACATCTTCTTCCAGCAACTGAGGAAACAATGTTAGCAACTAAGGAGAACGAGGAGTGCGAGAGGAAGCTCACCGACAGTGGCGATGACCACGACAGTAGAAGCAACATCAACAATAGTGTCAGAGGAGCAGGAGGAGTGTCGATGGATGAATAGGAGGGGCACTAGAGGAGGATCATGATGGGAACTAGAGAAGGAGTGTTGGCATGGTTTCAGTAGGCACTCTGGGGCAATATCAGAGGGGCGGTGGATGAAGGAGGAGGGGTCACCAGAGCATAAGTAGAGGGGTTTTTGCAATGAAGAGAAAGACCAAATCTCACAATGAAATAGAGAATGGGGGTTTTTCACATGTGATTAATTGGAACTTAGGCGTCGTTTGTTAAAAAACTGACAACTAAGACTTTAGTCTTTAGTTTCTAGGGAAAAGTGATGTTATATATCCACTTATGTCATCAGTTACTGACCAAAAATGACACCACATGTACTTATCCCTAATAAAACAACCTTGCTAAGACTTTAGTCAATGATTGTTGGTTAAAAACTGATGTGATATGTCCACCTATATCATCAGTTAGCCGCCAAAAAATTGATGTCACGTGTACTTATTCCTAATAAAAAAAGCCAATCCCGCTAAGACTTTAGTCTTCGCATGTAAGAAAAAACGAATGCCATAGTTCCATCTATGTCTTTGGTTTACCACAAAAAAATTGATGATGCATGAACTTAACCCTAATAAAAAATACCAACCTCACTAAGATTGTAGTCATCGATTGCTACCATAAAACCGATGACATAGCTTATTGTATGTTGTCGGTTTCCTAGTAGAAAACCAACGCCACATGTACTTATCCTTAATAAAAAAATTCCAACCTTGCTAAGACTTTAGTCGTCAATTTCTATCATAAAACTGATGAGATAACTCAATTTGGGGGGAAATACTTTTCGTGAGGCACATGGTGAAAACCTTTCGTCGCTGGTTCTTTTAGAAAAAAATAAAAACATAGGGTTTTTGAAGGTAAAACTTTTTGTGGCGGGCATGATCTACAATGTCAATTTCTATGATATAAACCGACAACACAGTCTTTTTATCGACAAAATTTATTTCATGGGAAGGATTTTGTCATTCGTTTAAAAAATTAACACAATAGACTGATATCTAATTTTTCCACTAAGATATTGAATTTCACATGCTATCTTAGATGTTGGTTCATTAAAAGAAACCTACATTATAGTAAAAGTAGTACCTATGTTTTATCATAATTGGCAAGACTTGACCAGTAGTGACATTTATGCAATACCAACCGACACTATGGGCTTGTAGCGTCAGTTTCTTATAAAAATTGATGTTAAGTTAAGTGACACCAAGGTCAAAAATGTACTAGTGGTTGTACTTGAATATTCTTCATATCAATAGGAATGATGTACTCTTATGACTAAAGATAATTAGTTGTCTTATTCCTATCTACCTATTATATAATATGATTTGAATGTTGTCATCTAGCCTTTGATGGATTTGATATATAGTCTTGATATGATTTGGACTTGTATGTTATTTGAATAGTCTTAATTGGTGAACATGCTCTTGTGAACTCTAGTTTCAGGATTGCAGGATACAATCATGGTTTTTATGGAGTGTCACAATCGTAGTGTTGGTATTGGTTCTAGATTCTGATTATCTAGCTTTGGACTTGTTTCTTCTGCAATAATATTGTTACTCTAAAGTAAATAGCATATGTTAGTATGTTAATGGATATATCACAAAGATGAAGTTAGAGTTATGATTGCATGAAATGAATATCTTGTTGATTTATTAAGTTACTATTATAAACTAAATTTGTGAAATGTTAGAATTATCTATAATAATTGGTAAAATTGACAACTTCATTTAAGTTCACTATACTTAATATGATGTAGAGGCATGTACTAGGCTTGAGTGGGAGGTCACCACTCATTGGGGCACTATATGAGTCTAATGAGGTTGTTTCAAATTTTTTAGAGATAATGTCATCTGGGGGAGAGGATACAACAAATAAGATGTGTATATAATAATTTAGATTAGAATGTCCCAGTACTTTCTTTTTCCCTAGATGGGTGTTATGTTGAGTGTGTCTATTCATGTATATGTAAATGATGTAAATTTGTTTGCATATGAGAAAAAAGATTTGATTCTAATTTTAGTGGAGATGAATTAGTTTTGTGATAATGTAATATCGATTTATACGTTTAACAAGAATGGAAAAGGAAAAATTCATTTGTGTTTTTTGTATATTGTATAAATCACGTTTCCAAAGAACTAGTTATTTTTCTTCATAATCTGGGTTTAGGTTTTATGTTTCTCTCTAATGGTTGGCATAAATGTTGACCAAAAGAGAGGTCATGACAATGTGGTATCAGATTTTAGGTTAGATGAGTATGTAGGAATGGTAGGATATAGGGATAAATGATAACGTGGTTGTTGAACATAACATGAATGATATTCATATTGATTGAACTCAATATTCAAATACTCTTGTCAAGTATCTTAGTATTGTGATAAGATAGTATGGAACTGCTGACTAAACTTTTCTTAGATGCTCTAACCAAGCATCCACATCAAGATAGTTTAGGAGTATAATGGATGAATCGTGATAATTAAAAGGATAAAATGGAGAAAGATAAAGTATTATATAATTGAATATGGAATTCAAGATAAGTTGAAAATTAAACATGGTAATGATAAATGAATCTAATAGATCATGAATATAAGCTCAATGAATTTGAACTTGAGTATGAAATTGAAATTTGTAGAAGAAAAAAAGCTGAGAACTGAGAATGATGTCCACTAAATAATCTTCTGCATAAAGAGAACTAATGGATGCATACAGTAATACAGAATGAGCCATTAATTTTGATTAATGAGATACATAATTGAATTGAAAAATAATAAGAAAGGTGGTGTAAATCATGTCTTGATAAGTGATTCTTACAAATATTTGTCAAATAATTGTTTGAAATAATCAAAAAGGGATATAATGATGATAAGGGATGAAATGGCTGTCTAATGATAGTAAATTAAGAATTTCAATGTAAAATTTCTAAGAAGTGAGAAAATGATGTAATATGAAAGAACCATACAGTGGAAATTGATGAGTATATTTTTACTCATTTTTTACATCCTGTTTTATTCACTTTTTAGGGGTTGTTGTGTCTCTATTTCCTTGTTTTATCTTTATATTCACTTAAATGCAATTATTTTTCCTTTTTGTATTTTATTATATTTTCATATGAATTTCTCCCAGAATCATGTAAAGTTGCACTACGATGCTTAGATGGACAATTGGGTCCTCACGATGTTACACCTCAAGGAAAGGAAGGTCCATATTCTTTCTCTACAACCACCTTCCAACCACCAAGACAAGTGAGAAGCTATGCCAATTGGCCGACTAGAGCCTCTCTCCAACCAGAGTCCCCCTGATTTCAATGACCTAATGTGTGCTCTTAGCATCCAGCCATTCTGGTTCATCCATGTTGGCTCACTAGAGGACCGAATGCGAGGTTCAAATTGAGAAACCCATGTGAGTCTCCTATTGGTCTGAGTACGAGACATGAAAGAAGATGCCTTCTACCACAAGCATTTAGCTTTAGGGTCTCAGACGCAAGGAATGCATATATAAAAGGGAACCCTCATCATCCATTCAAGGGGTCTCTGATTGGTGATTAGAAGCTACATTCTGTAGTGAAAACCCTAGCAAGGAGTGAGGAGGCAGCGATTATGGGAAAGAGGATGGTCTTCCTACATCGATCATCATGGCCTTCTCCATCATTCCTACTATCTCTTTGGTGTTTTCCCTCGCCATGAGCAAGTAGACACTTGTTCTAGGGCATGGGGACTAGCCCCAATCACCCATATTTTATTTTACCTTGTATCCAAACTCAATAATATAGTTTCTAAATAAAGTATCATTTTGCTCGATGCCTTGCTTTGCAAATTGACGACTTGTTCTACATATTAGTTATAATCATGGATAGGTAGGTTATTGTGAGCGTGATTAGAACATCAGAATGGTCTTATTAACCCCCCCCCCCCCCTGAGCTGTCATCAAGGGATAGTGAGGTGGTTGGACTTCAATCTGCTATGTGCCAAGGATGGTCGGTCGTAAGTAAAGGAGTTCAGTAGTATAGGCAAGGAACTTGGGTGTTGATGATGGTCGGTTCCAAGGAGTCTATATTAGGAGACGACTAGTATCCTATGAGGGTAAAACAGCTAAGCCTTGATTTAGCAACAATTGTTGGAGAGTTAGATCTTGTTATGATGATTCATAGGCCAGGGTAGCAAAACCCCATTCCATAGAGCTCTTTATTGCATGTTATGTACTTCGTTAATCTCTGTTTCTTTTGACAACATCTTAGTTTAATTAATCATTCAACTACTTAGTGATAAATGTTACTCTTACTACTAAATCTGTTTAATTACTTAAAAAGGTTGTCCTTTGAGTTCGGTTCTTAAGTATACTGCAATAAAGCTTCCATTCGGGTGGAGTGGGGAATTAGTGTATTGCTTATGGTAAATATAGGAGATTATTCTTTAAGGGTTTTTCTTGGTGCAACATTCATAGACCCATAAAAAATGGCATCATTTCTATATATTTTTATAAGTATAAGCATAACTAGGGTTTTTTCTTGTTTTTTATTTATTTTTCTTGATAATAATGAAAATCCTCTAGAACCAAATGCATCACTCACAATCATTTTTTTGTCTTTTCAGGATCATCTAGCCTATGTGAAGATCTAGGAATCTTGACTCTGGATTTCCTTTCGATCTTGAAATCGAGAGAACCTTTAGAAAACTTTGCAAGGAGAGAGCTATGACAGATGTGGAGGCTGTGGAAATAGCAATCCAAGCACGTATCGACATGGAAATCATGGCCCAATGGTATTTACTCACCGCGAAAGCTAGAGAATAGGTGGAGGTCTAGTTCAAGACCAACCTAGAAGCCACTCAAGCTATAGGTGACCCGATTAAGATCAGATCCCAATGGGTAATCTTGTTGCAAAACTCCACCTTTATAAGATGGATTGAAGGTGATTGTAGGGAGCATCTCCTTAAATTCATCAACATTTGCTTGACGGTGAAGTCACCAGGCCCCATGGATGACGCCATGCAACTCCAACTCTTCAAGAATTCCCTGATGGATAAAGCTAGGGCATGGTAAAACACTCTTCAAGGAGAATCGATCAATACCAGGGTGGCCCTGTAGAACAAATTCCTTGAAAAAATTTACCTTCCTTCTATGACATACTCAATCTGGGGACAAATTACAAGATTTAATCAAGTATCTAAAGAGTCTCTATTTGAAGCATGGGATTGATTTAGTGAACTCCTACATAAATTTCCCCACCACAGCAATCTCGAGAATCATATCATTGAGTTCTTCTATCGGGTAGTGGATGATGACATGAAGAAATTCCTCAATTCCTCCTCCAAGGGAAATTTCATGCGACAGAGTTTTGACAACGCACTGAAGATAATCAACCTAGCAGTAGAGAATTAGACCCACTGGACCAGGCCTTCAGGAAAGGGCATCCTTAAGGTGGCCATGGTGGAAGACTAATAGGATCAAATCTATCTCGAAAGCATTCAAAGCCCTCTCCTCCAATAAGAAAATCTTGAGAAATCATTCACTACGTATGAAAGAAAGAACCAGACTCCCCAAGTACAGATCATCGAACCTTCATGAAAATTCTTCCACACGGTAGACCACACCACCGTTCAATGCCAACAACTTTATGCTACATTCCATAAGCATCAGACAGGCCAGCGGTACATAGTGACTCAATCCAAAGACGTGAAGTCAATTTGTTACATTCTAGGGCAAGAGTACTATAACCCAAACCAAGCCCACACTCATCTAGGTTTCCAACATGGGAACCCTGCGGGAGCCGAGGGACCAAATTAGTCCTCGACACAAAATGATCAGGCGATAGTGCCAATGAATTACAATGGGCCGCATAACCAGGGAAATTTTAGGTTCAACTTTCCCAGCCAGAACTACCAACAGTGGTAGCAATTAAAAAATCCTAATCAAGCTCCAACATTGCACATCAAAGCCACACCAGCACATGACCTAATGAAGACTCTTCAGGAGATGATGGCATCATACCAGACGCAACTTGCTAATGCCACTACAAACCAAATGGCGTTGGAATCCCAAATTGCTCGACTGGATACTAGCCAACAACCCCCACCAGGAACAATCACTGGACATCCAGAAAATAACCCCAAGCATCTAGAATAGTCAGAATAGCTAAACGTTGTAATGACCAAGGCAGTTGATGTGTACATTACACCTCCCACCTTTTTGCCTACTGAAAACATTGAGAGGATCCCAAGGGAATCTCTAAATTGCCTTATTAGTCATTTGGAAGAACAGATAGCGGAGCCCCCTATGATACTAGTGCAGTCTAGAGCGAGTGAGGATATGACAGAAACCACTTTAGTAGTCAACTTTGGAGCCCCTACGACTTCTAGAAGTACACCGCACATAGTTTGTCTCAAGCTCAATTACTGACTTAATAAATTCAAAGATGTCATGCAGACAATCCATGGAAAAATTCCCTTCTTGGATCTGTGGACTGAAACATCAACCCAGTGTATATACCTATATAATACTGAAACTTGGACATATTCTCTTTTTGCCTCTTTTCCCATCTTTTCCTTTCCTTTCTATTTTTTTTGGCCTTGATTTTTAAATTGTGAAATTTATAGTGGTTTGGTGAACATTTATTCACTATTTGTGCCAATAAAAGGGTTTATGCACAAATACCTCAGTTAAAGTTTATTTAAGGATCTTAGTTAGGTGTTATAAACCTTTATATAACTTTTTATGTGTTTTTAAATCATAAAATGATCCTAATTTTCAAATTTGATTCAATTTGGATGTTGTTTGTGCAAGTTATACAATTTTAGGTACATTCTGGACTTTTATGCAATTTACCCAATTAAGAGGTTTTCTTTTCAAATTATCACATGCATTATAATCCTTATAGATTCCCTTACCATTCTCAAATCTTTGAACCATGCACCTAGTTGCAACATTTTTTGAAGGTGTTTTGCTCCAAGGGCATTTTAGAAATTACCCTCTTTATAAATGAGCTTATCTTTAAAAGCTATCAACCAATGGGGTTATCTCTTTGATTGGAGGTCAGTGGGGATGGACTAGAAGTCTCCATGGGTTTCTTTAACCAACATTTGATATTCAAAAAGCCTCTATGAGTTGTCCACTTGCATGGCCATGAATCCCTACGCTAAGGAAACATGGAAAGTCCCATAAACACCACATGCTTGCCCCTTTCTTTATAAAGCCATATCTACCCCTTCCCACCTCCTAATTCATAAAAATTTTCCCTCCTGGTCTTTCCTCCATCTTAGAGCATCTTTCCTACTCTTCTTGTCCATGAATGTTTTGTCCCAAGGTAAAAGAGGGTGCTTACCTTGGTAAAGAAGACTCCTAGGATTCTAAATTTGCTATATTTAGGTTTTCTAAATCTCTTTCTTGGTAATTTTGACCAAAACTAGTAATTTTCCTCCTTTCCTTCCATATTTTCATGCTTTGAGTCTTCCTCCCTCCTTCTAGGTCAGAACCATGACCTTCCATGGTGAAACCCCACCTAGAGCCCTTAAACACCTCAACTCCATGTTCTTTTGCTAGGGTTTTTCACCTATAAAGTGAAGAAGGTACTTCTTGCAAGAGATAGGAGATTTGTTAGAGAAACTAGCCTATCTAGCTCAGGAACCTTGCTTCTTGAACCTATCCACCTTCCTATAGGCGATTTTTATAACCTCTTTCTCATATATTGCATACTACATGCTTAAAACTCATGCTTCTATGTTTAAAATCGATGATCTCCATCTCTATTTACCATGTTCTTCTGAGGTTTTTGTTTCTTGTTGTTTTACCTTCTCTAGAAGATCTAGTTTGGTTACCTATGCATCTTCAACCCTGATCTTGGATCAAACGGTGTTTTCTCCCTCTCGCTCACTTTTCCTCTCTCTCGAAGATTTCTGACTTGTCATTTCCTGATTGGTTAAAATTGAAAATTTCATATCTTTTAATCCGCTTATCCAAATTTGACAAATAGACATGTTTTCAAAATTTTAGTTTTTATTAAAAGGTTTAAACTTGGGGTTTCTATACATTAATGTGCATTATGTACTCTAATACATGTTAATACATTGAAAATAGGCAAAGAGGAACTTGGACTCAATTGAAGTTGTGAAAGTTAGTAATTGATATCAGTTAGGTATGTGCATATTTCACCTTCATCCATAACCCTAGTTTCCCTGATGAGGCTTAAATGAACCCTAAATCTAATATTCTTGAATCCTTTGTTATATATGCCTTTAAATCATTATTGTTCTCATTTGCTTGGGTCTTGTACCCCACTTCCATGTTCTAATTGATATGATGCTTTTACTTGCCATGATTTCTTTTCTAGCATGTTGATTTTATGGATAATTTAGCTATAGTAGTGGTACTTATGTGGGGCATGTATTAATTTGCCATGGGGAATGTCTTATTCTCCCCCATAAAAATATGTGTAGGTGACTGGGAATGTATTAATTCTCCCCTCACCTATAGGTTTAGGTCTGGTAGGTGCCTCAACCCTACTTATTTAAGGTAGTCATAATTATCATGCATGAAACCCTTTAATTATATTTTTTTATGGCAAGAATCTATTTAAAAATAGCCTCATACTCTTGAAATCTTCATCTTATGATGAAAACTAGCCTCTATTTTCATGTTTTATTTTCCTTTATATTGTATTCATATTTGTTGACACATACTTTGTTTTCCTTTCCCTTTTGTTGCGTGATTTCCCAACCACCCAAGTTTAGATTGAGGTGTTGAACATGACCAAGGAGAAAATAGCTTCAAACATGGACCTTGCTCTTGGAGATGTTGCTTGGAGATAGATTTGAAGTAGTTTAGACTTCCCTCTACTTAGATACTTATGTTGTATCATAAATGTAAACCCTTATGGGAGATTATGATGTACTTTTGTAATCTTTTGTGAAAATTGAATATAGTCATTTGTTTAATTCTGCTACTACACTTTGGTTGTTTTGAATACCATTAATTGAATATTTGAAAAAATTTCACCTATTCCCACATACCTTCCAATGTGTTCGGCATGGATGTTTTATTCTTCAAGTTTTTAGTGGGGAGTGGATCCCCTCTCGGGTCCTATTCCTTACATTATGGTATCAGAGCCCATGGTAGTCGAAATCTGACTATTTCAACTGTCTCCCTAATTAGAACATGTGCCTCATATAGTTCCTCTTTAAGTGACATGTTTATCCTAGAATTTATCTATGCTAATCTTGAGATGATGAGAGGATTGATTTAGTATCATAAGAGTTTCACATTAGAAACGTGCTTAATTAACCGTAATGTGATGAGCTTGTTAGGTAGCTATTAGGGCATAAGTTGAAAACAAAGGTGTCTAGAAAGGAACAAATTTTAGGGGCTGGCAAGATTTTCCTCTACACCACTATCTTGGTTTACGAGGACTCCCAGATCCAAATGATACCTGCCTGGCCTAAGCTGATGTTGACTGTCCAAAATAGCATGCCTATAGACAGTAGTAACCTTAGGCACTAAGTTGGATAATCATAAGAACCTAATATGTTGACCTTGTCTTTCAGGTGTAATGACTTGTTTGAGGATGGATACCCAATATAGTTATCTTATGTCCCCTAGAACCATATGTTTGGATAGTCTATCCCTAATAACCTAGACTTTCAAGTTTGGTGTTTATTAAGCAATCAGAGTGCATAGTGGAAGCATGATGAATCTTATACATGGTTTACTTAGACTTACCCTTTTACTTCTAGATTAGTTTGGCTTGGTAGGTGAAACCTTTTAAGGGGTGGATATTATTTGGTTGGATGATGGTCTGGGTAGATAGATTTCAATGACAAAATCCTTTTTAAGGGGGATGGAGTCTTGTAACATACCGAAATCTAGCTACACTGACTCTAGAAACCCTAACTCCATGATTAGGAGGATAGTTTTCTTGGATCCTTAGTATTGACCAAACAAGTTATAGTTGTAACCCCACATGCTTGTTGGTATCCTAAAGAACATATAATGGTCATCTAAAGAATAATTCCTAAGTTTGAACCCTAATGAATACCTAATGCACATAATATGAGTAACTCACATATTAGTACTAATAGTGGGTACACATGATGATAACCATGTCTTAGACCAATAAACCCAAATGATATGATGAGCAATACAATTGTAACCTAATATTGTACTTAATACATACTAAGAATGTATAGGTGATGAATAATAACCATAATGACCTAAACCCTAAGTTGTAATCATCTAACCTTAAAATATACATCCATAATGACAACAATGATACATTAGTGACATTAGGTGACATAAGAAGATAACATACCTCAATACACATAAATGATATATAATCACCTAACCCTAGATTAATATATATATCATGTCATCATCATGAAATGTATATCACCTTGTTTTCTAATACACACCTAATTAATCACCTAACAATGACTTGGCAGGTAAATCAAATCATTAATAGATAGTATGTTCCACTTTGTTCACCAAAATACATATAAGGACTTCAATATGGTTAGGAAGTAATTGGATTCATAAAAAGTTCATAATCAATCATAAGAACTGAATAAAAATGAGAAAATGATTAATGATGACATTAATGTGAGTAAGAAAGTTAATGTGACAATGTCACAATGTTTAATATAGATATGAGTGATTAATGTGACATTATTTGGACTAATTGTAACAAATTGGATAATGTGTCTTATTTCATACAAAATAATCTGATAAGATTCAATGAGGTGATAATGGAGTCTAAAATCAAATTATTAAAGATAATGATCAGATATAATAATGCATAATTGAGTAAACTCTAATTGCGCTAAAACTCATAATGAGGTAAATAATAAATATATATGGTTTCAAGCATAATAATGAAATATAACTCTTTTGAATATAATGAGACACATTTAAAAGAATAATGAGGATGATTTAATGTCATAATGAATATAATGCTAATAATCCAAAAATGTTAAAAAGAAATCATAAAAGTGGAACCCTTAGTGATCCATGACAACCTGACCTATGAGGGGTTTCCTGTAAAGAATTTGAACTCGCAAGTTAAATAAAATAAGGAGTTTGAGTTAGTGAAAGTTTTGGTGGAATTTTTATGGTTTGGAGGAAATAACTTGCGAGTTAAAGATAAGATGTTTCATACCCACCCTCCTATCTTTGCTTGTGATTTTGAGGACGAAATCTTCTTTAAGGGGTGGAGTGTTGTAAAATACCAAAACTTGTACATATTCTCTTTTTGGCCCTTTTCCAAGCTTTTCCTTTCCTTTCTATCCTTTTTGTCCTTAATGTTTAAATTGTGAAATTCATAGTGGTTTGGTGAGCATTATTCACAATTTGAACCAATAAAAGGGTTTATGCACAAATACCTCAGTAAAAGTTTATTTGAGGACCTTAGTTATGTGTTCTAAACCTTAACATAACTTTTTTATGTGTTTTAAAATCATAAAATGAGCCTAAGTTTCAAATTTGGTTCAATTTGGATGTTGTTTGTGCAAGTTATGCAATTTTAGGTACATTCTGGACTTTTATGTAATTTACCCAATAGGGAGGTTTTATTTGCAAGTTATCACATGAATTATAGTCCTTAGATATTCCCTTACCATTCTCGAGAATTTGAATAATGGGGCACCTAGTTGCACCTTGGTTTGAAGGTGTTTCTCTCCAAGGGCATTTTAGGGATTACCCATGAAGCCCTAGGCTAAGGACACATGGAAAGTCCCATAGACACCACATGCTTGCCCCCTTATTTATAAAGTCATATCTACCCCTTCCCACCTCCCAATTCAAAAAATATTACTCTCCTTGTCTTTCCTTCAGCTTAGAGCATCATTCCTACTCGGTTTGGCCATGAAGGTGTTGTCCCAAGGTAAAAGAGGGTGCTTACCTTGGTGAAGAAGGCTCCTAGGGTTTCGAATTTGCTCTATTTAGGGTTTCTAAACCTCTTTCTTGGTGATTTTGACCAAAACTAGTAAGTTTCCTCCTTTCCTTCCCTATTTTCATGTTGTTCATCTTCCTTCCACCTTCTTCTAGGTCAAAACCATGACCTTCCATGGTGAAACCCCACCTAGAGCCCTTAAACACCTAATTTCCATGTTCTTTTACTAAGATTTTTCACCTCTAAAGTGGAGAAGGTACTTCTTGCTCGAGATAGGTGCTTTGTTGGAGAAACCAGCCTCTCTAGCTCAGGAACCTTGCTTCTTGAACCTATCCACCTTCCTAGAGGAGATTTTTATAAGCCCCTTCTCATATATTGCTTACTACATGCTTAAAACTCATGCTTCTATGTTTAAAATCGATGATCTCCATCTCTATTTACTATGTTCTTCTAGGGTTTTGGTTTCTTGATGTTTTACCTTCTGTATAATATCTAGTTAGGTTACCTATGAATTTCCAACACTGATCTTGGGTCAAATGGTGTTTTCTCCCTCTCTCTCTCACTCTTCCTCTCTCTCAAAGAGTTCTGACTTGTCATCTCCTAATTGGTTCAAATTGAAAATTTCATATCTTTTAATCCACTTATCCAAATTTTACAAATAAATATGTTTTGGAATCAAATAATTAATATCTATCTAATAGAAATGTGTTCGAGGTCTGATTTCAAAGTTTGACAAATGGTGAATTTTGGAAAATGAATTTAATGCATAAAATCCATAAAAAGTACATCTTAATCATCATAACTCCAAAATTAACATAAAAATATGTTTTCTTGATCAGGAGAACCTAATAAGTTCATTGGTGAGGCTTTTAGAGTTAAAATCCAAGTTTGTTTATGGCAAGAATCTATTTAAAAATAGCCTCATACTCTTCAAATCTTCATCTTATGATGAAAACTAGCCTTTATTTACATGTTTTCTTTTCCTTGATATCGTATTCATATTTGTTGACACATACTTTGTTTTCCTTTCCCTTTTGCTGGGTGATTTCCCAACCACCCAGGTTTAGATCTAGGTGTTGAACATGACCAAGGAGAACATAGCTTCCAACATGGACCTAGCTCTTGGAGATGTTGCTTGGAGACAGATTTGAAGTAGTTTAAACTTCCCTCTACTTAGATTCTTATGTTGTATCATACATATAAACCCTTATGGGAGATTATGATGTACTTTATAATCTTTTGTGAAAAATGAATATATTTGTTTATTTAATTTTGTTCCTACACTTTCGTTGTTTTGAATACCGTTTATTGAAATTTGAAAATTCTACACCTATTCCAGCATATCTTTGAGTATGTTTGGAATGGATGTTTTATTCCTCAAATTTTTAGTAGGGTGTGGATCCCCTCTCAGGTCCCACTCCTTACAATACCTTAAAATGATTCTGTCAAGAAAGCATCTAACTCAGGAGACCAAGATAATGAATCTATCTCCAACAATGTTTGGTGCCATACAAGATATCCAAGATCAAAAGAAAAGTTATCCAAGATCTCTATGGATGCACTACTTCTTGGGAGATTATATATTCCATGAGGGACTTGTTGACTAAGTCGCTAGCATATCCATTATGTCTTATACATTATACCATCACCTAGGGTTAATAGATCTCTTACCCACTACAATGACCATTTAGTTGGTTGACGCATCCATCTCTATACCACAGGGAATTATCGAAGATGTCCCTGTGAAGTTAGCTCATGACACCTACGTCCCCTACAATTTTGTGGTCATGCATATCAAAGAATACATCGATTCCCACTCATCCTGGAATGACCATTCCTAGCCACTACATGAGCTTTAGTGGACGTCAAAGCCAGTAAACTTGTTCTACGAATAGGGAAGAAAATTATTGAGTATGGAGTCCTCGAAGACTTGAATATGGTGCAAAACATGATTGAAGCTTTTAAGGAAGAAGGAAAGTTGGAACCATGACAAACATGCCCACAAGATGTTGATCAAGATGACAAACCAATTCATGCACAACGTCTAACTATGATCCAGGCCCCACAGTTTCGATGAATAAGGTTCGAATACCCTATCCGCTGATGTTACTTGAAAAACATTATTATCGACCAGGTCTGCAATGATAAACTAGGACGCTTTCTGGGAGGCAACCCAATCCATTTCTTTTCTTTTTCCTATTTTTCCTCTTTCTTTTCATGTTATTTTGATTTCATGTCTTTTATTTTCAAAAAAAGGGAGGGAAGGAGCGGTGAGGAAAGAAAGAAGGAAGAATACCATGTACTTGACAAGCCAAGTGAATGGACAGCCGGAGTAGTGAGCAAACCTCATGATGATATGCCTTCATCTTCCCAGTCACTCGACTGACAAACAAAGATCTCACAATCTTGTAAATTGATGAGCGATGTGGCGTGTGGGATATGTGGCCCAATGGGATTGATCTTTATATTTTTGATAATTGATTTTATTCTTTCTCAAGAATAAACTGATGTTATTTTTTTTAGAAATATTATTCTTTGGAGATAGTAGCCATTTTTATCTCACTCCAATTATCAATATTCACTGCTATATTTTGATCAGGACTTTTCAAGGGATAGGTGACATAAAGACCCTATGCGCTAGGGATAACGTGTGCATGGTGCAGCCGCCGATTCCTTTCTGGGAACTCATAATGTATCCTCGATGTAGCTATATAATGGTTGAAGCGTAGGACTTTCTAGTACCACAACTTTCTAAAAATCAAGCAAATACCATCCTTCCATCTCTCTCCTGCATTGACACCAACCATGATAGAAAATAACATCAATACCAACAGTGGATTATAAAGAGGAGGCGGAGGCCCTCCACCACACGGCGAGATCCCCTATGATGAACATATACAATGGTACTATTCCCACGATACATATGTCCCCTAGGATCTCTGATTTGTGCACCCGACACATCAGGGGATGACACCACTAGACTCAAACCCACAGATCAATTGGCTATATGATCAGCGTTGGCTAAGAGTGGGATGTGGAAAGTGGGGTGTGTGGCCCAGAGCACGACCACCTCCACTAAATGAAGACCATGACATTTGGTAACCATGACCATGTTGGGTTCAGAGCATAAACAACAGAAGAAGAACCCACTCATAGGGTTCTTTTTGTGCTCTTAGATGAGAAGCAACCCTCATCTCCACCTTCCCCGATCTCCATATTAGTTCCCCTCCATCTCTAACTTCTTTCTTCCTGAGGACGGGTAGAATTATGAAGTTGGGTGTGGGTGTGGGTGGTAAATAATCCTTCCCCACCACCTCAACTCTAACCTTTCCCTTTCATTTTCATCCTCAAACACTTCTTCTCCTTTTCCTTCTTTTATTTGCATCTATCCTATTTTCTATTTTCTTTTAAAAAATTTATGTGAGTTGTGACCATTACCTAGTCAGACACTTTGATGTATGTTTAAAATGGAAAATATATGAATGAAATGTCCCTTTTTATCTTGTTCTTAAGCTAACCTGTGTAAAAGGAGGTTTTAAGGAATAAACATGTTTTGAACAGTTCTGGGCCCCAATGACAACAATTGAACATCCCTCCCCCTTGGAAGTGATGATAAGCATATGGAATCTAAAAGGTCAAGCCACATGTGCCTCAAACATGACATGCACCAATATTCGTGAACACTTCTTTACCCTATATATTAACTAAAGCAATTGATATAATATGATAATGTGACTCCAATGTAGCAATAAAAGGAAGAAGCACAAGTCAGCCTCTTTACCCCCACTGTTCCTCCATCACCTCTTACCTCTTCATCATCCATTCATAAAAGAAAAAAAGAATTATGATCATATGCCAAACCCTAAGACCAGTGTGGCATCCCCTTCCATAAAAACTCTCTCTTATTGATTTTCATCGACAAGCATGCATGAATAAAAGAGGCCAATGAGCCCAAATGAAAACATGTGCTCAATGTAACTGTAAACAAATAAAAAGTCTCAAGTCGAATAGAGAAGAGAGGGAAAAAATAATTGAATCCAAATAGGATCTCAAGTCAAATAGAGGAGATATCATGGAATCAGGTTCATTCTATGCCCCCTTTTGTCTAGTTTTCATACCTAAGGGACTTATCAAAAATTCTCCCCCAATCAACCAATTAGCCCTGACTTGTGCTTACTTCTACTTGCACAGACAGATCAGGAGTATTATTGATATGAAGAAAGATTCTTGCAGGTGTTGGGGTCTAGCAATTAGAAGAACAAGCCCCAGTTGGGGGATACCCAAATGTGACTATGTGACCCCCAAGGATTAGGGTCACTTGATCATGATTGGTGGGAAGGAGACTTCAAGGTTTGCTTGGTTGGGAGAGGAAGGCCTGGAACCTAGTATGAATTGTTGATATCCTTTTTATTTTTCTTTACTCGGGATGAACGAAGGATTAAGTCTAGGGTAGTTTGATGAGTATAATTTTACCCATTTTACATCTTTTTTTTATTTTTAGGGGATGTTGTGTCTCTATTTTATAGTTTTAGCTTTATATTCACTTAAATGCAATTATTTTCCCTTTTTCATATTTTAATGTATTTTCATATGAATTTCATGAAGAATTAGCCAAATTTGCACCTTGACACTTAGATAGACAATTGGGCCCTCACGATGTTACACCTCAAGGGAAGGAAGACCTAGAATATTTCTATACAACCACCTTCCAACCACCCAGTCAAGCGAGCAACTCTGGAAATCGCCTGACTCGAGCCTCTCTCCAACCAGTCCTCCCAATTTTGATGACATGAATCCTGCTCTCAGCATCCAACCATTTTGGTTCGTCCATGCTGGCTCTCCAGAGGACCAAACATGAGGTGCAAATTGAGCAACCCATGTGAGTCGCATGTTGGACCGAGTACGGGCCATGCAAACAGATGCCTTCGACTATAAGCATTCAACTTTGGGGTTTTAGAGGTGAGGAATGCATCTATAAAAGGGACCCTCATCATTCATTCAAGGGGTCTCTAATCAGTTATTAGAAGCCACATTATGCAGTACAAACCCTAGCGAGGAGAGAGGAGGCGGAAGTCACAGTGAAGCGATTGGTCTTCCTACATCGAGCGTCATGGCCTTCTCCATCGTTTCTACTATCTCTTTGTTGTTGTCCCTTGCCATGAGCGATTAGATGCTTGTTTTGGGGCATGGGGCTAGCCCCAATCGCCTATATTTTATCTTAGCTTGTATCTAAACTCCATAATTTTTTTTCTAAATAATGTATCATTATGTTCAATGCCTTGCTTTGTAAATTGATGACTTGTTATGCATAGTAATTGTAATCATGGATATGCAGATATCTGTGAGCATGATTAGAACACCATAATGATCTTATTATCCCCCTAAGTTGTTATCAAGGGATAGTGGGGTGGTTCGACTTTGATATGATACGGGTTGAGGATGGTCGGTCATAAGTAAAGGAGTTTAGTAGTATAGGCAAGGGACTTGGGTGTCGAGGAAGGTCAGTTCCAAGGGAGTATGTATTTGTTGATGCCTTGTATCCATTCAGGGTGCAATAGCTAAGCCTCGATTTAGCAACAATTATTGGAGAGTTAGATTTTGTTATGATAATTGTGTAGGCTCGGGTAGCAAAACCCCATGCCCTAGTGCTCTTTATGACATGTTATTTACTTCTTTAATCTCTATTTCTTTTGGAAACATCTTAGTTTAATTAATGTTTCAACTACTCAGTGATAAATAATACTCTTACTACTTCTAAATATGTTTAATTATTTAAAAAGTTTGTTCTTTGGGTTCGATCCTTATGTATACTCCAATAAATATTCCACTCATGTGGAGTTGGGAATTTGTGCATTGCTTTTGGTTAACCTAGGAGATTATTCTTTTAAGGTTTTTCTTAGTGTAACATTTGTAGCCCCATCAGAACTCAATATAAGGATACACAAAGAGAGATGAATGACTACAAGATATGATCTCCTCATCTCTCTTAGATTTTTACACAGAATCATAAAAAGAGTGGAGAATTTCTAACGACACTTTTTCAAATTAGCCATCTAATTAAGATTTAGTTAGATTATTGCATTCCTAGTAGATTGATCATTGCCTACGCTTGATCAATGGAGTTAGTATGATGTTGTAAACCTAACGAGAAACTCAAATGATGAATTTATTTTGAAAAATTATGGTTTGATAATTGTAAATACTAGTTGCCAAAAATAGGTTTTGCGAGCATATGAATACATAATTTGATAAATACAGTGGTGTAGTAAATGATATCACTACTACAGAAATGGCTTATAATGTCACTTTTACATGCGTCGGTTGTATAAATACATCGACACCTAAACTATACAACGTCGGTTGATAACATAAATCGACATCAATCTATGAAGGGAGACCAGATACAGGTATCATTTTTATTCAGTGTCAGTTACTTAATAAAAAACCGATGCCTAAAATTAACCGCCAAATCCAAAATTTCCAGTGAAAAAAATTCCTCCAAAATTTAACATATGGCGTCGATTGATAAATAATACACCAACGACTAAAGGTTATTCGCGAGATAAAAATTCGGCACATTTTGGACGTCGGTTTTACTACAATGACCGACGCTTACGAGTTTTCCCATGGTGTTCTCGGGGAATTTTTCACACCCTTTAAGCGTCGGTTTTCAGAAGACACCGACGACTATGGTCATTAATCGAGAACAATTTTTTTAATCGGCATATGTATATAGACGTCGGTTGTTTTGTAGTTAAAACCGACAACTATAATTGAGAATAGGTGTCGGTTTTTTTAGAGAACCGACACCTTTAATTTTATGTGTCGTTTTGTTTGAATAACCGACGCCTATGGTACAGTTAATAGCCCCGCGAAATAGAGAACTTTTCCCCATTGTATCTATTTCATTGCGATCCTCTACTAGGTCTGGCAATTGTTGCCGTCGGTGCTCCCTGCCGTCGTTTCCCCCACCGCCGTTGCTCCCCCGCGCCGCCACCACTCCTGGTCGACACTCCTGTTGCTCCCCCGCGCCACCACCACTGCTGCTCTCCTCTCCTCGCCGCCGCTCCTCTCCTCTCCGCCGCCCCCTCCGGTGGCTAGCTACTTTGGTGCTCTCCTTGCCGGCGTTGGCTGCCTGCTGCTAGGTCTCTGCTTCGGTCGTTGCTCTCCAGGTCGGGCCTTCTTCCTCTGCCCTCAAGGTATACCCTTCCAGCTTCTTCCTCCTTCCTTCCTCTGCCTAGGCGGCGCCTAGCGGCCCTACAGGCGTTCACCTAGGGTCCCAAGCCCAGGTGCCCAACCTAGTTAGGCCTCTGGGCGGATGCTTGGGCGGTGCCAAGGCACGCCTAGGCTGTTGTTGGGCATTTTTTATTTTTTTTATTAAGTTATTTACTTATTTGTGTTTATTTATGTACTGATTTTGTTATGATTTAATCATCTACTTAATGAAATTTATTTATCAAATGATTTAACTTTATTTTTCAATTGATCTGTATGTATTCATCTAATGTTTGTATTTATTTATGTACTGATTCAGCAATTAATTGATCATCTACTGATTTATATTAGTTTATCAATAGATTTGTATTTATTCATCTACTTATTTGTATTTTTTTGTCTACTGTTTTTATTTAGTTATCTAATCATTTGAAGGGGTTGATATGTATATATGTATATAACATTATTTATACAAAAATTTGTAGGGGTTGAAGCCATGCCATCTAAAAAGTAAAGAATATGTTGTTGTAGAGGCGTCGGCTTACCCATCCCTACCAGGGGAAATGTTTCACGGGTCTCCATTACCAGCTGGTTGGATTCATGTGAGCGTGGTACATATATTCTCCAAGTGGATGGATCTTCCATTGCCATATGCCCACCCAGATTGTGAAACACTTGATGAGGCAGAAGGCGGAGTGATATTGTGGCTAAAAGCGGATGTCCTCTTTACTGAAACTGTATGGTAAATTTACATTACATTAAATTGTTAGTGTGTGTATATGATGTCAGTTGATCTGAAATTATATATATACAGGTTAAAAAGAAGACACCCACATCATCTAGGCCTCCACTTCCACCTCCTACATTACCCAGTTGGGTTCCACATGACCTACATGTCCCGTTAGGTCCTAACTATAGGGGTATGGCAATATGGTTAGGCAAACATGATATAAATTGCCCTATAACTGTTCTATAGATTTAGATGTTGCAGGTTAATCATACAAAAGCAAACTATTTATACAAGATATTTTGGAGTTGTTTCGATATGATTGTCTAAATACATCTGTGATAGAGCTATGGATAAGGTGAGATCTTCTTTATACATCCATATACGTTGTGTAGGATCTGGTGATCTGGTTTCTTACTTATTAATGCATGCATAATTAATACATATTTTGCAGCTACTTAGACAAGATATGTGCAGATTTTGCATTCGAACATGTAGGATTTTTTATTCCATCTTTGATTAGTCTAGTAGCTAAAGACCCTCCGTCAGTTCAACAATACAACTGTGAGGCTTTTACAAATTTTTCTCAAAATAAGAAGACGGTGATATAATTGTGGATTTTGAGTTATTAATTTTACTCCATTCAATGTAGAGTAAGTTTACTTTGCTTATTATAATTTGGACTTAAGAAAATTACATTTTTATTGTGGATTTTGAGTTATTAATTTTTAACTTTTTACCTCTAGTGGTATGCAGTGGTAGTTACTAGTTATTGTCCCCGAGACGTTCACTGTCTATTATCTAGATCCTAAGGGGAGTAAATTGAATTCAAAATATGGACACATAATGAAAATGGCATTATTCCGGTGAGAAATATTTCATTTTCATATCCGTTAACATATGTTATTACATTACTATTTAATTATGCAATGTACTGTGTTACATTAACATGTAGGGGTTTAGATGAGTTCAAAAAGGCTGGAGGAAAGGTCCCCACAAAAAAGAACCAACCAATAATTTGGAAGAACGTGAAAGTAAGTTCCCGACTGCAATATATGTATATATTATTTATGTGAACAGTGCTTAATTAGTTGTATATTTTAATATTTTGTATGTTTGAATTTATAGTGTGCTACACAAGACAACGAATGGGCATGTGCATACTATGTGATGCGATTTATGCACATGATTATCAAATATGTCGTAGTGGACATCGATACTATTCCTGAGGTATTATATAGTCTCATTAGATAATATGAAATATATCAATCTTATTTATAGCTCATTAATTATATATATACATCAATCACTTTACAGGTGTTTAAAACTGACCACACTATAGGAAATGCCTTACCAGATGTACATGCTCCCTATACGACGGGAGAATTAAATGAAGTAAGAGAAGAATGGGCAACAGCCATACAAGTAGTGGGGGTTTTAACATATAATTGGGATGTTGACAGAGAATAATGACTAAAGAATGATATTTTGTAAATGAATTTCTGAATTATAATATATGTGTGAATGTTTCTACATGTCTGGATATTTCTACATGTGTTTGAGTGAAAATGAATGACACTGTTGGTTGCTATATGAATGTTTCTATATGTGTGAATGTGAAAATGAATAGAACTACATATTGCTAGCTACATGCATGTTTCTAAATGTGTGAAAATCAAATGGAACTGCAGGTTGCATTGCTAAATGTGTGAATATTTTTGTTGTTCATTTTGTAGGTTTGTGGCCTATTGTTGGCTGATATCAATGGATGTCATAAAACCTGCAGTTCATAACTGAACTGCAGGTTTCTCATCCTGTGACCAGCCATACAGCAGGTCTGCAGACTGACAGAAAAAAAAAAACAAAAAATAGGCGTCGGTTATTTGTATAAAACTGATGCCACACAGTTACAGTGTCGGTTTCTACTCATAACCAACGTCTATTTCCTTAACACTACGGTCGTGCTGGCCAGCACGGCCGTGGCAGCAGACCAGACACCACAGATGTGCTGGGAGTGATATGGTGTCGGTTACAGTGTCAGTTTCTACTCGTAACCGACGTCTATTTCCTTAACACCACGGCCGTGTTGACCAGTACAGCCGTGGCAGCGGACCAGACACCACGGCCGTGCTGGGAGTTATATGATGTCGGTTTCTTATCTAATAACCGACGCTGATAGTGCCCAAATTGGCGCCCTTTCTGTGGCACGAAGGTATATGGTGTTGGTTTCTTATCTAATAACTAACGCCTATAGTCCCCTGTTGGCGCATTTTCGATGGCGCGCGAAGGGTTTTGGCGTCGGTTTTTGAACCGACGCATAACGGTTGGGCTTTTAGCGTGGCCCACATAGGTGTCACTTAGAAACTGACACTAAAGGTCGATTATGTACTAGTGTATTTAGTAATTAATTTACAACTATGATTTACCAAAAATTTGGACATGATTTAAAAAACTCAAATGTAAGTGTTATTGCAAAATATTAGAATTTTTGAATTTTTTTGACTTGTTTGTCTACGAGTTTCTCCAGGAAAAACTTAGTTGACCATGCATTCTAGATGAAATAATGGATGCTAGTGTTTTAACTTTATATTTTAATTGGTACACACTAACAATCTGAAATTTTAACTATAACTTTGAAAGTCCATTTTAGATGTGAGATAAAATTTTCATAACTTTAGGATTATTGTATACAGATTTAGAGAGTGGTATTGGTCGAATTTCATATCAGTGACAACTTAGCCAACCATCCAGTTTGAATAAATAAAAAATGCAATGAAGGGCTTGTTTTCCATTATTACAAGAACCTTTATTGATCTATGTGATCAACCTAACTCCCTAGTAGCTTCTATTATTCATGGTTATTGGCCAAGAAACAAAAGTTCAGAGGGAGAGAATAGCTAGGGTTTTGAGAGGAGAAAGTTGTGGAGTTGAAGATCTAGGGTTTCATCTTCCTAGAAATGATAAGTTGGTCCTTTTTAGATATCTTTTTTTTGTGTTCCTCTCTCACATGTAAATATTTTGTCCCTACTCTAATCTTAACCAAGGATATAGAAAATCACCATATATTCTTTTTCTTTCTCTCCTATTCTCCTTTTCTAGTGTTCCCAGTTGAGAGGAAGAAGAAATAGATTCAATTGCTAGAACTTTTATGGAATTCTAAAAGTTCATATTGTCTGGGACCTCTTAAGCTTATTGGAACATGTAGCAAGTGTTTATATTTCTTTTAAGCTCTATAATTATGTTGAAATCCTAATTATATCGGGCTAAAATAATCACATCATTACTAGTAATTTTATGCAATTGGGTAACCAAGTGGGAAGATTTTAGGGAATCAAGTGCTACTAATTTGGATTCTTCTCTAAATTTTGTATTTAGCTAGTTCCAAATCTATTGATATAAGTTCATGGAAAGTCTTATGGATACATAACTTTATTGTTCTATACCAATTTTGCTTAAAAATCAACTCAATGGGTGATATTCTTGGAAATTTAGTTCACATATATGTAATCATATTTGAACTCGATAAGCATTAGTTTCTCAACTGAAATTTCAAATCCTTACTTAAATTCAATATGCTATGTTCATGAGGATTAGTATATGAGAGTTTGATGGGGAGTAAACCCATGTTTAGGGTTAATGTTGAGGGATTAACTCAAATGAGCTAATAAATTGATGTATACCTCTAATTTATGAATGAATTGTGTGGAAATGGAAGCTAGGGTTTTCATGTATCATTGATATTACTGAAGTTCTGAAAACCCTATAAATTCAATATGAAGATGAGTATGAGAGATAAATACTAAGGTTGTATATAATCTTGAAAATGTGTTGAAATGTTCAATAATAGGTATATTTACTTCATCAAAGATGATAAATCTTATTAAGATGGTTTAAGCCTAATGTATTTAATTATAGTATAATTTATCAAATAATGAGTAAACCCTACACGAATATTAGTTTTTTGTACAAGTTACATAAGTATAAATTGAAATGATGACCAATGACTGAGGATTTAGAAAAATAACCCTAATCTATTTTACTTCTTAAATGAAGTGTTTGATAATAAAGAATAGGATAGCTTTTAATAACTGAATTGCCATTGCGAATTTAGTAATATGGTATAACTTACAAAACAAAAAGATTGGGAATGGAAAAGGGTCAATTGAGTTGGCACGATGAGTAATGGATAAGTGATAATGAAATGCGTAGGAGGAAACTTTTAAATGGTTTGTATTAAGTATATTCGAATTAACATGAATAGAGGGAAATGCACTTAGATCATATTAAGAAGAATTGAATGATTAATATATATATATATATATATATATATATATATAGTGAATAGAGAGTGATGAATTCTAAGAATGGTAGTGAACAGGAAATGAATAAATGAAGAATAATGCATCTATACTGAAAATAAAAAACAAGGAGTTAATGGATGGATCTAAGAACCTAGCTCTACCTTAATATTATGAGCAATGTGATAATAATGAATAATGTTCTAAATTGAGGAATTATGGCATGTACATAAGTACATTCTAATTAAATAATAAGATGAAGTACAAGGATGCAATTTTATTTATAAGAATGATCATTTGGATTTTGATTGCATGTAGAACACTTATATTCTGAGAATAGTCTAATTTGATGGATTTAAAATGAGATTACAATGTGATGGAAAGTAACCCTATCTGATCATGGTAAATAGTAAATGAGGAGTACTTAGTTTCTTATGAACATTTATGCTTGATATTTGTTCATACATATAGAAATCAAATAGAATACATATATGATGCATGATTAACCTATTCTGGGTATGATGAATGACACCAGATGTCTATATTTTTCATATATATATAGAAATCAAATAGAATACATATATGATGCATGATTAACCTTTTCTGGGTATGATGAATGACACCAGATGTCTATATTTTTTATCGTTTGTAGTTCTAATGTCTAAGTGGATATTTTATGAGAATTATGCTATAGGATGAACTAATAAGAAATATGTTGAGATTAAACTAACATGATTTGATTACTTTTGAGAAACATATTTAAGGTAAAATGTTGGATAATAAGATTATTTCATGGGTTGAAAACCCCCTAATGGTGTCTTCTATGATATGATGTGGAAATGGAAAGAATCATATGCGTTGCAAATTTATAGATTCTTCTGCTTCTTATTTTATTCATTGTCTTTCTTGAAAAGCCTAATATGGCTCTTGTCATTCTAGTTGTGCAAGAATATACATATATGATAAATGGTGATTTGAAATTTCTTTAAGATGGGTAAAAATGATTAATAACAAGTGAAATGATGATGCATCTATTTAGGTGACATAAACACTGTGAGTTTCCCCAAAGTTCAATATTGGGGAAATGAAACTGATCACCTAGTGTAATCAGAGTATTATGAGAAGGAAATTTGGAGTGTGGATTAAGACCTTGAAGCTAGACCACTAGGATTTAGGGATGAGTCATATGGTGTGATTATGACCCTAAATCCTCTCATGTGAAAGTCTATGTTCATGATGAATACACTCTAATGAAATGGAAACTAAAAAAACATATGATATATGAGTATATGTGATATATTATTTTGTTAGTTCATATCTCGTGTACCTAATATGAACACGTGAGCCTCTTTAGGAAATCGTATGACGGACCAAGATCTATTGTTGATATTTTAGGGTTGCTGGTTAAACCCTAGGATAGTGATAGTCAGTTCGTGACATGAGAATTGGGAATAATTATTTCTACTTGGTGAGGTATGAATAAAGTATCTTCAAGGCAAATGAATAAAAGATAACAATTTGTGTTGAATTTGAAATGAATGTTTTTTATATTTTTATAGCTTACATATATGTGTGCTTGAATATGCTTCTTATCAATATAAATAATTTATTATTCTATTTAAATATAATCAGTTGACTTATTCCTATCTTCCTAGTATAGAATTTGATTTGAAGCTTTTCATTTAGCTTCTGATCGATTTGATATTTATTCTTGATATGATTTGGACTTGGTTGTTATTGGAAAAGATTTGTGGACATCCTCCTGTGAACTCTAGTTTCAAGACTGTAGGATACAATCTTGGTCTAGTTGGTGGAGTGTCACAATCATAGTGTTGTTATTGTTGCTAAATTAGGATTGCTTAGATTTTGACTTGCTACTCCTACAATAATATTGTCGCTCTGAAGTAAATAACATATCCTAATCTATTGATTTAAGATTGGACAAAATGAATATGTTGTTGATTGATTAAGTAATTGTTATAAATTGAATGTGCTAAATACAAAAATTATATATTAGATTTGGTGATATATGTAGGTTCTTTTAAGTTCATCATACTTAATGTGATGTTGATGTATGTTCTCAGCTTGAGTGGGAGGTATCCTCTCACTAGGGCTCAATATGAGTCTCATGAGGTTGTTTCACATGTTTTTAGGCATAATGTTATCCAGTAGAGAGGACTCAAATTATATAGATGTAAATAGAATAATCTAGATTAGAATGGCCATGTACTCTCTCTTCTCGGGATGGGTAGTATATTGAGTTTATCCTTTCATGTATATGTGAATGATGTAAACTAAACTGCAACCAAAGAGATTTGATTTTGATTTTAGTGGAGTTGAATTAATTTTGATAATGTAACCTTATTTTAAAATTTTCAATGAGAATTAAAAAGGAAAATTTTATATGATTTTTTTCATATATATGGTTTTAATCTTTTCCGATAAGAATTATATGTTTTTCTTATAATTTGTGTTTAGGTTTTGGGTTTTTCTATAATGGTCGACATTAATGCTGATCAAAAGAAAGGTCATGATAGGTCAAATCTCTTAAACTTGCATAGGAGACGTTCTTGGTCCCATCATCTTGGTTATCCTCCCTTCATGAGTGTAGATGCACTGGTCAACACCATGGCCTCCTTCTTCGTATGTAATGCACTTCGTGGAAGTTTCAACATTGTTCTTCCCCTAGTTCCCAAAATCCTTCATATGGCAAACACAAATGGTTATTCTTAAAATCTTGGTAGTGAGAGATTCTAGGGCCTTGGATTCAGTATTCATACCCACAATTGAGACATTACTTTTTGGTCCTCTTTCATAGTATAGTCTAGCATGTAGAGCAACCATATTATCAATTATTGTCATTCAATTATTTTGGTTCTTTCCCAGGAGATCACTTCTAGAAGTGATGTCGAGTGAAGTCCTTGTATTAGTTTTAAGTCCATCATAAAAGGTGGTTACAAGACATCCCTTATCGTAAATGCAATGAGGGCAGTCCCTCCTAGAATCGTTGCCCAGCTTCATAAATATTCTCACTGAGATTCTATCTGAAATGAGTGACTTGTGTCTTTCTGCAAGGTCTTTTCCAACAAATAGAACTTGGTAACTAAAGCATCACCAAGAGGTCCCCATCCATTTATATCTATCCTTCAAGGAGAGGTACATGATATGGCATTGCCCCTCAGAGAGAAATTGAATCCTTCATAATAAATTAGATCTTATGCTACTTTGTTCACCTCCAATGTGTCACATAGGTTCTTGAAACCATCAAGATGGTGTTAGTAATTCTCATCTAGAGAGTTCCCACCAAAAGTCCTTCCTTGTATCATAGAAATGAGTAAGGGCTTCAACTCAAAGTTGGTGGCACTGAACCTTAGTATGATAAAGGGTTGCCTTGACTCATTGGAATGAGTGGCCGAAAACGATCTAAGAAATGGGCCTCCATGTTCTTCATATCCAACCTCATTTTGTGGACTTGGAAGAACATGAGGGTTAGGTCCTTATCCTTTAGTAAATTGTTATTCATATTCATCATTGTGATATTTCTAGTGATCTTCATGGTGTTTCTTAGCATTCTTATCCATGTTATGAACAACTCTCCTCTAAGGAGGCATGTCTCCTATAATGAAAAGGGGAGTTGGGATCCAATTTACACTAAACATCATAAAACAAATCATGCAATCAAGGTAAGAAACTAGACATGCTACAAGAAGTATTCAAGATGAAAAGAGTTAAGGAATAAAGAATGTGCACTTAAGTCTATTACTAGATTCGAGGCACTAGCGTAACCTAGGTAGACTTTGGGTTCTTAACAGTGTCAGTTTTCCTTGTCCATGGAAACAATGCAATAGTTGATTGCATTATATTTCACATACAAAAAGGAGTTGATCTAGAGTACCTAGACTTCATATTTATAACCTAATGCATAGAAACCCACAACAATAACAATGGGGCCTTGTGTAGTAAACGGGGTCGATTTTAGGAACAAGGGTGGAAAGTGTCAAGAATCTATATCCTTGGCTATGTTAAGATAACCAAAACAAGATTAGTGTTCCTTATAGTAAAAATAACAAAAAAAACAAATAAAAGCAAGAATTATAAGACAATACAAAAATGAACAAGAATCTTTAAATGTGAGTTGAATATATGGATGAATGTGAACTTGGATTGGGTTTCACCAGAAAAGATTTCTCATCAACATGCAAATCCCATACCCATTGTATACCATTAGCAAGTTTCCAACTATCATCATTAGTGTTTATATCCTCCTCTCTAAAGCTTAGGATAGATCTAGATCATAAGATTTTCTCTCTCAATATGGCAACAAACAATCAACATAAAACAATATGATTAGTAGATTTAGCATTGCAACATTCTCATACATTCACTACTCTATAACTCTTATATAAAGGTTAACGCTACTCTCTCAAGGCATTAACAATAAAGTAACACAATATGGTAGCTAATCATGTAAGTGAAGCATTAAGAACAAGATTATCGAGACAATTATTTCCAAGAGTATATACATCAATGGATATAAGTATTTACATGTTGGGAGAGCCTTTGTGGCTACTCCTAACCCATGATAATGGCTTAGCCACACATGATAGTGAGGGACATTGTGGAATTACAAATGGAAAAATTCATGAATCACGATGAAGAGAAATGAGGTGATGAGAATAAACATTGGGAGAGTAGAAGGAAGAAGACTCAAATATAGTAACTACAAGAAAGGTACTGAAGTTCAGATTAGACCTTCTCAACGCTGGAATTTGTGATGGCAAGGTAGATGGTGGACGTCAACTCCTTCTTACTTCCTCTCTCAAAGAGGGGACTCAAGAACTACATTGGAAGGTGAAGTTGTGTTGGAATATTGGACTCTCATCATTGGTTTCTATAGACTGATGGATCCTCAAACTCTCTTACAAAGGTTGATGGTGAGTGGAGGTGGTAGCAACGCTTCATCCTCAAGGTGAAAAATGAGCAAAACCTTATGCATAGCATGACGGGTGCTATTTGTACACTCTAGTGTGGGACTCAAAACTCTCATGGATGAGCTTGACGTGCACCCCAAGTCCTCCTAACACATGCCTTGGGGCACAAGATCAACTAACATGGTGGTGGTCATACGCAGTACTTCCTTCAGTAGGTAAGCTTACTGCAAAAACTTTCAGTTGATATGCCCTTCCAAACCTACAGTTGATATGTCCCACCAAACCTTCATTTGGCATGTGCAAATGCATCATCAAAAGAGGAAGATTTGTTGAACCTTTGATTAATGGATGCTAATTTTGGGAAATTTTGCGCTTTGAAATAAATTGTCTATTTTTCTGCAAAAGACACAATAATTCAAGTAAAAACTCTAATTGACTACAAAAAGGGAAACTAAGATAATTAGCTCTACAACAAGAGAATAATGAAAAAATGCACCTTCATAGAGAGAAAAAACATGTAAATAAAATGGATAAATATGCATTTATAAAATTCCACAAACTTATTTGGTGCTAGTCCCGAGCAACACAAAATCATAGACACTCACCAATTTTGCTAACATCTTGTTCACCTCACTCACATAGCCTATTTTATTCTCACCACCTTTCTAGGACAAGTACCCTGATTTCCTAGAACAACATAAACACAATTTGCTAACATTCCTTACTCAAATTTGCTTCACAACTTGCTTTTGTTTCAAAAACTTGCAAGGAATTAGAAGTTATATCCCTTCAATCATTAGTGCTTCACTGTATCCTTATGAAAAAATTGCATAAGATCACGGTTCAAGGATTTAATGGGGTTATGTCGATTCCCCTTGGCATAAAAAGTGGAGTGAAGGGGGATATGGAAGGAAATGGCCTCTCCTCTATTTGACTTGAAACATTTATATTTCTTTGTTTGTAGTTACGTTGACTACATGTTTTGGTGTGCTCGTTTGGCATCTTTTCTTGATGGTATGCCTATTTTATATTTGCGATGGGTATAGAAGAAGAGAAAGAGGTAGGATAAGCAGGTGTGCCACCCTAAACTTAGAGTTTGGAACATTTGCTAGACCTTTTGATTTTTTTCCTTTTTGGAAAATGGAGAGTAAAGAAGGTGGGAGAAGAAGTGTGAAAGAGACTAGTCTTGTTCTTTTATCGCTTTTTGAAATTTTAGTCCCTTGAGTGTATTACTCATCATCAATTTAGACCATTCTAAAATAAGTAAAAATGATCACAACTTCATAAGTTAATTCTACATTTCTCACAAACACACTATGTTTTGGTTCCTATCTACCCTTTTTAGGCTTGCAAACTTTTTCGAGAATAGTGCTAATTGAAATTCTAGATAAATTTCAAAGGATTCACTTCAATTAAGAAGGAATATGGACTACATGAACATCAATAAAATGTAGGTAAGGGCCATATCGTATACAAGAAAAAAGCAACAAAAATAATTAACTAGTGCAAGATACATGGAGAAAGCAAAAGAAAATGCTAGAAAAGAGAGAAGATAGAGATGGTGGAAATGGAAAGTACCACCCACCCCCACCCTAAACATAAAAATTTTCTCATCCTGAGAAAATCTCAAGTCTAAGAAGGAGGGATGAAGATCACTGGGGTGTGGGGATGAGAAGAGAAGAGTTGGGTTGCCTCCCAAAAAGTGCCATATTTAATTTTGGAGGTCTGATGCCTGTGATCAAGTCGTAGACAATGGAGGTGTTGAAGGAAATACAATTTCGGTTGGTGGAAGCCTCACACCATGTCGTAAGAAGTTGGCAATGGTAAGATAGAGTGTAATCCTATGAATATTCGTAGTGAATTCACCTTCAAATTTATCCCAAAGGATGAACTCTCCATTGGGGTGAGCATGCTTCAAAGGTATGATTGATACCATTTGGATTGTATCCTCCCCATAAAAAGTTGTAGGCAGGAGTTGTAGACAAGTACTTGGTCTCCCACTTGAATGTCCTTCCTTCTCAAGTGTCCATCATGCCACATCTTGGTGTGATCCTTGTAGATTGTGGCACTCTCATAGGAAGTCATGCAGAATTCCTCTAACTCCTAAAGTTGGAGAGATTGTTATTCGCTAGCCACTAATAATTCAAAGTTGACCTTCTGAATGGCCCAAATAGCTTTGTGTTCCATTTCCACAACTAAGTGGCAAGACTTCCCATAGATAACACAAAAGGGTGTAGTCCCCAAAGGTGTTTTGAAATTGTGTTGTATACCCACAAGGCATCATCGAGCTTCAAGCCCCAATCTTTCCTTGTACGGTTCACTACCTTCTGTATAATAGACTTTATATGGCGATCTGAGACTTTGATCTAATTGGAAGTTTGTGTGTGGTAAGGAGAAGCAACCTGGTGACAGACCCCATAATTTCTGCAGTAAGGCTTTGAAATTCTTTTCTATGAAGTGTGATCAACCATATGAGATTATGGTGTGGGGAACTCGAAAATGGGGGGAAATGGTATCTTTGAAGATTTTGATCACATTTTTGGAATCACATGTCTTTGTCAGGATAATTATAGACACTATCCATATATCCACATATTTGAATGCTATGAGGATGTATTCAAATCCATAAGAATAGGGGAAGGGGCCCATATAATCTATCCCCCATATATCAAATATTTTGAGTTCATACCATGTGTTCATTGTCATCTGGTCTCTCTTAGAAATACTACCCGATCATTGACATTGACCACAAGAAAGGATGTATTCATATGCATCCTCAAACATGGAGGGCCAGTAACAATCATACTAGAGTATTTTTAGAGCGGTCTTTTGAGAGCTCATGTGCCCCCTGTGGGGTAGAATAACATTGTGCACAGATTTCAAGTGCTTCTTCCTCTATAACACGTCTTTGGAAGAGGTCGTAGGCACAAAGTTTGAAGAGGTATGGGTCATCCTATTAGAAGTTTTTCATATCATGCAAGAATTTTGACTTTGTGTGTCCCTTATATTCTGGATGCAAGATATTGGGTGTCAAATAGTTCACAGTAGTCAGTTATCCAAGGGAATTGTGACTCCAATTTGAGAAACTAATAATCAAGCAAGGAGTCGTTGATGGGAAGACCATCATCATGATGGTGACTATGGTTCCTGAGATGTTCTGTGACAACATTTTTGGACCCTTTTTTTGTCCCAGATTTTGAGTTCAAACTCTTGAAGTAACAACAACCATCAAATAAGTCTAGGTTTGGCGTCCTTCTTGGACATAAAATATCGACTGGTTATGTGATCCATGTTAACAATTACTTTGGATCCCACAGAATATGAGTGAAACTTGTCAAAAGCATGAACTATCACCAATAGTTCTTTTTTGTGGCGGTGTAGTTATTTTAGCATCATTGAGGGTTTCTAAAGTGTAATATATGACATGATGATTTTTGTCATTTGTTTGGCCAAGAATGGTGCCAACAACATAGTCACTGGCATCATACATGACTTCAAAGGGAAGCGACCACTTGAGGATACAAATGATTGGAGCAGAAGTAAGAGCTGACTTTAAGTTGTTGAAACTTGTGAGGCGAGCTTGCTCGAATGAAAAATGTGTATCATTTTGGAGAAGGTTTATAAGGGGGTTTGCAATTTTTGAGAAATCATGAAGGAAGTGGTGGTAGAATCTAGCATGCCCTAAGAAGGCATGAATGTCTCAAATAGAAGAGGGGGGGTCAAGCTTGGTGATGACTTCAAGCTTTGCACTATCTACTTCAATACCTTTGTTGCTTATCCTATGGCCAAGTACAATTCCTTATTTGAACATGAAGTTCCCAATTCTGAATCAAGTGTGACTCTTCGCACTTATCAAGGACTAAGGAAAGATTGTGCAAGAATGTGTTGAAAGATTCTACATAGATAGAGAAATCATCGAACACCTCCTTGAAGATTTTTTTCAGCCTGACGAAGATCGTATCGATGCACCTTTAGAAGGCGGCATGGGTGTTGTAGAGGTCAAACAACATTCTTTCAAAAGCATGGGTGCCAAAGGGACAAAGAAAATCATCTTCTCTTGGTCATCAAGATGGATGTGGATATGGTAGAATCCTGAGTAACCATCCAAGTAGTAGAAGTACTCTACATGGGGAAGGCACTCCTCAACATAAGTAAGGTAGGGAAGAGGGAAGTGATCCTTTCTGGTGGCCTTGTTTAGATTCAGATAGTTGATGCACATTCTCCACATAGAGATAGTGCAAGTTGGAATGAGTTCATCATTGTCATTTTTTATTACGTTGGTGCCTCCTTTCTTAGGAACAACTTGAACAAGGCCTACCCATGGTGAATCAGATATTGGGTAGATAACCCTAGCAGTAAGGAGCTTGATTACTTCCAAGTGGACCACTTCCTTCATGTTAGGTTTTTGTAACACCCCTGACTTGGGTTATGGCCTAACCCTAGATGTTTTGCTTAAGTAAGCTGCTTACAATTTGTTCTTATCTTTTGGGAAAAGCAATTAAGGCCTTTGTGAAGCTTATTCTCAATATTTAGCTTATATGCAAACTATGTGTGCATTAAATGATAATCTAAGTGAAAAGTAAAATTTACCCAAGATAAGGGTCATGTTGCAAATGTTAAATGTTGAATATATTCTAAGTGTTTTATATGTTTTGAAAGAGAATATGATGCTAAGTGGTGGCTTGTGCAAAGCCTAAACCCTAAGTGAGAACTTGTGTAAAATGCTAAGTGCTTGGTGCATCAATTGTGGTACAATTTGCAATATGTACAAAATGTAGGGCTAATGTGTAATTTATCACTTCTACATTGTTTTTACTCTTACTTAGTGTTACCTAGAGGAAAGATAAAGAAGGAGGCAATATGTTTGAAGCATCTTGGAGTGTTAGTACTCTTAATAATGAAGAAAATAATAAAAGGCATAAGTTGAAGTCATACATATGAGCCATATTGGTTGAGGGCTAAGGTAAGGAGCCCTTATCGGCCATAGGGCCATAAGGAGGGCATCCTATTGGTTTTTTGGAGCCTTGGTTTGTCCCATGATGGGAAAGGCACTTCAAGGGAGAATAAGGCATTGATTTTTTTTGCCTTGGAAATGATGGAGTGGAATATAATAATAATAAGTTAGTGGAAGAGAGATTGCCCTTGGAGGCAACTCAAGGGCTGCCCCTTTATATTTTCTTTATCCTTTTTGCATGGAAAATAATAGTGGCATGCATGCAAGAGCATGTGTCGACCTTGCATGGCTAGGTGGCATGGAGCACCTTAAGTAAGTGACACATATGACTCTCTTTTCAATGAACCTCAAGTATAAATACCTTGACCTTCATTTGTTGGCAAGATTTTCGGATCTAGCAAGTGCCCTTTCTCTTGTATCATGCAACACCACTTCTTGTGTCACCCATGGTGAAGAGGGTTGAGTGCTATCCGCCAAAGAAGAGAGATATCAGCCAAGGAAGGTTGAAGCAACCAATTAAGGTGATATCGCCCAAGATTATGAAGGATATCGTGCAGAGCTTGGATCCCAAGTCTTGGAGCTTGGAAAAGGTCCATCCTCATCCTTGGAACGTGAGTAAGTGAGTCTTGATGCTTGGAATCTCATAAGAGGTGGGTTATATAACTCAAACCCTTCAATATTATTATCCTTATTCAATAATTATTCAATTTGTTGATTATTTGCAAATTAGGGTTTCTTATGATCAATTGATATAAACATGAGTTCCAAAATGTAGTTAGGATTTTTATTGATAGTTTTGAATAAGATTAGTGATCTTGGGGTTGATGATGATGACATCATCATTAGTTACCCAAAATGAGTTGATTACTCTTGTTCAAACTGATATGGGTTGAAGACCTTGCAACCCGACATGGGTTGAAGATTTGGGAAAGACAATATAGGACCCAATATGGTGACTTGCCTGATATGTAGGTAAGTCATAGTAGGTCATATGGTCGATATGAATGACCCATATCCATCACTCGTACTTAGTACAAAGGTGAAACAAAACCTTATGCCCGATATGTGTAAAACCCTAGAATGAGGATGGGTGCCAAACATGCAAGACCGATATGATGGCTAACATGCATGGCCGATATGGTACCTTTGATGGTGGCCAATATGGTACCTTTGATGGTGCACGATGTGGTACCTTTGATGGTGCATGATATGGTACCTTTGATGGTGCATGATAGGGTAACTTTGATGGTGTACGATATGGTACCTTTGATGGTGCACGATATGGTACCTTTGATGGTGGATGATATGGTACCTTTGATGTTGCACGATATGGTACCTTTGATGGTGCATGATATGATACCTTTGATGGTTCTTGATATGGTAGCATTCATGGTGCACAATATGGTAGCTTTGATTTTGGATGATATGGTAACCCTAGGTGGGTACACGATATGGTAACCCTAGGTGAGTACACGACATGGTAATTGTAGGTGGGTACACGATATGGTAACCCTATGTGAGTACACGATATGGTAACCCTAGGTGGGTACACAATATGGTAACCCTAGGTGGGTGCACGATAAGGTAACCCTAGGTGGGTACACAATATGGTAATAGGGGATATGCCTATTACCCGATATAAGGATGTGGTTATACCACATGATCAAATTGAATATTTGACAAGATGATATAGGAATGACATTATCAATCATGCTACTAGATTAATATAATATTGTGATACAATGAGCTTAACTCACTATTGAAATATAAGTATGTAATCAACATACACTAATACTCCTGAGGTGAGTGGAGTATGAGTTAGGGCATAATCATTGCTAATGAAATTTTGAAACCCTAATGGGTCAATGATAATCCAAAGGATGTGTTCCTTGGTACTTCATGATTAAAGGCATATATTGAGAGGTTGTTAACATGATATGATAATCATGTAAGTATCAAGTATGTCTTAGTAAGAGCTATGTGGCTATGTGATACAGATTCAATGAACTGTGTGGACAGTGTGAACAATTATCTAGGTCTGATGACCTAGAGGAAATGATCATCGGCTAAGTGGTGACAATACTCAGTGATGAATTAAGGGTTTAAATACCCAAGAATGATGGTGAAATGAGACTGAGATTCTAAGTGATTTATATGCCTTAGTAAGTATGAAAGTACTTGATAAATGTAATTTTGCTTTTCTCTGAAGCATTTGACATAATTCTTGTTAATAAATTTAATATTTTCATACATCTTGATAGATAGATGATATACATGTTCTTTATATTCCATTTCAAATAAATAGATGTTTTATAACATTGTTCAGTTTTATATTATTTCCTTGATAATAATATTGTTGGTAGAGAGTTATATCTCTCGTTGGGACAATGGTCTCACCCCGTGGGATCCACATTTTTTTAGGTAAGATGCAAATGAAACACTAAGAATTGGATTGTAGATGAAGGAGCATATCAGCAAGGATCATAGTTGTATCTCAAGTTGAGTACACTATCTGTAATGTCCTGTAGATAGAAGTCCTATGTGTCGTCTCTGTACTCTCAGGTCCTTGGGAGATAGTCGTAGTGGTTTTCACGAACAACTCAAGATTTTGGGTTTTCTTATCTCGAGATTTTATGTTGTTATTGTGTGTATCAAGCAAAGTAGATAATACTTGTTATTCTCAAGAAGAGACAAAATACTAAATGTGTATTGTGAACCATGTGTATATGGCTTTGGTTCTTTATGTAAGAATTTTCTAGAAAATGGACCTATGCGCAATATGGTTTTAAAATTTTGTGCTTTTGTTAATCCGTTGTTTATGGTTATTCCACTTAATTAATAACGACTTGTTTGTTGGTTTGAGAACGGTCATTTCAAGTTTGGTATCAGAGCCTAAGGTTCGCTGAGTCTACAGATACATAGGACTAAGGTGTTGAGTCTGTGTTAGTATCCTCCAGTATACCCTATAGTGACTTCTTCTTATGTAGAAGAGAGGGTGAAATTTAAGAATGATTGGAGAACACGAGGAATACATTGCTTAGAGCAATGTTGTTTGCACCAGAAATGGATGCATGGGATCAAGCAAGGGAAGAACGGGTGCTTGAGAATTCCCATATTGACCCAATCAAGATAAGATAATCCAGCTTTTTATGTTCTTGTTGGGAAGGTTAGGACAGCAGTGATGCATATAGTAGACTCGATACTAGTATTACAACTAAGGATACCAGTCCTCAATGCAGAAACTTTGGGTTCTGAAAGGGTTCCTGAATGACATAGTCATGTTGGAATAGTGGAATATGTGGGAAGAGTTAACATATGGTGAGAAAATAGGCTCTGCCATAAGTAAAGACAGATAATAAACCTATGATAATAGTACCGAAGGAGGGGAAATAAGCTGAGAATCAAGGAGAAGTCTCTACGATTCTAGAAACATTTGTCTAGTTGTTCTATAAGACCATAGTTTTTGGTGCCACTAGTGCAATAAATGCTTAGTGCTCTGGAATAGTAGTCATTAAGTAAAGGCAAAAGTCCAAACCCTCCACCGGTAAGAACATCTAACTTAGCTTTTACATCAGTAATGAGACCGATAAGACCATGGTACGAAGACAAAACATGTTATAGATACAAACATGTTGAGCATACTAAACCCTTTTGTTTGGAAGAAAGGGGGAAATGACCCAATAACCGAGGAAGACTTGGTAGGGCGTATGAAAGTTACAACTAATAGGGTAAAAAGGCAAAAGCAGTGACATGAAACAACTAGACTCTATGTGTTAACTCAACCTAAAGCGGTAGATGATCGCGAGGGGTGACAGTCACATATAACTTTCTCATTTTAATATACCTTCTTTTGATTTTATCTGATAAACATAAGGGGGGTGGATGTTATTGACTTCTCTATTGATTGCCCTATGAGAACACGGGGGAGAAATGATGAAAACAAGAATTTATATTTTTTTCAGTATTCTTTTAAATGATTTATAATTACTCTTATTTGTGTGCAAGAGGGTGAGGCATAGAGGTGATGCTAGGAGAAAATCCAAGGATGCTAAGTCCTATGCTTTGATAATATGAAAAGTCAGGAATAGATTGTTATCTCTCTGATTAGTCTGATCAAGTATTCATTTTAAAACAATCTAGTAAGCCTAACAATACTGGAAATATGGCATGAGTGTTTCCATCACATCCTAAGTGCACTAAATTGGAATATGATATAATCTTATATCAATCTATGTGCATAAGGATGTAAAAAGTATAATCCTCATGATAGGAGGAAGGAGAATGAGGAGATGATCCATATTCAATAAAGTTTTTGTGAATAGTAAGGATCTTTTCCATAACATGGAAATGGGAAATGTGATAAAATGATAGAATGATCATAAACATTTTAGACTAAGACAAAGGAAGGAATGAAACTAGATAGGGATTTCTAAGTGCACTTTCCCAAATACATAGGGATTGCTAAGCGGACTTTCCTAAATACATAGGGATTGCTAAGTTGACTTTCCCAAATACACAGGGATTGCTAAGTGGACTTTCCCAAATACATAGGGATTGCTAAGTAGACTTTCCAAAATACATAGGGATTGCTAAGTGAACCTTCCCAAATACATAGGGATTGCTAAGTGAACTTTCCCAACCAAATAGGGATTGCTAAGTGGACTTTCCTAACTAGTAAAGGATTACTAAGTGGACTTTCCTAACTAGTAAAGGATTGCTAAGTGGACTTTCCTAACTAGATAGGGATTGCTAAGTGGACTTCCCTAACTATAAAGGTTGCTAAGTGAACTTCCTCAACTAAGTGTATGTCTCCTTTGAACAACCATGGGTAATGATGGGGTGATAAAAGGAATATGTTCCTTTATTTCATGAACATGGCGATAAAGTGAGTTTTATGACACTTGATGTGCATGAGTTAGAGTCGTTCATTTGATGGATACTTAGAAAAGTATCAGTTTTTTTGGGACTTTAGTTCCAAAATTTAGTTATGTGTAATACATATGATGTCTCCAGGTTAAAGATATATCCTTTTGTATGTTTAACTTTGGTACTAGTAATAGGGAGACGGAAATGATTAGGATGTGATGAGTTTTTGGCACACGTGAAGAATACCAAGATGAGGAATTCTGGTACCTAAGATGTGTCAGATGATATGAGATTAACAATATAACTTCGGATAAAATGAATAATGTTTGGTAACTTAGAATGGCCAACCTTGAGATAAATTTAGTATGGAAGTCATATGTTAGGGGTTTATGCTCCGCATAAACATAGCATCAATAAGAAGGTACTAATTGAAGAAACTTTGTAGAGTCATTTTGAGAAAAAGCTTATCGAGCTAAAAATGATTCCTTAAAATATCCTTATTTAGATCTATTGAGGGAACTTATACCTAGCCTCTAAGAGATACATTCGAGATAAGTTCTTCTTGAACAAGTAGCCTCTCCTTATGACAAGAAAATAAACAACTAACGGGATAGTTGGTACAAGTCATAAGAAAGATAGTGTTGAACCAACAGAATAGAAAGATACAATGGAGGTATGATTAGATTTGTAACCACATATGAAGGACAGAATGTAACTCTGGTCCAGGAAGGACAGTTGGAGTATAACAGATTCTATGATAATCTTGTGAGAAAGGATCTTGTGCTGGTCAAAGTTCTGTAGTATCTTCATGACATCGGGATGTTATATGGACACTTGATGATATAATGCATGAACAACAACTGTCTCCCTTTATCTGGGATTTTGGGGATGAAATCCTTGTTAGGGGTTTATAATTGTAACACCCCTGACCTGGGTTATGGCCTAACCCTAGATGGTTTGCTTAAGTAAGCTGCTTACAATTTGTTCTTATCTTTTGGGAAAAGTAATTAAGGCCTTTGTGAAGTTTATTCTCAAAATTTAGCTTGCATGCAAACTATGTGTGCATTAAATGATAATCTAAGTGAAAAGTACAGTTTACCCAAGATAAGGGTCATGTTGCAAATGTTAAATTTTTAATATATTATAAGTGTTTTATATGTTGTGAAAGAGAATATGATGCTAAGTGGTGGCTTTTGCAAAGCCTAAACCCTAAGTGATAACTTGTGTAAAATGCTAAGTGATTGGTGCATCAATTGTGGTACAATTTGCAATATGTACAAAATGTAGGGCTAATGTGTAATTTATCACTTCTACATTGTTTTTACTCTTACTTAGTGTTACCTAGAGGAAAGAGAAAGAAGGAGGCAATATGTTTGAAGCATCTTGGAGTGTTAGTACTCTTAATAATGAAGAAAATAGGAAAATGCATAAGTTGAAGTCATACATATGAGCCATATTGATTGAGGGCTAAGGAAAAGAGCCCCTATCGAACATAGGGCCATAAGGAGAGCATCCTATCAGTTTTGTGGAGCCTTGGTTTGGCCCATGATGGGCAAGGCACTTCAAGGGAGAATAAGACATTGATTTGCTTTGCCTTGGAAATGATGGAGTGGAATATAATAATAATAAGTTAGTGGAAGAGAGATTGCCCTAGGAGGCAACTCAAGGGCCGCCCCTTTATCTTTTCTTTATCCTTTTTGCATGGTAAATAATAGTGTCATGCATGCAAGAGCATGTGTCGACCTTGCATGGCTAGGTGGCATGAAGCACCTTAAGTAAGTGACGCCTATGACTCTCTTTTCAAAGAACCCCAAGTATAAATACCTTGACCTTCATTTGTTGGCAAGATTTTCGGATCTATCAAGTGCCCTTTCTCTTGTATCATGCAACACAACTTCTTGTATAACCCATGGTGAAGAGGGTTCAGTGGTATCAGCCAAAGAAGAGAGATATCAGCCAAGGAAGGTTGAAACAACCAATTAAGGTGATATCGCCGAAGATGATGAAGGATATCGTACAAGGTCTTGGATCCCAAGTCTTGGAGCTTGGAGAAGGTCCATCCTCATCCTTGGAACGTGAGGAAGTGAGGCTTGAAGCTTGGAAGCTCATAAGTGGCGGGTTATATAACTCAAACTCTTCAATATTATTATCCTTATTCAATAATTATTCAAATTGTTATTATTTGCAAATTAGGGATTCTTATGATCAATTGATATAATCATATGTTCCAAAATGTAATTAGGATTTTTATCCATAGTTTTGAATAAGATTAGTGATCTTGGGGTTGGTAACGATGACATCATCATTAGTTACCTGATATGAGTTGATTACTCTTGTTCAAACCAATTTGGGTTGAAGACCTTGCAACCCCACATGGGTTGAAGATTTGGGAAAGATGATATGGGACCCAATATGGTGACTTGCCTGATATGTAGGTAAGTCATAGTAGGTCTTATGGTCTATATGAATGACCCATATCCATCACTTGTACTTAGAAAAAATGTGAAACAAAACCTTATGCTTCATATGTGTAAAACCCTAGAATGAGGATGGGTGCCCAACATGCAACACCGATATGATGGCTAACATGCATGGCTGATATGGTACCTTTGATGGTGTACAATATGGTACCTTTGATGGTGCACGATATGGTACCTTTGATGGTGCACGATATGGTACCTTTGATGGTGGCCGATATGGTACCTTTGATGGTGCACGATATGGTACCTTTGATGGTGCACGATATGGTACCTTTAATGGTGCACGATATGGCACCTTCGATGGTGCATGATATGGAAGCTTTGATGGTGCATGATATGGTAGCTTTGATGGTGCACGCTATGGTAACCCTTGGTGGGTACACGATATGGTAACCCTAGGTGAGTACACGACATGGTAACCCTAGGTGGGTACACGATATGGTAACCCTAGGTGAGTACACAATATTGTAACCCTAGGTGGGTACACAATATGGTAACCCTAGGTTGGTGCATGATAAGGTAACCCTAGGTGGGTGCACGATATGGTAATAGGGGATATGCCTATTACCCGATATAAGGATGTGGTTATATCACATGATCAAATTGAATATTTGACAAGATGATATATGAATGACATTATCAATCATGATACTTGATTAATATAATATTGTGATACAATGAGATTAACTCACTATCGAAAGATAAGTATGTAATCAACATACACTAATACTCCTGAGGTGAGTGGAGTACGAGTTAGGGCATAATCATTGCTAATGAAATTTTGAAACCCTAATGGGTCAATGATCATCCAAAGGATGTGTTCCTGTGTACTTCATGATTAAAGTCATATATTGAGAGGTTGTTAACATGATATGATAATCATGTAAGTATCAAGTATGGCTTAGTAAGAGCTATGTGGCTAAGTGATACAGATTCAATGAACTGTGTGGACTATGTGAACAATTATCTAGATCTAATGACCTACAGGAAATGATCATCTGCTAAGTGGTGACAATACTCAGTGATGAATTGAAGGTTTAAATACCCAAGAATGATGGTGAAATGAGATTGAGATTCTAAGTGATTTATATGACTTAGTAAGTATGAAAGTACTTGATAAATGCAATTATGCTTTTCTCTGAAGAATTTGACATAATTCTAGTTAATAAATTTAATACTTTCATACATCTTGATAGATAGATGATATACATGTTCTTTATATTTCTTTTCATATAAATAGATGTTTTATAACTCTATTGAGTTTTATATTATTTCCTTGATAATAATATTGTTGGTAGAGAGTTACATCTCTCGTTGGGACAATAGTCTCACCCCTTGGGATCCACATTTTTTTAGGTAAGATGCGGGCGAGAGACTAAGAATTGAGTTGTAGATGAAGGAGCATATCAGCAAGGATCACAGTTGTATCACAAGTTGAATATGCTATCTGTAATGTCATGTAGATAGAAGTCATATGTGTCGTCTCTGTACTCTCAGGTCCTTGGGAGATAGCCGTAGTGGTTTTAATGAATGACTCGAGATTTTGGGTTTTCTTATCTTGAGGATTTTATGTTGTTACTATGTGTATTAAGCAAAGTAGCTAATACTTGTTATTCTCAAGAAGAGACAGAATACTAAATGTGTAATGTGAACCATGTGTATATGGCTTTGGTTCTTTATGTAAGAGTTTTTTGGAAATTGGACCTATGTGTAAAATGGTTTTAAAATTTTGTGCTTTTGTTAATCGTTGTTTATGGTTATTCCGCTTAATTAATAATGATTTGTTTGTTGGTTTAAGAATGGTCATTTCAGTTTCAATTTGTGTCTGAGTTCTCTTGAAGGTTTGTATTCTTCAACCATCGGGACTTTATGCATGCTAATGGTTTGGTTGACTCTTGTCTGGTCAGCAATCTTGACACTCAGATACGGTATCAAGGAACATCTGCTTGGGGCATCCTAAATGATGCCCATTGGTTTATACATAGAAGAGTCTGCCAATAATATGGCCATTGATGTAGGGTAGCATGTCGACAAACTCAATCTCTTGCATAGGCTATAGGGCATAATAGACACACTGGCGCCCAAATTGGCAAGTCCTTTATGACATGTATTATCGCCCAGATAAGACCCGATTCTAAAGGAGACAATATTTTTTTCTATGTCATTATGTTTAGAAGGATGTCAAATGTGATCCTTGCAAGCTTGACACTCTCATATTCTTCAGTAACATATTTTCGAGTCAATAGGGTCTTGAAATACTTAGACCATGTGGGTATCTCTGCTAATGCATCTAAGGAGGGAATATTGACATGGAGTTTCTTCTTGGTATCTTTAAATTTCATGAATACGGTATCAAGGAACATCTGCTTGGGGCACCCTTGATAGGGTGGATGCATAATATAGATTGGCACGTAGGGATTGATATCTTCAATAGGTGGAGCTTGAATAGTAGGTGGCTCCTATGGAGTAACAGTTACTTTGGGTAGTTGATCTTTGTCAATCACAACATTGACATCGTCGTCGAAATAAATGGAGGTGGTAGGGTGGTTTTTATAAGGACAAAAAGTTTAAGGACAAAGAATTTGGGGAGGTAGAGGTGGATACTCATTCCCTGAACGAGTGGAGAAAATTTTCAACTTCTTAGGATGTTTTGGGTTGTTCTTTGGCTTCCCAACAAATGTCCCTATTGAGGGCATTGGTTGGTAAGGAGTCATGCAATTTGAGCATCAATTGCCCATTGAGACGCCATTTGAGAAAGTATCACTTGTTTCATTTCTGTAATTTTTGTCTCTATAGTGAATGTAGATGTTGGTTGTGGTTGTGGTTGTTATTGTTGCAGTTTTTGCATAGAGATTTGATTGAGGTTTTGGAATTGTTGTCCATGGGAATGGAAATTTCGTCAGTATTGGTTTTGATAGAAAAAATAGGGCAGTGGAGGGACTGATAGCTCATTTGAAGGGGAAATTGTTGGGTTGAATACTTGGCACCGGAGGGATTTCCATATTGGGAACTAGGATGATTCTTAGTTTTATCGTGATTGTAACAGGCTTGTCCATGGATGTTGTGGATGGACTTGAGGTCCTCCATTTTTTTACCATCACCTGCTTGCATGTTGTACAGCATATGGCACTATAGTTTGGAATGATAAAAACCATGGCACATGCTACAAAACAATATGCTAGAATATTGGGATGGAGGAGACCTACACCATTGAGATGTGTGAAGAGTGGTCTCTAGTCAGTCTTGCTTCAAGGTGATTATCTTGATACTTTCAACTATTGATTACAGCTCTGAGTTGTCTTTGCGCTTAGAAACTTTGAGGACTCCTTCTTTCCCTTGACAAGATTGGACTTGAGTCTCAGCCTTCCTTTTTACTACCTCCCAAGTGCTATCAAAATTTTGGAACATGAAATTTCCTCCAAAAGAGGAGTCTCGAAAAACCTTGGTGTCTGGATTAACACCTCTATAGAACGTCTCAATCAACTAAACTAGGGGAATACTATGGTGTGGCCAATAATGGAGCAAATCATTTATTGTCCCCATGCTTCACCCAGTTTTTCTACAGGAGCCATATTAAATTGAGTGATCACCCCCAAGATTTGATAGGTGAGACATGGGGGTAGTATTTTTAAGGAACTTGGATCTGAGGGGTTCCTAGGTTGTGATGTGATTGCCTTCCATGGCATTGTACCATGAATTGGGAAAATCCATCAGATTATATTTGAAGAGTCTTAGCTTGAGGGCGTCTTTTAAATGCCTAGAACTTTGAACAAAGCACATAGATCGTAAAAGCATTGGAGGTGATCTTAGCAGTTTTCACCCAACCTTCCTGAAAAGGCGCTTTCTTGAAGCATAGTAATCCGGTGTGTGCAAATTTTGAATTGTGGAGACGTAATAGAAGGAGGGGTGACTGGATATAAGGCCTCAATAATTAATGGATTGAGAAATCCTTGAGTTGTTTCTTCCATTCTTCTTCTTTAGAAGCCTCCACAACAACTGCATGGCTTCTCTATCAGCAGCAACCACCTCAGTGATTCTTTTTTCAATGGTTGCTTCATCAGTCATCTTTATATGATTGGTATTGTTTAGATAATGAAAAGTTATGTCAATTTTTGGATCAAAAGGTACATCATCAATTATTTGGGAGCATCGTGTAAACAGTAATAGCTTGAGAAAGTGATAGGAACTGGATGAAAAGAGCAACAGTTATGTAAAAAAATTGCAAAAAGAAAATACTACCAGAATGAAAACCCAGTAGGAGGAGTTACACTACCAGAATGGACTCGGTAGGCAAGGAAAAGAGAAGGGAAAAAGGAAAGGTGAAAGTGAAAAAATAACGATCCTAATTATTCAAAATGGTTGAGTTCAAAAAGCTTCATCTTATGTCCCCAACAACGACGCTAAAATTTGATGTGTCATCACCAACACACAAAATTTACCAGAGAGGAATATGTCCCTGGAATTTAAGCTTTGATATCTATCCAATTCACTTGTAAACAAAGGACTTCATGTAGTACAATAGGTATCAATCCTTAGAGATAGTGAGTCGAGAGTTATATCAAAACAAAAGCGATGAATAATATTTAACACAAGATTTGGAGAAGGTTTTGAAGTTGTTGAATTAAAAATGCTTGGAATGAAAGTATAGTGTAAGAATTTAAACTAAGTTAATGATAGAATGTAAAGATAAAATGAGAAAAGGACATGAGGACCCAGATTCCATAGTTAATTTAGCCATTTTTAGGTTCCTTTTAGATATTTTGAGGTTAGGACCATGAAGTTATATCCTCTTCGAAATCAAATTCTATGGATTAAACTTTCTACAATCTCGTGGTCATGATTGATCCATAGGTCCTTGTCTAATCATCCAATGTGTTCTCAGAATGGATCTCTTCTAAAATCACAGATGTCTTTTCTGGTGTCCAAAACCCCATGATTATTTCATCATGGATCGATTGTCATGGAGCATGATGGATCAGGTCATATTCTAATATATAAATGGATAATAAGAAAATATTTCATATTTTAAAAGATTTTAACAAGTTGCTAAATTAACATGTGCATATCATGAGGCTACTTCCCATGTCCCGATAAGGCGTAACTACTTAGACATTATGCAAAAGAACAAGGGCTAGAGAATGAAAAATTGGATCTGAGATCTAGGATAAAAGAGATTTTTCTTTAGAGTCCCTCTTCCTTTTATCAGGGGGACAGGGGAGGAGAGGGCAAAAAACCCAAGAGAAATGGCTTGCTTCAGGCCGAAGTCACAATGATAAAATTTGACTACATTGATCACTTTCTCATTTTAGCATTTGACTGAGTCTTCATTTGTATTATTCCTCCACACAAAGCATATGACATTCATCAATTTCTTTTGTATGGTCAAAGGAGTATCTTTAATAATATTAATTGTTTTCCCAAATAGAGAATGGAGAATTTCAATTAATTTCCTTCTCTTAATTAATTTTTTTCCGCTCATTAACTTCTTCAACTCTATTTTCTACACAATTCAGTTTCTGGTATTTCGAGTGGATTTTGATCCATTCAAACGTTCCAAAGCATTACACTATTATAATTTTCTTGTGGGAAATTAAGTTCTCTTTCTTATGCATATTTTCACATTCAATTAGGAGTTCATATGCAAAAAAAATATGAAAATATTAGTGTGGGTATATTTGTATATCAAACACTGTGAGAAATTGCGCAAACATCTTCCAAGAGTAATTTTGGGGATTTTTATGCTTTGAGATAACTTATCTATTTTTCTGGAAAAGAAATAACAAATCAAGCAAAGACCCCAATTAACTAGAAAAAAGTAAAACTAAGATAATTAACTCTAAAATTAGAGAATAATGACAAAATGCTCCTAAATAGAAAGTTGAAACATGCAAATAAAATGGTTAAATATTCATTTATTAGACGCCCAACTGAGCCATCAGTAGGCGAGACTGGCTGGTTATCCTTGACGGCATATGTCTCATCCATCAGTTGACATGTCCACGGGCTTTCAAGACCTGACACTCAATGGAGCCATTGAAAGGTGACCTTCATTGCATCTCATTGGTAGGCGAGTCTTTGATCTAGACTCAACCTTTGGAAAGTGAAGTAGTTGGAACCATTGGCTGTGACAGTCGATGGAAGGCCTTCTATAATGGATCCTTTAATCAAGGCCAATATTTGTCATAATATGACCATCGCTAAATGGTTTTTCTACACAAACAAAGTAGTTACTGCCTAATTAAGTAACAAAGGGAAAGTATATAGAAAATAAAGGAAAGTTAGGTCAATCCTATACTAAAGACGGAAATTAAGGATAAAAATAAGCATAAAACATTCATAAAAGTAGATGTTGTCATGTAGTGGCATAGAAGCTTTATCAAATGGTCTTTGATGTCTTTTGGTAGATGTGCCCCTATTTTTTTTGAATTTCTACGGGTTAAGGTTGAGATTCACTATATATATCTTATGTTCGATATGAAAAGGTTGATGATCCTTTATCATATAATTTTTTATAAGGATGTCTTCAAACTTGGTGTCTTTGTCATTGTAGATTTGTGATAGTTCAGTGAAATAGCTAGCAAACTCTTGGAGAGTCTGCTCTACTTTTGATACTTCGGAATTTCTTGAGTTTTGTAACTTCTTGGGGGGGTTTCCAATTTTGTAAACTTTGGATTTTATAGGGATGAGCATGGATGTGGCAGAGTGTGGCTAAATAGACACTCTAGGATCTCTACCACATTGAGATTCCATTTCTCTAATGAGTTTTTTTGTGTATGTTAGATAACTTGGTCCTCAGGATGTTGCAATCAATGAGACACCAGTTCTTGGCCTCCTCATCATTCTTGACAAGACAAATGAGGGTTTGCAATTATTCCATAGAATTTGCATCAGATATGGCGTTAACACACCACCCCTTGATCATGTCATAGGTTTCATTGTAGTCATCCCACATGTCGCCATAGTCTCCCTATGTGACCTCATTATCTATAGCCTTGGTGTTATCATAGGTGGACCAGCTGGGGCAAATCTAGAGAGGATCATAGCCGGAAATTTCGTGTGACACCTCTACCACTTAAGTGTAAGGTTGGTGGTTTTCACTTGGACAACATGATTATCATGGTGATGTTTGATATTTTTCCTGTGTCAGGATGCTTAGGGCATGGTTTGGTGATAGCAAGAGTAGGCATCTATTTGATGGCCTGCCTCATTTGTAAGGATGATCTTTCTCTGAAATTATCATTTGTTTTAGGAGTCTAGAAGCCCTGGAATCCATCAGTAATGATGGATATCTCCCGGATGATGGTTGCAATCATGGGGTAGTCGTCATTTTTTTACTTCTTACATAAAGTAAGGTAGCGTCATGGGTATGATAGCCTTGGTTATGTCAGTATTTTCTTTAGTAGCAGACGATGTGTAGGGAAAGTACATATTAGGATCCTTATGCTTAGGGTTGAGGTCCCACTGATACGCTACCCTGAGTTGATGCTCTTCTTCTAGACGTATTCATAAAGCCTCACAGATCAAGTCTCAAGTTAGTGGTAGACAGATGAAGGAAACTCTTCGTCTCAGGTCCCTCATAGTAAGCCACAATGTTGTTGGCTTCCAATATGATGCCCATCTTGTGAGCCAACATCGCATGTAGGATAGGTCATAGAATACTAGGACCAACCCCTTGAGGAATCTAGATGATTTTTTTACTCCCATATCATATGTCTCCCAGTCCTTATCTAGATGGATATGCATCTTTTGCAGTCATTGTTCAAACAATGTGGTATTTATAGGAGATGGTGATTTCTTCTAGATGGAGGCACCCAGATGATGGAGCAATATGAAGCATCTCAAAGTGAAATAGGATGTCCTCCTCCTTGATGCAAGCTATGGTTCTAGGGTTATTGGTAAGAATGGTGTCGATACTTTAGTTGGTAATGCAGTGATGAAGGAATCACCTGGTTATGATAAATCCATTGCCTTCCCAGAAGGAGTTTGAAGGAAGAACTCATCTCCATGACAAAGAATGGAATTCAAAAGTGTGTGGCCCAATTTGTAACTCCAGAGTGAATTCTCCCAGAGTGTCTTCGATTACTTAATTTAAGGAAGTTGCTTTTTTTGTTGTCGAGTGTGGGTCAGAGGGATCTTTCCCCAGGCTAATGAGATTCTTCAAGGGACACACATTGAGGTAGGTAATGTTTTCCACAAAACTTGAGGGTATCTTAAGGTCGTTGTATTTTACTATCATTAATAAGGGCATGTTGTGGCTTTCTCCAGTTGGTATCTCATCTTTGGAAAATGAGATCAGGTGTGGGGTTGTGATTAACCCAATGGTGGTTGTGAGAGTTTCTACCCTCACATTCTTGAAGATGTAAGCCCCTTCTACAATCTTCATGACTACTTCCGAGTGTGTTGGGAAATTTCTCATACTTCATTTAGTGATACTTACCCTTTAGATTCATTACAGAACTGGATTGTGTCTAGGGCTGGCTTCCTTGAAAATCTTAGGGGTTGGTGGTACCCTCTTGGTATTCATAGATGGAATGGATACATTGTTTGGTCATCTGCTGTCATGTTGGTAGGAACTCCTACATAATCCATTTTCTTCTTTCCCTCATAGAGTGGCAATGATACATCTGGTAGAATAAGGTGTTAGTCTATCTTAATTATGATTGGTATAAATGTTGCATATTGTACCACTACCCAAGGTGAGGAGTCATAGTCAATCGATCCTATCTTGGGATAGGTTTCTTAGGGAACCAAATATTTTGTACATTTTTCCCTTAGTTGGCTCCTAGAATGTTGATTGGTTGTACCTTCTTCCCTTAGAGATCCCCTAGTATGCTAACAAGTCATCTGGTGCTTATTAGAATTATTGGCTTCTTTTCCTGGACTAGAGAGACGATCCACATACTTTGGGGCTAGTTCTTGATTGATTGCTCCATAGGATGGATGAGTCTTTTGATGGTGATATTACAGCTACTATGTTGGAAGATGAAGGCATCACTTGTGATGTGACTATGTTGACCTCACCGAATCCTATCAATATTTTAAGGTGTGCTTAAGCACAATGCATGAATCAGTCTTGTACCCTTTTTCTTAGTGGAAGTCACAAAAGGCATTGGCATTATAGCTTTGTGTATGAGGAATTGGGGGATCCCTTTTGGCTGGTAACTTCAATAAAGTGCTTGATGTCTAGCAATATGGTGTTGAGGGAAGCTCCCAAAGGATTGAACTTTCTTTCTTGTCTTAGAAGGTTCTTCTATTGATGGAGTTGTAGTTGTTGCTTTGCTTGAGGTGTGGGTTGCTCATTTTTGTAGGGGTGTTTGCTACCGCCTTCTACATAGGCGATTGAAAAGGGGGTGGTGTGTACCCATAGTAGTTACTTGGTAGACATGTATATTGTGGAGGTATATACCAAGGTTGAAAGTTGGGTTGCACCGTATGTGCATGACGTTGCTAGTGGGATGGTGCATGAGCTGTCAGAACTATTGAAGTCTAAAATGGGAAAATCAGGACAGTCGATTATTTTCATTTACTATTCTTGGTGGGAATGAGTATCGCCCCATACCATTGCATTTGTAGTCTTTTCTTTGGTCCATTTAGTTTGTGATTGGTTTCCATGGTGGTAGATTGTGGTTGGAAAGTGAGGCATATGTCTTGATAGACCCCCCTCTTGATGAAGTTTTTAATCTATACTCATGCCTATATGAGTTGTGGGAAGGTGTTGTACCTTTGTAAAGACAAAAGAGTCATGAGCGATAGAATGGTAGTCGTGATCACCATGTCCAACACTTATTTATCAGTGGGCTTGAACTCCAATTGGGTGTCTAGTTCCCTCCATCACCCTACAGACTTAGAGATGCTTTCATATGCCTTATGTTGTAGTGCTTCCAAGTCCTCCTTGGTCGGGACCTGGTCTGAATTTTGAGCATATTAATCAATGAACTTCTCAACCATCTTGGCCCATGTGGTGATGGTTTTCATTTGTTATATCATGCCAATGCAGGACCTATCAGGGTCCATGCAAATCAACATATTAATACCTTGTTGTCACCTTGGACTTCCACCATGTTTGAGTTATACACCTTGATATCAGCCATAGGGTCCCCTTTTCTGGTGTACTCATGGAATTTTGGCACTCTGAAGTTGTCAGGAAGTTTGCCATTTGAAAAGTGACAAAATTCACTGAATGTCTTCCAGCTATCTTTCTTCCCCTCTAGTTGTTTGATTTATGTAGGATCTTGAGTAGTAGGGGGCTATAGAAGTGGGATCCTATGCGGAATCTTCTAGTGTATGGAGACCACTAGTACCACTAGTGGTCTGATTCTACTAGGAATGGGTGGTGGATAAAGAGAATCTGGGATGGGGACAAGTCCTCTTCTGTTCCGGTGTTGTGCTTGAATCTTTCCAGTAGTGTTGGCCTTATCAGCCTCCTAATGATCTTCTTTTCCTACTGAGGCTTCCTCATATTTCTTTCTCCCTTCAGTTTCTCCTTCAGGGCTTAGAATAATTTTTTTGCCTCCTAGTGTACTAGGATTTCCCCAGTGTTCACAGATGGTGGACCCTAGTTGTAACATCCGCGGATTTGAGGCCTTGGATAACATGGTCTTAAAAGGAATGATTGGACTACCCATATCACCAAGGTGCACCTTCTTTTCCGGGAGCCCATCACTAAAGAACTCCATAGTTAAGCGTGCTCAGCTTGGAGTAGTACTAGGATGGGTGATCAGTTGGGAAGTTAATCCTGGCTTGCGCGTCAGTGAGGACAAAGTGCGCAGTTAAGGCTAGTGGTGTTCTGTGGGGCCAGTCTTCATTCCTGAAACACTACTAGAGCCTTGGGCAGTGAGCCTGGTCGTTACAAATGGTATCAGAGCCATAACCCCTCCAGTAGGTAGGCCCCACATGGGCATGTGGCATGCCAGTCTTGAGTCGTGCGGTCTAGGCAAGTTGGAAAGGGCTATCCGTAGAGACGAGATGGAGCCGCCCTTGCGCTGGTAGCCGTGGACGGGAGCTGGGTGTCCATGGGCCATTGTGGGTCTGCACTAAAATGGGGTCAGATTATGAGGTCATATAGTTGAGCCTTGACGAGGACGTCAAGAGTCTAAGTGGGGGAGATTGTAACATCCGAGGATTTGAGGCTTCGGATAACCTGATCTTAAAAGGAATGATTGGACTACCCATATCACCAAGGTGCACCTCCTTTTCTGGGAGCTCATCACTAAAGAACTCCATAGTTAAGTGTGCTCAGCTTGGAGTAGTACTAGGATGGGTGACCAGTCAGGAAGTTAATCCTGGCTTGCGCGTCAGTGAGGACAAAGTGCGCAGTTAAGGCTAGTGGTGTTCTGTGGGGCCAGTCTTCATTCCTGAAACTCTACTAGAGCCTTGGGCAGTGGGCCCGGTCGTTACACTAGTAGACCCCTAGTTGGAATGGTTCAAGTTGAGGTAGGTGGCAAGCCCAAAAGTATCTCCCTATCTGGTGAATCCTGGACAGTGCTACCCTCATGTGTATCCTTCGCTTGGTGGAGGTGTAAAAGGTATGTTCATTGGTTGTTTCAGCATGCAGTGTGAAGGACCCTCCTGAGAGGCAGTGCCTCAGGAACCCCTATAACTTCTTTGTGTTTTCCCTTCCTATAGGTTTGTCTTGCTTATTGTCGATAGCATTTCCCTTGGTGTCGCTATCAGATTGGTGATCTCCATTATTGTTCTTGGCCATTTAGGCTGATCAATGGTGAGACCGAGTGAAGTATGGGCTTCATGACCTTCTCATGATGTCCTAAAATTTTAAAATGCAACATTTAAAAATAGGATGTAATATTATATGAGAAGTTACTTTGTGTTTGGGTATGGGTCCCACCACACACATTTTATTAGGAAAGAAGCTAAAAAATACTTCCCCCTTTGTTCGGGAAGCGCATAAAAGGGGATTCCTCTATTTCTAGTGACCTTATTATGATGAAAGAGACATGTGACTGTTGACTTTTAAATGAACGTTCTTTCCCCTAGAGTAGAAGTATAGAGAAGTTTGCTCACTTTTGGTGTAAGATGTGCTTGGAAATGGCATGTGGAAAGTAAAAGGATGGTGGACATGATGTTCCTTAGGAAAGCATCATTAAAGAATTATTCAAAAGAGGATGGAAGGTGGGGATTAAAGTGATTTATTAAGATTAAGGTATCCCTCATTGGCTTGGTAATTTTTCTCAATCGATTTATTTTACTCTCTAGGGCGTCCTCATCCAACAGAGTTCCCAAACTAAAACACTTGGCGGCATCCATGGCACCAAAGTTTCCTCCTACTTTGAGGAGTTTCTCCTAGTGGTCCTTTCCCCTTGGAAGTGACAAGTGGTTAGCAAGGGGGGAGCCTCGACTTGGCTTCTCCCTATCCACACCATAGTTGGTATGGATTGCGGTATATTTTTAGGTAATAGTGCATGACCATAAATATAAGTAGGAAAACCAAAGTATGGTCTAGTTTACGATCACAGTCTAGGACCATAATTATGAGCTTGAAAGGATCTAAGTGGTCTAGTTTTAGGATATAGTCGAGTATCTAGATGGGAGTGTGAAAGCAATGTAACGGCCTAGTATTAGGTTGTCATCCAGGATCGTGGATGGGGCATACCCTACATTGGTAAGAAACATCTCACTTAACATGGAAGAGCTCCCCCACTAGACTAGGTTTTGAGTATAGGTTATTTAATTTTTTTAAGATTGTTAGTATTTAACAACATTGTTTGATTTTGATATGATTGTTAATATTTGAAAAGATTGTTCGATTTGTTAATCTATAGAAAGATTTTTTTGATATTGAAATGACTTTTAATATTGAAAAAGATTGTTTGGTTTTGAAATTGTTAATATTTAATCATATTATTTGATTTTGAGATTGTAAATCTTTGAAAAAAATTGTTCAGTTTGAGATAGTTAATCTTCAAAAAGATTGCCAAGTTTGATATTGTTAATTTTTAGAAAATTTGTTTCATTTGAGATTGTTAATCATGGGAAAGATTTTTCAATTAGATATTGTTATCTTTAAAAAGATTGTTTGGTTTGAATTAATTTTTTAAAAATATTGTTCGATTCAAGATTGTTAAGCTTAAAAAAAATCGATTTGATATTATTAATCTTGAAAAAGGTTGTTCATGATTTGAACATGAAAAGGGTTTAAAACAATCTCAAACATTATCAACAACCAATTCAAGATATTTACACAGGAAGTAAATGACCCTCCCCTTTTAACCCATGAAAATAGGTTGACATTACATCCTCACTCAAACATGACATACATAGGAGAGGTGAGTCCTTATCTTCTGCATGGGTAGATGACACTCGTCAAAGGATAACTCGAGTTTAATGGATAAGGGTATTGCTCACAATACACACCTCGTGACTATGACGGTCGTAATCATTTGTGAGTGCTAGGAGAGTGGGATGATATAAAGACCTTTGGACGTCCATCGTGACGATGTGTTAGTACCTTTACTGATATCCCACATCATTTTTGGGGATTCGACGTGAAGTAGACACTCGTTGAATGACACGTCGGTCTGTAGGAGTGCATACTGCATGTGATGGGGTTAGTATTTTTTGAAGCAAGACAATAAAGCATGTATAATTAGTTATATAATGATAAAGAAACAATAATAGTATGTCTCCAGAAAGATCAAGTGTTACTTCCTACCAACATCAGTTATTCATCCCTTCTTTAATATATTTGAAAAAACTAAAATTAGGAAACCAGTCAGGAAATTCTAAAAGGGAAGCGTGTTCTAAACCTTAAATCAACATGGGACAAAAAGTAAAAAATGAACAGGATAGAATTACTAGACCTAACCCAATATAGAGAGGAGTAGGGTCAGCAAATCACTTGGATCCGTAAGACCAAAATTGGCTGATCAGAGCGATGTGCCACCCTGATTCCAGTAGATCAAAAATAAAAAAAGGAAAATAGAAAATAGGAAAAATAAGATTAAAAAAATAAGTAAAAATTGAACTATCTTGAAGATGCTCAATCTCTATAACATGATAATGGGAGTTTGGATCTGATCCTTTTGGTGGTCGCTAGTGGAGTCACCAATTTGTCGCTCCCTTTTCAAGAAAAAGAAAATAGAGATATATAGGGAAAATTCTATCCTTTTGTAGTGAAACGTCACAAAATAAAATATGGGTGTTCATATTTTCCACTTCATTTATATGGAAAACGTGAGTAAGCAAGGTAAGTCGTAGGAGCAATAGTATAAATCTGATTTGTCATTTGAATCATGTTGATAAGTAAATGAATGAAATCAAATCTAGAGAATGTATCTAGAAAATTTGTTACGGGTGGGGAAAGAATAGAACCTCCATCCCACCCAGTGAATTGGCATCAAGTCATTTTTGGATTGCAAACAAAAGAGCGATTCGGGAAGGTTTCAATTGGAAATTGGATTAAAAATATAAAAATAGTTTTTTTTGGTGAGCGGGCTTTTAGGATTAGAGATGATCGTGTCCTTCCCATCATTACCATATAAGTCCTAATTTTAGGTGGATTGGGGTCTTTCTCACCTCAGGATATCCCACTATAAACATCCCTCATGGGTGATTAGGGTTTATGCATAGGATTTAAAGGGTGGTTCGCATATGTAGGCTAATCGAAAGATACAATTTTTCAAAGGAAATAGATAAGAACAATAGTTATAACCATAATAGAACAAAGCAATTACAGTAATCAAGTAGATCGGATGTAGCAGTTATAGATAAGTACAACAAACAAAGATTAGATGCAACAATTAAAGATCAGTTGTAGCACTTACGTGCAGTAGTTAAAGTAGTTTAATTCTACAAATGTTAACAGGGAAGGAGGTGTCAGAGGAAGGATCCTCAAAACTATGAGTAATGGAGAAATAAAAGGGGGGAGGTAGTTTGATCCTCTAGCTTCAGGAGGTTTGAAAGGAGCCAGAATATGGATGATATGGCGGGGTTATTTATAGGTAGATATCAGGATTTAGAGTTTTGGACAATTTTTTCTAGAATAGAAGGTGGATCACCTTGATGCACCACGTAGGAGGGGTGCGCGGATCAAGGCGGTCCACCATATAGAACGTCGAAGATGGCTTGAATATGTCGACTGTCTTGGTCGGCTAAAATTGATTTCTTAATTTTTCATTAATTTCATGAATGTTCTGGAAAAAATAAAAATATATGAAGAAAGATAATTTGGGATATCTTTCAGATTAATATGAAAAAATTGTTGAATATTCTTGAAAAAAAAAAATTATTTTGGATAATTCACCTTGGTAATTTATGAAAAAAATAAAAAGTAAAATTAGTGAGCAAATTGCATCGTATGAAAAGATGGTTTCTTTACAGATAGCCCAGAGTGTAAATAGGTGAATTAAATATGTGAAAAATTATGAAAAATGTGGGAAAAAATAAATATAGAAAATAGGTGCAGTGTGAAATAGACTCCACCATTAGTCAGAGAATTTGCATTAATTGTGACTTTCTGCAAGGTAAGCATAAATTTGTAGTTGTCAACAATATGCTATTGGGATTCGGAAGAAATGAAACTTGATTCACACACCTAGTTTCGTTTGATTATTTATATATGAATGACTCACATTTTTAACTTGAAGCAAGCAAAACTGTAAAATGTAATTGAGTGAAAGATTTACCAATAACACCAACACCTCTAGTAGAAAATGCGTGAAAAGTCACTTTGAATTCAGTACCTAGGAGCTAAACTCGTTTTCTGCATTGTCTGTCGTGGATTTGCTGTTCATATGATTGTGGCATAACTAAACCTCTTGAGACGACTAAGCGCAATACAAACTATGCTTTTGATGATAAAAATTTCAAGGAAAAAAACCCAAATAACACACTATTGTATAAATATTTACCTGTATAGCATCTTTTCCAACTTATTTCCCAAACTAACACATTTTCAGCCTAAAACGTCACTTTAATTGGCGTTTTACTGTTGCGGGATTAGAAAACGCCATACAATGTGGCGTTTTTAAGTTTGAGGTCCTAAAAACGCCAAACAATGTGGCGTTTTATAGCGGCGTTTTAGAATAAAGCGCCAAAGAAAGTGGCGATTGTAGTGTAAAACGCCAGACCGGCTGACGTTTTTTCAGTAAAATTGTGTTTACAGATCAACGGGCCACGGTGGTCAGCAGAGACGGGTCGCCGGGACGGCCGTGTGTCTCCGGACAGAAGCTCTGGCCAACCTGCCCTCCTCCTTCGGGAACTTCACCCACCTCATCTCCATCTTCAAGTCAAAGGGTCTCAACTCCAAGGACCTCGCCGTCCTCTCCGGTATACATTTCTCTATCTATATCTCACGTACCGTTTACGCATTAGTCTATAAGCCACTTGGTAATTACTAGCTAGTTCAAGTTACTCAAGCTAGCCACGATCCTTTCTGCTTCCGCAGGCGCCCACACCATCGGCAACTCCCACTGTCCGCCTTCTCCAAGCGCATCTACCCAACCAACGCCGTCGACCCGACCCTCGACAGCCCCTACGCCGCCCGCCTCCGCGGCAAGTGCACAACCCCTACAGTACCACCAAAATCGTCCAGATGGACCCCGGGAGCGACACACTGTTCGACTCCCACTACTACCAGCTCGTCGCCAAGAGACGCGGCCTGTTCCGTTCCGACGCCGCTCTGCTCGAGGATCCCCTCATTTGATATAAATCCAAGCACTGCGGCGATGGTCCCAACTTCACATACCCTTTCTAGATCGACGGCCTCCACCCGGCCTACTGCGGCATGCCTCTTTTCAGGCTCGTCGACCTTGGTAAGCATATCCCTGAAAAAACGCCAGCCGGTCTGCCGTTTTACTCTAAAATGCCACTTTCTTTGGCTCTTTACTCTAAAACGCTACTTTATTTGACACAAAGCTATAAAACACCACATTGTTTGGGATTTTTAGGACCTCAAACTTAAAAACGCCACATTGTATAGCGCTTTTTAACCCCGCAACAGTGAAACGTCAATTAAAGTGACGTTTTATGCTGAAAGTGTGTTAGTTTGGGAAATAAGTTGGAAAAGATGTTATACTGGGAAATATTTATACAATAGTGTGCTATTTGGGTTTTTTTTCCAAATTTCAATTTATCATAAACTAGTTTACACTATACGTCTGACCATATTCACACGGAGTTCACCGTGTTGAGTTTGAATCATATTTTCATGTGATATTTCATCAAAGCTTTAACTTCTTTTATGATATAGTATAATGACAGTTTTATGTTAGTTCCTTCTAGAGGGAATTATGAAACCATTCAATTTCAGGATTTTTCTTGCCTGTCAAGTACTGTATTTTGTACTCTGAAATTCCCACTAGTCAGCTCATGTCAATGCTATCTTGACAAGCCGAACAAGATATGGCCTCTTGTTGTTTGTTTGCCACAGTTACAGTAGCAGACTACAAAATATCCTTTATGCATCTCATCAATAAGACGACATTTAATATATACCGTTAATGAAATTTCGTATACAAAGAGCATCGAGAACTGATACTTCAAGTGCCACTACATCTAATCTAAGATTTGTGAACACATTGACACATGTTGGGTACAGAATCTGCTGTGTTGAAAACGTAAGCATGTGGATGCAAATTGACAAAAATGTAGCCATAGACAACTCCAATGGAAACGCATGAATCAGCATAATAAAATAAATGTTTATCAAGAGTATTTTTCAAGTTACAGTCGCATGCATGCTACACATATGGGCCATCATCCAATTTACATCTCAATTCTTAATCCAATCCATGCAATTTGGAGGACAATTTCATACATATAAATTCAAAGCGTAGCAAGTAAAGGGTCTTGGTAAATATTTAGAAGACTGAAGCAGAGGAAGAATATGAGGAAGAACCGGACCACTTCAAGAAACTTTGATCTGAGCCGCGGGCGATTACAATTAATCCTTCTTGGCGAAGAGGCCGCCGAAACCACCGTTCTTCTTCTTGCCAGCGGGGACGGTGACCGATGTACTCCCCTTCCTAGAGGTAGTGCCACCTCTTCCGTTCTTCCCTTCTACCTTCTGCAGTATGGGATCTGTCTCTAGGAGCTGATCATCCTTCTGCATGCCACCAAGGATCCAGTCGAGGAAACCCTTCTCATCGGAGCCGCTCTTGGCTGCCGCCGTCGCCGCGAACACCCTAGTGCCGGCAGTCATGCCAAGAGCCGTCATGCCTAGCGAAGCCATCTCTCTTTCTTCTCTTGGTTACCTTGCTTCCCTACCTACCAAGGCTTGTGGTGTTCGTGGGGTGGTGTGGGCGTGAGCAGAGATGAATCCTGTATTTCTATTGGCAGGCACGAGGATCTGCATAAAGTGTAGACTCAGGATACATCAATCGTTGGATCCAGGAGCTTGGTTCATCGCACGGCTGAAGATGCCCATGTTATCTTCGCTGGAGAGCAGGCGAGCCAGAAACAGGGGGAACGAGCCATCCACAAGCATCTTATCCCAAGGGAGCCAACCAATGATAATTTTACAACTTCGTGGTCTTTGGTCGAAACTTTTTTTATATGTTTAGCGATTATATTCATCAGCAAAAAGATAGTGGCCTAACGTTCAACTTGTGGAATACACTTGGGAACGTCATCAGCCACTTTTTTTCTATTACTAGTAAAAATACACGTCGCGTGCGCGTGTAACATTATAACTCAATATTTATTTGTTGTCTATAACAAAATATAATTTCAATATTACATCAAAGTAATTTATATATTTTCCTTGATATACAAGTTACTATGTGATAGTAATTGACATGTTTAAATCAAAACGTTGAAAAAATGCATTCATTTTTTTCGTTAAAACTTACATTTGTATAACTCTTTGGATTGCTTTTTGCGTAAAAGTAGAAAATATTAATTTATCTGATGTTGAGTGATGTTAGTGGGTGCAAGTAAAACCATGAGCTTTAGTATGCAAAATTATTTTCATATGAAGCATTTTATTTGTCAAGAAAAATATCATATACCACAAAGAATCATTAAAATCAGTAAGAAAAAATAATGTATCCTAGATAAAATTGTGCAAATGAATACATGTTCTTTGAGTATCTTAGAAAGCATCTAATATAATTAGTAATCCACAAGATTCTATATAAATGTTGTAGGGATATTATTTAATACGTGTATAAACATCTCATAATTTGTAAATGTAGGTAAATTTTGAAACAATTAGTTGTCTGAAATTTATCTTGTATACAATTATTCATAGTGTATACTTTCTTGGTGAGAATCACATTCTACGAGTCTAGTCCCTCCCTTAGGTTAGTTTCCAGCGAACGTCACTCTTCAAATTGTTTTCGTTAGTTATCTAGGATAATGCTTGTATCCCCCATGCCTTATTGAAATCTACCTTATGCATGGACATTCCCTAGGTATAGGCAATATGGATTCTCACAAAAATGATCATTCTTTGCTTGTCTTTTACAACTTTTAAAACCCATATGAGTTTTAAACCCAATTTTTTTATGTAAGGATTAATTTAGTTTGTCGTGAGTGGTCAAACTTCATTGGTTGCTATTGTTTGTTGACTCAAGGTCTAAATTGACTAAACCCCTATTTTGATGATGACTAAACCATTTCAATTAATTGTGTCTAATGTCTCTACTTGAGCGATTTCAGATTAGGTATAGACACATTCCAAATGCCCTAACTTGTGCATCTCAACTTGGAGAAAAGACAAGTCAAAGTCATTACAAGTGCACGTCTTTGTGATATGATGTAAATCCATTAGAATCATGTTGTAAATCACTTGTAATGATTTTATGACTTGTAATTAAGCTTAGAAAAAATCAGGAGCACTTAGATCGAATGTTTAAGCACTCAAAAGCCATTTTCCAAAATTCACATCAGGTTGTTCATCGGTTGAGTTGCAAACTCGACCGATCCTGATTGGATCTTGAAAATGACCTTTGTTCGGTCGAGTTTACACTTCACATAACTCGACTGATCCCTCTACTGACCAAAATTGATTTAAGTGAATCAGTTGAGTTACCCCATGAAAAATTCGACCGATGGCTTAAATTGGTCTTGTCTTTTAGTGGGATCGGTCGAGTTACCTTTATAGAAACTCGACCGATTACAATATATAGAAAAGTGCAGAAAAGTGTTTCTAGCCGTTGTGGAGTTGCAACAAGTGAAAATATATCTGTTGCAAGCCACAAAATGGATAGTTTTTGTTCTTAAGTGTTCCCAAAGACTAAAAGGCATCCCCAGCTATAAATAGGACCCCTTGGGCTTCATTCCAAGGCTAAGCATTCAATGCAAAACTCTATGTGAGGTTCCTATTCTATAGTCGAATGCTTCCTACAGCCTCCTCTCTCTCTCTCTCTCTAAGCTTAATCACTTGCTACATTCATTAGAGTGAGGAGGAAATCTGTAAGAGAGCTAGTCCTACATGTATATCTTGTGAAGCTCTCACTTCCACCATCTCCCTATCTCTCATTCAACCATGAAGATGAAGGTTCTCTCTCTTGTCTAAGAGATGTGAAGAAGAACAAGGGAAGGCACCCCTTGGTGAAGATCAAGGCTGAAGAATTGGACCTAGAGTGGGCAAGCCCTTGGTGAAGGCAGAAGACTCCTTGCTCAAGTGGGTAAGTCCTTGGTGGAAGCTTCTCTGAGTGAAGGTGAAGTCAAAGGCTGAAGATCCAAGAAGAGTGGATAATTTATTGAAGGTTGAAGACTTGTGCAAGAGTAGGTAAGTCCTTGGAAGAAGGTAGAAGACACCTTGCAAAGTGGGTAAGTCCTTGGTAAAGTTGAAGATTCTTTGTATTGGATAGGTAAGTCCTTTGTTTGGTCATGTATTGTATCTCTTATAATGAATATAATGAAGGTGCTGTTGGATCAATGGGCTCTAGAAGGGGGGGGGGGTTGAATAGAGCTTCACAAACTTCACAAGATAGATTAAACCACCAAATTATATTACGAGTGTAATTTGAAGCAAAACAGTAATTTGATGTCCTAAGCTAGCATTCATAGCAAGGGTAAGAGATATGGATAAACATGCACTTGGACAGGTGGTTTAGAGTGGTTCCTCGTCCTAAACTTAGGATCAAGTCAGTCCACTACCTAGAGTTGGTTAGGCTCTAGGATTTGTAACTTGAGGCTCTTATATTTCTCACAAAAATAAGATTACAAGCTACAACAACCAATCATCCAAGGTCTTATATAACAAGCCAAGATCTTCTACCTCACCAAGGACTTACCCACCAAGCAAGTAGTCTTCCGCCTTCTCTAAAGGACTTACCCACTCTTGCTCTGGTCTTCGGCCTTGAAGGAATTACCTATCTTGCTTGCCCTTCGCCTTGCACCTCTCCTTCACTCGGAGAGCTTGCTCACGTTTTCCCTCCACCAAGGGAGCTGGAGCAACGATCAATCTTCACCCTTGAAGATCAGCAACACATCTTCCCCTTCACTCGGAGAAGAACAGCAGCAACTCCTCTTTCACTCGGAGAAGTAGCTTCAAACAATCTTCATTATGGAATGGAGGTGGGAGAATGAAGATGGAGAGCTTTACAATGAACAAATGGTAGCTCTCTTACAAAGGGATCCTAACTCACTCTTACTCACGTTTTTGCATTGAAGGTAGAGAGAGAAAGGGGCTCAAAGGATTAGAAACCACTCAACTAAGGCTAGGACCAAGCATATGTGAATGAGCAACCTTGGAATGAAGTCCAAGAGGTCCTATTTATAGTTGAGGGTGTCCCTTTGAGGTTGGGTGAGTTAAGTGGCACAAACTAGCCGTTTTACAACTTGCAACGGATCTATTTTGAGTCCCACCAACTCCTCCAACGGTTGGAATTGCTTTTTCTGCATTCCAGTACAGTTCGATCGGCCGAGTTTCAATAAAGGCAACTCGGCCGACACACTAGGTGACAAAACCAACAGGGAATCTGTCGGCCGAGTTTCCAGGGGGAAACTCGACCGATCAGTCATCCTTTGGTTTTGACTGACCAGTGGATCGGCCGAGTTTCCTGGCATTGAAACTCGGCCGACAGCCCAGAAAATTCCTCAATACATGGATCGGCCGAGTTTGTAATTCGGCCGACAAAATCCCTGTTAGGGGGTATTTTGGAATTTCCAAAAACTGTATAAATGATGGATTTTTGAGTTCCAATCATTTTATCCATCTTAGATACAATGCAAAACATGAATTTAAGTGATTACAAAAATTGCTCTAAGCCTCTAAGGGCTATATTACAAAGCGGGTGAAAGTCACATGTTTTGCATGTGCCGGGAGAGTAGCTTTGAGTGAATTTTGATTCTTTTCTTGTATCTAATGTCTGCAATGATCTCAATTAGAAATGTTAGATACATATGAGTGGAATGGTTAAGTCATTATCAAAATATGGGCAATATGCGACACCTAGGTCAACATTCTCCCCCTTTTTGACAATGACAAACCATTCCTCAACATATTGAAAAGAATATGAAAATTATACCTTTGCTTAGAGAATTGCAAGGGGATGCAAATATGATCAGTCTTGTAATGCTCCCCCTCAATTCATGCTTACTCATCCCTGCATTGTTAGTTAACACACAAACAGCCATAGCATATATATATTGTATGATTCTAGCCAAGTCAAGATATATAAGTTTTAAAGACAAGAAAAGAACCATACAAGCACTAAAAGCAATATGATGGCAATATGATTGAGGTATATTTCTCCCCCTTTGTCATCTCAAAAAGGCAGGGGGGTAGAAGAGCATACAAACCAGGTCTTCTCCAAAACACTCAATCAAACATAGCATATTAAGACAGAGAAGCACAAAGATAATTCATGAAAACAACCAACTGTCATTCATCAAAATATGGATTACATGATAAGATAAGTCATACAAAATGTATCCAAAACATAAAACCAAAAGCTACAAGGACAAGCGGAAAAGCCATAGTACATCTCAGATAATGTGCCTAATATAGATGATACAAACATAGTCCCTAAAGAAAATGACATGGTCATGCGAGACTACACTAGACACATCTACTCTAAGCTATACTAATCTATGTCGACGTCATCAACAGCAGCATCCATGTCCTCATCGGGCTGGTAGTCCTCGTCTCCATCAGAAGGAGGGGCATCAGCCGGTGTAGCCTGTTCATCAGCAGCATCATCATCGTCAGCATCCGTATCAGCATCTGTCGCAGTCGCCTCATCTGACTCGGCATCGTCCTGATCTGGCATATCCTCGTCTGTAGGACCAAAAGCACGTCCAGGCCATCTCGCGCTCTGCTCAGCCCAAGACATGCCCAGAGCATGGAGCTCATAAGCTATCTCAATGGGAGGAGCAGTCGAGGTGTACTGGGCCAGTAGCTCGGACAAGCGTCCACCTGGAAGCGCCAACACCGGGGAAGGGTGAGAGTATCCACCTGCAGAGTGGTCAGCGGAAGCAGAGGGTGGTGGAGGTGGATAGAACTGACTATACGCATAAGAAGCGTAGTCGTCACCGGGGTAGGGCTGGTAGGTGGGGTAGGGCTGCGGGCAGGAGAGAGACATAGATGACATGATGTGGCAGAGGTCCTCATGAAGATGTTGTTGGACCTGCATGTTATAGGCTTGCTGGTGCATGAGATACCCCATGAGGGCCTCATTGGAAACATGAAAATCGGCAAAAGCCGGGTGTGGAGGAGGTTGGAAAGATGGCTCAGGAGGTGGTGGTGCAGCTGATGATGGTGGAGGAGGAGGTGCATCCGATGATGATGGAGGTTGTGGTGGTGGTGGAGCAGAAGAAGATGATGCACCAGATGTAGGGACACTCTTCTGGAGAGTGGTCTCACTGATGTAAACCCCTTTTCGATCAGGTCGGTAGAGATAATCGGTGAAAAGAGATTTACCAGTGGCAAACTGGAAAAGTCCACAGATTAGGGCAGGATAAGGAAGATGGGTGCCCTTCGTGTTCTTTCCAGAATCAAAACATGTCATATGGTGCAGGATATACCGTGCCCATTTGACTCCATGATTGTTCAAGAGGAGATACATCATCATGGCAGTGTTCTCGGCTATGTCCGTTTGGTTTTTCTTTGGGTGAACATTGCAACTAAGAACAAACGCCAACACACGGCGAGGGGAGGACAGAGCAGAAGAAGGCAGGGTGCCCTTCTTTCTATAAGGAAACTCGGGAAGCTTGAGGAATTTGTGAATATCCGACAAGTCTATCTCGAGTGCCTTATAGATGTCCTCGGGACGCAAAAGATCGAAATAATCGGGATATGAGGTGGTCCAAGAGGCCGTGCCGACGTTGCCATTTAGGTAAAGATTAAAGGATCGCTCGGTGATATGAAACGGTTGTCCGGCGATCATAGAGGTTAAGACAATCGAGGTATCCGAGGGAGGAACCAAAGTGTCGTAATTCCACCGCAAGTTTGCGTAGAATTGGCGGACAGCCTTGGTGCTATACTTGAGATTGTGAAATTTTGGATCCTCGATGCTAAAGGCGTCAAGATGGTGTGTGCGAAACACTTGACTCGCCTCAAAAAGATCGGCGTGAAAACAATGCGGTTGATAAAGAGCACGAAAAGGAAAAGGAGATCGAGGGAGAAGCTCTTTATACCGTGCAACCGCGGTATTGTCCACGAAAGAGAGGTTGTCAAAGGACATATACCTCGGAGCTAGAGGAACCGAAGGAGCAGGAGCGGGAACGGCGCGTTTCCGACGTTGCGACCTCATCGGAGAAGAAACGGAGAGAAGGGCGCCGATCCACACGGAGAAAAACGTAGCAACGGAACCGTACAAGCAGCTAGGGCACACAAGGGGGCCATTTTGGGGGCAATAACGGCCGGAGAGAGGGAGGAAAAGACCAGGAGAGGAGGAGTCGGGCTTGGGCGGCTAGGGTTCGGTCGACTTTGCTCTAGTTGAGAGGGAGCAAGTCGGCCGAATCCTATATATATAAAACCCGTCTGCCGTCGATCGGCCGAGTTCCAGGGTGGGGAAACTCGGCCGACAGAGTGTACAGACACCCTGCGCCCGACCGATCGGCCGAGTTTCCAACTCGGCCGACAAAAACCCTGATGTGAGAAATCCTAAAATCTAGTCCTAGCCTCATACGACCTAGGGCAATTTTTCTGAGGGATCTAGGATGTATTTTAAACACAATTAGGCACATTCTCATCATCATAGTGTACTATTTGTCGATAAAAACTCGTTTTGCGAAAAATACCCGAAAAAGAGATAAAACCAATAGAGATATTTATCAAAAACAAGCATTTTAAGCAAACAAGGCATTTATAAGCATGAGCAACACACATAACATGTAACCAGCTAATTAGAGAGCAATTCAACATCATCAAGAGAGGTTATTAGCAATTTTGACCTAATGAAATTAAATTGATCTCTAGCAAGCGGTTTAGTGAAAATGTCAGCCAACTGATTTTCCGTATCCACATGTGTGATATAAATATCCTTTTTGACAATGTGATCACGGAGAAAATGATGGCGGACTTCTATGTGTTTAGCTCTACTATGCAATATTGGATTATATGAAAGATTAATTGCACTAGTATTATCACAGAAAATAGGAGAAGCATCAAAATGAATGTTAAAGTCTTGGAGCATTTGCTTCATCCATAGGACCTGGGCACAACAACTTCCGGCTGCAATGTATTCAGCTTCGGTAGTTGATAATGCCACTGTGCTCTGTTTCTTGGAGAACCAAGACACCAAGCATGGTCCCAAGAGGAAGCAAGTGCCACTTGTGCACTTTCTATCAATTAAGCAACCTGCGTAGTCAGCATCACTATATGCCACAAGAGTAAAGTCCCTTGACTTAGGGTACCATAGTCCAAAATTTGGAGTTTTGGCTAGATACCTCAAAATCCTCTTGACGGCAATAAGATGTGATTTCCTAGGGCTTGATTGAAAGCGGGCACACAAGCCAACACTAAACATTATATCAGGTCTAGAGGCAGTTAAATAAAGTAAACTTCCAATCATACCTCTATAGAGCTTCTCATCTACCTTCTCACCTTCCTCATCCCTGTCAAGTTTGGCAGTGTTTGACATGAGCGTGTCCATTTGCTTCATGTTCTCCATCCCAAAGCGTTTTAGAAGCTCAAGCGTGTATTTGCCTTGGTTGATGAAGTTACCATTCTTGGTCTGCTTGATTTGGAAGCCTAGGAAGAAGGTCAGCTCACCCATCATACTCATCTCAAATTCACTCTGCATAAGAGAACCAAACTCTTTGCAAAGATCAAGGTCAGTTCCGCCAAATATAATATCATCAACATATATTTGAATGATGAGAAAATGGGTAGAAGTGTGTTTTAGAAACAAGGTACAATCAACTTTGCCCATGATATACCCATTATCTAACAAAAAGTTCTTTAGTTTCTCATACCAAGCTCGAGGTGCTTGTTTGAGACCATAGAGAGCTTTTTGCAAGAGATAAACATGATTGGGTAACTTATCATTTTCAAAGCCCGGAGGTTGAGCAACGTATACTTCCTCCTCAATTGTACCATTCAAAAACGCACTTTTAACATCCATTTGATAAAGCAAGAAATTTTTATAACTAGCAAAGGCAAGTAGCATGCGAATAGATTCTAATCTAGCAACAGGCGCATAGGTTTCATCAAAATCAATACCTTCTTGTTGATTATAACCTTGAGCTACTAACCTTGCTTTGTTTCTTACCACTTTTCCTTGCTCATCAAGCTTGTTGCGGTAGACCCATTTGGTGCCAATGATCTTTCTATTGTTTGGTCTTGGCACTAAGGTCCACACTCGGCTCTTCTCGAACTGCTCAAGCTCTTCTTGCATGGCAAGGATCCACTCATCATCACCAAGGGCCTCCTTGATGTTCTTCGGCTCCATTTGAGAGATGAAGGCGCTGTCTGCTTGTTCTTTGTTGTGTGCAGCCCGTGTCCTTACTCTTTCAAATGGATTGCCTATGATCAACTCCTTGGGGTGATCTTTGGCGAAGCGGGGAGTGGGATCCTTCCTTTCTTCTTCTTTCTCTTCTTCTTCTTGATCTTCTTCTTGAACCTGCTTACCTTTATCTTTGATGTTGAGATCTTTGAGGATAGGAATGATTTCATCTGCAACATCATTATCACCAATAGGCTTGCCAACAACAGGGTTAGTTTCAATAAATTTAACATTTATAGATTCTTCTATTTTAGATAGTTCAATGTTAAACACTCTAAAAGCCCTGCTAGTAGTGCTATAGCCTAGGAAGAAAGCCTTGTAGGATTTCGGATCAAACTTGTCGAGAGAGTCCTTGGTGTTCAAAACAAAACATGGACATCCAAACACATGAAAGAAATCAATCGACGACTTCCTACCACGCCATAGTTCATAGGGGGTTTTCTTAAACGTCGGATGAGTGAAAACTCGGTTTTGCACAAAACATGCGGTGCTAACGGCTTCAGCCCAAAACTTCTTAGGAGTATCATACTCAAGAAGCATGGTCCTAGCCATCTCCTGCAGCGATCTATTCTTCCTCTCAACAACTCCATTTTGTTGGGGTGTGCGAGGAGAAGAGAAATTGTGCGAATAACCCGATTTTTCACAAAAATGTTCAAAAAGATCATTTTCAAACTCTCCCCCATGATCACTACGGATGGAAACAACATGACAAGAAGCTTCGTTTTCGACTCGTTTGCAAAAGCTCGAGAAAACGTCAAGGGTGTCGCTTTTGGAAACAAGAAAGAAAGTCCAAGTATATCTAGAAAAATCATCGACGATAACAAGACAATACTTGGAGCCGCGAAGCGTTTGTGTTCTCATAGGTCCGAAGAGATCAATATGAAGAAGCTCTAGAACTCTCTTGGTACTCATGACCCCTTTGGACTTGAAAGAGGATTTGGTTTGTTTCCCTTGGGTACAAGGTTGACATTCCTCATCCTTTTCAAAATCCAATTTGGGAAGTCCTCGAACCAAGTCCTTTTTGTCTAGTTTCTTCATTTGATGCAAGTTCACATGACCCAAGCGTCGATGCCAAAGCGAAAGATCGTTTTTATCCACGACTAAGCATCTATTTAGTATGGGCTTTAAAGCATCAAGAACAATCACATATAGATTACCATTTCTAGTTCCCTTATATATGACATTATAGGACAGGGAATCTAGAAGCAAGCATTCTAAGGAAGTAAAGAGCACAAGATAACCATTATCACATAATTGGCTCACACTAATCAAGTTGTGATGTAGGCCATCAACAAGCAAAACATTTTTAATGCACAAATCATTACCTACATCTCCCTCACCTATAACCTTACCCTTTTTGTTGTCCCCAAAGGTTACCGATCCTCCTTTCTTCTTCACAAATTTGTTGAAATGGCTGATTTCTCCAGTCATGTGCTTAGAGCAGCCACTATCAACAATCCATTTCTTTGTGACCTGCAAGAAAAGAGGATGTCGGAACCCAACTCAAACTTTGGGGTCCGGGGTTAGCTTGGGGACCCATTTCATATTTGGGTTGGTCCCCTTAGGCTTGTAAGGACAATAGGTAGAATAATGATCATCACATTTGCAATGCATACATACCATGGGATTTTTAGAGCCGGAAGACTCTCCATTGAGAATTGGAGTTTCCACACTCTTTTTCTTACCTTTCTTCTTCTTCTTACCTTTTGGGATACTCTCATCGTATCCTAGACCACTAGTACCAATTTGTTTGGTAGAGTGCTCTAGAACATCATTTAGAGACTTTTTACCGGAAAGAAACCTTTGCAAGGTAGATCTTAATTTAGCATTATCATCACTAAGATTTTTAATAGTAGTAGATAAACTATCAAGATCTTCTCTAGCATGCAACAGGTCGGCCTCAAGACAGAGGGCTTTAGTAAGTAGAGAATCTTTTTCAATAGTTAAGTTAGCAACTTCATTCCTAGGCAAGATAGGTCTAGAGGATAGATCATTTGTTTGAGCAAGCAATCTAGCATTTTCAGATTTAAGCATAGCAATTTCTTTTTGATAACAATGAACTTCCTCTCTCCTAGCATCATCAATGAGTTTTAGTTCAACATTTTCAGTTTTTAGAACATCTAACTCATCTAGGCAATTTTGGTTCTCGATCTTAAGACTTTCAATAGTTTTAAGATAAGCACCATTCTCAACCTCTACTCCATTGTATTGAAGTTCAAGGTCTTGAAGTTGCTCTTGCAAAGAATCTATACTATCAAGGTGTAACTTTTCATTTTCATCAAGAATGTCAATCTTGGCATATAGATCATCTATTATCTTTCCTAATCTCTTTCTTTTAGCTTTACATTTAGCAAGAGATGATTGACATTCACTAAGCATTTCAATGATAGATTCTTTAGATAATTCAAGTAAAGCTTCATCACTTACATTGCTTACCTCACTTACCTCCATTACCTCTTCACTAGTAGATGCCATAAGTGCAAGATGACATTCTCCATCCTCGGAACAAGATGAACTTGAAGTAGAAGACTCCTCCCATGCCGCATGAGCTGCATCTTTGGATCGTCTTTCCTTCTTGTCCTTCTTCTTGTACTTGGATTCTCTCTTGTATTTGTCATCCTTCTTGTGACTGCCCTTATGATAGCCCTTCTTGACTTTTGGGCAATCATTCTTGTAGTGGCCCTTTTGGCCACACTCATAGCACCTAGGAGTGGAGGAGGATTGCTTTCCCTTGAAGTGTCTTCCTTTGGAGTAATTGGCTTCATGGTCATTAGCACCTTCGTCTTCGCTTGAGGAGGGGCAAGGAGACTTCATGGCAAGCTGTTGTTGCCTCATCATTTCTTCGACATGAGCTTTGAAGGCCGTGTCCTTCATCTTTCTTGTCTCCTTCTCTTCCCTTTTCTCCTCTTCCTCTTGCTTGTCGAGCCTTGGTTCGTGAGCTTGTAGGTTACCAACCAGCTCCTCGGTTGACAACTCGCTAAGCTTGTAGACTTCTTCAATTGAAGTCACCTTCGGCTCCCATCTCTTTGGAAGAGACCTCAAGATCTTGGCGTTGATGGTGCCTCGATCCATGACACTCCCAAGGGCTGCAAGGCTGTTGAGGATGACGTTGAGCCTTGTGTACATGTCCGCAACCCTTTCATTCTTCCCCATCTTGAAATTTTCAAGTAGGCCTCCGAGCATGTAGATCTTGGCCTCCTTGACCTGCTCCGTCCCTTCATAGGTGACACATAACTTGTGCCAAATCTCATGAGCGGTGTCCCATGAAGAGATGCGGTTGAATTCCGATGGAGAGAGGGCAGCGTAGATGATGCTAATGGCTTTAGCATTTAGTTGAGCACGCTTCATCTCTTCGTCCGTCCATGTTGTGATGTTCCCCTTCGGCTCGTCGTACTTGAGGTGGACTATCTTCCACATCTCGTAGCTAACTCCTTGGATGTAGAACTGCATCCTTCTCTTCCAATATAGGAAGTTGCTGCCGTCGAAGACCGGGGGTCTTGTGGAGTAGCTTCCCTCAAGGTTGAGTGAACCGAGAGCCGAATCACCCATCTTCTCCTACTTGTTGAAGTAGCTTGGAGAAGACCCGCTCTGATACCACTTGTTGGATCAATGGGCTCTAGAAGGGGGGGGGGGTTGAATAGAGCTTCACAAACTTCACAAGATAGATTAAACCACCAAATTATATTACGAGTGTAATTTGAAGCAAAACAGTAATTTGATGTCCTAAGCTAGCATTCATAGCAAGGGTAAGAGATATGGATAAACATGCACTTGGACAGGTGGTTTAGAGTGGTTCCTCGTCCTAAACTTAGGATCAAGTCAGTCCACTACCTAGAGTTGGTTAGGCTCTAGGATTTGTAACTTGAGGCTCTTATATTTCTCACAAAAATAAGATTACAAGCTACAACAACCAATCATCCAAGGTCTTATATAACAAGCCAAGATCTTCTACCTCACCAAGGACTTACCCACCAAGCAAGTAGTCTTCCGCCTTCTCTAAAGGACTTACCCACTCTTGCTCTGGTCTTCGGCCTTGAAGGAATTACCTATCTTGCTTGCCCTTCGCCTTGCACCTCTCCTTCACTCGGAGAGCTTGCTCACGTTTTCCCTCCACCAAGGGAGCTGGAGCAACGATCAATCTTCACCCTTGAAGATCAGCAACACATCTTCCCCTTCACTCGGAGAAGAACAGCAGCAACTCCTCTTTCACTCGGAGAAGTAGCTTCAAACAATCTTCATTATGGAATGGAGGTGGGAGAATGAAGATGGAGAGCTTTACAATGAACAAATGGTAGCTCTCTTACAAAGGGATCCTAACTCACTCTTACTCACGTTTTTGCATTGAAGGTAGAGAGAGAAAGGGGCTCAAAGGATTAGAAACCACTCAACTAAGGCTAGGACCAAGCATATGTGAATGAGCAACCTTGGAATGAAGTCCAAGAGGTCCTATTTATAGTTGAGGGTGTCCCTTTGAGGTTGGGTGAGTTAAGTGGCACAAACTAGCCGTTTTACAACTTGCAACGGATCTATTTTGAGTCCCACCAACTCCTCCAACGGTTGGAATTGCTTTTTCTGCATTCCAGTACAGTTCGATCGGCCGAGTTTCAATAAAGGCAACTCGGCCGACACACTAGGTGACAAAACCAACAGGGAATCTGTCGGCTGAGTTTCCAGGGGGAAACTCGACCGATCAGTCATCCTTTGGTTTTGACTGACCAGTGGATCGGCCGAGTTTCCTGGCATTGAAACTCGGCCGACAGCCCAGAAAATTCCTCAATACATGGATCGGCCGAGTTTGTAATTCGGCCGACAAAATCCCTGTTAGGGGGTATTTTGGAATTTCCAAAAACTGTATAAATGATGGATTTTTGAGTTCCAATCATTTTATCCATCTTAGATACAATGCAAAACATGAATTTAAGTGATTACAAAAATTGCTCTAAGCCTCTAAGGGCTATATTACAAAGCGGGTGAAAGTCACATGTTTTGCATGTGCCGGGAGAGTAGCTTTGAGTGAATTTTGATTCTTTTCTTGTATCTAATGTCTGCAATGATCTCAATTAGAAATGTTAGATACATATGAGTGGAATGGTTAAGTCATTATCAAAATATGGGCAATATGCGACACCTAGGTCAACAGGTGCAAGGTTAAGAAATCCTAGAGGTTGACCTCTCTAGGTAAGTGGACTGACTCACTTCTAGTTTGAAGTGTGGAACCACTCTAAATAGCTTGTCTTCTTGTATTTGCTCAATCTCTCTCATCCTTGCTATGCATGTTTTAGTTGCACTCAAACCTCCTATTTAGCAACCTTATTTTGTGATATATCTTGAAGGTCTAATGAAATTTGTTTAAGTGCATTCAGCTCTATTCAACCCCCCCTCTAGAGCATCTAATCACCCATCTAGGATCCAACATTGTTATGTTTGATTTATGAAAAATAAACCATTTCAACCTATGTTTTGCAAAAGGAATGTGAAACTATATGGTTTAGGTTTGACAGGATATATTCATTTGATCTAGTTTTCAAGAAAAGAAATAGGTTGATAATTTATGTCTACACATGTTGATATTGATTCACTGTTGCAAATGATGTGTTGTTGTCATAATAAGAATATAAGTTTGTAGGGGTGATGGGGTATCCCAGCGGTGCTACTCGAAAATCCCCAATGAAGGGGCATGGGTTTGACTGTGGCTGCCAACCCTTGGGGTGCAACAAAGTCCCACATTATGAGCATGTGATGCAGTCCTATTTTAGGGATTCACCTTGTGTCCTTTTGCACTTCAATCACATCTAAATTTGTTAAATTGCATGTTATTTCTCTCAATGTGCATATTTCTATCAAATGTACTTATGGACACTTTGCATGTATTTCAAGTACTTGGACCACGCCTTAGATGGACAGGAGAGAAGGAAGATAAACTAGGGTTCCTCTACCCATAGAGGAGTCGAAAGAAGGTCTTAGAGCTCCCTCAACCTACCCCTAGAGACCAAGTGTCAAGATAAATAAAAAAGGTTAATGGATCATGCAGTTCAAAGCTCAAAGTGCAAGCAAAGTCCCCAACATGATCATGGTGACACGGAACAATCATGTTGTCAAAGCTAAATTCACAGGGGAAACCTCAATTTTGAAGCAACTGCAGCAAACCATCCACCATAGTCATACTACCTAGAATGACCATGTTGTCACCCATTAATAATGGTTGTGTTTCCCAACACCACCATTCTACCACCAACCCACCACGGTCGTGCTACCATTAGCCCACCACGGACATGCTACCCAACACAGTCAAGCTACATATCACCCACCACGGTCATGCTACCTAGACCCAACTATGGTTGAATTGCCCAGCATGTCTGTTCTACTAGCCTTCCAAGAACCCAAAATTTAACTATAATTTTTGCCATTTCCACCTCACTAGTTCCACTCCACCACGGATATGTTCATCCCACTGTACCACGACCATGGTGACCAAAACAGTTGTAGTGGCCATTAACCCTAGAAGTAGTTTTGCATTGCATTTCCCGTCCTACCCCCACTTAACATAGTGCTTCCCCACCACCTATGTATACTTGGGTGGCAGATGGAGCACAAGGTTAGCTACATTTTACCACCTCTTAGCTCACCATTTTTGGCCCTTAGCCATTCCACTCTATTTCATCATTTCCACCACCAAAACCCTAGTTTTCTAGGGTTCCTACCACTTTTCACCACCTTTCCATACCATTCCACATTGGAGGAGGGAGGAGTGCATCCTTGCAACTGTTGGAGAGGAGGATTTCATCATGTCCATTTATCTCCATGGCTACTTCTACCTCTTTCTTCTTCATTTTATTTTCTTGTTCTATGAGTATGTAGGCCCCTTAGGTGGGTTGTTTGGGGTCAAAAATGTTACTTTGATACCATGTTGGGAGAAAGTGATATGTAAACATTATAATTTCATTTGCTAATAATTATGTTCTATTTATATCTCATTTCCAATAAATTGTATTTATAGTTTGTGCTTGAAATCACCTGGATTCTAGAAAAATTACTTACATGGGGTTCTTATTGGGAATTGCTCCTAGGTCCTATTAATGGATACCTAATTAGTTGTTCACCTTCATACATGTTAATCAATTCTCCGACTCCTAAGTGAGAGATATAAGTACCTAGTATAGAAGCATTTAGTGTAATTACCTTGGAGCCCTCTCAAGGCTAGAATGTAGGTGATGCGAGCTCTAAAACCTCATTTCCACCTTCCATTACTAAACTCAGCCCCTAATTTCCCTAAGGGTTTCTATCCCAGAAACCTAGGCTTGACTAGATCCTAATTGAATTGTACATAAACCCTAATCCAAATGAGCCTTGCAAGATGGGTAGAAGGTGATAGGGACTAGTTCTTCTATAAACAACTACCCAATCCTAGGCCATTTAGTAGTTTAGGGCAATTCTTTAGCATCTATCTTGTTGTTTGGTTTGGTAATCTAAATGAAAGAATAATTTTTACATGTTATCACCCCGACCTAATTGAAAAGTGCATTCCCAAAAACAGTCCACACTCCTCATTATTGCATTAAAACCCTAATTTGTTTTCTTGCTTAGTTCATGCTTGCTTAACTAGTCTCCTTACTTTTCTAGTTAATTGTGCTTGTTTTTGCCTTGTTATTTTTAGTCTAGATCTTTAATTGTCTTTTAGTCTTAATTACTAGCTTAGTGTAGTATAGAGCTCTTCTTGCTTGTCTTTGTGTAATTTGCTTCCTTTCTTGCTTAGATTGTCATTTCTTACTCATTAGAACTAATTGTTTAGGGTTATCTTTGGTTTTGATTCTTGTTCTTCCTTTAATTTTTTGCTTGTTCACCTTGAGTGTAATTAAAAAAATCAACCTTCAAAACCTTCAACCCTAAATTGTGCAGTAGGAACCTAGACAAAATGGATTCAGATGTAGTACCCCCTTTCTCTTTTGGGTCTGGCCCCTAACTTGCTATCCTCCTATAGTATAACATGACCATGTGTTCTTGTGATTGAGTGTGTTAGTTTATGTGAGTGCGTAAAAATCTTAAGGCTTTATAAATTTGAAAGGTTCCAAGTGTGTTCGAGCCAAGGGTTGCATCTAATCAAAATTCAATTGATTTAGTTGTGTAACTTCAAGGGTGAGGAAAAAGGCACCAGCGTGTCGTGGTGCCTACAATGTATGAGGCTAGTTCTAGGGATTACAGTGATGGCTTGGGTCCAATAATGACCCTATCTAGGAGGGGTTTGTTGTTATAAAAAAAATATATACTTTTGTTGTTAGAGTTTCTAGAGCATTGTCTCTTTCTATTTGTTAGTTGTAAAATGTAGTGATTGAAAAAATGTTTTTAACTGAGAGCCCCGCAAGCGAGTTTAAAATTCCGACCAAAAAAATGTTTTTAATTATAATATTATGTCTTCTATTTTAAAATCTTTGTTGAGGTATAAAGGGTCTATATTATGTAGAGGTATCATATAATTATCTGGTCTTATTTTTATGACACATGTACATGGTATGATGAAGATGAACGTAGTTATGTATTCCTTCTTCTTTTAGTTGTTAAATTTTCAACATAAGACATTACAGAAAGATTACAACAATTCCTTAGTGTAAAATAAGTAAAGCATAAGGAATTTTGATTTGACCATACCAAATAAAGCTCATATTGCTTTATCATTACACGTGTATGTTATGCATTGTAACTTCATCTATGTTTCATACATCCTACGCAAATATAGTAGGTCCCAAGAGCAGGTAAATGAGGAGGGTTGGTGGTAGGTTGACAGACATGCATAAAACTTTGTCACTTGTTTATGACACTATCCATATAAAAATATCCTTGGAATGTCCCTACTTGACAATGCACTCCATTAACTCCTAGGTGTAGTGATAAATATCTAAGGTAATACAACTAGTGCATGGTTGTGCTGAAAGAAAAGTAAGAGTTTTCACATCTTGGATGGGTGTGGCTAAAGAATCTAGTCCCACTGCATACGGTCCAGATGTATTAAAAATTGTACAAGGGTAAAATTTTAGATAGAGATGGGTTAAGATGCAAGTTAAAGAAAAATGGTATTAGAGTGGTATCTTGGAGTACATGCTCTTTGAAGAAACTCTTTGGGTGCAGTAAATACCAGGCATGATTTGAAGAAAAGTTAACATTGTTTGGTTGCAAGAAACGAAGTCGATAAGAGAACAATGTTGAGAGATTGGAGATACAAGGTACAAATTTTGTATATAGGTATAGACTGGCATAAAAATATGTTGGAATTATTTGTTGATATGATGTTGAAGGATAATGCCATGAAGATCACATCATGGGTGATAGAATCATATCTATCAAGATTGTTCTTGGGAGAAAGATTTTTTATATTATTTGTACTTATACCCCCAAGTTGGTCTTATAGAGGAGGCTAAGAAGGAGTAATGGGATAACATGGATGAACTAATGCAAGGAATACCAATAGAGGAGAGTATCATTATTAGGAATGACATGAATTGTCATGTTGGGAGTAGCAATATTGTATATGAGAAAGTTTATGTAGGTTTTGGAAATGGTAGTAGAAATGAATAAGGAGAGAGGATATTATATTTTGTAGTTTATTATGATATTAATTTGGCAAATACTAATTTCAAAAAGAGAGATCCCCGTGTCTTTACTTTCAAGAGTGGGTGCAATTGTAAATAAATTTATTACTTCACTACAAGGTGGATGGATCGAAAAGCATTCAAGGATTGTAAAGTGATCCCCAGCAAAGAACTCACCACCTAACACAGATTTGTGGTTTAGTATGTTAAAACAAAGATCATTCAAAGGTAAGCATTAGAAAATTCAAGATAGAAGGATCAAGTGGTGGAATCTTAAAGAAGAAAATCAATCAAAATGTATGATAAACATATCAAGGAGAGAACTTGGAACTTGGGGGAGTCTAATGTTAACTCTATGTGACAAAGTATGGTCTTCTATATAAAAAAAATTTGCCAAAGAGGTTTTGGGAGAGCCTAAAGGGTGTGGGCCTCCATCAAAAGAGACTTGGTGGTGGAATAATGAAGTGCATAAGTATATTAAGATAAATAGGGAGATACATAGGAGCTTTAGTAAATCTTGAGATGATGTGACTTTTTTTGAGATACAAACAAGTAAAGAAAAGTCCTAAGAAGTTGGTTCAAGAGGAAAGGTCCAGATACTTTGATGAGATTGTGTAAAAAGTTGGACATTAGAGAAGGGGGAAAATATATATTTAAATGGCTCATATAAGATAAAAGAAAGGAAGAGATTTAATTCAAGTAAAGTGCACTAGAATGAAGATGGTAGGGTGTTGGAGAAGGACAATGATATAAAGAACCAATGGATAAACTATTTATGCAAGCCTTTTAAGAATGAAGATGGTAGAGTGTTGGAGAAGGAAAATGATATAAAGAACTGATAGATAAACTATTTGTACATGCCTCTCAATGGAGAGATTATGAATAATAAGAGACTCATTTGACATGAATGCAAGATATATCACTTACACACAAATTTTCTCAACTTAAGGTCAAGAGTTCTTTGGAAACGATGAAAGTGAAAATTTTGTGTGGTCCAGACGGTATTCCCATTGATGTAGGAAGAGTATGAGGGATGAATGAGTTATGTGGTTAATGAATTTTTTTACATGATTGTGAAGACAAATAAGATGTGAAATGAGTGGAGAAATAGTATTATAGTCTTGATCTATAAGAACACGGGAGATGTTAAGATGTGCACAAGATACAAAGGTATATAGTTGATGAGTCACATGTTGAAGCTTTGGAAGAGAATTATTAGTGAAGGCTAATATCGATAATGTAGATGTCAGACAACCAAATTGGCTTTTGGTCGGGAAGATCAAAAATAGATTCTATATTTTTTATAAGGAGGCTTATGGAGATGTATACAGAAAATAAAAGAGATCTTCATATGGTGGTTATTGATAAGGAAAAGGCCTATGATAGAGTACCCAAGGAAGCGTTATGGAGGGTGTCACATAAAAAGGGTGTGTGAATCCAGTACATTGATCTGATTAAAGGCATATATGATGTCTTAATTGCAAGCATTATGACTCCTCAAGGAGAGACATCAACTTTTTCTATCACTATTGTGGTACATCAAGGATCAACTCTCAACCCATATCTACTCATTCTTGTAATGGATGAGTTGGCAAAGCATGTGTTAGATGATATCCCTTAGTACATGTTATTTTTTGATGATTTTGTGCTTACATATGAAACAAAATAAATATTCAACAATAAACTTGAACTTAGGATAAATCTCTTAGATTCTCATGGATTTATGATCATTAGAAAAAAATTTGAATATATGGATTGCAAATTTAGCTAATATTGAATTGTTCATGTGGGCTTAAGTTGGATAGTATGGATGTACCAATATGTGATGAATTTTGTTATTTAGGTTCTATTATTGAAAGTGAGAGTGTTGTTTAAGATTATTTTTGGAACACAACAAGACGGTTGAGGGGGAGGACTACAACTAGAGTATTTTGTGGCGAGCAAGTCCCCCTTGGATTAAAAAGCAAGTTTTATAGAACAGTCATATGACCAACCATGCTATGCGAGTGAATGTTGGGTAAGTAAAGAGATAAGGTCTCAACTAGATGAAATGTGTATGTTGTGATGGATATGCAAAAAGACAATAAAATATTGTTTGAGGAATGATTATATCAAAAACAGAGTGCGATGGTGAGCATTGAGGACAAGTTGTGTGAGGGTCGTATAAGATGGTATAGACATGTGCAGCATAGACCAACAAATGCACCTATTTAAAGCAATGCTATTGAGTCAACCACGATTAAAATAAGAAAAAGAAGACCTAAGTTCACTTGGGAAGACCTTATAAAGAGAGATTTTGAATCTTTACATTTTGATCAGAGTATGATCCATAACAAAGATGATTGGAAATTAAGGGTCCTTGTATTTGACCCCAACATGGTTGCATTGAGGCTTAAATGAGGATGATGACATCCATGCTACACATTTTGAGTATATAATTGGGCAAACTCTAATGGTATTGTTAATATCTATTGTAAAATATATTCTTATGTTTGTTTTATTAAATCTCAGTAGTTATATATGAAGTATCATATTAAGTTAGTTACAATACTGTCGATGTCAATACTTATGATAATTTTTATTCATAATGAACTAAAATGATATTTGAATGCAAAAACAATTTGATATAATACTAAAATAAAATTCATATTTTACAAATATTAATTCATCTTTTACATATTAGGATATTTGTAATATTTTGATTTATGATATTAAGATTTTATTAAAACAAAAATAGTTTGGTATTAAACCTCATTGTTACTTTGAAAAACTAATCAAATAAGCCTAATAATAATGTTTTAATATATAATGATAATTATTTTAGGTCTTAAATTAACTTTTTCAGTTTCTAATCCCAATTATTTACATATAAAATTCCCAATGTAATAATAAAATTGAATTATACATTCTAAATATATAATTAAAATTGTGAGGGTAAGGGGGTATCTCAGTGATGCGGTGTGGCTTGGAAATCTCCAATAAAGGCACTCAATTTTGACTCTGGCTTCCAACCCGTAGGGTGCAACATGCCTCATGCTATTTAGTGTGCCACAATTCCCCCAAGTACATAGTTGGTTCCAGAGTTTACTTTGTTGGGGTGGGTCTAATAGTGGCCATGCCTGAGAGGAGTTCCTCACTCTTAAAAATGAATACACTTGTAAATTTTATACGCCAAGCATACATGCATGCCCAATCAATTCATTGATGCTTTGACTAAAAATGTACCCTTCTATTATAGGTCAATAGTTAAATTAATAGTTAGAGAAGTACTACGATTGAATGATAAAGAAATACATTGGTGGTTGTCTATGGAGGAAGGAGAAAAATGTTTCTTTTTCATATCTGAGAAAATGCAACTTCTGATAGAAAATTTGTACTTTTCTTCTCATAGATAATGAAACTATTTTTTTCATCTTTGAATGTTTAAATCAAAACATATATGATGGTTTTTAGGATCCTATAGTGTTTGGATATTTTTAAATTTCAAGTGATACCCTAGACAAAAATGAAATGTCACACATGTTGTTACATTGTTTAGTATAAACATGAAAGACGTCACACATGTATATATAGCTAAGATATATGTGCACCAGAAAATGCCTACATTTCTTTTGGTAATCAGAAGATTCCAACTTTTAATTTAAAGGAGAATAATTTGGAAATTTTAGATCATCATATTCATAAAAAAAAATCAACTTGATTTTCACAAGCCAACTTTGTTGAAATGAATGGCCGGAGAGATGTAAATATCAGTATATTTGCTTTTTAATTGGAGTTATATTTAATGTAGTGGCACATTGTCTATACTAAACATGTCAAAATATTGGATACAAGATACATAGAAAAAAAAAACAATGGGAATGAAATGGAAACATTACTATCTGATAACAAAATACCATCAATTTGTATATGTCTCAATTTTGTAGAAAATTGAACGAAAGGCCTACATTGATGTATAAGAAAGGAAACCAAATAAATGAAACATTTTTACTATAATATCAACATAAGATGCATTAGAACACACCTATATAAACCTTCTAAGAGATTTCATACACCATGGTTACTAAAAAGGCATTCTCGATAGACTCAAAAAATGAAGTTTGTACTTTTTAACCCTAGGAAACAACACTCATGCTATTGAAAGAAGGATTCCAGACACAAATGAATCACTTACCTCATTTTTTAGCTCTCATATTTCCACCCTCAAAACTAATCAACTCTTACAATTTTGTTATTGCAAACCCCTGATATGCAATATCCTTTATTTGTGGGACCACTTCTAGGGTGCCACCTTCTCTCCTAAATTACTTCTTTAGCAGTCAAAACCTTTTCATCATCTTCTATGTGTGTGGTTTATGTCTCCAATGTTGAACTACATGGTTTGGGGATAGAAATATAGGTGGTGGATGTGAAGGACAACCACATTCTCCAACATAGTGGCATATCAAGAAATGTCTTGTCAATTAACATAAAGTTGAACTTGAATCCTTGTTAGGTCTAGTGGCATGAAAAGTCAAGAGAACACATAAAGGAACAATGAGAAAGACATTCTTACATATAATCTTGAAGAAAGTTGTAGGATATGTACATACCAAATGGCTTTGATTTTAGAACAATGGGAGTCTGGTAAAGTTACCATATTTGGCATCAACTTGTATTCATGGTTTGTTTTCTTGGTTTCTTTGCTCACAGACTTGATTACATGATCAGTTGTTGTTTTTTTGTGTAGTTATAATACTACCAAAAGTTGGTAGTTGGTCTCATACTATGTCCAATGTGATGGAATTTAGTGAAGTTAGACACATTCAACTACTAACTTGTGTTTTGTTAGATGTATTATAGTCCACATCATGTAGAATAGAGTGCATGTGACATGCTATTTGCAGCCATATACATGTTCCAAGACAAGTTACTACCTTGAATACAAAGAAAACACTTTGAAAATTGTGATTGTAATGATATTTAGTAAGTTATGCATTTTATTTCATATGTTACACACAAGCACAATGTAAACAGCAGCAACATGTGCAAGTTGAAAGAAAACATGTATCTAGAGCACGACTAACCTTTAATAGAAATAATAAGCCGATCAAATGGCATTATTTTAATTGTTATATATGATTGATATGTTTTGTTAAACACACTTCTTTTCAGGTTGCAAATCTAGAAAAACATTGCCTTCTCCGACCCATTGGTTCAACGATGAAAATTGGAATTTGCATCGAAAATTTTCTTTATTCTCTGTCTCTCCTCATAGGTATGAACCATAAATACAGATGGGGTTGGCTAAAATTTCATGTGATTTAGTAAACAGAATATACATTCCATTATTGCTAGATCAATCCATATGGTTATTGTTTATGGTTCGATGAAGGATGAGCCAATAATGGGATTTTTTCAATAAATAGGGAACTTAAGATTAGTGTTTAAATTTTTATTAGCAATAAACCAAATCAGTTTTGTTTGTAGATCGACCCCTTTCTAGAGAGCATTAGCCTCAGGAACAAATTTCATATGTTGAAACTGTGTCAAAGTTAGTAGTAATAGGGAGGACACCCTCATCTAGATGGATAACTGGGTACCCAAGCAGGAGAAACTTATGGCCATAGCCTTGCAACCAGTTGATGAGAGTACCAGGGACATGAAAGTAGCTAGCATGGTGAAGCTAAATAGAGAGTGGGATACATACTTCCTCAAGGTGTTTCTACCAAGTGAATGTATTGATCACATCTTGAACATGACTACCCCACAGAGTTCCAATATAGTGAATACTTGGAACTGGAAGCACAACCTAGCAGGCAGGTATACAACCAGCTCTACTTATGACATTATCCATGAAGATGAAGAAACACAAATAATGGGCCCATGGACAACTATCTAGAAATAGAGGACTCCTAGCAAGATTATAGTTTTTGTGTGTGTAGTAGCCCACAAAGAAATCATGACTAATCACAGGAAGATGCTAAAAAAGTTCACAGATAATGGGATATGTCAGGTGTGATAGTGAGGAGGAAGATACCCTGCATGCTTTGAGAGATTGCCCTCATGACAAAAATGTGTGGATTTGACTGAACTCTCTAGAGACCCTTAATGATCAATATGGGAACTACATTATGGACTGGCTGAAGGCGAATCTATAGGCTAACGAAGAACAGAAGACTAGTTTTTCCATAACGTGTTGGATAATTTGGAAATCCAAAAATGTGGAAGTGTTTGAGAAAGTGAATGTTTGTACTGAAAGACAAATCAACTAGATAAACACTCTCTATGATATTATGGTCGAGGCCTAGGGATAGAAATTATAAAAATAGTTGTGACTAAGGAGAGGGATACAGGTTGGATCAATTTATCAAGGGACATTGTCTTAATGATGACAAATGCAACAGTTAAAGGGAGTCATGATGAAATTGTAGATATTACCCTTGAATGGGATGACTAATGGAAAAGAGAAGTTGCTCATACTATCCCAGTTAGCTCAGTCAGAGGCAGAGCTTAGAGCCATCCAACACATTTGTGGTAGTCAAATTGGATAGTAACATTGTTATAGATACCCTTGAGGCTCGTGTTGATAAGTACCCTGCTCTCCAACCCTAGATACGATTTATTAGGCCAGACCTAGACGAGATTGAAGACATGCAGATCATGAAAGTTGATCGAGAGGATTTAGACCTTGCTAAGTCTCTGGCGAAACACCACCTGAAAACTTACAAGGAGGGTTTTGTCTATAAAGATCCTCCTATTGACCATGTGGGTCATCCCCTCCCTTCCCTTTGTAATGGTAGTAGTACTACCAAATTTCTTCTCACAGTAGGAACTATAAATAGGTTTCCTTATATCCCTACAAGAGGAGGGTGGGTTGAATAAGTCACCTCCTGACTTCCCTAAAAAAGAAGTAAATAGAATTGAGAATTGTTTATAAAGAAATTATGTTGGGGAGTGAAGCAAAGAAGGGGGTAAATTATGATTGAATGAATTAACTAAGAAAATAAAGGGACAAAGTTAAGAATACAACTCTTACCCCAATGGATTAATTATAATATTGGACTGGCAGAAACATTCCCACAAGAGGATAGAAATGATGCATGATTGTGAAAACATGATACATTAGATTACTTATGCTTATTCAATTGAAAATAAACATGAAAAATAGTCCTAGATGTCATTTATAACTCATTCCACAAGTCAGTATTAATATAATGGAAGTATATTTTTCATTCTTTTTCTTCAATAACTTTACATAAACATGATATCATTTATCATGTGAGTTTCTAGTATAATCAATAGTCTTCCATACAATGACCTTATTTTAGATTGGTTTAGATATCAAAGAAGATCTATATTATGTTTTTTGTTACATATAATGCTATTTTAAATGAATAAATCAAGTGGAAAATTATATCATAAATTAATGAGATTGATATGATAAATTTGGGAGAAGTTACTGAATCATTGGTTAGATAAAGTAGTTGAGAATAAAATGACTCTAGGCATGTAGTCTAGTCAGAATTATTCAGATGAAATTTGATTACTAATATGAAATTCAAGTATTGTTAAATGATATTGAATGTAAAGTTGTTACATTACTTGATGGATAGTAAGAAATGTTTGTTTTCATATACATTGTTGATTATAGTTTTTACAAGCCAAAATTTAGTTTATGAGTAGAATTAATAATATAAATTATTTTATTATGGATATGTTTATGGGAGATGAATAATGTCCAAATTAGTGAAGAGAACCCCCATTTCACTAGTTTATATTTTTATGGGATGACGTGGGAACCACCTTGAGGAAGAGACACTTCAATGACCCCACCCCGACAATGTAAATCCTTGGCCCCCCTCAACTACTTGCACACAACAAGGGGCATTTGAACCACACAGTGGGCCAGTATGCCTGATGGGATAAAAATTTGTTTCCAAGGTAAACAATATGGGTTTTGAATTTGATTCTCTTCATTGAGGTGCACATGCCTTTACCACCAGAGATATAACTTTGCTAGCTATTCAATTAATTTAGGATTCCCTAATCACAATAGAGTTTTATATTATCAAAACTTCTCTTAGAAGGTTCCTCGTAATTACATATTTGCAAATCTCTATGGGGGTTATGGAGGTCCCACCCAAAAGGTTTGACACTAGAGCATGATACCTCACATATTACTCTATGTTTATTACTCTATCTAGGTGGGTGCAAGTCTAGCTAATTAGGATAAGAAAATATGACAAAGAATTGAGAATGGTTCCTTCATGTATTACTCTATATTTATATACTTATTTGGAGTAACCACTTAGTTTGAATCATTTATTGGTACACACCCATTTTGACCTCTACTTGCTTAATTTACATTTTTAGAATACAACATGTATTTGTTTACACATTCATTGTGCAAATTGGCATGTTGTACCTCTTCTTGTGTTTTATAGTGCTACATGTTAAATTGATATTTTTCATCAAAAGATTATAAAAATGATATTGTTTGTACTTACCATGTTGTTATGAATTTTTAATATTTTATTATGAGAAATATGATCATATGTTCAATAATTCATGCTATTTATTAAGGGGACCTATCTTTTAATTAGCATAAATTCCAACATTAGAGATATGTCCTTAATATAAACTGAGATTAAGAAACAACACACTTGATTCTCGACAAAAACGATCAACATGATATAGCAAAAACACAGGTAAAATTTTCATTTTCTTCATAAAACCTCATAAACCAATGTCACATCAAGGATAGCATATTCAATATCACAAATCTTTTCAACTTCATTAGCATCAAACTCAAATATTATTTCTCAAATTCAGATCATTTACATCAATTACATATACATGAAAGAATTAAATTCAGCATGCTGCCCATCTCAGGAAAGAGAGAGTATGGGGACATCAAAATCTATATTATTCTATTTTGATCTTCATTATCATGACCTCTCCACTAGACAACATTATACATGATAACATTTGAAACTACCTCTTGAGACACATATAGAACCTTAGTGATTGGATACCTCCCACTCATGATGAGTACATGCATCATCATCATGTTAAGTATATTGAACTTAGAAGAAACTTGTAAATATTACTAGGTCTAATAGTTAATTCTAGAATTTAACAAATCCATTTTATGAAAATAATCTAATCAATCAGATAAGGTATTCACTCAGGCTAATTCCAATTCTAAAATATCTTTAAGATAGTGTCTATGACCATTTAGTAATTGTTAATTACTTCATTATGACAATCCAATTGTAAGAGTAACAAGTCAAGACCTAAACAATCAGAATTAAGACATAACAATAACATCATCTATATGACACCCCACTAGCCAAACAAGGAACATATGATGCAGTTATGAAGCTGAAGTCCACATAAGACATGTCTATTAAACAAGCCTACTCAAATGACAAGTAAAATCCAGATCATAACTACATTGGATATTAAATTACAGCATCAACTAGTTCTCAATATTTAAGATCAGATCCAAACAAAAAATAGCAATATGGAAATATATTATCTCTATAAAAGAATGATTAATTTACATAACAAGAATAATATTCAACAATAGTAAATTTATGAATTAATTGTAAAAATAATATAACAAACATTCAATTCATATTCTACATGTCTAGTCATATTTTATTCATTTTACATGAAACTACTCAGCTTGTACCTCACCTAGTAGAAGTCTCCCTACCTAATTCTCGTGTCAATGACTCATTGTCACTATCTTAGGGTTTATCCGGGCACGCTAAGATATCAACAACAGACCCTGGTCCACCGTAGGGTTGCCTAAAGAGGTTTGCATCCTCATCTCGGGTACTTGAAATAGGAACCACGATAACATAATATCCCATATCATCAAATTTCACATGTTTTACAATTTTCATTTTACTAGAGTCTATTACTCATGGATGTAGACTTCCACAATAGATAAATTAGGAACAGAATCACACAAGATGACACACTTCTAAATCATGATGGTCTAATGTTTTAGGTCTTGATCCACACTTCTGAAGTTCTTCTCATAAATTATTGACTACTAAAAAGAGATCTATTTCATTTCACAAGTATGGACCTCGGGGGAACTCACAGTTTTTAGGTCATCTGACTATATATGTCATTATTTTGACTTATTATTTAATCCATTTACTCATAGTAAAAAGAATTCAAATCATCATTTATCAAGTGTGTCTATTTTCTCACAATTGGAATGATATAAAGCATATTAGGGTTAACAATAAAGAGAGTGACTAAAACAAAAAGACTATATATGTTCCATTCCATTTCCACATCATCTCATATCATCAATAGTGGGATACCAGTCTTGATATAAAATCTCATTATCCAACATTTAATGTAAAAATGTTTTCTCAAATGTAATCAATTCATATTAGTTCAATATCAAAATATTTCTTATTGTTTATTCCATATTATGGTTCTCATCAGATATTCACAGAAACATTAGAACTAGAAGAAAAAAAATAAGCATATAGGCATCATTCTCAGTAAAGTTTTGTCTTAAAATATATACTTATTCGATCCAATTTCAAAAGATGTAATTAAATATCAATGCACAAACGTGTGTAATACACTTAATACTTCTCTTTTACAATTTTGAATTCTTCTATCTCGGTTACAATGTAGGGATTTTGGGAGTAAAATAAAAATTCCCTAAGAATCCTTCGAGCGGGATCCATCTAATGCAATAGGACCAAATTAAGGTTTACAAGTTTATACCTTAACATGGATGAGGTTCCAAATATTTAACTTATAACTCTTGGTGTAGATGTGGACCTTTCAAATCTAATTCTCATTTGAATTTTCCCAAATAAAAATAATGACTCCTTTCCAGTGTCTCTAGCAGTCTGGGAGTCACCTCAAGATGCATGTAGAAAACCATATTTCGGTGGCTAGTCATTGCAATCTACCAGTGATTGTTAGTGGCAGATTGTGGGAAGCCATTGACAATTTGCACATATCCCAAGGTCATAGAGATGGCTCTGTAGACCCCAAATATGATGTTGAAGTCAACTCTAGATATTCTCATGTGTGGTGGATCACGTTATTGTACCATAGATATTCTCACCTCACCTTGTGGTCTCTAGGTGGTGGATCACAAGAATCAGCTGAGAAACCTTCTCCTCGATTTGTGTGTATGGAGTATCACTTTGTCCCACTGTCCACCCGCTATGGTAGATTTCTTCGTTCCATCATCACCTCGATTAGTGTCATCAATGAAGATTTTCATTCGTAATGGATTCATTGTACAAAGTCTTCTCAATGGTATTCACGCAATTTCTTAAATACAGTTGTAGTTTCTAGTCCCTGCATCTCCCTCTTTTCTCTCTAGAAGTTTCTCATAGGGTTTCTAAAACCTTAGAGCACACAATTAGAAGATCTAAGTGCATGCCTTGACGGCCTCCTCTCATATCATATATATAGAGGGGTAGAGATAAAGGGTTCCTTAAACCTTCTTTGGCTAGTATGTGGACTCTCTTTCTCAAGTCTAGGTCTATATTTTATTTAGGTCCTTGAAACTTACTTTCAAGTCTCTAGATTTATTATAACAATTAAGGTCCAATTCAACCTTTCCATCATATAATGTGAATTAGTAGGCACTGTACTATGTTGGCAATAGATTCACTAATCAAAATTAATATCCATAAGCAATTAGTGGTGTCTACCTACATCACTGCTACTCAAGTATTAATATTACTCAAAAAAGACTAAACCATAAGCGGCTAGTGTTACCATATTACATAATCCTTTTGTCATAGATATCCAGATTGAACTAGTGGCATGGACACATCATCCTCATTACATTCAATCTACTTTCCTTGATCTCTAAGTAAAGTAGAAAGATACATATGATCCTGGTATCACATACTGACTCACATGAGCATGGTCATGCATTTGTCTAGTCTCACTTATCAAGAGGCCTTGGATATTGCTCACGTTATATGGAAGGGACAAATTCCTTCTACATCACTCACAATGTATATCATGATTCTCATCACACACAATCACTAACTCTATGGAAATCTTCTTTAAGATCATGTTAGGTAGTGCCAAAGCATGATGATTATCATATCCCCATTGTAGTTACTTCAGGTCAAAGGACCACAACACAACTATCACATTTTAGATTTGATTAGTACTATCATAATAGTAATGACCCCCCCCCAATATCCCCTAAAATTAATTCCAAGATGTCCTTTTTATCCAAAAAGAATAAACTTTATCCATCAAAGTCATTTAAACAAGTTATGATCATTTTAACCAAGAAATTAGGGTTTCCATGCTTTTAATATATTAAAGTTACAAACTTAAGGGAATTTTGGAATTTAGGGTATAATTAGGTCTTGTATAAAATTTTAATATATTCATTGCATTCTTATGATCTATTTTCATATATTACTTGCCATATTTGGATAACCCTACTATCTACTATGATTTTTAGAAGTTAATTCATTCTCTAACCAATCACAAGCCACCACCTTAGCATCTGACTAGGTAATGCCAGTGCACCGTGGGGCCACAGCTGAGCCAATCGGCTTGCACTGTGTTAACACTCGTTCTCACATGGATAAGTCATGGGTATGTGATAAGTAGAGGGGAAAAAGATAGGTCTGACCCTCACATCTTAGTAGGTCGTCGGGGCATAGTAGTAAAATCTCCTCAGGTCTTCTTCTTCCTTTTTTCACTCGTGAGCAAGTCCCGATGAGTTAGTAAGGAGGTTGACTCTGAGCTTCCCTCCCTCTAAGCATCAGGAAAGGATGTCCCTTAGTATCAACTTGCTGAAGTTGTTGAGCACTCCGATTTCTTCGAGAATGGTATGAGCAATGAGAATAGTAAGAGTGACCCTCAGGTTGCACAGAGAAGGATCAATGAGGTGAGAGGAAGGTTAGGCGGCGAAATTGGCATCTGGGGTCAATTCCACAAGCCTGTCAGAGTCTCGTGCTAAGTCTGGAGATCTCATTGGGGTTTCTACCCTCTTGTATAGCCTATTCTATGATGGATTAGCCAGAGATGGGGTCTGAGAATTGGGGAAGGCCTTAATGTCCTTCTGAAGTAGTCAAAACTAGGGATGGATCGGCTCAGAATCTTTTCCGAATTCGTTGAAGGTATTTCTATATTTGCATAGGCACTACGATTGAGGGAAAAAACAAAAAGGAAAAGTATCATACTATTCCCCGAATTTCCTTTCTCGTGTGCGGTAGATGATGATCCCATAATCATAGTATCTTAATCCAGTGGTTGTTGTACCATGTGAAACATCAAAGGGGCAACTAATTAATTCATTTCTCCCTCTCCTTTTGTCCTTTTAATCTCAAATTTTAAAGGTAAGCTTTTAGCACTTATATCTAGGTGTGGGTGCGTTTTGAGACCAAAATACAAAAGTGAAAGGTATTTTTCTTCATCTCCAAGTCTCCCTTTTTAAGTGATATATTTAAACCATCAAATAAGTTATTTTGTCTCTCAAACTTGGCAAGGTCTCTCATTTTGATATCTTTTCTCATTAAATACAATATGAACCCAATTCTAATCTATTCGTTTCCTTCAACATCACTTTTCTAGAAAACTCCACATAATTTCATATTTACAACACTAATTATCCATTACTTTTGGTTATTCAATTATTATTGAAGTTTCTCTCTTTCTTTCTCCATATCTATTATTGGATTATTGAAAATAGTAAAATAAAAAAACCATTGCAAAGGAGAGTTTGCAAATTAAATCCATACTTTAAAACAAGGCATACCAAGTTTTGTGATACATCCTTCACAATTAAATATTTGCATTTCAAATATGTAACTACATGTGAAAAATGATGCTATAACAATAATGGTGCATGAATGACTCTCAGAGTGGGTCTGTCTAGTACACTTTCTCTCTAACAAGCACCTATCTATTTGACTTAGTATCCGCTACATATGACCCATGAGACATAGTCATCAGACACCACAGGTACTAATCTCACTAGTATTATTTTTGTTCAATCCACAATAATACTTGACTATGGATGTTTTAAGAATATTGTTCTTCACATCCATTAATATCTCATTTTCAAGTCATGCACTTTAAGCCATTTGGGTTATGCCATTTTTAGGACTAGGTATGGTCATTACGAGTTTGTGGTTATGCTGTTTGGGTTAACCAATGCACCAGTAGCTTTAACAGATTTAACAAACATGGTATTCAGACCGTATCTGGATCAGTTTGTGGTGGTGTTTATATACTCAAGGGATAGTTAGTAGCATCTGCACTAGACATTGACGTTGTTGAGGCAGCACCAGTTGTATGCCAAGTTTAGCAAGTGTGAATTCTGGTTGACCAAGGTGTCTTTTCTTGGTCACATCATATCAGCTAAAGTTGATTGTGTAGACCCTAAGAAGGTAGAGTCTATGTTGGAATGGGAACAACCCAAGACACTGACCAAAGTTTGAAGCTTCCTAGGTTTGTTTGTTACTACTGGAGATTCATAAAGAATTTTAGTGTTGTGGTGTTACCCCTATCCAAATTGACTAGGAAAGGTGTTCCTTTTGTCTAGGATGACAAGTGTATGTATTATTTCCAATTGCTGAAGCAGAATATGACTAGTGCTCTAGTTTTAGTGTTTCTAGAGAAAGGGAAAGGTTTCATCATCTTTTGCGATGCTTCAAAGAATGGCTTGGGATGTGTGATGATGCAAGATAAGAACGTGATTTCTTTTGCATTGCAACATCTTAAGAAACACGAGTATAACTACCCAAAACATGATTTGGAGCTAGTAGCCATGGTTCATGCTTTGAACATTTGGAGGCACTACATGTATGGAGAGAAGTGTCAAATCTTCATCAGCCACAAAAACCTTCAGTATGTATTCTCCAATCATGAGCTAAATATGTTGTAGAGGAAATGGATGGAGTTGATCAAGGAGTACAATTGCATGATAGACTACCATCCAGGTAGTGGTGGCTGATGTGTTGAGCAATAAGTCATCTTTTTCATTATCTATGGATAAGTCACAGTTACACTCTGTTGGATCAATGGGCTCTAGAAGGGGGGGTTGAATAGAGCTTCACAAACTTCACAAAAGTGATTAGACCACCAAATTATATTAAGTGCAGAACTTAATTCAAAACAGCAATTTGATGTCCTAAACTAACATACAAAGCAAGGATAAGAGACAAGGAAAGCATGCACTTGGACAGGTGGTTTAGAGTGGTTCCATGTCCTAAACTTAGGAGCAATGTCAGTCCACTACCTAGAGTTGGTTAGGCTCTAGGATTTGTAACTTGGTTCTCTTATATATATCACACAATAAGATTACAAGCTACAACTACCAACCATCCAAGGACTTATATATCAAGCCAAGATCTTCTACCTCACCAAGGACTTACCCACCAAGCAAGTAGTCTTCCACCTTCTTCAAAGGACTTACCCACTCTTGCTCTAGTCTTCGGCCTTGCAGGATTTACCTATCTTGCTTGAGCTTTGCCTTGCACCTCTCCTTCACTTGGAGAGCTTTAGCACCTTCCTCCTTCACTTGGAGGCCTGGAGCAGCTAGCCTTCTTCTCCTTCACTCGGGGAAGAACAGCAACCTTCTTCTCTTTCACTCGGAGAAGAAACTTCAATCAATCTTCATAGAGAATGGAGATGGGAGAAGTGGAAAGGAGAGCTTTACAAGATTACAAATGATAGCTCTCATACATGGGATCCTAACTCACTCATACTCACGAATTTGCTTTGAAGGTAGAGAGAGAAAGGGGCTCAAAGGATTAGAAACCACTCAACTAAGGCTAGGACCAAGCATATGTGAATGAGCAACCTTGGAATGAAGTCCAAGAGGTCCTATTTATAGTTGAGGGTGTCCCTTTGAGGTTGGGAGAGTTAAGTGGCACAAACTAGCCGTTTTACAACTTGCAACGGATCTATTTTGAGTCCCACCTACTCCTCCAACGGTTGGAAATTCTTTTTCTGCATTCCAGTACAGTTCGATCGGCCGAGTTTCAATAAAGGCAACTCGGCCGAACCACTAAGCGACAAGTCTGAAAGATAGACTGTCGGCCGAGTTTCCTTGGAGAAACTCGGCCGATCGGTCGACTTTCAACTTGGACCGATCAGTGGATCGGCCGAGTTTCCCACCATAGAAACTCGACCGAACAGGGATCGGCTGAGTTGGTAACTCGGCCGACCGCCCAGAAAATTCCAGAATATATGGATCGGCCGAGTTTGGAATTCGGCCGACAAAATCCCTGTTATGGGTATTTTGGAATTTTCATAAACTGTACAAACGATGGATTTTTGAGTCCCAATCAATTTATCCATCTTAGTTACAATACAAAACATGAGTATAAGTGATTACATCAATTGTTCTAAGCCTCTAAGGGCAATATTACAAAACGATCAAAAGTCACATGTTTTGCATGTGCTGGATGAGTAGCTTTGGAGTGAAATGAGATTCTTTTCTTGTACCTAATGTCTGAAACAATCTCAAATAGATTTGTTAGATACATATGAACGGAATGGTTAAGTCATTATCAAAATATGGGCAATGTGCGACACCTAGGTCAACATTCTCCCCCTTTTTGACAATGACAAACCATTCCTCAACATATTGAAAAGAATGTGAAAATTATACCTTTTCTTAGGGAATTGCAAGGGGATGCAAAGATGATCAATTTGTAATGCTCCCCCTCAATTCATGCTTACTCATCCCTGCATGGTTAGTTAAAAAACAAGCAACCACAGCACATATGTATATTATATGATTCTAAGCAAGTCTAGATGTATTTCAGTTAATTAGACAAGAAAGGAACCATATAAGCAATAAAAACAATATGATTGAGCTAGTTCTCCCCCTTTGTCATCTTAAAAAGGCAGGGGGGGTAGAAGAGCATAAAAGCAAGGTCTTCTCCAACAAAAAAAAACACTCAATCAAACATTTCCACAGAAAAACAGATTAACATCAAGATAAACCATGAAAGCAATGCATTGTCATTAATCAAAATATGGAAAACACTACAAGATAAACCATACGAAGCGTTTCCATAAACCATAAAACAAAAACTACAAGGATATCATAGAGTAGAAATATTACAACTCAGATGATGTGCCTAATGTAGATAATACAATCATAGTCCAAAGAGATGTAACATGGTCATCTGAGACTAAAACTAGACACATCAACTCCTAAGCTAAACTACTCTATGTCGATATCATCAACAGCAGCATCCATGTCCTCGTCGGGCTAGTAGTCCTCATCGCCATCATCAGAATGAGGAGCAGCAGCTGGTGTAGCCTCGGCACCATGATCAGCATCGTCATCCTCATCCTCGTCTTCAGCATCCGTCGCAGTAGCCTCATCAGCGTCAGTCTCAGCATCCTCCTGGTCAGCCATATCCTCGTCTGGAGGACCAGAAGCACGCCCGGGCCACCTCGCACTCTGCTCGGCCCAAGACATGCCTAGAGCATGTAACTCATAGGCAACCTCAATGGGGGGAGCAGAAGAAGTGTACTGGGCCAGGAGCTCGGACAGACGACCACCTGGGAGCGCCAGAACCGGAGAAGGGCATCCACCTGCAGAGGGTTCAGCGGAAGCAGTAAAGGGTGGAGCAGGGTAAAATTGGCTATACGCGTAAGAAGCGTAGTCACCACCGGGGTAGGGCTCGTAGGTGGGGTAGGGCTGAGGGCAAGATAACGACATGGAAGACATGATGTGGCACAGATCCTGATGGTGATGTTGCTGGACCTGCATGTTGTAAGCCTGCTGGTGCATGAGATACCCCATGAGGGCCTCATTGGAAACGTGGAAGTCAGCAAAGGCAGGCTGCGGAGGAGGCTGGAAGGATGGCCCAGGAGGAGGAGGGGCAGATGTGGAGGGTGGAGGAGGAGCTGAGGAAGATGATGCACCAGGGGTAGGCACACTCTTTTGAAGAGTGGTCTCACTGATATAAACTCCTTTACGATCAGGGCGGTAGAGAAAATCGGTAAAGAGAGATTTTCCAGTGGCATGCTGGAAAAGACCACAAATTAGGGCAGGATATGGAAGATGTGTGCCCTTTGTGTTCTTTCCCGAGTCAAAACAGGTCATATGGTGAAGGATGTAATGGGCCCATTTGACTCCTTGGTTGTTCAACAGAAGATACATCATCATAGCCGTATTCTCGGCGATGTCCGTTTGATTCTTCTTTGGATGGACATTGCAACTGAGAATAAACGCCAAAACGCGGCGAGGAGAGGAAAGGGCGGAGGAAGGCAAAGTACCCTTTTTTCTATAAGGAAAGTTGGGTTGCTTGAGAAACTTGTGGATATCGGTCAAGTCAACCTCAATTGTCTTATAGACATCCTTGGGAGACAAAAGATCAAGATAGAGAGGGTAGTCGGTGATCCAAGCAGTCGTGCCAACATTGCCATTGAGATAGAGATTGAACGAGCGTTCAGTAATATGGAAAGGTTGTCCGGCGATCATGGACGTCAATACAATAGAGGTGTCCGCGGAGGGGACCAAAGAGTCGTAGTTCCACCGCAAATTGGCGTAGAACTCACGGACGGCTTTGGTACTGTATTTCAAGTTATAGAAGCGGGCATCCTCTATGCAAAACGCCTCAAGATGATGGGTACGAAAGATTTGATAAGCTTCCAAGAGGTCAGCGTGAAAGCTATTTGGTTGATGTAGAGCTCGAAAAGGGAAAGGAGAGCGAGGAAGGAGCTCTTTGTAACGAGAAACAGCAACATTGTCAACAAACGAGAGATTATCGAACGTTATATACCTAGGAGCAAGAGGAGTCGCCATGGCAGGGGCAGGAACGGCGCGTTTCCGGCGTTGTGACCTCATGGAGAGGAGAAAGAAGGAAAAGAGCCGATCCGCGTGGAGAGAGAGAGCAGGCGACGCTCCTAGAACAGCAAGAACGAAAGCACAAGGTCGATTGGAGGAGAAAAATGCCGGAATGAGGGAAGAGAGGACCAGGGTTAGGAAGGGTCGGGTTAAACGGCTAGGGTTCGGTCGACTTTGCTCTAGTTGAGAGGGAGCAAGTCGGCCGATTCCTATTAATATAAAACCAATCTGCCGCCGATCGGTCGAGTTTGGGAAATGGAAACTCGGCCGATCGAGCGCACAGGTGCCCTGTACCCGACCATTCGGCCGAGTTGGAAACTCGGCCGACCAAAACCCTGATGTGGAAAAACCGAAAATCTAGCCCTAGCCTCAAATGACCAAATGCAATTTTTCTTTTTGGTCTAGATTGTATATTAAGCATATTTAGGCACATTCCCATCATCATAGGGTACTATTTGTCGATTAAAACCCGATTTGTGAGAAAAGCCCGAAAAAGAGATAAAAACTAAAAAAAAATGCAAAAACAAGCATTTTTTAGCAAACAAAGCATTTATAAGCAAGAGCAACACATATAAGATGTAACCAACTAATTAGAGAGAAATTCAACATCATCAAGAGAAATTATGAGCAATTTTGATCTAATAAAATTAAATTGTTCTCTAGCAAGCGGTTTAGTGAAAATGTCGGCCAACTGATTTTCCGTATCCACATGTGTGATATAAATATCCTTTTTGACAATGTGGTCACGGAGAAAATGATGGCAAACTTCTATGTTTTTAGCTCTACTATGCAATATTGGATTATAAGAAAGATTGATTGCACTAGTATTATCACAGAAAATAGGAGAAGCATCAAAATGAATGTTAAAGTCTTGGAGCATTTGCTTCATCCATAGGACCTGGGCACAACAACTTCCGGCTGCAATGTATTCAGCTTCGGTAGTTGATAATGCCACTGTGCTCTGTTTCTTGGAGAACCAAGACACCAAGCATGGTCCCAAGAGGAAGCAAGTGCCACTTGTGCACTTTCTATCAATCAAGCAACCTGCGTAGTCAGCATCACTATATGCCACAAGAGTAAAGTCCCTTGACTTAGGGTACCATAGTCCAAAATTTGGAGTTTTGGCTAAGTACCTCAAAATCCTCTTGACAGCAATAAGATGTGATTTCCTAGGGCTTGATTGAAAGCGAGCACACAGGCCAACACTAAACATTATATCAGGTCTAGAGGCAGTTAAATAAAGTAAACTTCCGATCATACCTCTATAGAGCTTCTCATCTACCTTCTCACCTTCTTCATCCTTGTCAAGTTTGGCAGTGTTTGACATGGGTGTATCCATCGGCTTCATGTTCTCCATCCCAAAGCGTTTGAGTAGTTCAGTTGTGTATTTGCCTTGGTTGATGAAGTTGCCTTCCTTGGTTTGTTTGATTTGGAAGCCGAGGAAGAAGGTCAGCTCACCCATCATGCTCATCTCAAATTCACTCTGCATAAGCGAACTAAACTCTTTGCAAAGATCAAGGTCAGTTCCGCCAAATATAATATCATCAACATAAATTTGAATTATGAGAAAATGGGTAGAAGTGTGTTTTAGAAATAAAGTACAATCAACTTTGCCCATGATATACCCATTATCTAACAAAAAGTTCTTTAGTTTCTCATACCAAGCTCGAGGTGATTGTTTGAGTCCGTAGAGAGCTTTTTGCAAGAAATATACATGATTGGGTAACTTATCATTTTCAAAGCCTGGAGGTTGAGCAACATATACTTCCTCCTCGATTGTACCATTTAAAAACGCACTTTTAACATCCATTTGATAAAGCAAGAAATTTTTATAACTAGCAAAGGCAAGTAACATACGAATAGATTCTAATCTAGCAACAGTAGCATAGGTTTCATCAAAATCAATACCTTCTTGTTGATTGTAACCTTGTGCTACTAACCTTGCTTTGTTTCTTACCACTTTTCCTTGCTCATCAAGCTTGTTGCGGTAGACCCATTTGGTACCAATGATCTTTCTATCATTTGGTCTTGGCACTAAGGTCCACACACGGTTCTTCTCGAACTGCTCAAGCTCTTCTTGCATGGCAAGGATCCACTCATCATCGCCAAGGGCCTCTTTGATGTTCTTTGGCTCTAGTTGAGATATGAAGGCACTGTCTGCTTGTTCTTTGTTGTGTGCAGCTCGTGTCCTCACTCTTTCAAACGGATTGCCAATGATCAACTCCTTGGGGTGATTCTTTGCAAAGCGGGGAGTGGGATCCTTCCTTTCTTCTTCTTTTTCTTCTTCTTCAACCTGCTTACCTTTGTCTTTGATGTTGAGCTCTTTTAAGATAGGAATGATTTCATCTGCAACATAATCATCACCAATATGCTTGCCAATAACAGGGTTAGTTTCAATAAATTTAACATTTATAGATTCTTCTATTTTAGATAGTTCAATGTTAAATACTCTAAAAGCCCTGCTAGTAGTGCTATAGCCTAGGAAGAAAGCTTTGTACGATTTTGGATCAAACTTGTCGAGAGAATCCTTGGTGTTCAAAACAAAACAAGGACATCCAAACACATGAAAGAAATCAATTGACGGCTTCCTACCACGCCATAGTTCATAGGGGGTTTTCTTAAAAGACGGATGAGTGAAAACTCGGTTTTGCACAAAACATGAGGTGCTAACGGCTTCAGCCCAAAACTTCTTAGGAGTGTCATACTCAAGAAGCATGGTTCTAGCCATCTCTTGTAGCGATCTATTTTTCCTCTCAACAACTCCATTTTGTTGGGGTGTGCGAGGAGAAGAGAAATTATGCGAATAACCCGATTTTTCACAAAAACGTTCAAAAAGATCATTTTCAAACTCTCCCCCATGATCACTACGGATGGAAACAACATGACAAGAAGCTTCGTTTTCAACTCGTTTACAAAAGCTCGAGAAAACATCGAGTGTAACGCTTTTAGAAACGAGAAAGAAAGTCCAAGTATATCTAGAAAAATCATCGACAATAACAAGACAATACTTGGAGCCGCGAAGCGTTTGTGTTCTCATAGGTCCGAAGAGATCAATATGAAGAAGCTCTAGAACTCTCTTGGTACTCATGACTCCTTTGGATTTGAAGGAGGATTTGGTTTGTTTCCCTTGTGTACAAGGTTGACATCCCTCATCCTTTTCAAAATCCAAGTTAGGAAGTCCTCGAACCAAGTCCTTTTTGTTCAGTTTCTTCATTTGATGCAAGTTCACATGACCCAAACGTCGATACCAAAGCGAAAGATCGTTTTTATCCACGACTAAGCATCTATTTAGTATGGGCTTTAAAGCATCGAGAACAATCACATATAGATTACCATTTCTAGTTCCCTTATATATAACATTATAGGACAGGGAATCTAGAAGCAAGCATTCTAAGGAAGTGAAAAGCACAAGATAACCATTATCACATAATTGGCTAACACTAATTAAGTTGTGATGTAGTCCATCAACCAGCAAAACATTTTTAATGCACAAATCATTACCTACATCACCCTCACCTATAACCTTACCCTTTTTGTTGTCCCCAAAGGTTACCGATCCTCCTTTCTTCTTCACAAATTTGTTGAAATGGCTGATTTCTCCAGTCATGTGCTTAGAGCAGCCACTATCAACAATCCATTTCTTTGTGACCTGCAAGAAAAGAGGATGTCGGAACCCAACTCAAACTTTGGGGTCCGGGGTTAGCTTGGGGACCCATTTCATATTTGGGTTGGTCCCCTTAGGCTTGTAAGGACAATAGGTAGAATAATGATCATCACATTTGCAATGCATACATACCATGGGGTTTTTAGAGCCGGAAGACTCTCCATTGAAAATTGGAGTTTCCACACTCTTTTTCTTACCCTTCTTCTTCTTCTTACCTTTTGGAGTAGTCGCATTGTATCCTAGACCACTAGTACCAACTTGTTTGGTAGAGTGATCTAGAACATCATTTAGAGACTTCTTACCCGAAAGAAACCTTTGCAAAGTAGATCTTAATTTAGCATTATCATCACTAAGATTTGTAATGGTAGTAGATAAACTAGAAAGATCTTCTCTAGCATGCAAAAGGTCGGCCTCAAGATAGAGGGCTTTAGTAAGAAGAGAATCTTTTTCAAGAGTTAAGTTTGCAACTTCATTTCTAGGCAAGATAGGTCTAGAAGATAAATCATTTGTTTGTGCAAGAAGTTTAGCATTTTCAGATTTAAGGACAACAATTTCTCTTTGATAAGAATACACTTCATCTCTCCTAGCATCATCAATAAGCTTAAGTTCAATATTTTCAGTTTTTAGAACATCTAGCTCATCTAGGCAATTTTGGTTCTCTATCTTAAGATTTTCAATAGTTTTAAGATAAGTACCATTCTCAACCTCTACTCCATTATATTGAAGTTCAAGGTCTAGAAATTGCCCTTGTAAGGAATCTATGCTATCAAGATGTAATTTCTCATTTTGATCTAGAATATCAATCTTGGTATAGAGATCATCAACTATCTTTCCTAATCTTTTTCTTTTAGCTTTACATTTAGCAAAAGATGATTGACAATCATTAAGCATTTCAATGAGGGTTTCCTTAGATAAATCAAGTAAACTTTCATCACTTACCTTGCTTACCTCACTTACCTCAATTACTTCTTCACTAGTAGAAGCCATGAGTGCAAGGTGACATTCACCATCCTCGGAGCTTGAGGAACTTGAAGTAGAAGACTCCTCCCATGCCGCATGAGCTGCATCTTTGGGTCGTCTCTCCTTCTTGTTCTTCTTCTTGTACTTGGCTTCTCTTTTGTATTTGTCATCCTTCTTATGGCTGCTCTTATGATAGCCTTTCTTGGCTTTTGGGCAGTCATTCTTGTAGTGGCCCTTTTGACCACACTCGTAGCACCTAGGAGTGGAGGAGGATGGCTTGCCCTTGAAGTGTCTTCCTTTTGAATAGTTGGCTTCATGATCATTTGCACCTTCATCTTCGCTTGAGGAAGGGCAGGGAGACTTCATGGCAAGTTGTTGTTGCCGCATCATTTCTTCAACTTGAGCTTTGAAGGTTGTGTCCTTCATCTTCTTGGACTCCTTCTCTTCTCTTTTCTCCTCTTCCTCTTGCTTGTCGAGCCTTGTTTCATGTGCTTGGAGATTACCAACCAGCTCCTCGGTTGACAACTCGCTCAGCTTGTAGACTTCTTCAATTGAAGTGACCTTTGGCTCCCATCTCTTTGGAAGAGATCTCAAGATCTTTGCATTGATGGTACCTCTATCCATGACACTCCCAAGGGCTGCAAGGCTGTTCAAGATGACATTCAACCTTGTGTACATGTCCGCAACTCTTTCATTCTTCCCCATCTTGAAGTTCTCAAGTAGGCCGTCGAGCATATAGACCTTGGCCTCCTTGACTTGCTCCGTCCCTTCATAGGTGACACACAACTTATGCAAATCTCATGAGCCGTGTCCCAAGAAGAGATGCGGTTGAACTCCGATGGTGAAAGGGAGGCGTAGATGATGCTCACGGCTTTAGCATTGAGTTGAGCACGCTTCATCTCATCTTCCGTCCACGTGGTGATGTTCCCCTTTGGCTCTTCATACTTGAGATGGACTATCTTCCACATCTCGTAGCTCACGCCTTGAATGTAGAATTGCATCCTTCTCTTCCAATATAGGAAGTTTATGTCGTCGAAGACCGGGGGTCTCATGGAGAAGCTTCCTTCAAGATTGAGTGACCCAAGAGTTGAATCGCCCATCTTCTCCTACTTGTTGAAGTAGCTTGGAGAAGACCTGCAATGATACCACTTGTTGGATCAATGGGCTCTAGAAGGGGGGGTTGAATAGAGCTTCACAAACTTCACAAAAGTGATTAGACCACCAAATTATATTAAGTGCAGAACTTAATTCAAAACAGCAATTTGATGTCCTAAACTAACATAAAAAGCAAGGATAAGAGACAAGGAAAGCATGCATTTGGACAGGTGGTTTAGAGTGGTTCCATGTCCTAAACTTAGGAGCAATGTCAGTCCACTACCTAGAGTTGGTTAGGCTCTAGGATTTGTAACTTGGTTCTCTTATATATATCACACGATAAGATTACAAGCTACAACTACCAACCATCCAAGGACTTATATATCAAGCCAAGATCTTCTACCTCACCAAGGACTTACCCACCAAGCAAGTAGTCTTCCACCTTCTTCAAAGGACTTACCCACTCTTGCTCTAGTCTTCGGCCTTGCAGGATTTACCTATCTTGCTTGAGCTTTGCCTTGCACCTCTCCTTCACTTGGAGAGCTTTAGCACCTTCCTCCTTCACTTGGAGGCCTGGAGCAGCTAGCCTTCTTCTCCTTCACTCGGGGAAGAACAGCAACCTTCTTCTCTTTCACTCGGAGAAGAAACTTCAATCAATCTTCATAGAGAATGGAGATGGGAGAAGTGGAAAGGAGAGCTTTACAAGATTACAAATGATAGCTCTCATACATGGGATCCTAACTCACTCATACTCACGAATTTGCTTTGAAGGTAGAGAGAGAAAGGGGCTCAAAGGATTAGAAACCACTCAACTAAGGCTAGGACCAAGCATATGTGAATGAGCAACCTTGGAATGAAGTCCAAGAGGTCCTATTTATAGTTGAGGGTGTCCCTTTGAGGTTGGGAGAGTTAAGTGGCACAAACTAGCCATTTTACAACTTGCAACGGATCTATTTTGAGTCCCACCTACTCCTCCAACGGTTGGAAATTCTTTTTCTGCATTCCAGTACAGTTCGATCGGCCGAGTTTCAATAAAGGCAACTCGGCCGAACCACTAAGCGACAAGTCTGAAAGATAGACTGTCGGCCGAGTTTCCTTGGAGAAACTCGGCCGATCGGTCGACTTTCAACTTGGACCGATCAGTGGATCGGCCGAGTTTCCCACCATAGAAACTCGACCGAACAGGGATCGGCTGAGTTGGTAACTCGGCCGACCGCCCAGAAAATTCCAGAATATATGGATCGGCCGAGTTTGGAATTCGGCCGACAAAATCCCTGTTATGGGTATTTTGGAATTTTCATAAACTGTACAAACGATGGATTTTTGAGTCCCAATCAATTTATCCATCTTAGTTACAATACAAAACATGAGTATAAGTGATTACATCAATTGTTCTAAGCCTCTAAGGGCAATATTACAAAACGATCAAAAGTCACATGTTTTGCATGTGCTGGATGAGTAGCTTTGGAGTGAAATGAGATTCTTTTCTTGTACCTAATGTCTGAAACAATCTCAAATAGATTTGTTAGATACATATGAACGGAATGGTTAAGTCATTATCAAAATATGGGCAATGTGCGACACCTAGGTCAACACACTCTATGGTGTGTCACAAGCGGGACATGTTGGTATCGCTTCTCCAGATGAACGTATAGTTGAAGGTTTGCTTGTTGGCTAGATTGTTAGTGTAGTTGTAGGTGATGTCCACCTTGATACAATATATAAGAGATGCTTGGAAGAATGACGTTGGGATATAGAGGATTAGATCAGAGTTTCCTAGTGAGAAGCATGATGGCTTTCATGAGTTAGAGGATGGGATAGTTTGTTTCCATAATTGGACAGTGGTTTCAGATGTTGAGGGCCTGACAAAGATGGTTCTTGAGGAGGCTCACTCGTTGATGTATGTGATGTGCCCTGGAAGTACCAAGATGTACCATAATATAAAGGATCTATATTGATGATTAGGTCTAAATTGTAATACAGCAGAGTTTGTTTCTAACTGTCTAGTTTGTTAGTAGGTCAAGGTTAAGCATCAGAAGCCTGCGAGAACGTTACAACCTTTGCAAATACCGCAATGGAAATGGGATCATATTACTATAGACTTTGTGGTTGCTCTTCCTAATACATTCAAAGGTCATGATTCCATTTGGGTGATAGTTGATAGGTTGACCAAGTCATCTTACTTCCTTACAGTCAAGATGACATATATAGCAGAGAAGTCGGCACAGATATATGTTGATGAGATACAGGGGCGGAACTAGGGGGGAAGCTGCCGGGGCTTTAGCCCCCCCTCCCCCCAAAAAACTAATACAAATAGTTATCGTTTTAGTATTAAGTATAGCTTAAAGTATAAATAAATACATTAACTACGTATACATTTCAAAGAATGGGACTAGCTGGAGTGGTATATAGCTTGGTTTTTAAAGCAAATGATGCAGGTTCCATTCTCAATGGGGACAACATTTTTGGCTCAGCCCCCCCTCTGTGCTAAAATGTACACATATATGATTTCAGCCCCCCTTAGTGTAATTTTCTGGTTCCGCCACTGATGAGATAGTCTGTTTTCATGGTATTCTAGTTACCATAGTATCTAACAAAGGTCCATATTTTAAAAGTCAATTTTGGGAACTCTGCATACCACTATGAGGACACAACTAAGGTTTAGTATAGCTTACCATCCACATATAGATGGCTAGTCTAAGAGGACCATTCAGATTTTGGAGGATCTCTTGAGGGCATGTGTTCTACAGTTTCTTGACATTTGAGATGTACACCTGAGTTTGATAAAGTTCACCTACAACAATAGTTATGAGAGAAGTATATATATGGAATTGTATGAAGGTTTGTATGGGAGGTGTTTTCAGTCACCTCTTTGTTGGTATGAGATATCTTACTATCAGCTTTTGGGTTGTGAGCTAGTGCAGCAAACTACAAAGAAGATCAAGGTGATACAACAACAGTTGAAGGCACCCCAGGACAGATAGAAGTCCTATGTTGATAACTATCACAGATCACTTGAGTTTGAAGCTAGAGATGGGGTGTATCTTAAGGTTTCCCCATGTAAGAGTGTGTTGAGGTTTAGTAAGAATGTTAAGTTGGCCCCGAGGTATATGGGGCCATACCCTATTTTGGCATGTGTTGGGAAGGTGGCGTACAAGTTGGAGTTACCTCACTAGTTGCACATGTTGCATAGTATCTTCCATGTCTCTATGTTGAGGAAGTGTCACCCTGATATAAAGTAGAGGTTGCATCCAGTGGATGTTAAGTTGGAAGAGGATGTGTCGTATGTTGAGGGTCTTATGTTGATCTTGGAAAGGAGAGTTAAGAAGCTGAAGAATATATGCTAAGTTACGGTTTTGTGTCATAATTGTGGTGTGGAGTAAGCCACATGGGAGTTTGAAGATGAGATGCATAGGAAGTACTTGTCTTTGTTTGGGGTGAAATCCTTGTTAGGTGTTTATGGTAATAAGACCCTTGACCTTACTTTTCAATTGAACATGCTTTATTATTATAATTAGATGCTTAGAAACCTTAACCAAGCCCGAATATGTTCTTTGATGTCATGTGACAAGTTTAAGTTCAAGTTTGGTCCAGTTTGGACATTGTTTGAGCAAGTTATGCTAATATGTGTTTGTTTTGGGCTTTTATGCAATTTACCCATATCTAGGGTTTTTCTTGCAATTTTTCAATTCTTGTTGTGACTCACATGTTTTCATATCATGTTTGATATATGTGTACTTTGGGTGCCATGTTACACCTAGGTTTGAGTGGTGACATCTAGCCTTGCGTTGAGATTTTTGGGTTTGCTCTCTTTGTTGCCATAACTCATATGGTTGGCTTTGAGTGTTGGACCCGATGGACCACCTAGTGTTGGAGGTTGTCACGACTAATTTCATGAGATTTCTAGGTTTGGTGGTCACCAAGGTTTCTTGAGCCACCTAGTGTTGGCAATCAATGAGATTTTAACTCATTTTGGTCTCCAACATTCCTAGGGTTGGCGATCGTTTGGTTTCATTACCATTTTAGCCGCTAAGTTTTCTTGTTGTGGTCATTTGGGTTATAAACAACATGTTTGACCAGTTTCAAGTACGAGATGCTTGCATGGATGAGATTATTTGACCTTGGACAAATGACATACATGGCTTGACACCCCTCCCTTTCTCTCTCTCTCTCTAACCCTAAATTGTATATATACCTCCCAACTTGCATGCAAACAATTTTTTTACACACCTCGCTCTCTTTTTTTCCTTTCTGCTTGGATCTTGTCCCCTTTTCTTGATGAAGAAGGATGAACCAAGGAAGGAAGAAGTGTGGCCTATATTTCTTGCATGTGCACCTAGGGTTTGGATCCATCCTCATTGAGGTTGTTTGGAGCTTCCTTGTTTTTCTTCTTGGTCTTGGTAAGTGATATATCCCTCTCTTCCTTCTTTTTTCTTTTTTCCCTACCTTCCTCTCTCTTCTTCTTAATTGGATCCATGGTGGAGTTCTGTGCTAGAGGTTGATGAAACCTTCTTTCTTGCCTCTTCAACCTAGGGTTTTTTTATTTTTGGAGAAGGAGCTAGATTGGCTGAGTGGAGTGCTCAAGCTAGGGTTTCTTCCTTCTTTCCTTGAGCTACCTTGCTTCTTAGACCTTCTTCATCTTCTTTGAGGCAAATTATATAACTTTCTCCATGATTATTGTTTACTCTTATCTTGCATGTGCATGATCTTACCCTAAAATGTTGTTCCAAGTAGAAAGATGTTATCCTTGCCTTGAGTTGAGCTTAGATGGTATATCTTGTATAGATAATCCCTCTTGATGTACTTCTAAACTTGGCATATGTTTCATCCTTGAAGATAGAAAACCTAGGCCTGTGTTTGACACTCCTTGGTCGATGAGGTTTTGACTCCATGTTGGTCGCCAAATTTTGAACTCCAAGTGATCGATGAGATTTTTGAATCTATGTTGGTCGCCAAGTTTTGTATTTATGTTGGTCATCAAGTTTTGTATCTATGTTGGTCACCAAGTTTTGTATCTATATTGGTCGTCAAATTTTGTATCTCTATGTGGTCGATGAATTTTGACTCCATGTCAGTCAATGAGTTTGTGGTGGTCGCCAACATTCTTTACTCTTCATGGTCCTCAAGATTTTAAACTTGATGGTCACCAAGATTTTAGTTCAATGTGGTCGACGAGATATCTAACCCTAGTGGTCACTAAGATTTCTAAACCCTAGTGGTCGATGAGGATCCTAACCCTAGTGGTCTCTAAGGATTCTAACCCTAGTGGTCATTAAGGATCCTAACCCTAGTGGTCTCCAAGGATTCTAACCCTAGTGGTCGATGGGAACTCTAACCCTCGGGGTCGCTGAGATATCTAACCCTAGTGGTTGATGAGTTACCTAACCCGAGTGGTCGCCAATGTTACATAACTCTATGTGGTCACCAAAGTCTCCTAACCCTAGTGGTCACCAAGAGTTCTGACTATGTGGTCGCCAAGGGTTCTAACATCATGGTCGATGAGATTTTTGACTGTATGATTGATGGGTTTTCTGATCCTATGGGTATGAGTCAAGAGTTTTAGTGATATGGAATCAAATGGTCATGTTGACCTTATGAATTCATGATCTGATGAGATAAGAAGAACTAGGGTTTATTCTTGGGTGTTGTTTTATAACTTCAATTCAACTTATCTTGTTGAGCCTAACCCTAATATAAGTAAGTGATGATGGTTAATCATCCTTACCTTCCTTATGTAATTAGTATGATTATGGAATACTCTCTCTCAGTGTTGTTGTAACCTTAATATGTTCCCTAATGAACATCATAAGCTCTTAAATGTAATGTCATGTCGAACTTATATGTCACACGTATGGGGATTGATGCATTGGTTTATAATCACTTTTACAGGCATATTTTCTTTGGTTTTGTGTACCTAATCGTCATTTACATGATTCATTATGCACAAAAATATTATCATTAGCCTATTTCACTTAAATGCATCAAACTTACACAATTGTACTATTTTTGAATGGTTTGAGATCATCTCAAGTACTTATGTACGTTTTTGTTGCCTTTCAGGTACCACAGGAGTCCCACGAACTCGATATTACTGAGTACACAAGTCGGCAGTATCAAAATCACATCCGTAGAAAACCCAAGGAATGACACAGACTCAATACTAGTGACCCTACCAGTCGGTAGTACCGAAATCATGTCAGAGAGGAGCACAAAAGAAGCGAGCAATATCATTAGTACCGAGTATTGTGAGTATGTACTACCAAAATTACATCAGAGAGACAGAGTTGGCTCAAAATAGAGACTTCATGGTATTGACACTATTTCATAGTACCGACAATGCGGATCATGTGCGACCACCATAAGGACTCGGTACTCTGACTTCATAGTCGGTACTAGTAATACTGCCTAATCAAGCAATCTGATAGTAGTGTTCTAATCTGATGGCTGGCATTATCTCTCACCCTAAGTGGCTCTTATGACTTAATGAGAGTGCGGCCAGACCTAATCATTGAGTCATTTTCCATTACACGACACCAGAGAGCGATGAGAGGAGATAACGGCGCCAAAGGTTATGTCCAGGATGATTTGAGCACCTTTGGTGGGTGATTTTGTAGTCAAAAGACAGCAGATCTCACGTACTTCGAAAGAGATCATTCGGACCAGCTATTCTCCAGGGGTTACTTTAGACTTCTAATGTTTCCCATATTTTTCTCCTTCCTTGCTATGTATTCGTCTATGAAAACCATGCAGGGCTAATCCCTTTGAATCCTTAGGATCCAGGAGTAGCCCAGATATGCATTGTACCTAACTTTGATGCATTATATAGCTTTTGTCCTAATTTCTCGATACAAAACCGATGACATTGTTATGTTCTATTTGTGCTTGATCACCATAGATAGATAATTAGATCCTTAATCATTTGAAAGAAGGGTTAAGGGTTAGAAAAGCATAGGTTTACCTGTTTACTGCGCCCTTTGAGAAAGGTGGAGCATAAATAGGAGGAGAAACCCAGAGTTATCATAGTACACCTAACTAATAAATCAATTGATATGAAAATGGAATTGGCGTTAGATTAGGTAGTGAACTATGTTGCGAGAGTGGGTAGTTCTTGCTACATGCTCTTTTTCTAGGGTTAGGGGTGATGTTTGTTAGTGTTTAGAGGTTAGTTTATGTGTTGTCTGTGGGGAAACCACTATCCTAAGGAATTCATTCTAATCTGGTTCACTCATTTATCGCTCTTGTTTCACTTTTGTGTTGCTTTTAGTTAATTGAAAACAATTTTAACCATTTTTATCATCCTAGCTGGTTAGAACATAGCTAGTAGCAGTCTCTGGGTTTCCTTTCCCAATGTTCGACTCGGGCCTCACAAGGCCTATATTACTCGATACGTTCACTTGTGTTTAATGCATAGTATTTTCGTGTCAAGTTTTTGGTGTCGTTGTCAGGCAAAATGACAACATCTAGCACTACGAGTGTTGTTGTCGGCGATTCTAGGCCAAACCTTTTTAATTTTGTTATTTATTATTTCATTCAAAGTTGAATTATACTATCCTTATTGTTTCTATTATCAGTATCGTGTCCTTATAGTTATTTTACTACTTTCAGGTACTAGTGCATGGTGCACACCCGAGCCCACAATTACGGAGAGTTGTCTTCACCGGGTTTGGGTCAAGCACAACTCCTTCACAGAGAATGGGAGTACAGAAGATCTGTGGACATATTCATGCGAACCTCACCACTAACAGCTCCGCCTGAATGACTTGAGCCAACTAAGGAACCTGAACTAGTAGAAATGGGTGACCAAGCAGAAGAGTACACAATCTGGGAAAAGATCAAGGCTTCTGCCTTTACTACTCAAAATGGGCCAATCAAAACACAATCAATCAATGTTGGCATCTACAAGATCGATACATAATTGGTTTCATTAGTCAAATCACAGGCCTTTCATGGCTACAGTTCTGAAGACCCTATGATGCACATCAGTAACTTCTTCGAAAGTTGTGATATGATCAAGATAGACAAGGTAGCGATGACTGTCACATACTTGAAGTTGTTCCCATCATATTTGGCAGACAGTGCTAAGACTTGGTTTCACAACCTTGATGATGAGTACATTGAGATGTGGGATCAAATGATTGATGCCTTCTTCGAGCGCTACTTTCCTCCATAAAAGACGAATGACCTAGTAAAGAAGATCCAAAATTTTGGACAGCAGGCTGATGAGTCATATTCTAAAGTATGGGAGAGATTCCAAAATATGTTGCGGAAGGTCCCCCACCATGGCATTGATTTTTCAGGACAGGCAAAGATTTTCTACTACGGTCTACACAAGATAGAGAGGACTACACTTGATAGCATAGGAGCAAGTTTCTTCCTCAACAAACAACCTGCCTGCTGTCATGAGATGTTAAAGAACATGTCCAAGAATCAGACATGGGGAGATGAGAGAGAGCCTGATAACCCTCAAAAGTGTTAGGGAGTCTAAGGTCATTTCCGTGTTGAATGAAAAGTTGGACATAATTGCCGAAAATTTGTGTGCTAAGGATGGACATTCTTCGAAAGGAGAGCAGGAGGAATACAAATTTGCATGCCAACAACAACAGTACAAGAACAATGATTATTCTTAGAGGAAGGATCCTAAGTTCTCCTGGAAGGATCTGAACCATTTTCAACAAGACCCATCTCAGGCACAACAGTCCAAGCCGCAGCAGGTTAGTGTCCTATCACAATATCAAAAGGACAGGGGTCCCAGTAAAGTTGACCGTATTGAAGAAATGCTCGGGAAGCTAGTTAGCCAAAATGAAGTGTTGATTGGTCAGACTCAAAGAGAACTTCAGAACCAAGGGGCAAAGATCTGTAGTATTTAAACACAATTTTCTCAAATAGTAGCAGAAGTGGTCACATTGAAGCAGCCAACTCAACAAGAGTTCCCAGCCAACACCAATGTGCCTTCTGGAAATCAACAAGTTAAGGAAGTTTTACTCTGCATCGGAAGGAAATTGCTGAATGGTGCACCATCTAGTTCAGATGCAGGTGAAACTACAGGAGCTACATACAAGGTAGTGACAGTGGATGCAGATGAACCAGATGTTATAGCAGAGGAAAAGGCAGTGGAGGAACAAGTTGATGATGTAGAGGAAACAAGGAAAAAAAATACATCCCACCTCACTAAAGGACACCAGTGACCCCAGTGCCTTTCCAAACAGCTTGAAGGTGAAAAAAGTGGACCAATAGTTCCAGAAGTTCTTAGATGGTTTCAGAAAATTATCTATCAACATACCACTCATTGATGCGATTGAGCAAATAACGTTGTATGGTAAGTTCTTGAAAGACATAATTACCAAGAAGAGGAGCATACCAGTTAATGATGTAGTAGTGTTGAAAGAACAAGTGAGCATGTTCATTCTGGGAACACTACCTCCGAAAAGATAAGATCCAGACTGTTTCAACATTTCTTGTTTCATAGGGAAGACCAAGTTTGGAGAAGCTCTTTGAGATTCAGGGGCAAGCATCAATCTCATGCCCTGTCAAATTTCAAAAAGCTAGGTCCCAAGGAGTCCAGGAAAAGAAGTATGACTATTCAATTAGCAGACAACATTGTGGTCAACCCATACGGCATTTGCAAAGATGTTCTGGTAAAGGTAGACAGATTTATTTTCCTTGCAGACTTCATGATGATGCAAATGCAGGATGACCATGGAAACGAACTCTTGCTTGGAAGGCCATTCCAAGCTACAACTGATATGATTTTGGAGATGGGTAGAGGATGTTTGACCATGGGTATCAAGGACAACCGGCTTGAGATCAAGATGCATGAGTACTCAAAAGCTACAGGGGACAAAGCACAGTGCAACATGCTGCAACAAGTGGAAGGAAAGATGTCCTTGCTTCTAGGAAAGCCATTTCTTGACATGGCCCATGTGATGACGAAGGTAGACAAGGGCACACTGGCAGTCGACATCATGGAAAATACTAAGGTGGTTTCATTATCAAAAGCAGTACGCTACCCGGAGGATAATCAAGAAGATTATTGCCCAGCTACAATAGAAGAGGTCGTTGTTGAATCTCTTGTGCAGGCATTTCCACATTTACGTTTTGGAGGTGTGTTTGATGAATCTAGTGGATGATTATACACATAGTCACTCATTATCTATATTCACATAAGCTCATATACAGAGGGCAACAAGGCTATCTCAAGTTATCCTTAAGTTCACCAATGCGCTCACGATCATTCTCGATCACTGTCCTATATAGCACCTACATCTGGATGAAGGGAACACCCAGAAAAATAGAAAAACAAAGTATGAATCAGCAAAAATTGAGTACGTACATTAGATAATTAACTAGGCATTATTTGATACATAAGTAATCGAATGTTCCGATCAAAGGGGGCTAATAAAATTAGGTGAGCTTCAATTAGAAGTAACAAGAGAAAGAATTTGCATGTCGATACATTTGATTAAAGTAACTAAGGTAGGGCCGTGACACCACTGAGTCAATGGCCTAAGTAACATGGGTGGAAGTAGACGCACCTTGGGCGAAAGTAGACGTGCCCCTGTATAAAAAGAGGTGGAAAGATGCAACCCCAGTGAAAGTAGACGCGCTCTAATAGTTACGCATAAGCATCTATGTTAGTTAAACTAGTCAAATTATCTAACGCGCATAAATAGAGTGGCAAGATTCACTTTTTACAAACATACATGGCATAATTCAGGTACAAAGTGGTGTCATTGACCCGATTCAACATTATAATAATGATTCAAAAGAATAAAAATAAGTCCATATTTGTTCAACAAATAGAACAAGAACAAGTATTTTAAAAGATGTCTGGAATTTAGTCATATAATACCTAGTTTTAAAATAGGGAATAGTACATACCTCATCTTTACATCTAAAGTTCAACTTAATGGATACTTGGTCCCCGCAGTCGAGTACAATCCTACATGTTAGACGCCGGGATTTTGGGCGATGGGCAATCCCTATGAAAGTGCAAGTAGAGTGGCTGAAGCATTGCTATGTGTGTAGGTTCATGTTTGTCGATGTAGTTATTCATGTGATCAACAGGGATGCCATACATACTTTTAGTCTTTAGCAACAGCTTGTAGTAGTGATATCAATGTTGTTGTGTGGTTGCCACCCGTGTTGCATATGATGAACGTCAGCCTGAGGGGTGATTTAAGGTGGAAGGATGATGCCATGTAGAATTATATAGCAATCGTGGATGGCCTTTTCAACTATAGAGATGGCTCATCTTTGGTCTGGCATCTTGGCACTGAGAGAGAGACAGAGTAGGAGGTGCTTGCTGGAATCCATGGATAGAAGTATAGGTATGTCATGGTGGCTATAACTGAAAGGAAGGAAATCTACAATAGCCAAGGTCGGTGGAAGAGGTCAGCATCTGTGACGGTGAGGGCATGGCTGGGGGGGGGGGGGGGGGGGGGGGGGGGGTTGGAACCAGGCCTGACGTGGATGACCATGGGTGGAGACCGTGTTTGCACCTGTCAACGGGATGGGTTTTAGATTCATGGAGTTGTTTAGTGGTTGGATTAGTGGAGCATAGTGTAGTGATGTGAGGTTCGAGTTGGTGGTCATGGTGAGTGAAGAAAGGAGGAAGATGCAGATTCGCATCGACCATGCCAGATCTGTCGAGGTCATGGAATCTTGCACAATAATCATGGACATTGCATTCCCAAACTCACCATGAATCAGATCCGAGCAATAAGGCGGACAGAAGCGAGCTTGTGGACCGGACAACATGACATATCTTGACATTGAAGAGCAACAGGGGCACTGCAATGCGAGTGGCAGGAGGTACCCCAGGACGATGCGGTAAGTTGGGTCCTCGTTGGATATGATTCCAGCGTTGCTGACCGCGAGCGTGACCAGCGTTCTCACCAGCGCCTCACTCAGAGCCTTTCCTGCCTTCGATTCCTTCTCTGACCAGAGTCTGAAGGTGCCAGCGGCGAAGAGGGTTGTCCATGTTCCCCTGTGGTCGTGCAGTGATAACAAAGGAGCATTAATCGGATGTTGAGTCTAGCGGCCACCTTGCAACAGAGGGGTCTGCTCGAGGGCCAGAAAAGCAGAGCCGCCAGGGCTAGGGAAGGAGGGTGCGGCGGTAACTAGGGTTCGTGAGGAAGGAGGGAGATAAGTAGAGGAGTCGGGAAGGGAAAGTAAGGGAAAGATGGCGATGAGCGGAAGCAGAAATGCAGTCTGTGTTAAAGGCAACTAACGCGAGTCCAAGTGAGGGGGTTATCGCCCGACGTTACAACATTATAATGAATTATATTAGATCAATTTACATGGTAAATCTAGCTCTTTTTAGTACTCTTATTTCCAAATTTAACTAGGGCAGCAATTAACATTTGATTGGCCTTGAAAATAGCTAGGTAGTCTAAACAAGATATCGGGGGTTCAAATTTGACATTTGATTTGTATTTTGGAATTGTTTGATGTTATATTTCCTTAAGTATTCATTTAATGTGCCACTTATTCTCACATAGTCATTTTTTCCATATATTTTAATATTAATTCGTTTTCTTTCATCTCAGACTCTTAGGATATTTTATAATGTTGAACTTATTATGTGGGTAATTAGTGCATCAAGTCATGTCATCTATTTTTATTATGATTATTACACATTTAAACCCTTGATGTAGTGTTCGATTGTAAAACATGTTGAAACTAAGTTTCATCTCATAATATAAATTGGGGAGCAATGATTTATTTTATTTTGATAAGACGATTCTAATCAAATAGGAGGGATGAGCAAGGTATCCAGAGTTGGTATGTTACAACATTGGGTATGTTACAGTTTTCATGCTGAAAGTGCTACCCTGCCACTATACAAAGCATTTTGAAGATCTTGGACCACCTCCTCCTCCATTGGTCCCATCCCTGTTGAGCCCACCTGATTTGGAGTTGAAGCCACTACTGCCACATTTAAAGTATGTCTTTCTGGCCACAGAAGAGAAGCTTCCAGTTATTATATCTTCATCCTTGAGTAATGAGGAGGAGAAGCAGCTACTAGTTATTTTGAAGAACTATCGAGCCGTATATGGGTGGTCGGTAGCAGTCATCAAGGGAACTTCTCCCAGAATGTGCCAACATAAGATTAGGCTAGAAGATGGATCCAAGGTGATAGTTCAACCTCAGAGGTGACTCAACCCCACCATGACTGAGGTGGTAAAAAAAGAGGTAGTCAAGCTCCTATTGCCAGGTATAATTTATGCTATTTCTGATTCTATGTGGGTGAGCCTGAGTCAAGTAGTTACTAAGAAAGGGGGGATCACCATCACAACTAATTCTGTGAGTGAGTTAATTTTGACTAGGTTAGTGACGGGGTGGTGTGTATGCATTGATTACAGACAGTTGAATGTTGCCACTCTAAAGGATCATTTTCCCCTTCAATTCATTGATGAGATTTTGGAGTGACTCGCCTGGTCGCTTACATTTTTGTTTCCTTGGTGGGTATTCCAGATATAATCATATTTTGATTGAGCCAAAGGATCATGTGAAGTCTACTTTCACCTGTCCTTATGGCACATTTGCATATAAACAAATGTCATTTGGCCTTTGTAACACACCTACTACCTTCCAACGTTGTATGCTTACCATTTTTTCCGACATTACAACATTATAATATATTATATTAGATCAATTTACATGGTAAATCTAGCTCTTTTTAGTACTCTTATTTCCAAATTTAACTAGGGCAGCAATTAACATTTGATTGGCCTTGAAAATAGCTAGGTAGTCTAAACAAGATATTGGGGGTTCAAATTTGACATTTGATTTGTAGTTTGGAATTGTTTGATGTTATATTTCCTTAAGTATTCATTTAATGTGCCACTTATTCTCACATAGTCATTTTTTCCATATATTTTAATATTAATTCATTTTCTTTCATCTCAGACTCTTAGGATATTTTATAGTGTTGAACTTATTATTTGGGTAATTAGTACATCAAGTCATGTCATCTATTTTTATTATGATTATTACACATTTAAACCCTTGATGTAGTGTTCGATTGTAAAACATGTTGAAACCAAGTTTCATATCATAATATAAATTGGGGAGCAATGATTTATTTTATTTTGATAAGACGATTCTAATCAAATAGGAGGGATGAGCAAGGTATCCAGAGTTGGTATGTTACAACATTGGGTATGTTACAGTTTTCATTCTGAAAGTGCTACCCTGCCACTATACAAAGCATTTTGAAGATCTTGGACCACCTCCTCCTCCATTGGTCCCATCCCTGTTGAGCCCACCTGATTTGGAGTTGAAGCCACTACTGCCACATTTAAAGTATGTCTTTCTGGCCACAGAAGAGAAGCTTCCAGTTATTATATCTTCATCCTTGAGTAATGAGGAGGAGAAGTAGCTACTAGTTGTTTTGAAGAACTGTCGAGCCGCATTTGGGTGGTCGGTAGCAGTCATCAAGGGAATCTCTCCTATCATGTGCCAACATAAGATTAGGCTAGAAGATGGATCCAAGGTGATAGTTCAACCTCATAGGTGACTCAACTCCAACATGACTGAGGTGGTAAAAAAAAGACGTAGTCAAGCTCCTATTGCCAGGTATAATTTATGCTATTTCTGATTCTATGTGGGTGAGCCCGACTCAAGTAGTTACTAAGAAAGGGGGGATCACCATCACAACTAATTATGTGAGTGAGTTAATTTTAACTAGGTTAGTGGCGGGGTGGTGTGTATGCATTGATTACAGACGTTTGAATGTTGCCATTCTAAAGGATCATTTTCCCGTTCAATTCATTGACGATATTTTGGAGTGACTCGCCTGGTCACTTACATTTTTGTTTCCTTGGTGGGTATTTCAGATATAATCAGATTTTGATTCAGCCAAAGGATCATGAGAAGTTTACTTTCACCTGCCCTTATGGCACATTTGCATATAGATGGATGTCATTTGGCCTTTGTAACACACCTACTACCTTCCACTGTTGTATGCTTACCATTTTTTCTGATATGGTGGAGTTATGCTTGGAGTTGTAGTGACGGGGTGGTGTGTATGCATTGATTACAGACATTTGAATGTTGCCACTCTAAAGGATTATTTTCCCCTTCAATTCATTGAAGAGATTTCAGAGCGACTCGCCTGGTTGCTTACATTTTTGTTTCCTCTGTGGGTATTCCGGATATAATCAAATTTTGATTGAGCCAAAGGATCATGATTTGTCTACTTTCACCTGTCCTTATGGCACATTTGCATATAGACGGATGTCGTTTGGCCTTTGTAACGCACCTACCACCTTCCAACGTTGTATGCTTGCCATTTTTTCTGATATGGTGGAGCTATGCTTGGAGGTGTTCATGGATGATTTCTCGGTGCATGGAGTGTCATTCGATGATTATTTGTATAATCTAGACAAAGTTTTACAAAGGTGTGAGGACACTCACTTAGTCTTGAATTGGGAGAAATGTCACATGATGGTGAGTGAGGGCATAGTGCTTGGATATAAGGTGTCCAATAAGGGCATGGAAGTCGATCCGGTTAAGATAGAGGTCATCTCCAAGCTACCTCCGCCGACATAGGTGAAGGGAGTGAGGATCTTTTTAGGACATGTCGGGTTTTATCATCGGTTTATAAAAGACTTCTCAGAAATTGCAAAACCGCTCTCAGATTTTCTAGAAAAGGATGTCAAATTTTATTTTGATGAAAGATGCTTGAAAACTTTCAGAGTGTTAAAGGAGAAGATGATCTTCACACCCATTTTGCAGGCTCTAGATTGGATCCAACTGTTAGAACACATCAGATTATGCAGTGGGAGTTGTGTTGGGTCAACACTGAGACAAGGCTCCTACAGTCATATACTATGCATCTAAAACTTTAAATGATATTGAACATAATTATACGACCATAGAAAAAGAACTCTTAGCTGTTGTTTTTACATTTGAAAATTTTCTCCACTATCTAGTTGGGGCCAAGATGATTGTGTGGATAGATCACACTGCTATCAAGTACTTGTTATAGAAAAAGATGCAAAACCTAGACTTATTATATGGATGTTGCTGTTACAGGAATTTGACATAGAGATTACGGATAAGGCAGGAGTGGAGAATGTTGTAGCCGGCCACCTATCTAGACTTTAAATGGTGGATGAGAAAGATTTTAATATCCTGATTTTGAAGGAGTTTCCTGATGAGAAACTTTTTGCTCTTAAAACCAAGGATCCTTGGTCTTTTTTCTCTTAAAATCAAGGATCCTTGGTTTGCAAACATTGTCAATTATTTAGCATGTAAAGAGATGTCTGAGGATTGGTAATACCAAGAGAAGAAGAGATTCTTCCATTCTTTGATATTTTACATCAGGGATGACCCTATATTGCTTAAATAGTGTAGGGATGGAATTTTGAGGAAGTGTGTACTAGAATGTGAGTTTGAGAGAATCGTGTCACATTGTCATTCTCTATCTACAGGGGGGCATCATGCTAGCACTAGGACTGCGGCTAAGGTCTTAGAGAGTGGTTTTTATTGGTCGACGCTCTTTAAGGATTTATACAACTTTGTTCTTCATTTTAATGCATGTCAATGTGTAGGAATATCTAAACGACACGAAATGCCATTAAATGTTTTTCAGGAGCTTGAAGTGTTTGATTTGTGGGGCATTTATTTTATGGGCCTATCAGTGTCTTCAAGTTCTAATCTATGCATATTGATTGTTGTTGATTATGTATCAAAGTGGGTGGAAGCAATTCCAACCCGCACCAATGATGCACAGGTTGTGTGCCATTTTGTTAAAGATCAAATCTTCTGCAGATTTGGTGTCCCTTGATTGATCAGTAGCGACGGTGGATCTCATTTCACCAACATGAAGTTTGGAACTTTGTTGAGTAAGTATGGGGTGAAACACCAAGTTGGTACTCCCTACCACCCATAGACACATGGACAAGTTGAGGTGTCAAATAGAGAGGTGAAGAAGATTTCATAGATGACAGACTCAACTAATAATACAAATTGAAGTATGATGTTGATTGATGCTCTTTGGGCATATAGGACAGCCTACAAATCACCTATAAGAACTACATTGTTTAGGTTGGTTTATGGCCATGCTTGCCATTTACCGGTGGAACTAGAGCATAAGGCCAAATGGTATTTGAGAAGGCTGGATTTCAGATTGGATGAAGCAAGTAGGAAAAGATTGTTAGAGTTGAATGAGTTGGATGAATTGAGGATGGATTCCTATATGAGTTCTAGGATTTATAAGGAGAGAACGAAGAAGATTCATGATTGTCACATCTTGCATAGGTGTTTCATCTGGGACAAAAGGTTCTCCTATTCAAGTCTAGGCTTAAGCTACATCCAGGAAAGTTGAGGCCCAAATGGAGTGGACCATTTGAGGTTTTGTAGGTCTTTCCCCATGGGGTTGTAAATTTAGGAAATGGGGCTGGTCATTCCTTGTTAATGGCCAGCAATTGAAGCATTATTTTGGTGGTGAAGTGGAGAGGAGAACAGAGGAGGTGAAGCTCATTGAGCTTCCATAGATTCTTGCACTTAATCATATCTAGCCTAGGACATAAAACAATGGCACTTGTTGGGAGGCAGCCCAACCTTTATTTCTTTTCGGTTATGCTCTATTTTGAGTTTCATAGTTGTTGTTTTCATTACTTATGTAAAAAAGATACCTTGATCCATTTGTTTGAGTGTGTAGGAGCCTACAGGGTCGGTACTACCGAATCCATACTCAGTAGTACCAAAATTACATCTCAGTTGACATCCGCAAAAGAAATGACAACTCAGTACTACCGACTTCAAAGTTGGTACAATCGAGTCTTTAGAGATTACAGTGCCTCCATGATAAGCACTTGATAGTATCGACAGCCCAGTCACTACTACTGACTTTTTGGCACTCCCAGTTTTGATATACCGAGACACTTCTCAGACCTACTGAGCAAAATGACTAGCTCGATACTACCTACTATGAAGTCGGTAGTACTGGCTCATGACATCAGCGATCCGTGTGCACCCACATCAACGGCAGAGATGATCTTCATCGAGTGGTCGGTAGTACTGATCTGCACCCCAAGTTGATACTACCAATGTTGGAGCGATCCACACCCACGCCATCAGCACACGTCAGTCGTTGATACTTCTAAGCCACATATTCATGAAGAAATCTGGGTACTACTGACTTCAACTCAATAGTACCAAGGTTGTCATGGTTGGGTGTCTGTAGGCTATTTAAGGAGTAGTGGGAAGATAATTTTCTTCACACCTTCATCCCCACCTCCTCAAGCAACTATGAGCAAACAACATCGGGATCTGACGTTCTTCTCCGAGCTCCACCTTCTACATCCCTCTTCTCGCATCATTGCCATGGCACCAAGGAGGGGTGCATCTTCGTCAGCAGAGCAAGTTTGAGTTTGTCCCTCGACCAACCTGCATCCAGAACCCCACCCTGGAGATCAAGAAGGTCTACGAAGATCTTATGAAGATAAAAATGGTACTGAGATGATACAGGGATCACACCCTCATAGAGAGATTAGGCTTCACCGACAACATGTGTTGGGTATGTGAATATCACCTAATGGAAGTGGATGACCCATTCTTCAGCAACTAGCCTACCTACCCGGAACTTGTTTGTGAGTTCCTGGCCTCGTTGGATATCCTTGTCACCCCCGAGCAACAATTATGAGGAGAATGGAGAGAAGAAAGAGTCATCTTCTGCCTCTTCAACAACAACTACTCCATCACATTGCGGGAATTCAACTGAATCTTCAACTGGCACCATGTTTTGGAACACTCCTCTCCCACTGATTGTGACCACGACCTTGCATGGGAGTGTTTTACTGACATACCAGAAGTTTTCCACGTTAGTTGGCATGTCAAATCCATCACCAACATCGAGCATCCATTTGTTCGAATTCTGCATTGCCTCCTCACCAACACCATCTTTGCCCGCTCCAGCCTAGGCTAAGGGAAGGTCCAAAAAAATGGACCTCTTCTTCCTTTATAGGCTATTGGAGGGAGAATTCATTAACTTTGGATCCTTCTTTCTCCTCCACATGGACACAGTCTGGAAAATGATTCATAGAAAAGCACCAATCCTTTTTGGAGGGGTTGATTACCCCCATTGCAATGCACCTCTGTCTTGACCTATCCACCCTTACGCCTTTGGTGGCTATGAAGATTTTAGATCTCAAACATTTCAAGAAGGTGGGTCTCCTCAGCACGCACTTCAACACAGTGTATCTGTGTTGCACAATGGGAGGACAGTACATGGAGCGTCAACTCGCTGACCCCGTCTTCAATCTACAAGGATTCGATTATCTCATATGGTTGATTGATGCCGAGGAAGAAAACACTGAAGAAGAGGAAACAGTCTGTGTTGAACCTGAGTAGCAAACACTGAAGAAGAGGAAACAGTCTGTGTTGAACCTGAGTAGCAACATGACAATGACGATGTTGTAGAGGTGGAGCTTACCATCCCCATAACCCGGAGATCAGTCCCGCGTAAGCGTGTGCACACTTATGCTGCCTTGAGATCATCTTCCTTGGCACCTTCACAAGAGGAGCATGATCCCGTATGGCATGGCAGGCATATATGGCATGTTGTAGGATATTCAAAATGGGCAACAACAACATCTAGCAGCACTGGCAGGAATATAGGATGTCCATAGACGGCTATACCAGAACCAGCAGACGATATGTAAAAATGAATGTCTTCTCTTGGCCAACCAAGAGAATATGCATCATCGCATGCAGCGCATGGAGCAGTATCAGCAGCCATTCTTTGACCACTACTAGAACTAGGGGTATTTTGGAGGATGCCCACAACCACCACCGATGCCACCGTCTGACCTTACCTTTCAAGGGATGTTTCCTCCCCATGACCCCACAATGCCACCTCAACCACATCCTTCATTCTAGTCATGGTACCACTGTTCCACCTCATAAGTTAGAATTTTGACTATGTAGACATAGTCATATTCAAGCTTGGGGGTGCTGGAACAGCCATCTATCTTAGTTTTTCTCTTGCATTTTTATTTTAGTTGATTTCTATTTTTTAGGTTTATGAAATTATAGGATCCACATCTATCTAGTGTAAATTTGGAGCATTAAATGCATGGGTTTCTATACCACATAGAGTGTACGTGTAGGTGTGTCTTTACAATGAAATTATAAAAGTTTTGAAAAGAAGTTGTCACATCTTTATAAGCTAAATTGCAATAACTTTGGGTCATACAACTTGAGGAAGTGTATGGGTTAGTCAGCTTTAGGAGATGGGATATGAATGAACAACTCAATTATCCATGGAATGTGAATCAAGATGATGTTAATACTGAACTGACCAAACCTTTAATGAGATCTTAAATTGAAGTTTAAGAAAGAACTACTAAGGTTACCCTATACACAAGTCATTAGAGAGGGACATATGATAGTCTTTAAAGGCTTTATCTTTTAGTTATGTGATTTCATCCACCTCAAATTTACATCAATCACCACTTAAAGATGATCAAGTACACTGAATCATTTCCTCTTGATGACAAGCATAGCATAATAGATAACATAATAGTTAGTTTATTTTATCTTTTCATTAGTAGGAGAAAAATATGAACATGCACAAACAAACTCTTTTGCACATCATGTAGTTGCATAACAACAATTTTACATGTAGATTGCATCCACATATCATTTTTATATAAATGCATAGTATGACTATTTCTTTCTCTATGAAATGAGAATGTAGAGTTATCATCCATACCCTCAAAAAAGAAAAAAAATTGCAATGAATGTGCATAGAAAGCAAAGCCCAAGAGTAAACTCTGTCATGCTAGTAAATGGGCTTGAAAAAAATGAAAAAAAAATATTCTATGAAACAGAGGGAGAAAGGATGCACTCACTTCTTCATAATCAGATAGGAACATTCATATTATGGAAATTCCTTTTTTCTCATCTTGTTGATGAGATGATGAATGCATGCATCATTCCAATCATAATGTTTGGCATTAGGATTCATTTTTCATTAACAAAGTCAATAGGTTCATCATGTTTTTATGATTGCATAAATGATTCAGTTGTTTCTTGTGATTCTTCATCAGCCACCCATTCCATGCCACCCATTACTCTTATTGGTAGGATACTCACATGATTATTCTCCTCATTCATTTTTATCAGGAGAACAACTTCCACATAGATTGGTAGTTTGTAAAAAGAGCAATGTAGATAGGAAATCACATAATGCACCAAGTGAAGGCCTGATTTGACTATCATATTAACTACTCTTCTGATAGTGTTTCATTGAGCTAAGATCAGATGTCTTTTATTGATATTTCTGGTTGCTTCATTGTAGTTATTGGTTCAGTGCTCAGTATAGGCCGGTTTGGAATTGTTATGTGGGGATGATTAAGATGTGAATTCATGTGTTGTGTCCTTTTTCTCACTTCTCTCAAATAGATCCAAGAGTTTGTTGCTCAAGGTCGAGAAATATTCAAGCTTAGGGGAGTTTGATGCATTGGTTTTTAGTCACTTTTACAGGCGTATTTTCTTTGGTTTTGTGTACCTAATCATCATTTACATGATTAATTATGCATGAAATATTATCATTAGCATATTTCACTTAAAATGCATCAAACTTACACAATTCTACTAAATCTGAATGGTTTGAGATCATCTCAAATACTTATGTATGTTTTTGTTGCCTTTCAGGTACCACAAGAGCCCACAAACTTGATACTATCAAGTAAACAAGTCAGTAGTATCAAAATCACATTAGTAGAAGATTTAAGGAATTGCACAGACTCGATACTACCGACCCTACAAGTCAGTAGTACCATAATCATGTCAAAGAGGCGAATGAAAGGAAGTGAGCAATCTCGGTAGTACCGGGTACTGTGAGTCGGTACTACCAAAATTACATCATAGAGACAGAGTTGGCTCAAAATAGAGACTCAGTGCTATTGACACTATCTAGTAGTACCGATAGTGCGGATCGTGCATGACCACCATAAGGACTCGGTACTACTGACTTCACAGTCGGTACTACTCAGTCTACCCGATCAGGCAATCCGATGGTGGTGCTCTAATCTGATGGTTGGCGTTATTTTACACCCTAAGTGGATGTTATGACTTAATGAGAGTGCGGCCAGACCTATTCATGGAGTTGTTTTCCATTTCACGGCACCAGAGAGGGGAGAGGAGAGAATGGCATACAAGGCTATGTCTGAGATGGTTTGAGCACCTCTGGTGGGTGATTCTGCAACTAAAAGATAGAAGATTGCACATATGTTGAAGGGGATCATCTGGACCAGCTATTCTCTAGGGGTTATTTTATATTTCTAATGTTTTTTGCATTTTTCTCCTTCCTTGCTATGTATTCATCTATGGAAACCATGCAGGACTAATCCTTTTAATTCCTTAGGATGTGGGAGCAGCCTAGATATGCATTGTACCTAAGTTTGATGCATTAATATAGTTTTGCCCCTAATATTTGGATATAAACCTATGAGATTGCAATGATCTATCTGTACTTGGTCACCATAGATAGATAATTAGATCCTTAATCATTTGAAAGAAGGGTTAAGGGTTGGAAAAGCATAGGTTTACCCGTGCCCTTTGTGAAAGGTGGAGCATAAACGGGATGAGAAACCCAGAGTTTATTATAAGGCACCTAACTAATCAACCAATTGATATGAAAATTGAATTGGAAAAAATAGATTTATCCACTGTGACACCAATGGATTCCACAAATTCTGAATCAAAGATTCATTGTGCAACTTGGGAGTTTCAAGTACCTGATATCACTTTTTAGGTAGTGAACTATGCTGAGAGAGTGGGTAGTTCTTGATATAGGCTCTTTATCCAGGGTTAGGGGTGATGTATGTTAGTGTTTAGAGGTGAGTTGTCATGTTTTCCATGGTGAAACCACTTCCCTAAAGGATTCGTTCTAATCTGATTCACTCATTTATCACTCTTGTTTCTCTTCTGTGTTGCTTTTGGTTAATTAAAACCAATTTCAACCAATTTTACCGGCCTAGATGATTATATCATAGATAGTAGTAGTCTCTGCATTTTATTTCCATGTGTGTGACTCAGGCCTCAAATGGCCTATATTACTCAATATGTTCACTTGCATTTAATGCACAGTATTTTTGTGTCAAGTTTTTGCGTCGTTGTTAGGGAAATGGCAACATCTAGCACTACAAGTGCTTTGGCCGACCATTCTAGGCCAAACCTTTTTAATTTTGTTATTTATTATTTCATTCAAAGATGAATTATAATATACTTATTGTTTCTATTATTTGCATTGTGTCCTTACAGCTATTTTACTACTTTCAGGTACTAGTGCATGGTGCAGAGCCGAGCCCACAATTACGGAGAGTCATCTTCACTGGGTTTAGGTCAAGCAGAACTCTTTCATAGAGAATGGGAGTACAGAAGATATGTGGATGGATTCAATTGAACCCCACCACTAACACCTCCTCCTAAAGGACCTGAGCCACCTGAAGAACCTAAACCAGTAGAAATGGGTGACTAAGAAGAAGAGTAGACAATCTAGGAAAGGATCAAGGCTTCTTCCTCTACTTCTCAAAAAAGGCCAATCAAAAGACAAGCAATGAATGTCAGCAGCTACAAGATCAATCCAGGATTGGTGTCATTAGTCAAATCACAGGCCTTTCATGGCCACAGTTCTGAAGACCCTATGACGCACATCAGTTGCTTCATCGAAAGTTGTGATATAATCAAGATAGACAGGGTACCGACGACTGTCGTATACTTAAAGTTGTTACCATCATCTTTGGCAAACTGTGCTAAGTCTTGGTTTCACAACCTAGATGATGAGTGCATTGAGACGTGGGAGTAAATGATTGATGTCTTCTTTGAGCACTACTTTCCTCCATAAAAGATGAATGACCTGGTAAAGAAGATCCACAATTTTAGACAATAGGATGATGAGTCATATTTTGAAGCATGGAAGAGATTCCAAAATATGTTGCGGAAGGTCCTCCACCACGGAATTGATTTGTTAGGATAGGCAAAGATTTTCTACTACAGTCTACACAAGGGAGAGAGGACTACACTTGATAGAGTAGGAGCAGGTTTCTTCCTCAACGTCAAACATGCTCGCTATTATGAGATCTTAAAGAACATGTCTAAGAATCAGACATGGGGAGATGAGAGAGAGAGTCTGACAACCCTCAAAAGTGTTGGAGAGTCCAAGGTCATTTCCGTGTTGAATGAAAAGTTGGACTTAATTGTCAAAAAAGTTGTGTGCTAAGGATGGACATTCTTTGGAAAGAGAGGAGGAGGAATGCAAATTTGTACGCCAACAACAATAGTATAGGAACAATGACTACTCTTGGAGGAAGGATGCTTGGTTCCTGGAAGGATCCCAACAATTTTCAACAAGACCCGTCTCAGGCGCAGCAGTCCAAGCCGCATCAAGTTAGTGGCCAATCACAATATCAATAGAGCAGGGGTCCCAATAATATTGATTGTATTGAAGAAATGCTTAGGAAGCTAGTTAACCAAAATGAAGTGTTTATCGGTCAGACTCAAAGAGAACTCTAGAACAAAGGGGCACGGATTCATAGTATTTAAACACAGATTTCTCAAATAGCAGCAGAAGTGCTCACATTGAAGTAGCCAAGTCAACAAGGGTTCCCAGCCAACACCAATGTGCCTTCTAGAAATCAACATGTCAAGGAAGTTTTACTCTGTAGCGACTAGAAATTGTGGAATGGTACACCATCTAGTTCAGATGCAGGTGAAACTATAAGAGCTGCAGACAAGGTAGTGATAGTGGATGTAGATGAACCAGATGTTATAGCAGAGGAACAAGTTGTTTATGTAGAGGAAACAAGGAAAAAACATATAACCCACCTCATCAAAGGACACCAGTGACCCTGGTGCCTTTTCCAAACAGCTTGAAGGCGAAGAAAGTGGACCAACAGTTCCAGAAGTTCTTAGATGGTTTTAGAAAATTATCTAGAAACATTCCACTCATTGATACGATTGAGAAGATACCATCGTACGGAAAGTTCTTTAAAGACATAATTATCAAGAAGAGGAGGATACCTGATATTGATGTAGTAATGTTGAAGGAACGTGTGAGCTTGTTCATTCTGGGAATGCTACCTCTGAAAAGACAAGATCGAGGTTGTTTCAACATTACTTGCTTTATAGGGAAGACCAAGTCTGGACAAGGTCTTTGTGATTCAGGGGCAAGCAACAATATTATGCCCTTGTCAACTTTCAAAAAGATAGGTCTCAAGGAGTCCAAGAAAAGCAGTATGACTATTCAATTAGCAGAAAACTCCGTGGTCAATCCTTACAACATTTGCGAAGATGTTCTGGTAAAGGTAGATAGATTTGTTTTCCCTATAGACTTTGTGGTGATGGAAATGCATGATGATCATGGCAACGAACTCTTGCATGGAAGGCCATTCCAAGCTATAGCTGATATGATTTTGGAGTTGGGCAAAGGATGTTTGACCATGGGTATCAAGGATGACCGGTCTGAGATTAAGATTCTTGAGTACTCAAAAGCTATAGGGGACAAAGCATAGTGCAACATGTTGTAGCAAGTAGAGGGAAAGATGTCCTTGCTTCTAGGAAAGCCATTTATTGACTTGGACAACGTGATGACTAAGGTACAAAAGGGCATAGTGGCTGTCAACATCATGGAAAACACTAAGGTGGTTTCATTAGCAAAAGAAGTGTGCTACCTGGAGGATGATGAGGAAGAGTATTGCCCAGCTACAATAGAAGAGGCCACTGTTGAATCTCTTGTATAGTAAGTTCCACATTTACCTTTGGAGGCATGTTTGATAAATCTAGTGGATGATTATACACATAGACACTCCTCAGAAGAGTGTGTTTTATTACTGAAAGTGCTACCCAACTACTATGCAAAGCATTTTGAAGATATTGGACCACCTACTCCTCCATTGGTCCCATCCCCATAGAGCCCACCTTGTTTAGAGTTGAAGCCACTGCCGCCACATTTAAAGTATGTCTTTCTGGCCACAGAAGAGAAGCCTCTAGTTATTATATCATCATCCTTGAGCAGTGAGGAGGAGAAATAGCTACTAGTTGTTCTGAAGAACCAACGAGCCACACTTGGGTGGTTGGTAGCATATATCAAGGGAATCTCTCCCAGCCTATGCCAGCATAAGATCTGTCTAGAAGATGGAGACAAGGTGATATTTCAACCTCAGAGATGACTCAACCCTATCATAACTGAGGTGGTAAAAAAGGAGGTAGTCAAGCTTCTATCTGTAGGTATAATTTATGCTATTTCTGATTCTATGTGGGTGAGCCCGACTCAAGTAGTTCCAAAGAAAGGCGGGATCACCGTCACAACCAATTCTGCAAGTGAGTTAATTTTGACTAGGTTAGTGATGGGGTGGTGTGTATGCATTGATTACAAACGTTTGAATGATGCCACTCTAAAGGATCATTTTCCCCTTCCATTCATTGACCAGATTTTAGAGCGACTCACTAGTCACTCACATTTTTGTTTCCTTGATGGGAATTCTAGGTATAATTATATTTTGATTGAGCTAAAGGACCAGAAGAAGTCTGCTTTCACCTTCCCATATGGCACATTTGCATATAGATGGATTCTATTTGGCCTTTGTAACGCACCTGCCACCTTCCAATGTTGTATGCTTGCCATTTTTTCTGATATGGTGGAGCCATGCTTGGAGGTGTTCATGGATGATTTCTCGGTGTATGGAGTGTCATTAGATGGTTGTCTGTATAATCTAGATAGATTTTTGCAAAGGTGTGAGGACACTCACTTAGTCTTGTATTGGGAGAAATGTCATATGATGGTGAGTGAGGGCATAGTGCTTGGACACAAGGTGTCCAATAAGGGAATGGAAGTCGATTCAGTTAAGATAGAGGTCATCTCCAACCTACCTCCCCTAACATCGGTGAAGGGAGTGAGGAGCTTTTGAGGACATGCCAGATTTTATGGTCAGTTTATAAAAGACTTCTCAAAAATCACAAAACCTCTCTCAGAATTGCTTGGAAAAGAATGACAAAATTTGTTTTGATGAAAGATGCTTGAAAGCTTTTGAGGTGTTAAAGGAGAAGTTGATCTCCACACCCATTGTGCAGGCACCAGATTGGAGCCAACCATTTGAACTGACATGTGATGCATCAGATTATGTAGTGGGAGTTGTGTTGGGTCAACACTGAGAGAAGGCTCCTACAGTCATATACTATGTGTCTAAACCTTTAAATGATGTTCAACTTAATTATACAACCACGGAAAAATAACTCTTTGCTATTGTTTTTGCATTTGAAAATTTTCACCAATATCTAGTGGGGGCCAAGGTGATTGTGTGGACAGATCACGCTGCTATCATATACATGTTATAAAAGATGCAAAACCTAGACGAATTAGGTGAATATTTGTATTACAAGAATTTGACATAGAGATTAAGGATAAGCCATGAGTGGAGAATGTTGTAGTCAACCACCTATCTAGACTTGAAAGAGTGGACGAGAAAGATTTAGATATCTCGATTTTCGAGGAGTTCCCTGATGAGAAACTTTTTGCTCTAAAAACCAAGGATCATTGGTTTGCAAATATTGTCAATTATTTAGCATGTAAAGAGATGTCTAAGGATTGGGGATACCAAGAGAAGAAGAGATTCGTCAATTCTTTGATATTTTACATATGGGATGACCCTATACTGCTTAAGTAGTATAGGGACGGAATTTTGAGGAAGTGTGTAACGAAATGTGAGTTTGAGAGCATCTTGTCACATTGTCGTTATCTACCTATAGGGGGCATCACACTAGTGCTAGTACTATAGCTAAGGTCTTAGAGAGTGGTTTTTATTGGCCGACACTCTTTAAGGATGAATACAACTTTGTTCTTCATTGTGATACATGTCAACGTGCAAGAAATATATCTAAACAACACAAAATGCCATTAAATGTTTTTCAGGAGATTGAAGTGTTTGATTTGTGGGGAAATGATTTTATGGGCCCTTTCATGTCTTTGAATTCTAATCTATACATATTGATTGATGTTGATTATGTATCAAAGTGGGTGGAAGCAATTCCAACCCGCACCAATGATGCACAAGTTGTGTTTTTTTGTTAAAGATCATATCTTCTGTAGATTTGATATCCCTCGATTGATCATTAGCAATGGTGGGTCACATTTTCACCAATAGGAAGTTTGGACCTTTGTTGAGTAAGTATGGGGTTAATATCGAGTGGGTACTCCCTACCACCCATAGACACAGGGACAAGTTGAGGTGTCAAATAGAGAGGTGAAGAAGATTTTGAAGAGGATAGTCTCAACTAACATGACAAACTGGAGTATGTTATTGACTGATGATCTTTGGGCATATAGGACAGCCTACAAATACTAATTTTGATTAAAATCATTTTAATTTACTCATTTTTCTAGTTATGTGGTTAATTATCAGATGGTCGTGTGGTTTGTTTTGAGTGATCTCATTTATCGTGATGGGGCACCACAGTTTGATTGATATTAGAGCTTTAAGTTCATTGAGTCTATAGCAACATAGGAATTAGGTTTGTGTTTATTTTTACATAATCTAACATCTCTGATCATAGCTTACGCTTATGCAGATATGTCTGTAGAATGTGAAGAACATGTAGAGAGTAGCTAATTTGCACCAAGAGGTGGTGGTAGGAGGCCAGCACATGATGGAAGAGTGCCAGTGATGGGTACATAACAACCTGTAGTGCCTCAGTTTGACCCTATAGGCATGGAAAATCCTACCTTGCAGTCCATGTTTTGACATCTCATGGTGACGATTACACACGTAGTAGATAGAGCACCCTTATCTCAAGCTTGGGAAGCCTTCCCTGATGCGGAATCTCAGGGTTCGGGGAAGACATTTTTGAGGCTGAGACTTGTTCAAGTTATTGAGTATGTTGATACAACAGACCTGACTAACACCGACATGTGGCTTATGGAGCTTGAGAAGGCATCAAGATCTTAAACATCCCATAAGAGGACAAGGTGAAGCATGTTGCTTATCTGTTTAAGGGCAATGTTCACCATTGGTGGGCCATAGAAGAGAAGAAGAGACTGGGAGTTGTTGTGTGTTGGGAAGAGTTCTAGTGGGAGTTTGTGAACTGTTACTTCCCCGATATTTACCTAGATGAGAAGATAGCATAGTTTGAGAAGCTATGTCAAGGTTTGATGTCTATCAACGAGTATGAGGAAAAGATAATGGAGCTTTTGAGGTTCTGTCTTCATATGTCAACAAAAAAAGAAGGAGAGGATTCAGAGGTTTGAGAAGGGTTTGAGTTCGGAATTGTCTACAACAACATCTTCTTTGGAGAATAAAGAGAGGTTCTCTACCTCTGTTGAGTCTGTGAGGAGGATTGAGATGTCAGGAGAATGCAGTACAACATTTGTGTCACTGACAAGGCCGCCTAGGCCACAATATGATTTGAGGACTTGTCACAAATATGAACAAGTAGGGAATATAAGGTGGATATGCCTTATTAAGGATGAAGAAGTGATGCAACAGTCAAGGCAGAGTCAGCAAGGCTCCCAGCAGTAGTAATACAATAGTAGTGGTGGAAGAGGACGCAGTCAGGCATCACAGGTGGGGTCATCTGAACCAGCTAGAAAAGGTTGTGGATGGCTAGATTCTATACTATTAGTTATCCAAAATGAGTGGTCAATCCATAGGTCGTGATAGGCCGGATGGAACATTTTTATCCTGACTTCTCTACTTCTTCTTTTATATCTATTTTGGTTGACACAGGTGCGACACACTCTTCTATCACAAGGAGGATTAGTTAGAATAGAGTCCATGTGTGGATAGAAGTTAGATATCCAAGTTTTTGAAAAAGGAATGCAAAGTTTTATTTTATTCCAGCTTTCAATATAGTCATGGTAGAATTTAATAACTATTACTGATTATTTGTCAAACCTATGATATGAGAAATTGGGATAATGGATCTGACCTCTTGGTCTCCCTTAATTGGGGGTTACCGGGAGGCGGGGTTGTTATAATAACACTATTGACAAATGCAGGTTAATTTTTTTCTACAACTTCCAATTACTTGGGTAGAAATGATGTGTTGATAGATGCTAGATATTGCTTGTGATGTCATAAGTTATGGACATTCACTGCCAATGTAATTTGGTACCTATAGTGTCACACACATAGGATGCATTGGTAAAAGGAGTTTACTGATGGACAACATTCAAATTGGTTACTAAAGTGTTTAGGTAAAATTTTTAAATAATATTTGTTGTTAGTCAATAGATTGGAAATCTAGCAACGGACTGGAATGTCCAATTGACCTACTAGAATGTCCAATCAACAAACTAGATGCAAAATTTGTTGATGATATATGAGAACCCAATCGAGTGACAAGAGGGTCCATTTGAATGACTGGGTTATCTTTCCCAACAAATGATAATAATCACCAGTCGACCGTCTAGAAAGTCCAGTCGATCAACTTATTCAAACTAACTAGTTTGACTGAGTCAATAGAGATTAAAAATGACTAGTTGGACTGTGTAAATGATTAATGATAGGAATAATGGTTTTGAATAAACATCACTTTAAAAGCCAATGTTATTATGTCATTGACCACAAGCCAATCGATCGACTGATTGTTCACAATCATCGTTCAGTCAAGAAAATGTGACATTTGTCTCCTTGGGTTTTTAGAAACCCTAGCCCATCCACCCCTATATAAGGAGGGGTAGCCAAAGCTCTCAACATACTTCTCTTCTCATAGTTGTAGTTTTTGGATCTAAGGGCTCTAGAGGGGGGTGAATAGAGCTACAAAATTTCTCACCAAATAGATTAGACCTTCAAATTATATCAATTAGGAGCAATAGCTTAATGGAAATTTGAAGTCCTATCTAACAAGCATAGCAAGGATGAGAGAGATTGATAGCAAGCACTTGACAAAGGGATGTAGAGTTGTTCCACACTTCAAACTAGAAGTGAGTCAGTCCACTACCTAGAGAGGTCAACCTCTAGTGCTTTGCAAGTGTTTTTCTCTATTATATCACCACAGTGATTTACAGCAATTGACCACCGAAGGACTTACCCATCCAACCACAAGGAGATCTCTACCTTCATAAGAAACTTACCCACTTAGCTTGAATCTTCAATCTTCACCTAGGTCTTACCCATTCAAGCTCAAGTCTTCCGCCTTGAAGGAATTCACTTCTCCTCTTAGATCTTCAGCCATTGCCTTCTCCTTCACCTAGAGAAGAACACCACCTCTTCATCAACCTTGAAGAGGACCAGCTACATCTCCTTCACTCGATGGAGCTTGCTTCAGCTTTTCTTCATGAAAGAAGGGGATAGGGAAGTAGTGGAACATTGAGAGCTTTACATGCACAAAGGTGGAGCTCTCTTACAATAATCCTAACTCACTCACAAATCATGAAATGATGTGTAAACTAGAGAGAGAAAGGGGCTCAAGGGGTGGTAGCACACTCAACTATAGCAAGGACCTTGTGTGTAGTGAATGACCAACCTTGGAATGAACTCCAAGTGGTCCTATTTATAGCTGGGGGTGCTCCCTTAAGTTGGGGAACACTTAGGGTCGAATTATAGCCATTTTTGCACAAGGCAACGGATCTATTTTCGTCCAAACAAGTCACCAACGGTTAGAATCACTTTTTGCGCATTTTTCATACAGTACATTCGGTCAAGATTCAATAAAGGTAACTCGACCGATCGGCTAAAAGACAAACCCCATTTTCAAACTATTGGTCGAGTTTGTCCTAAGAAACTTGACCGATCAATTAAAATCACATTTGGTTAGTTACCCGATTGGTCGAGTTCTGTGAATGCATAACTCGACTGATGCACACATTAGAGAATTGATCCAAGGGATCGGTCAAGATTGTAACTCGACCGATCAGCAGTCTGTGATCAATTTTCAAATGGGTTAAAAAGTGATTAAAACTTAGTACTAAGTGTCTCACATAATTTTTTCATCTTAGTTACAAGTCATATCACTAATACACATGATTAAAAAATTCTTCTAGGTTCGTTTGAATGTATTTTATAATTAGCACACTTGCATTGCATTTGACTTGAACTTTGACAAGCTAGGGCTTGTGTAAATTGATTCTTTTCATGTACCTAAAACCTGAGATCAATCTTGAATACACATATTAGATACATTTGATGGAATGGTAGAGTCATTATCAAAATTTGGACAATGTATAACCTCTAGGTCAACATTCTCCCCCTTTTTTACAATGACAAACCATTCCTCAAACATATTGAAAAGAGTATTGAAAGTATACATTTGCCTTGTGAATTAGGGGGATTCAAGATTTGAACAATGCGAATTGCTCCCCCTCAATCTATGCTTACTTCAATCTGCATAATTTTTCTTTCTACACAAAGCAATATAACATGCATGTACTACATGATCCTTTAGTAAGTCACATGATAAAGCATATAAAGAACAAGAAAAGAATCACATAGGCAATAAAAGCAATATGATTGAGTTTCAAGACATTGAAATTCTCTCTCCCCCTTTTGACATTATCAAAAAGGAAGGGGGTAGAGGAGCATATAAAAAGGTCTTCTCAAACGCAACCAAGTAGATATTTAAACATGCAATCTCATAACATATATCAAACAGAGACGAGATAAACACACAAGCTAGGTCATAATCAAAATATGGTGAAAACATGGCACCAACTCATAAGATATAACTGATCAAAGAGTAAGAGTGCACAATAGATAGATTACAATGCATGAAGCATGTTCTCATGAAAACAACTACAATTGAGAAACGATGAAAGCTAAAGATAAAATAGTACATCTCAGATAATGTGCCCATATGTTTTTAATACAAAATAGCCTAGAAAGATATATATGATCAGCAAACTAGACTAAAAACTAACAAACATCTAGACATCTAAGCTATCTATGTCCATAACATCATCATCATCCTCAGCACCAGGCTCGTAGTCATTGTCTCTGTCTGAAGATGCAACAGTAGTGCCTTCATCACCGGAGTCACCACCAGAGCCATCACCATCATCATCAACATCTCCACCATCACCAGCATCCTCATCAGCATCAGCAGTCTCAGCATCAGCCTGGTCAGGCATCTCCTCATTCATAAAAGGATCGAAGCCACGACCGGGCCAACGAGCATTCTTCTCATCCCAAGTCATACCAAGAGCATAAAGCTCATTGACATGAGGGACGGAGGGAGTGAAATCATCCAGACTGGCAAGCAGGGTGGCCAAGGGGCCAGTAGGTAATGGTAGGAAGACTAGAACAGGACCACCAGCAGCAGAGGGTGTGGGAGCAGCAACAGAAGGCTCAGGTGTGGGGTAGAAGTGATTGTATGCATAGGATGCATAATCACTATCGGGGTATGGCTGGTAGGTGGGGTATGGGTGTGCACAGGATAAGTTCATGTTTGATATGATTGAACATAAATCCTGGTACATATGCTCCTGGACCTGAATGTTGTGTGCTTGTTGGTGCATCATGTAACCCATGAGGGCTTTATTGGATACACAAAATGAGGTACAACTAGGTTGGGGTGGCTGAGGAGGTGGAGCTCGGGTAGAGGTAGAGGCAGGTGTAGTTGAGGAAGTGGTAGAGAGTGAAGCATCGGGTGTGGTGGAGGAAAGGATAGGCACAAATTTCTAAATTGTGGTCTCATTGATGCACACTCCCTTCCTGGTAGGTCTGTAGTGGAAGTCAGAGAAGACTGATTTCTCAGTGGCGAACTGAAAAAGACCACAAATCAGAGCAGGATAAGGAGGATGGGTGCCACGAGTGTTCTTGCCAGAGACAAAGCAAGTCATATGGTGGAGGATATATCTAGACCATTGACTTCGACATTCTCTAAGATGCAGTACATGATTACCGCATTGTTCTCTACAATATCCATTTGATTTTTCTTTGGGTGGATGTTGTTGTTGACCACTAGGGCTAATATACGCTTCTTGAGATCTAAGGAGGAGGAGGGCAAGGTACTCTTCTTCTTATAGGGAATGTCAGGTTTTTTTAGATAGCGATGGATATCATGAAGAGTGATCTCATTCTGCCTATAGAAACCTTTCGGATCCAAAAGGTCAAAATACTCACCATAATCCTTATGACAGGTGTCATTCTCATCGGCTCCTGAAAATAAAACATTTAGGATGTCCTCAGAGATTTGGAATTTATTCTCGACGATCATTGAAGTAAAGATCACTTGAGTATTCAGAGGGGGTACAACGGAGTCATAATTCCAACGCAAATTTGCGTAGAATTCGTGAACTACTTTCATGCTAGACATGGAATTATGAAAGCAATCACATTCGATAGCCATGGTGGATAGGTGATGAATGAAAAGCAACCTCACCACTTGATCGATGATGGCTTGATGCCTAGGGCTAGGCTCAAAAAGGTCTCTAAAAGGAAAAGGACTCCTAGGAAGAAGGTCCTTATACCTATTTACAACCTCTATTGAGACAAAGAGGGTCCCATCGAACAGAATCAAGTGAGAGGATGGTGCATTGCTAGGGGCGGGTCTCTTTTTTCTATGAGAAGCCATGGAGGCACAAAGAAGTAGAAGAAAAGAGAAAACGCACAAAACAAACCACCAAAAATGTTCACACACCAAGGAAGAGCAAGGGGGAAGGTCTAGGATAGTCTCTATCTAGGTCGGATTAGGGCTAGGATAGGGAAGGTAAGGTATGGGGTTGAAAACTTAGGGCTAGAAGAGGGGGAATCAGTCGACTATTCTCTAGTTGAGAGGGAGAATAGTCAACCGAATCCAACTTAAGTTGGCTTCAGCCCACCAATTGGTCGAGTTCTGTGAGTCTGAAACTTGACTTATTGGTCATTTTTTACAAAACCCTTGGTTAGGGATCAGTCGAGTTTGTCCTGGGGGAAACTCGATCGATGGTCAACCTAACCTAAAACCATAAAACTTATTTTCTAACCATTTCTATGCTAATTTAAATTATTTTTCAAGTCCATTATGTATATTTAACATACTTAGGCACATATCACTCATCATTGGGTACTATTTTATGATAAAACAATCATTTACAAGAAATACCCAAAAACAAGAGAAAATCAAGGTAAAAAGAACATGAAAAAGCAATTTTAAGCATATAAGCACTCAAATATGATCAAGATATATGCAAAACGTATAGGATAGATGACTATTAGCTAGAAGGCATATCAGATTCATCCAAAGTAGTTATAAGCAATTTTGATCTAATAGTGTTAAATTTCTCTCTAGCTAGAGGTTTAGTAAAAATGTCCACCAACTGATTTTTTGTGTCCACATGTGTGATATAAATATCCTTCTTGGCATTTTGATCATGGAAAAAGTGATGGAAAACCTCTATATGTTTAGCTCTACTATGCAATATAGGATTGTAAGACAAGCTAATTGCACTAGTTTTATCACAATAGATAGGAGAAGCATCAACATGAATGTTAAAGTCTTGGAGCATTGCTTCATCCATAGGACCTGGGCACAACAACTCCCGGTTGCAATGTACTAGCCTCGGTGGTTGATAATGCCATGGTGCTCTATGTCTTGGAGAACCAAGACACCAAGCATGATCCTAGGAGGAAACAAGTTCCACTTGTACACTTTCTACCAATCAAGCAGCCTGCATAATCAACATCACTACAGGCAGTAAGAGTAAAGTCCCTTGACTTGGGATACCATAGTCCAAAGTTTTGAGTGTTGGCTAAGTACCTTAGAATCCTATTAACAGCTATAAGATGAGATTTCTTGGGATTTGATTAAAATCTAGCACACAAGCCAACACTAAACATTATGTCAGGTCTAGAGGCAGTTAAGCAAAGTAAACTTCCAATCATACCTCTATAGAGCTTCTCATCTACCTTCTCACCTTCTTCATCTTTATCAAGTTTGGTGGTGTTTGACATGGGTGTGTCCATCAGCTTGGTATTCTCCATCCCAAAGTGCTTAAGTAGTTCATCGGTGTATTTGCCTTGGTTGATGAAGTTCCCATCTTTTGTTTGTTTGATTTGAAAGCCGAGGAAGAATGTGAGTTCACCCATCATACTCATCTCAAATTCACTCTGCATAAGATCATTATATTTCTTGCAAAGATCAAGGTTAGTTCCTCTAAAAATGATATCATCAACATAAATATTTGAATGATAAGAAAATTATTAGAAGTGTGCTTTAGAAACAAGGTAGAATCAACTTTGCCCATGATATAGCCATGATCTAACAAAAAGTTCTTTAATTTCTCATACCAAGCCCTTGGTGCTTGTTTGAGTCCATAAAGAGCTTTTTGCAACAAATAAACATGGTTAGGTAGATTATCATGTTCAAAGCCTAGAGGTTGTACAACATACACTTCCTCCTCAATTGTACCATTCAAAAAATGCACTTTTAACATCCATTTGATATATAAAGAAAGTTTTTATGACTAGCAAAAGCAAGAAACATACGAATGGACTCAAGTCTTACTATAGGTGCATATGTTTCATCAAAGTCAATACCTTCATGTTGATTGTAAACTTGAGCCACTAACCTTGCTTTGTTTCTTACCACTTTGCTGCTTTCATCTAGCTTGTTGTGGTAGACCCATTTGATGCCAATGATCTTTCTATCACTTGGTCTTAGCACAAGAGTCCAAACTTTGTTCTTCTCAAATTGTTCCAGCTCCTCTTGCATAGCTAGGATCCATTCTTCATCCCTAAGAGCTTCCTTGACATCTTTAGGCTCTAGTTGTGAGATGAAGGTGTTGTTAACTTGTTCTTTGTTGAATGCAACCTGCATATTCACTCTCTCAAATGGATCACCTAAGATCAGCTCCTTAGGATGATTCTTTGCAATTCGGGGAGTTAGATCCTTCTTTTCATCATCTTTTTCTTCTTCTTGAGTAGCCACCTCTGTTCCCTTTTGGGTGATGTTGAGTTATTTAAGAATATAAATTACTTCATCTGCAGCAACATCATTTGAAACAATATCTTTGGGAATAGAGGGGTTAGTCTCAATAAACTTTACATTAATAGATTATTCTACTTTAGCAAGATCAACATCATAAACTCTATATGCCTTGCTAGTAGTGATATAGCCAAGAAAGAAAGACTTATATGATTTCAGATCAAAATTTTCGAGAGAATCTTTCATAATCAAAACAAAACAAGGACATCCGAAAACATGGAAATACTTGATAGAAGGCTTCCTACCACGCCATAGTTCATAGGGGGTTTTCTTAATCGATGGATGAGTGAAAACACGATTTTGCACATAACAAGAGGTACAGACAGCTTCAGCTTAAAACTTCTTAGGAGTATCAAACTCAAGAAGCACGGTCCTAGCTATCTCCTGTAAAGACCTATTCTTCTTCTCTACAACCCCATTTTGTTGAGGTGTTCAAGGTGAAGAAAAGTTGTGTGCATAACCCGATTCTTGGCAAAAATGCTCAAAAAGGTCATTTTCAAATTCTCCCCCATGGTCACTACAGATGGAAACAATCTGGGAAGAAGCTTCATTCTCAACTCATTTACAAAAAGTAGAGAAAACATCAAGTGTATTACTCTTTGAAATAAGAAAGAAGGTCCAAGTATATCTAGAGAAATCATCGACAATAACAAGGCAATACTTGGAACCACGAAGCGATTGCGTTCTCATTGGTCCAAAAAGATCAATATGAAGAAGCTCAAGATCTCTCTTAGTGCCAAGGACTCCTTTGGATTTGAAGGAGGACTTGGTTTGCTATCCTTGTGTATAAGGTTGGCATTCATCATCCTTTTCAAATTCCAATTTAGGAAGTCCCTTGACTAAGTCCTTTTTGCTCAACTTCTTTAATTGATGCATATTTACATGACCAAACTGACAGTGCCAAAGAGAAATATCATTTGAATTGGCTAATAGGCATCTACCAACCACATGCTTAATAGAGTTAAGAACAATAACATAAAGATTACCACTTCTAGTTCCCTTATATATAACTTGATAGGTGAGGGAATCTAGAATCAAACATACAAAAGAAGTAAATAGAACAAGGTAACCATTATCACAAAGTTGACTAACACTTATTAAATTGTGATGTAGGCCATCCACAAAAAGAACATTCTCAATGCATAAGGATTCACCTACATCACCCTCACCTTTGACTTTACCTTTCTTGTTAACCCCAAAGGTGACAAATCCTCCTTTCTTCTTTGTGAAATTGTTAAAATGGCTTGCATCACATGTCATGTGCTTTGTACACCCACTATCAAAAATCCATCTATCTTTTCCCTACAAGAAAGGCTAATGTTGGTTCCCAACTCAAACTTTGGGATCTAGAGTTATCTTGGGGACTATCTTTGGTTTGGTCCCCTTAGTCTTGTAAGGACAATAAGTGGAATAATGGTCATCACATTTTCAATAAGAATAAACCATATGATTCTTAGTGCTCGAATATTCTCTTACAAAGAAAGAGATCTCCTTGGTCTTTTTCTTACCTTTGGCCTTACTCTTGCCCTTTGAGGCTCCCCCTTCGAATCCCAAACCACTAGTACCCCTTTGTTGGATAGAATGATCAAGGATTTCATTTAGGGAGTTCTTCCCTTTGAGGAATTTCTAAAAGGATGTTCTTAATCTATGGTTATCATCATTCAAAGAAACAATAGTAGAAGATAAACTAGATATGTCATCCCTAGAATGCACAAGATCAGCCTCAAGACATAAAGCTTTAGTGAGATATGAATCATTTTCAAGAGATATGACAACAACATTAACACTAGGCAACAAAGGTCTAGAAGACAAATCATTTACTTAACTAAGCAACCTAGCATTTTTAGATTTTAGCATTTGAATCTCTTTGAGATATACATCTTTCTCTTCTCTATGAGCATCAAAAAGAAACTTAAATTCATCATTTTTAGTTTTAAGCATTTGAATCTCTTTGATATATACATCTTTCTCTTCTCTACGAGCATCAAAAAGCAACTTAGATTCATCATTTTCATTTTTAAGCAATTCAAGTTCTTTTAGGCAATTTTGGTTCTCTTCCTTAATATTTTCAATGTTCTTAAGGTAGACACCATTTTCAACTTCAATCCCATTGTATTGGAGTTCAAGATAAAGGTATTGCCCTTGCAAGTTATGAATACTCTCAAGATTGGTTTTCTCATTCAATTCTAAAATTTCAAGCTTAGCATAAAGATCGTCAATGATTTTTCCTAATTGTTTTCTTTTAGATTTACATTTAGCAAAAGAAGAACAGGTAGTAAAAAGCATGTCAATAATAGCTTCTTTAGGTAGTTCATGCAAGTTTACCTCACTTACCTCACCAATGTCTTCACTTGTAGAGTCCATGAGAGCAAGGTGGCACTCTCCATCTTCTTCGGAGCTAGAGCTACTTGAAGATGAAGCTTCCCAAGCTGCATTACCTGCATTCTTGTGTCTCTTTTCCTTCTTGTCCTTCCTCTTGTGCTTGCTCTCCTTCTTGTAAACCTCTTCTTTCCTTGAGCTGCTCTTGTGGTGAAACTTTCTTGACTTTGGGCATTCACTCTTATATTGCCCCTTTTGACCGCACTTGTAGCATCTTGGAGTAGAGGAGGAGGAGGCTTGCTTTCCCTTGAAATGCTTGTTGTTGGTGTAGTTGGCTTCATGCTCACTAGGGACTTCATCTTCACTAGAGGAAGGAGAAGAGGTATGGCAACAAGTTGTTTTTGAAGGATAACAACCTCCACTTGTGCTTTGAAAGCACTATTTTAATCTTCTTGGCTTCCTTCTCTTTTTTCTTTGCTTTTTCTTCTTGCTTGTCAAGTCTAGGCTCATGGGCTTGAAGATTTCTAATGAGTTCTTCAATTGGGATGTCACCAAGGCTCCTCACTTCTTCAATGGAGGTAACCTTTGACTCCCATCTCTTTGAAAGAGTTCTCAAGATCTTTGAGTTGATGACACCTCTTTCCAAAGGAGTGCCCAAAGTAGCCAGCCCATTGACAATGACATTCAGCCTTGAATACATATCCGCAATGCCTTCTTTCTTTCCCATCTTGAAGTTCTCTAGGAGGCTGCCCAACATGTAAATATTTGCCTCCTTGACTTGCTTTGTGCCTTCATATGTGATGCACAACTTGTCCCAAATCTCATAGGCGGTATCCCATGATGAGTTCTGGTTGAACTTTGTGGGAGTAAGGGATGCGTAGAGGATGCTAATAGTCTTTGCATTGAGTTGAGCCTCCTTGAGAGAAACTTCACTCCATGTTACAACAATTTTGGTTGGCTCCTTGTAAGGTATAACCATCACCTTCCGCATATCAAAGTTCATCCCTTGAATGTAGAACTGCATCCTTCTCTTCCAATAGAAGAAGTTGGTGCCATCAAAGACTGGAGGGCACATGGAGAAGCCTCCCTCTAGGTTGAGTGAACCAAGTAGGTTGTCACCCATCTTCTCGTCTCGTGGGAGATTGTTGGAGAAGATCCTTCACTCTGATACCACTTGTTGGATCTAAGGGCTCTAGAGGGGAGTGAATAGAGCTACAAAATTTCTCACCAAATAGATTAGACCTTCAAATTATATCAATTAGGAGCAATAGCTTAATGGAAATATGAAGTCCTATCTAACAAGCACAGCAAGGATGAGAGAGATTAATAGCAAGCACTTGACAAAGGGATGTAGAGTGGTTCCACACTTCAAACTAGAAGAGAGTCAGTCCACTACCTAGAGAGGTCAACCTTTATGACTTTGCAAGTGCTTTTGTCTATTATATCGCCACAGAGATTTACAACAATAGACCACCGAAGGACTTACCCATCCAACTACAAGGAGATCTCCACCTTCACAAAGAACTTACCCACTTAGCTTGAATCTTCAGCCTTCACCTAGGTCTTACCCATTCAAGCTCAAGTCTTCCTCCTTGAAGGAATTTGCTTCTTCTCTTAGATCTTCAGCCTTTGCCTTCTCCTTCACATGGAGAAGATCACTATCTCTTCATCAACCTTGAAGAGGACCAGCTACAACTCCTTCTTCACTCAATGGAGCTTGCTTCAGCTTTTCTTCATGATTGAGAGCTTTACATGCACAAAGGTGGGGCTCTCTTACAATAATCCTAACTCACTCATAAATCACAAAATGATGTGTAAACTAGAGAGAGAAAGGGGCTCAAGGGGTGGTAGCACACTCAACTATAGCAAGGACCATGTGTGTAGTGAATGAGAAACCTTAGAATGAACTCCAAGTGGTCCTATTTATAGATGGGGGTGCTCCCTTGAGTTGGGGAACACTTAGGGTCAAATTATAGCCATTTTTGCACAAGGCAACAAAACTATTTTCATCCAAACAAGTCACCAATAGTTAGAAAAAAAATTCTATATTTTCCATATAGTACATTCAGTCGAGATTCAATAAAGGTAACTCGACTGATCGGCTAAAAGACAAACCGGATTTTCAAACTATCGGTGGAGCTTATCCTGGGAAACTCGACCGACCAGTTAAAATCACATTTGGTTAGTAACCTGATCGGTCAAGTTCTGTGAATGCATAACTCGATCGATGCACACAGTAGAGAATTGATCCAAGGGATCAGTCGAGATTGTAACTCGACCGATTAGCGGTCTATGATCAATTTTCAAATGTGGTTAAAAAGTTATTAAAACTTGGTACTAAGTGTCCCACATAATTTTCTCATCTTAGTCACAAGTCATATCATCAATACAAGTGATTAAAAAATTCTTCTAAGGTCATTTGAATGGATTTTCTAATTAGCACACTTGCATTGCATTTGACTTAAACTTTGACAAGCTAGGTCTTGTGTAAATTGATTCTTTTCATGTACCTAAAACTTGAGATCAATCTTGAATACACATATTAGATACATATGAATAAAATGGTTGAGTCATTATCAAAATATGGACAATGTATAACCTCTAGGTCAATAGTGGTAACCTAAGAGCCTGAGCAATCTTACTCGTTAAAGGGAGAGATAGCAAGGGAGAATAAAGTTGATGCTAGCACGTTGACAAATAAAAGGGTTGCTCCATCTTATCAATTCAAGAAGCACGACATGGAGTTCCTAGTGGTTCACATGGACTATGTAGAGGCGTGGAAGTGTTTGCTGCTATGCTAGGAGGACGTTGACAACCGTTATTTGTGAGTGCTACATTAGGAGGACATCGTCGACCACTGTTGGTTTGCTACTTGAGAAGGAAGCACATCTATGTGCAAGGATAGTCATTGGACTTGCTCTAGGATAAGGTACATCTTGCACCCTCTTTCATAATACATCATTGTTGATGTGATCTGCTAGTTAGATAATATGGACATAAATTTTTCATTTTTATGCCTACTATGTCTCCATATTTTCCAAAAATCTTCATTGTAGTTCATATAGCCACTAATATCAATACATTTAGTAGAATTTTTAGCTCTTCTTGTATGCATAGAAGTATAGATAAGCTTGGATTTTTTGTCCCAGAGAGAAAGCCATTGGATCCTTGACTTTTTCTTATAAAAGGATTCTTCAACTTCAATTGCTTTCATGGACTCTTTTCTTTTAAGGTTAGCAATATTTCTCAAGTTAAGGTCATTAGGATTATGATCAGCATCATGTAAAGCATCCAAAGTATCAGGTTCTTTAGTCTTCACATTACAACTGATATTAGCAACAACATCCTTATTCCATTTAATAAGTACAACCTTCAAAACTCTAAGCTTACATCTGACTTTATACATAGGATTTCCCTCAACGTCTTTACTCCAAGAATCATTTACAATCTCTAAGAAGTATTTTCAAGAAGTTCATGCATTGATAAAGTGAAAAGGAATATTTCTCTTAGCTTTAGAAATACCGACATGAATGAGAATCTGTCTATGATCACTATAGATACTAGGTATAATCTCCCCCCAGATACCAGGAAAATCATTGAGAAAAATTACATTTTTGATCTATCAATTTTTGAGAGAGTAATATTGTCCCCTTTTTTGCCTATTATTCCAAGTTAAAGGTGCTCCCTCCAAATCCAATCCAATCAGGTCACTATTTAGAACAAGGTTGTAGAAATCCATCACAGATTTTGCAAAAGGGTCAGATCTACCCTATCTTCCAGACGTTATTATCACAACATTAAAATTTCTAGATATACATTATCGATAATTAGAAATAGTATCATGAAAGTCAACAAGATTATCCTATGAAAGAGCTCCCCTGGAGTCATCATTATGACCATATATTGATAATGACATAATTTAATTCTTTTGAAATTTACTTCAACATTGATACATTAATCAGAACAATTAATCAAAGAAATAGAAATAAGACCAAGTTCGGAATAGACAATAATTTTCTCTATAGGATAAGCTATGAGATTAAACATCCACCCAGTTTCAGGGCAGAATCTACTTATGGTCTTAGACATCTTCTTCTTCCTGAGTTTAGTTTCAAGAAGAATGGCAATATGAACTTTATAGTTCATAATACTCTGCTTCACCTTAATCTGATGTTTAGACCTATTCAAGCCATGAACATTCCAATCAAGAATAGAAAATCTATCCATTAACTCAATGTCTAGGGTGGAGTGGAGGGTTTCCACTTATAGTGTTAACATTGACTTCACACTCACCAAAGTCAGTTAAATTTTAAAATCTATTGGGAGATATGATTTGATTATTCACTAGATACCTTTTATAGGAGGTACCATTCTTTGACAGGAGTCTAAGTGGTGAGTTGGACTTTCTTGTAATGAAACTAAATCCATCTTCCATGTTCGGAGCAAGAGTACCATCTCCATTATTCCCAACTGGAGCCAAAGGAGTTTCACACATCATAATGGAGGAAATTTGTGGAAGAGCTACTGGGATTTCCATTGTGGGTGTAGGAACTGAGAGAACCACCATGATAGAGAAATGTACTTGATAATTAACACCAAAAAAACCAATCGAATAGGATCATGGACATCTTTTCAGTGAATGGGGCATGTTGATCAACTATAGGAACAGTCTACGAGTAAATGTTGGATTCATGGCCAAAAAACCACATCTCAAACAATTGTTAGGCTCCATTCATACTAGACTTCAGTTGAAATCTTATCATTATGATCTTCATCACTATGGAGACACATTTCAGTAGGAAAATTTGAAGAACAAGCAATCAAAACCTAAATTCTAGCATACTCAAGACATTTAAGATTATAAGTGAGGAAATCAGATCTAATTGATTTCCTGAGAAAACTACTAATCAAACTAAGCATCTCCTCCTCTCAAAGTTCTAGTAGAAGATTCAGAAGCTTCACCCAAGAGGTGAAGTTAGACAACTTTGCTTTTTCTAAGGGCTCTCCAATCTTCCATTTCTTGTGGATAAGCAACTTTTTTATTACAAACCAGGGGCCTTCATTAGGAGCTCATAGATTATCTACTCTTTTGTCAAATTTGATCAGGATCTCTTCCTCTCAGCATGATTTGGTAATCACCCTTGAACTTCCAAACAAAACAGAGATGGATCTTTATGGTAGGCTAGTGCAGTTTCAGCCCTACAATTTACCCCAAATTTTTAATTGACCACTTTCTTGCATTCTCCTTCGTCGTCGTCTTGTTGTAAACTAGATCACTGTTGACAACTTGGATTAGTTTTAACTTCATAGAAGAATCAAGATTGTATAGAGATTCATGCGAGAAGAGCTCTGACCAAGCCCTAGGTTTCTCTACCACTATAAACAATTGATTGGTTGGCCTCTATTAGAGTCACCTTGCTGGATTGGGGAGAGGAAGTAGATGGGTGGATTGAGAGGTTGCATGGGGAGCAAATTTCCACCATGGCCTCAAAAAACAAATCTTGGATCTCTCTCCATAGACATCTCTGGTGGTGCCCTCATCACCTTCCCTATTACCCCATTTTACATGCTCATGCGGTTCAAACATCCACAAGCCATTAAATCTTCATTCAACACTCAAAATTATCAACGACGGTAGACAAAACAATTATTAACAATTACCCACTACTACAGAAATAGCATTCAGTGTCACTTTTCTGGGCGTCGGTTATTATGGAAAACCGACGCCTAACATATACGGCGTCGGTTGTTTAAGCAAACCGACGTCTCTATTCGAAGACCATCCAGACACGAGTACCGCTTTGTATTCAGCGTCGGTTGTTTATAACAAACCGACGCTTAAAGTCGCCCATGAAATCCAAATTTTGATCAAAAAAAATAGTGTCATTTTCAGCATCGGTTATGTAGGTATAAACCGACGCCTATGTGCGATGAAAATTTGCGCGAAAAGTGTCACTTTCAGCGTCGGTTATCCTTGTATAACCGACGCTGAAGGTGGTTCCCGCCAAACAATTTCATGAAAATATCGTCCAATTGGACGTCGGTTGTTGCAAACAACCGACGCTAAAGAGGTTTAGGCGTCGGTTGTTTGAAACAAACGACGCTATTTGGGAACTTTATTACCCGCGATCGCCCGACTCTTCCCCTTTCTTCTGTTTCATTGCGAGCCGATTACCTTTTCTTCTCTGCTGCCGCCGATTTCTTCTCCGGCGATTTCTTCTCCGGCGATTTCTTCTCCGGTGCCCCCTTCTCCGGCAATTTCTTCTCCGCCGCCACTCCTGCACCTTCTTCCCTTCTCCGCCGCCCCTGCTGCTCCAGCGCCAGCGCCTGAGATTAGGCACCGCCACGCCTGAGATTAGGCGTTGCCACGCCCCTGGTGCTCCTCCACCGCCGTCGTGCCGCCGCAACCATCATCTCCAGCCTCGCTGCTAGCTGCTCCTCCACCGCCGTCGTTGCTAGCTACTCCTCCAGCCAGAGCCACTGGAGCCTCTACCTTCTTCCCTCTGACAAGGTTGGTCTTCCCGCTGCTAGCTGCTCTACTTTTTTTTTGCATCGATTAAATTGTTGTGATAAAAATGCATCTAATGTATTTGATTAGAGTTAATCTATTCTGGATGTTCATAATAATGTAGTATGTTAAATATGATGATTAGGGATACATATAATGTCTAGTACACAAATATTAGATGATATTCAAGAAAACCCTAGTTTGATGAGCATGTTGTTAATCATGTTAATTATGATTCTTCTATATATTCTGATGTCATTATATAATTATGTGATCCCAACATATTAAATTGAATTAGAATGATTTCATGAATTATAGGGTTTTAAAGTTGATAAACATGTACATGCGGAAATAGGGTTATTAAACCAATGGTTATAACATAGTATGATCTTAATCTAATCTGGATGTTCATAATAATGTAGTATGTTAAATATGATGATTAGGGATACATATAATGTCTAGTAAATATTCCTAGACATTTTGTTTGAAACTATTGATTTCTTGATTTATTATTTAATAATGATCTGTTGATTAGGATTAACCATTTTGCCTGTAGTTTATAGACATTTATTATATATAAGAATGACAACACATGTATTTGTTGGCCTAGAAACCCGTCCAAGATTTACTCATTAGGAGTAAATCTTGGATAGTCCCCGATTTGGGACTGTTCTTGAACACCTAATCTCACTTAGGATGTAAGTGTATAATGTGTATTGGGTTTTCGAGAAAATTTCGGTAGCATTTCCCCGTTTGTTCTCTAAGTACATATGTACTTAGAGAACAGCGGGGAAATGCTGCCGAAATTTTCTTGAAAACCCAATACACATTATACACTTACTAGTGAGATTAGGTGTTTAAGGATGGGATAGGTGGTACACATTTATTATATATAAGAATGACATCAAATGTGTTTGTTGTCCTAGAAACCCGTCCAAGATTGACTCATTAGGAGTAAATCTTGGATAGTCCCCCGTTTGGGATTGTTCTTGAACACCTAATCTCACTTAGGATGTAAGTGTATAATGTGTATTGGGTTTTCGAGAAAATTTCGGTAGCATTTCCCCGTTTGTTCTCTAAGTACATATGTACTTAGAGAACAGCGGGGAAATGCTGCCGAAATTTTCTCGAAAACCCAATACACATTATACACTTACTAGTGAGATTAGGTGTTCAAGGATGGGATAGGTGGTACACATTTATTATATATAAGAATGACATCACATTATACACTTAGGATGTAAGTGTATACCCTAATCTTTTCCTAATATATACTTGTTTCCTAATATATACTTGTTTTCTCTGATCATAGAATGGATAGATCATGGATGTCCATTTGTAATCGTTGCACCCCAGAGTTTATATCTGGTCTTGATCAGTTTATTAGATTTGCCGAGGAACATAGGAAAAAACCTACAGATAGGTTCTACTATCCATGTAGGCATTGCGGTAACAACTTGAAAGTCAACACTGGTGAGGAAATCAAAAGTCATGTCATGTGCAACGGGATTGTACAAGGCTATACAGAATGGCACTGGCATGGAGAGATTTCAAAATCGAAACCAGTAGATGTCGATAGCAGTGCTTGGGTGGAAGAAGAAATTGCCTCTGATGACGTAAATGTGAACGAACCAGTTCCAGCAGACATCGTTGATGTGATGCTGGATAGTTGTAGGGTAGAGCACACCGATCCACCTCCTATCTTTAGAAACATTGTGCATGATGCTGAGATACCGTTATACACAGGCTGTGCTAAGTTTACGAAGCTTAGCGCTGTGTTGAGATTGTATAAGTTGAAAGCTAACAATAGATGGAGCGACAAAAGCTTCACTTCATTGTTGACTTTGTTGAAAGAAATGCTTCCTGAAGGAAACGAGCTACCAATCTCAACATACCAGGTAAAGAAAATGTTGTGCCCAATGGGAATGGAGGCCAAGAAGATACACGCATGCCCGAATGATTGTGTATTATTTCAAAAGGACTATGTAGATTTGAAAGATTGTCCAAAATGTGGTGCGTCACGGTATAAATTGACGACTTCGGGGGAGTCCAAAACTGGTTCTCCTGCCAAGGTGTTGTGGTATCTACCTATAATATCACGGTTTCAACGCTTGTTTGCAAATCCGAAAGATGCGAAGAATTTGAGGTGGCATGCAGATGTTAAGAAAAATAATGATGGGATCCTGCGACATGCGTATGATTCCCCGCAGTGGAAGAAGATTGATCTATTGTACCCCAAATTTGGTGAAGAAGATAGGAATCTAAGACTTGGGCTTTGTACAGATGGGATGAATCCGTACGGGACATTGAGCAGCCAACATAGCACTTGGCCAGTCATGCTTGTTATATACAATCTTCCTCCCTGGATGTGTATGAAAAATAAGTACGTTATGTTGTCATTGTTGATATCGGGCCCTAAACAACCCGGAAATGATATCGATGTTTATCTTGAACCTTTGATTGATGACTTAAAGAAACTTTGGGCTGAAGGTGTGATGACCTATGATGCTTCAGCAAGAGAGACATTTCGTTTGCACGCTATGTTGTTTTGCACTATTAATGACTTTCCAGCATATGGGAATTTGTCTGGATATAGTGTCAAAGGAGCTAAAGCGTGTCCTATATGTGAAGAAAACACTGATTCAATAAGACTAAAACATGGCGGCAAGACTGTATATCTTGGTCATCGAAGGTTTCTTTCAAAATTCCATCTGTATCGTAGGAAGCGCAAAGCATTCAATGGATGGAATGATGAACGGAGTGCACCTAAACCTATACCAGGGGATGTTGTTTATGAAAGAGTAAAAGACATTGTCAATGAATTTGGTAAGAAATCACAATGTAGTATGGCCACACGGAGTGACAATTCTTCATTCAAGAAGAAGTCAATATTTTGGGATCTTCCTTATTGGAGTTCTTTGACAGTCAGGCATTGTATCGATGTAATGCACGTTGAGAAAAATGTCTGTGATAGTATCATTGGTACTCTGTTAAATATACTAGGTAAGACTAAAGATGGGATAAAATCCAGACTGGACCTACGTGAAATGGGAATAAGGTCAGAATTAACAGAATTACGTGAAATGGGTAGTAAAAGAACATACTTACCTCCCGCTTGTTACACGTTGTCTAGAAAGGAGAAAAAAACTTTTTGTGAATGCTTGGTAAATGTTAAGGTGCCACATGGTTACTCATCCAACATCCGTAGATTGGTATCAATGAAAGATCTGAAGTTGATAGGTCTTAAATCTCATGATTGTCACACTCTAATGCAAAAAATATTACCTGTGGCAATTCGATCTATATTGCCGAAGCATGTAATGTTTGCAATTACCATACTTTGTTTCTTTTTCAACAGTCCATACGGTGTCATTGAGGACATTTGGGAGTTTGACTACATAGATTTCAAAATTCCGCTCTTTAAATGTAATTGGGTTGATAACACCAAAGGAGTTATAGTGGATGAATTGGGTTTCACTTTGGTGAACTTTGAAAAGATTGGCGAGAAGGGTGAACCATTCATATTGGCATCACAGGCGAAACAAATATTCTATATTGATGATCCTGCGAATGATAAATGGTCGGTTGTTCTTCATGGTAAAAGACAATTTATTGAAGATCCTATAGATGAAGAAGAGTACTATGATAAGTATGATGACTCCAGTCCATTCTCAGTTAGGTTGCCAACTCCACAAAATATTGAAGCTAGTGATGACTTATATGTGCGCGGAGATCACAATGAAGGATTGTTAATTGATAAAAGATCACAATTTTAGAGACATGTATGTTTATACAAATGCTAAATGTTTGCCTTTTTCTAGTTAATACAAATGCTAAATGTTTACCTTTTTCTAGTTAATACAAATGCTAAATGTTTTCCTTTTTAATGACATTTTCAGATGGCTGACCATGATGAGCATGATGTCCATGATGAGCATGAAGTCCATGATGAGAATGATGTCCATGACGAGCATGGCGAGGATACCAATGTAAGTTCTAAAAACATATCCTGTATTTCTATAAAATTCATTATCTTCTAGTTATGTCATATATCCTATATTTCTATATTGGGCTAATTTAGTGTGTTTATTTTTGTCAAATTTTAGGTTGATGATGTACCTGTACCCACTGAAGCACTGGAGCAACTTGATGCGCAGCACCAAACACTTAACAAGAAAAGGGGCATCACTCTATTGAAGAAGTTATTAGCGCTAAGTGGTAGTGGATCCAAATTGGTGGTGGAGTTTGATAATGGAGGAAATGCAATTGGAGTGAACCGCAATAATTTTGTAAACTATCTTGGGTGTACCACTCAGAGCCATTGTGGTGTTAAGTATGATGATTGGCATAAAGTTCCTCAAGGGAAAAAAGACTTGATATGGAAGGATTTATGCGTGAGTTATTATTATTTGCAATTCTATTTTGTAGATTACAAATTCTATTATTTGCAATTCTATTTTGGATACTAGTTAATAACATTTCTATTTTACAGAATCTGTTTGCATTGGATGAGAAGTTGCATCGTAAAAGTGTGATGCAACGCGCTGGAAAGATGCTTAGGAATTATAGGACAAATCTGAACAGAGAATACATAAAAGAGGGTGATAAGAAGATGAAGTCAGCCCTTGAACAATGGAACTTCTTGGACAAAGAAGATTGGGACAATTTTGTTGCTTCAAGAAAATCTGAAGAATTCAAGGTATTAGGCGTCACTCCCAATTTAATTAATATACATTGTATTCACCTATTCAAGATTAACATTTAGTGCTACTAACCAAATCATTAATGTGCATACTAACTAGGCCCTCAGTGACGCACAAAAAGCAAGGCGTGCACTGAATGTGCATGACCACACTATGGGTCCAAAAGGCTATGCAAGCGTTCGCCAAAGACTACAGGCGGAGTCTGCGGCTACTCAGCAGTCTGCTACTACTCAGGAGTCTGCTCCTACTCAGGAGTCTGCCACACCCATGCCTCGCCATGATATCTGGATAGCTGGCAGGCAAAACAAGAAGGGTGAAATAAAGAAGCCTGTAACTGCTGAGGCGGCTGCAAAAATGGTAAAATACAACTCTTAGAGAAATCGTTTGAATATTGATTATTTTTGGTGTTAAATTACCAATTTCTGTTTATGGTGATTAGCGGGAGCTGCACGAGCAGAGGAAACAAGGCACGTTCATCCCTCAGGGCACAAGGGATGAATTGACAGTTGCTCTGGGTAACCCAGAGCATCCTGGACGTGTTAGAGGTGTTGGCGCTAGTGTTGGCATCAAAGCATTCTTTGGGCCATCCCAGCGCAAACCCAGAGCGGGACTTTCTCAAGAAGAGGTAACCTATTCTTTTTTTAGAATGTTACTACAAAAGGAAATTCATTAATAAGAAGCTAATGTTTCTTTTATCCATGTATAGGAGAATAAGAGAGTTGAGGATTTAGTTGCTAAGAAGGTCAACGATGTAGTTGCTGAGAAGGTCAAGGAAGAATTGTTGCGGTGGCAGGCATCTCAGGCTTCCAATCAGCCTATGGCGACCCACTCTTCTCCTGATGCACAGACTGCGAGTAATCCTGGAGACCCATCGCCTAGCACGTCTGTTGTAAGTATTGTTTATGACATTGTAGCTAGTCTTTTCAAGATGATATGTTTTCAAGATTATATGTATATATGTATAACATTCTTTACGTAAATTTGTAGGCATTGAAGCCATGCCGTTTAAGAATGCAAGACTATGTTGTTGCAGAGGCGCAGGCTTACCAGTCCCTTCCTGGGGCAATGTTTCATGGGACTCCAATGCCGCAGGGCTACATTCGTGTGAGCCCGCTACATGTATTACCTGATTGGAGGGAAGTTGCGTTGCCATATGCCCACCCAGATATTGATACACTTGGTGAGGCAGAAGGCGGGGTCATATTGTGGCCCAAAGCAGATGTCGTCTACACGGCTGAAATTGTAAGATAAATTTACATTGATTTAGACTGTTAATGTGTATATATGATGTCAACTGATCTGAAATTATATATACAGGTTAAAAAGAAGACACCAGGAGCACCTAGGCCTCCACCTCCACTTCCCGCATTACCAACTTGGGTTCCAACTGACCTAACATACCCGTTAGGTCCTGCTTGTAGGGGAATGGCATGTTGGCTACGGGCACATAATATACATTGTCCTATAATAGTTTCTTTAGATGCAGATTATGTAGGTCAATCATACGATAGCTCTTTATTTATACAAGATATTATTGAGCTGTTTATGTATGATTGGCTGAATACATCAATGATAGAGACATGGATAAGGTGAGATCTTGTTTATACATCCATATACCTTGTGTAAGATCCGGTGATCTGGTTTCTTATATATTAATGCATACGCCTATATGTTTTGCATCTACTTAGTCGAAGATCATTGCATTTGATCATGTGGGATTTTTGATTCCATCATTGATTAGTTTGGTAGCTAAAGACCCTGATAATGTTCAACAATACTGTATAGATGCTTTTACAATTTTTGGTCAGCAAAAGAAGACGATAATAATAGCTCCATTCAATGTCAAGTAAGTTTACTTTATTTATAATTTGGACTTAAGAAAATTCCATTTTTATTTTGCATTTTGAGTTATTAATTGTTAACTTCTTACATCTAGCGGTAGACATTGGGAGTTACTAGTTATTGTCCCCAAGACATTCACTGTTTATTATCTAGATCCTGCGGGGAGTACATTGAACACTAAAATTGGACACGTAATGAGAATGCCATTATTCTGGTGAGAAATATTTCATTTTTATATCCGTTAACATATTTTATTACATTACTATTTACTTATGCAATTTATTGTGTTATATTAACATGTAGGGGTTTAGATGCATTCAAAAAGGCTGGAGGAACGGTCCCAAGGAAAAAGAACCTGCCAATAAATTGGCAGAACGTACAAGTAAGTTCCCGACTCGAATATATATATATTATTGATGTGAATTGTGCTTAGTTGTATTATTTTGTATGTTTCAATTTATAGTGTGCTACACAAGACAATGGTTGGGCATGCGCATACTATGTGATGCAATTTATGCAGATGATTATCAAACATGCCGCATTGGACATCGATAGTATACATGAGGTATTATATATAGTCTCATTAGTTAGTATGAAATATATCAATCTTATTTTTATATTATTACTTATATATATACATCATTCTCTTTGCAGGTGTTTAAAACTGACCACACTATAGGTAAACGCTTAAAAAATATACATGCTCCATATACGATGGAAGCATTAAATGAAGTAAGAGAAGAATGGGCAAAAGCCATACAATCAGTGGCAACTGTAAGATATAATTGGGATGTTGATAGCGATAATGAATGATACTTTGTAAATGAATATTTCTGAATGTTAATACATGTATTTGAATGTTTTTATATGTGTGAATGTGAGAATTGAATTGATGTCTGAATGTATGTACTTGTGTGAAATTTTCCTTGTGACTTTTGCAGGTTTGCGGCCTGTTTGTAGGCTGATATCAATGGATGTCGTAAACCTATAGTTCAGAAAACTGAACTGCAGGTTCTCATCCTGCTGACCAGCCACAGCAGGCCTGCAAACTGATATGAAAAAAAATAGAAATAGGCGTCGGTTATTTATAGAAAACCGTTAGCAAAGACCTACAGTGTCGGTTATTTGATAAAAACCGACGCCTAATAGTACAAACAACCTGACCGTGCAGGATAGCACGGCCGTGGTGGAAAAGGCGTCGGTTATTCATTTAAAATCGACGCCTATAGTACTAAACATGGTCGTGCAGGGAAGCACGGCCGTGTCGTCTTGAAGTATAGGCGTCGGTGTTTTAGTATATAACCGACGCCAAAAGTGTTCGCGCCACAGAAAATGGCGTCATCTAGGGCACTTTATGCGTCGGTTATCTACTAAAAGACCGATGCTATATTCCATATAGGCGTCGATTAAAAAACCGACGCCGAAGTGTTCGACCTTTAGCGGCACCCACATAGACGTCTGTCGGAAACCGACGCCAAATGGGGTTAAACGACCGACGCCAATGGCCGTTTCTGTAGTAGTGACCCCACAAACAACATCGTACTTATAAAACTAACAATATGTAATAGTCAAAGCATAATAATTTTTTTATTAATCACAGTGACATCATTCCATAAAAAGATGTCATCATATTGACATACAAGTAACTCACTATGATAAACATTTAATTTTATATGCTCCAACATAATTCAATAAAAAATACCATCTATAACGAACTCACTTTTCAGCCTCCCCCAATTAATAAAGGACCTTAAATTTGAGAGCCATTACCTAAAATTCTCAAGATCCATATTTCAACAAATAACAAATATAGCAAATAATTTCCATTATTTCAAAAATATTATCTTCAAGATATAATGATGCTCCTCTAAGGAGTTACATGAATTTTCAAAATGGGACTAATACATATGAGAAGAAGTATCTAACTAATCCTCCTCTACATAGCTTTAATGTCTTTAGTGGATTTCATCCGATTAATTTGACATCTTCGCATATAGTATTGATCTAAAATGACATGAAACAAAATGTGGATCAATATATTTCTATATCGTGTATCTGGGTTGCAAGAAATATATGTACATGTAGGTGTAACAACATAAACAACCATAGCATCAACTATTATTAGATAATTGAACATGCATTTTTTGTTCAACCTCTCATCCCATATTTTCTCACTCTCTATGGCATACCCTTATCTTTAGAGGATTCTTGGTGGGGTACCCTTTCTTTAGGGTTTAGTCTCTACGGTGGACTCTCATAACCTTCCCTCACTCGGCTTGGTTTATATCGACCTTCCTTTTCGGGCATGGCCTGTGAGTGATCTGTTGGGTTTTAGGGGAGACAGAGAAGGTAGTGGAAACAAAAAAATTTCTTCTCCCAAACTCAAAATAAAGGAATCGTGTCAACGTCTATACAATAGGAAAGATGGTTTGTAGAGGCATACCTTGTCTCGAGGCTTGCTCGGTGACATTAACTTGCGGCTTGCACGGTCTTCACCTCCGGTCTTGGATGGTGTTTGTGCATCTCCTGGTCTCACCGGGACTATCGGGATTGACAGTTGTCCTCCGAGTAGTAGGAGTCTCCCGCCTCTGAAGTAGTCTATACGGACCACCTGGAACTTTGATCTCCTTGTCCCATAAGGAATCAGAAGGAGCTGCACCCTCCTGTCAGTATACTAGTCACCAACACACTCTCCTGCAACCAGTTGCTTTTCTACAGTTGTCTTTCCCTTGCTGTTCCTCCCTTATCGGATAGCACTTGCTCGGACTCTCTCAGTTACCACAACCAGAGAGAATGACAACTTTGCAAAGCAACTGATGTTCTGAGTTGTTGTTCCTGAGAAGCCCCCACTACCCCTATATATGTAGGAGGGTCATGGGATAAGGTTCTCTACCCCGGGCAAAGTGGGATTAAAGCAGGAGTAGAAGGATTCGATATTTTCCACAAAATAACCAATATGTGCTAGTTGAACCGATCGGTTCACACCCTGAAATGATCGTTTCAGGCCCTGAGTCGATCGTTTGGCACCTGAGCCGATCGTCTGGGACTCTGAACCGATCGGTTCATGTATGAGCCGATCGGTTTGTGGTCCTGATCCAACTCAAATTGACTTTTATATTTGTTTCCGATTAATCAAATATTAATCCTTGTCCAAATCGAATTTGTACAAGTGAAACAAATTGTATTTGCAAAATAATATTCTGACTTTCCAAACGATCTCAGTTGGTCACATGAATCGACTGGTTCAACAATTGAGTCGATCGTTTCATGACACATGAGCCGATCATCTCACCAGTTGAGCCGATCCATTCACCAACCTGAGCCGATCGGTTCATCACATGAGTTGATCGGTTGGGAATGCATACTATGCAAAATCAGTCAATTGCAGTTTCAATCAATCTGATACTCTAATCAATCAGTCCAACACCTTGAACATTATGATACTGAGCTATCAATTTATTAAGTGTTTAATTGAACTACTAAAATCCTTTACTAATCAATCTAAACATCTTTTGTGGATAAACTCCTCTTCCAAGTTAAATCCTATGTGTGTGACCCTACAGGTCCATTTCATGTTGGCAGTGAAAATCCATAACACTTATGATTTCACAAGCAAAGAGTGGTGCCTAGTCGCACATCAGTGCTACCCAAGTGATAAGGAAAGTTGGAGAACAAAATTGAAACCTACAATCTGTGAATGGTGTTACAACGAATGTATAATTCCTTTGTCACTGATATCCCGAATGAACTCAAGGCATGAAACAGTTATCCTGTCAACGTTCATTCACTTTCTTGATCTCAGAGTATATTGGAGGAGATATGTATGACATCAATATCACATACTGATTCACACATGCATGCACGCCTATCTCAATCCTACTCATCAAGTGGCCATGGATATCAAACTCCCTCAGGAGGGACAAATCCCATATCTATCACTCACCCCTCAAAATCCCCATGTGTCAAAGCCACCCAATCATCACCTTTATAACAACCCATGTTTCAGGATTGTGATTGATGATGTCAAAGTGTACCCAACGACATGTGTTGAGTGTAGTGATTTTAGGTCAAAGAATCACACTCACCACCATCACTGTGAGAACTGACTATGACTTCCATGTCATGGTTCCATGTGTCAAACTCACGGTGGGTCTGTCTGGTACACTTGTTCTCTAACAAGTACCTATGTGTTTGGTTTGATATCTCCATATCATGACTAATGAGATTCTGTCATCAACCAACACCACAATATAGTCTTGTGTGCCATTGTTGTCTATCTACCTTCCACAATGACATCCGACTAGGGACATAATAAGAATGTACAAACTCTTAGCATCTGTATGATCTCATCATTTAGGTCCTGAACTTGAAAGCATACGTCATTGAGTACTGTCATTCTCTAGACATTCAATATGTTCTATCATTATCTCGTATGATTGAACCAGAAAGAATTGGAAGCTTGCCTTTTATGCTTATCAAATCAATCTTAATGTATCCCACCAATCATCCCATGATTGGCTCTCATGGCATATATACCAATAGACTCCCACTTGCACTGCGAGCCAATCATCCTTGAATCATATTCATAGTGATCTTCAAACATGTCCCACATGTTACTGTGCTCTAGTGCTAACATAGTGAGTTATGGAAAAACTTTTCCAACGTCGGTATTAACTGCATGTCTCTCATCTCTTCATTGTACGTCATACATATGAGATGGAGTTGTCGTAATATGCGATCTAGTATTCCTTTGCAAACCTTTAGCCACATTGCATGATCAAGTACTCCTTACTTGTCATCAAAGATCGGAATAACTATAAGTTCATCTCTATGAACTCCTAGATCCATATAGTATCCACTGTTGTTCTCTAACACATGGACACTCGACATTTCCTTTTAAAACATCTTTAAATGTAACAGTTCCATTTATCAACAAACATTCACTTTTATATATCCCATATATATATATATATATATATATATATATATATATATATATATATATATATATATATATATATTACGATTAATTTTTCTGTCCTTCTCAGAAGTTCGCATCATTGTAACTCTTTACAGTGAACCCTTCCTTATTTCCATAGAACTAGTACTTCTCAAGTACTTATCAAGTTCTAATGGTATTTCAGTAACCTTTACTGGAACCAGACAGACATCCACTCATCATGTCCCACATACGAGTTATCAGGATGAGCATATCATATTGTCATGTCCTACATACAGATGATGAATGCATTTTATTCTCGCTATGTCCATACATGCAAGATAATGGGATAATTACATACATGATAGATCCATATCTATTCTTAGTGTTCCCATTCTTCATAAGAATTGGACACTTGGCTTTGGGATACTAACTCCATGTAACATGGATAAGTTTTGTCCCACTGAATATATGCATGCTGAACCTTTCAGTATAGATTGCCAATGTATGCTTTCTCTTTTCAAGTCAAGAGGTTTTCGAGAACTATCTCTATAGATCTCTATTCCTATCACATAGGAAACGTCTGTATCTTCCTTAAAGATAAATTCCACTTTGAATTTCCATTCTAGAACATTTCTATTTCACATCAACATGTGGAATGTGAGTATGATCCCACTAAATCACAGATCCCCTTCTTTATCTTTGACATATCAGTCAAACCTTTGACCATATCATCAAAGTAAAGATCCATCTCTGAGTTGCTTGTACTTAATCAATCACATTGATTAGTCCATTGTAACTTATAGACTTCATTTGCATTAATGGATCCATAAACCTTATAGGTTGTGTCACGTACACATCTGTGTCTTATTCCTTATAGGAATGCGGTTTCAGTATCCATATGCCAAATCTTTTAGTCATTAAGTTGCAATTAACAAGCATCACCCTTCTCAAAATGTTATCCATGTGTCTTAACCCTTAAGACTTATTTGCACTTATGGATTTCATCCCAATGGGTGCTACCATCAAGGTCATACCTTATGGTTTACATGGAAGTCATTTAGGATGTAATGGTCATAAACCATAACTCAAAATCGGGTTTCATCTAGATAGTTGACTCATCACATGACCAACTCATCACATAAATAATCGAGGTGTATCTGTCAAGGATATAAGAACTCACAACTCCTTGTGATTCTTAATGTCCTTTATTAGTGTGGGGTATTCTTTATTTAAGAAGAAATAGTTATTTGATAATAATCCTCTAACTCCTTAGAGTATGACTCCTTGTTAATTTAGACATCACCATGCCTTAATCACAAGCTCACTATGATATACTATCATAATCACTCACAAGGTTCTCAAACATTTGGTCTAAGTATTTCATTCATTGATCTCATCAAGAATTAACACTTTACCAAATCCGTACTTCATCTATGATATTCTTGAACACTTCAAGATATTCATATTGGTATTTCTCTAAATACTGTTTGAAGTATTAGCATTTGCTCCAATAGGTATGTAAATACATCACATGTATTATACCTGATAGGATAATCATTCTCCCACTACCACTAGTGAAGATTGATTAATCATGTCTAAGAGATTCATGTCTCTTACTGGTTCCCTAACCAAAAGAGTCTAGATTTATCCATCATATGGAAACTAGAAATGCATTTCTCATGATTTATGCTAATTTGATTGTTTGAGTTGTCAATAACTTTTAGGTATTGTTTTATCTTATGCATACCAAGTACCACAAGATAAACAAGGCATTGCCACAAAGATTGAAACATCAACTTTATTAATTTTCATCATTGTCATACAATATGCAAAAATTAAAGTGTTTCTATCCATTGGCAAATATGAAATAGCAATTCATAACTCTATTACACACCTTCAAGGATGAAAATAAACTAAAGTACTCCTATCTATGGCGGCAACATTTTCCCCATTTATTGAGTGTTTTACACTTTATATCTTGGTATCATATACCTCAAAAAGTGTTACAAGTTTATTTCATGACACCTTTAGGTGGAGACGTCTGTCGACTCCTTCTTCTTTAGTTCTTCCAGATAGAGTGGACAATTATTTTTCCAATGTCCTGGCTTTTGACAATGGTGGCAATTGCCTCTCTTGGTCACGCCTCCCTTGGCCTTGAGAGTTGAAGACGACTTGGGTTGCTGGCTAGCATTAGAACCTTTCTTATCCTTACCCTTGACCTTGCACTTGGACTTGCCTTTCTTGCTGCTGATCATCATCACAGACTTAGGCTTGTCCTTCTTCATCTGTGCCTCGGTTGTCCTCAACATGCCCAACAACTCTATCAACGGCTTGTCAAAGTTGTTCATGTTGTAGTTCATCACAAATTGACTGTAGGATTCTGGCAATGATTGCAGTATCATGTCAGTAGCCAACTCTTGGCTTAGGGGAAATCCCAATCTTGTTAGGTTCTCCACATACCCAATCATCATGAGTGTGTGAGGACCAACTGGATCTCCTTTTGTCATGACACACTTGAACAACACCCTGGAGACATCATATCTCTCTTGCCGTGCTTGATCTTCATACATGTTCTTGAGATGCTAAATCATCTCAATGACACTCATGTTCTCATGTTGTCTCTGCAACTCGTGGTTCATGGAGCACAATATCAAGCACTTTGCATCAATGGCATCATCAGAATGCTTCTTATAAGCATCCCTTTCTGCCTTTGGTGTGGTAGGAGCAGGTTCCTCTGGAATTGGAGTATCCAGGACATAGAGCTTTCGCTCTTGAGTGAGAACAATTCTCAATGTCCTAAGCCAGTCATGGAACTTTGTCCCATTCAGCTTGTCCTTTTCAAGGACTGATCGCGACGAAAAGTGATTGTTGTTTGTTTTCATTTGTACTACAAAAGGAAATATATGCAATTTAGTCCAAAACTCAATTTGACTTATTTGATTGATTTTAAAAGTTTGATGATATAATTAGGACTTTAATTAATTATCGCTCCCACTATTTTTGTGCAAATTGATAGCCCTCACCATCAATTCGGAAGATTGCATCGTACAATCTTCTAGTGGGTCAAGATCCTGAAATCCTCTGAGTCATGGACCAGTTAGGGATGTCACCCACAACTTATATCTTCCAAGTAGGCAACTTTTTCCAATTGCATCATATGCAACTCTTGAAAAGATGGCATATGCAACTCCTTACCATGATCACCTCCATGCCTCAAGGTGCTAGATCCTATCTAGGTCACCTTGTTAAGTTTGACCCAAAGCCAACATGATGAATATGCACCCTGCTAGGGCAGACCCACATATCCATCCTTCATGCTTCCACGAGATAGACGGTGCACCACGCTAGGGCATGCCCACACTTGGCCGATCAAGCTTTTCACGTGTGTCGCATTTGGAAGGCATCTAAAACTTTAATATTTAATGAGGGATTTAGTTTTATAGGTACATATACATATCCAATCACCACAATACATAGTCGTATCATATACATGTAATATCCCACAGAAAACATGTGAAATGATAAAAGTGATGATTATGGTCATCCTAATGTGATTCCTCGAGCCAAGAGGGATCACGGTCATCTAGGTCTACATCACATGCAACTTGTACAAGATGAAATATGTGCTTTGCCTTTCTGGGTTTGATCAACTCATCTCCATGATTGATCGGCTCCCCATTAGGCCGGTCAGTTGGGTGCCACAAGCCGATCGGTTGGCTCCTCCAATCGACCGGTTCGCCTGGTCGTCGTGCATCTCCTCATGGCTACCACCCACTCGTCTCGCTCCTTGAACCAGTCGTCTGGAATGCCAACTGATCGGTTCACGCCTTGAACCGATCGTCTCAGTTGTTGTCAGGTTGTCCGCCGTTCTTTGACATAACAAGAAATAAAAGATCTATCTTATTTTACATTTGAATAGGGAAACCCTGAGTTAAATTCAGGTAGAGCAAAGGTAGGAAAGAAATCTCGAGTTATCTCGAGTTACATCAGGAATAAGGAAGTAGGGAATCGGTGCGCAGACCGAGATGCAAGAAACCACATACAACCAAGCACACATACATAGGGTTTATTGGCCATAACCACGCTATACATTCACCACAAAGCTCGTTTAAGGGAAATGCGGATCGAGTGCATTCATATTACATATCATATATGTATATTGGGATTTGTGGATTTATGATTGGACATGCATAAAGCCAATTTTATTCGCATTGTATGCAATAAATAAAGGCGACAAACCAAAATCGATCACATCGATAATCCCAAAGTATAGAGCAGTTGACGTGGCTCTGATACCACTGTTGAGTTTTAGGGGAGACAGAGAAGGCAGCGGAAACAAAAAATTTCTTCTCCCAAACCCAGAATAAAGGAATCGTGTCAATGTCTATACAATAGGAAGGATGGTTTGTAGAGGCATACCTTGTCCCGAGGCTTGCTCGACGATGTTACCTCATGGCTTGCGTGGTCTTCACCTCCAGTCTTAGATGGTGACTGTGCAGCTCCTGGTCTCATCGGGACTGTCGGGATTGATAGTTGTCCTCCGAGCGGCATGAGTCTCCAGCCTTTGAAGTAATCCACACGGACCACCTGGAACTCCAATCTCCTTGTCCCACAAGGAATCTGAAGGAGTCACACCCTCATGTCAGCGTACTAGTCACCAACACACTCTCCTGCAACCAGTTGCTTTTCTGCAGTTGTCTTTCCCTTATTGTGCTTCCCTTATCAGGTAGCATTTGCTCGGGCTCTCTCGATTACCACAACTAGAGAGAACGACAACTTTGCAAAGCAACTGGTGTTCTGAGTTGTTGTTCCTGAGAAGCCCCCACTACTCCTATATATATAGGAGGGTCATGGGATAGGGTTCTCTACCCAGGGCAATGCAGGATTAAAGCAAGAGTAGAAGGATTCAATATTTTCCACAAAACAATCAATCTACGCCAGTTGAACCGATCGGTTCACACCTTGAAATGATCGTTTCGGGCCCTGAGCCGATCATTTGGGACCTGAGTCGATCATCTGGGGCTCTGAGCCGATCAATTCATGTCTGATCCGATCAGTTCATGGTCCTGATCCAACTCAAATTGACTTTTATATTTGTTTCTGATTAATCAAATATTAATTCTTGTCCTAATCGAATGTGTACAAGTGAAACAAATTGTATTTGCAAAATAGTCTTCTGACTTTCCAAACAATCTCGGTTGGTCACATGAATTGACCAGTTCAACAATTGAGCTGATCGTCTCACCAGTTGAGCTGATCGGTTCACCAACCTGAGCCGATCGGTTCATCACATGAGTCGATCGGTTGGGAATGCAGAATATGCAGTCAATTGCAGTTTCAGTCAATTCGATACTCTAATCAATTGGTCCAACACCTTGAACACTATGATACTAAGCTATCAATTGATTAAGTGCTTAATTGAACTACTAAACTCCTTTAGTAATCAATCTAAACATCATTTGTGGATAAACTCCTCTTCCAGGTTAAATCATATGTGTGTGACCCTGCAGGTCCATTTCACGTTGGCAGTGAAAGTCCATAACACTTATGATTTCACAAGCAAAGAGCAATGCCTAGTCGTACATCAGTACTACCCAAGTGATAAGGAAAGTTGGAGAACAACTTTCAATCCTATAATCCGTGAATGGTGTTACAACGAATGTATAATTCCTTTGTCATTGATATCCCGAATGAACTCAAGGCATGGAACAGTCATCCTTTCAACGTTCATTCACTTTCTTGATCTCAGAGTAGATTTGAGGAGATATGTATGACATCAATATCACATACTGATTCACACATGCGTGCACGCCTATCTCAATCCTACTCATCAAGTGGTCATGGATATCAAACTCCCTTAGGAGGGACAAATCCCATATCTATCACTCACACCTCAAAAGCCCCATGTGTCGAAGCCACCCAATCATCACCTTGATAACAACCCATGTTTCAGGATTGTGTTTGATGATTTCAAAGTGTACCCAATGAAATGTGTTGAGTGTAGTGATTTCAGGTCAAAGAATCACACTCACCACCATCATTGTGAGAACTGATTGTGACTACCATGTCATGGTTCCATGTGTCAAACTCACGGTGGGTTTGTCCGGTACACTTGTTCTCTAACAAGTATCTATGTGTTTGGTTTGATATCTCCATATCATGACTAATGAGATTATGTCATCAACCAACACCACAATCTAGTGTTGTGTGTCATTGTTGTCTATCTACCTTCCACAATGACATCCGACTAGGGACATAATAAGAATGTACAAACTCTTAGCATCTGTATGATCTCATCATTCAGGTCATGAACCTGAAAGCATACATCATTGAGTACTGTCATTCTCTAGACATTCAACCTGTTCTATCATTATCTCGTATGATTGAACTAGAAAGAATTGGAAGCTTGCCTTTTATGCTTATCAAATAAATCTTAATGTATCCCACCAATCATCCCATGATTGGCTCTCAGGGCATACATACCAACGTGATCTTCCTACCCTGGCTTGATCACCAGTCATTGCAATTACTTCTTCATCCCAAATGATCATTCAACTCACCAAAGAAAGAAATTTGGGTTCCCGTAAGCTATGTTCATATAAAATGATACCATATGGCCTTATAGTTTGTAGGAAATAAATAAACAACCAATTAGGTTAATCACAGTTGATTCCTAAGACTTTAGAAAACATCATATGTGGTTAAGCTGAGTATTCATAGTTTTAACTGTTTACCTTTGCCTTCATGCATAAACCATACATCATGTACTTTAGACATATATCCAAACATCCAAGCATTCAACATAATCAACCAACATTATTTGCATGTATGTATATTCTAAGGTGTCACTAATTATATTCAAAATATACTAGATCTAGCATATGTCCTAAACTAGGGTTTACTATTGGCTTTTTTTTTAGGATAAGGAATAAGGGTACAAACCCTAGTTCCATTGTATATTGAACATTAGGTAAAATCCTTATTATCATATCTATTGTATCTTTTCATTATGAATACCAAGATTCGATTATGTGTATTAGTAGCATAGCAAGTTATAATCTTTGGTTTCCAAACCCTAATTGTTCATGTTGATGATCATTCACTTTAGAAACCCTAATTATCATCATCTTAGATTCCCATTATATTCAACAAAATTAGATTAAATGAAAAAATAATTGCTTTCCATATATTCAATATCTTAATACTCGGATTAGGATTTCCTTGTATTAACTTCTTATTAATCATGTATCCAATGTACTTCTGGAATTGGGATCATAATCAGGCTTTGAATATAATTTGTTCAAATTCCCCTTGTTTTCCTAATCAATTTTATATACTTTTGATATTATCCAAGTTACCAATTAATTACTAGAATTAAATTAAGAAAAACATGCTTGGACCAATGGGTGCCTGACACGTCGCCAGACAAAAGATTTGAACTGATATATTAATTGGCCCAGTTTGGGTCAGAAAAAAGACACATGTGCTCTTGCACTTGATGAATATTCCATAGGGTCTTGTGGGCCATTTGCCTCTTATTCATCTCCTTCCTCGTGATGTACTCATCTACCACCTAAGGCGTTGGCTACTATGCTAGATCCTCTACATCCTCCCTTTGCAAGCCTGATGTTGGGTATGGATGTCACTGTGCACCCTCGGTGAACTTGGTAGGGTGCGGGGTTGATCAAGAGGTGGTAGGGATGATGGAAACTAAGGTATCCAATCTTAGAGAAGTCAACGGATCTCACGGTCTAACCTTGCTTTCATAGAGAAAGGAAAGGTGTCAGGGTGATGTCAGGGAGCTTGTGTGACATCCAATCTGCTTGGATGCTCCCCGCCTTAGCCAAGAACCAACTCAAGCGCATACTAGCACCTCTCATCGTCAATAGGGAATAAGAGAGGAAAATAGATGGTGGGAGGAGGATCTCTGGTGCTAGGGGGTTTGATTTCTTCTCTTGTTCCCCCTTTGAGAGTTTCATGGTCCTTATATGAACAATAGGGTGGAGTTCACGGCTCTAAAACCCTTACAGACAAGGAAGGGAATTAGTGTTCTTGGGGGAGGATGTGGTTGAGGGAGAGGGAAACTCTCCTCTCAAATAGGTAACTTATTTTTAGATAAAACCACATATTAAGAAAATCTTTATATACTTTCCATGATAACTACTTTTCCTACCAAACTTTAGGAAAGCATTCTAATTGATCTTTCCCTCATTTAGGAAAGATGTTGAATCCCAATTAATTGAATAAGCGCTCTAAAATTGCCTCTTCAGTAATTTATAGATAACTACATAATTAATTACATAGATCAAAGTGTATCTTAGAATCTTCTGCATTTTATTCATTAGATCTACATTATCTATCATCATATATTATCTTGGGTATTTTTCATGCTCACAAAATATCCTTTTTCCTATTTTGTATCACAGGGACCCATATGTAAACCTTGATTATAGAAAACTTCAGTAAATCATACCTCTCTCTCATCTTTACTCCAATTGGTCCCAAAATTGGATACTTCCTTTATAATCCTATAATATTGTATTGTGCCAAGTTCGGTCAAAAAGATATATTTAGATACTCTTTTCTCTTTCTTCAAATAAGGGAACAACATTTAATTATTACAAGTATATCACTCTTCCTTATCAATTTTCTATAGGCTACTAGGAGCCACCTTTTGCTATGAAACTTGGAGGGAAACTCATCAATGTCTTTTTTAACTTATATCTAACTTTTGGGGTTTATTAGGATAAATTTAATAACCAAATCTTGCTCTTTTAGTATTTCTTTAAAACAATTACACACATCAAATGCAAAGTCCTTTTTATCTCAAATTCTAGAATTTTCCTAGTTTTCTCATTATCTTTAAGTAATCCAAAAATCAGATTGAATTATCTTTATTTGATGCCTCAAAAATTGACATTTACAATCTTAGTTAGATAATTACTCTTATAATTATCTAAATTACAAATTACTTTAATATCTTTTGTAAAATTGTGTACTATTTCATATTTTGATTATTTAACAATTTCAAAAGTCAATATCATTTATTTGACCACAAAATCTCTTATATCTTAAATTTGTGCCAAGATGACCTATTTGTAGAGCAAATAGTCTCATGGGCCTTACTTGGGTCATGGGTTGAACCCATGCCACAAAGTGGATTATAATTATATCAATTATGGAATTAGTAATTCTTCTTATCAAATCTAACCTTATATTTATAGAATACAAATTCACCTAATTTGAGGATATTACACCATCATATTGACATACAAGTAACTCACTAAAATCAACATTTAATTTTACATGCTCCAATGATAAAACATACTTTAACATCCCATCTCCACACAACATGTCAACTACATGTTCCTATTGGGCCTGATTTTTACTTTCCAACCCAAGATAAGGCATCTCATTAGGGCTTTGTGATGTTGTCACTATCTGATATAAATCTATGTATCCCATTTGCTAATTGAATGGGTAATTGCAGAAAGGACACAATGGAAACAAAGAAAATGTCAGCCCTCATTTGTTCCAAAAACGTTTTTGCTTTGTTGTTGTGTTCAACCTGGAGGAGGATAAGAAAGAAAAGGAAGAAGGAAGAAGGAAGAAAAAGAAAAGAGAGAAGAAAGAAGAAAGAATGTGAGGAAGGAATGCTAAGGCATCCGGGTGGTCTTCTTCAGGCCATCTACCGTTGTGTACTTTGTGGAAGGATATCTTCTTGAGAAGTTTTGGGGTGATGGAGTTGTATGGATCTCTCCCTACAATGTGGTATCTTCTTATTTCTCCTTCTTGGTATATTATGTCAAGTTTGGGGTCAAAACTCAAGAAGAAAAATTGTATCTTTACTTATTATAGTAGATTTTCTCATGGCTTCTCCCTTGGTTTTTTCCTCACATGTCGTGAGTGTTTTCCACGTACAAGTATGGTGTTTCTTTTCCTTCTATATTCTTAGGTTATCATCTTGGGTTTACACACTCATCAGTAATACTTGCACATATATTTCTTTTTCGTCGCATCATGGTTTCATAGCATACGTACACATATTCCCCATCAACAAGCCTTTTAAGTGGCATTAGGGCCATGTTGGAAAAATGTAGATCCAGATGGAAAAGATGATTATACAACAATGACAAAGTTGATAAGTACAAATTGATAGATCTAGAAACCTAAAATGGAGGATATTCTATATTGTAAAGACTTGCGTGATCCAATACTGGGATAAAAACTAGGGAACGTATCTGATGATGATTGGAAGAGAATAAATAGGAAGGCATTTGGAACAGTGTGAAAGTGGCTAGATATTTTCATATTTCATCACATTTTGGAGGAGACTAAAGCCAAAGATCTGTGGAAAAATCTTAATAAATTATATGAGTTGAAAAATGCACAAATAAAGCTTTCTTGATTAGGAAGTTGGTGAACTTGAAGTACCAGGATGGTACAGGTATTGTCAAGCATATGAATGAATTCCAAAACCTTATAAGTCAACGAGGGTCCATGAAGATGATTCTTATTGATGAACTTCAAGCGCTACTTCTTTTGTGATCATTACGTAATAGTTGGAGGATGTTTGTTGTTACAGTCAGCAATTCTGCATAGGAAAGAAAGTTAACACTTGATCAGGTGACAACAGATTACAAGTGCACTTCATATAGAATGGGGGCACTGACAGAGTGAGAGACAGTGGTAGATTTCAAAGCTATGGTGAGTCCCACAACTATGGAAAGTCATGTGGTATATCTAATTCGAAGAGTAGAGGGTTCTTCCATTGTGTCAAGTCGGGTCATTTGAAAAGGATTATAAGATTTAGAAAAATAAACATGGGTCTAAAGTCAAAGACAAGAAGGATGACAACAAGGATACTATAGTCAGAAATGTGAGAAGATAGGGACAATGATGACGATGTGGTCTTAACTGTTGATTAATTGATCTCCATCGGTTCCTTTAGAGTTTGATATACCTAAGAATGTATGGACAGGAAAGGATGCTTGTTGTGCTCATTTGTGAACATTTGGGTGAAAAGCTTATGCACATGTTCTAAAAGGAAAGAGGAAAAAAATGAATGTATAAAGCAGTGCCATATATCTTTCTTGGTTATGGAGATCAGTATTTTGGCTATAGCTTATGGGACTTTGTGAAAAAGACCATGAGAAGACATAGAGATGTGACATTTTGTAAGATTCATATAGTTACAAAGCCTGAGAGTGATTATGCAGAGGCTACAGGATTAGGTGATTGTTCTTCTGATGATGAGTATGAGGATTATTTAAATTCTTCACAAGTGTAGTCTTCAGATGAGGAAGAAGGGCAACACGATCACCCTGAGCAGTAGAGCGATAGCACATTGAGTGTTCCTGTCCCAACTCCGTAGTTGAGTGATTTAGATTCACAGTCAAAGACTTCTAGGAAGGGGGAGCAAGATTATCATCATGTAGAGTCCTCAAAGTAGCAATTGAGGATGTCTGATAGAGTTTGTCATCCTTCATCCAGATATTCAGCATCTTAGTATATTCTCCTTAGTGATCAAGGGGATCCAGAGACTTTTCAGGAGGCATAAACTCATAGAGATAGAGCATAGTGGCATAAAGTGATGTAGGGGGAGATGTCTTCTTTGTAGAAGAATAATATCTATGAGCTTGTGAAGCTTCCCAAGGGTCGGAAAGTACTAAAGAACAAGTGGGTCTATAGGATGAAGACATATGACAACAACAAAGATATCAGATACAAAGCCAGATTAGTTGTCAAGGACTTTGATCAAAGACCAGGGTATAATTTGATGAGATGTTTTTTCCTGTTGTGAAAATGACTTCTATCATATTGATCCTAGTCTTAGTTTCTATCCCAGATCAAGAACTTGAATAGATGGATGTGAAGACGACATTTCTTCATGTTGATCAAACAGAGGAAATCTACATGGAACAGTTGGATGGTTTTTAGGTCAAGGGGAAAGAGGACTTAGTCTGCATATTGAAGAAGAGTTTGTATGGGTTGAAATAGGATCCTAGCTAGTGGTATAATAAGATAAGTACATATCCATGTGTCTACATCGGGAGGCTTCCTAATGACAAGTTCATTATTCTGCTACTCTATGTGGATGACATGTTGATAGTGACACATGATGTTAGTTTGATCAAAAAATTGATAATAGAGCTTTCTAAAGCCTTTAAGATAAAGGATATGAATCCAACACGAGATATTCTGGGGATGTAGATCACACATGACAAGAAGAAGCACATGTTGTGTTTGTCACAAGAGATCTAGGTTGAACGGGTTTTGGATCGGTTCAACACGAGCAAGTTCAAAGTTGTGAGTACTCCGCTATCAGGTCATTTTAAGTTAAATAAGAAGTCTTGCTCATTAATGATGAGCCGAAGGGGAAGATGGTTAGGATTCCTTATTCTTCTGCTATGGGGAGTTTGATGTGCATAATGGTGTGTACTTGTCCTAATATTGTTCATGTGGTTGGCATTGTGAGCATGTTTCATTCAAACATTTAGAAAGATCATTGGGAGGCGGTCAAGTAGATACTTACAAGGCATGAGCAGCATGTGTTTGATGTTTGGTGATTCTGAATCAGTTTTGACTTTGTTGATGCTGACATGTCAGGTGATATTGATCGCAAGAAGTCTACCTCTAGTTATGTTTTTACTTTTTTAGAGGGGGCATGTGTTGATAGCCCAAGTTGAAAAGGTGTGTTCCATTTTCTACGACAAAGGCAAAGTACATTACAACAAAGGAAGCAGGAAAAGAAATATTGTAGATTGTGAGATTTTTGGAGGAGTTGGGTATGAATCACATTGACCTGACTATTTTCTATGATACTCAGGGTGCTACCGATTCGAGCAAGAGCACATTACATCATGCATGGAAAAAGCTCATTGATGTGAGATATCCTTGACTTCGTAATATGATAAAGAAAAAGTTGATGACTCTGAAGAAGATCCATACTGAGAAGAATACTTCTGACATGATGACCAAAGTGGTGACATGAGACGAGCTATATCTTTATAAAGAGCTCAGCGGCATACATTCTCAGTGATGATTAAGAGATGACATCTTTCCCTTGGGTTGGAGGGGGAGATTGTTGAGCTTGATGTTTACTTTCTAGCCCAAGATGAGACAGCCCATTAGGACTTTGTTAATGTTGCCGCTATGGGATATAAATTCTTGTGACCCAGTCGCTAATTGGATGTGTAGATGCAGAAAGGACACAATGAAAATAAAGAAAATGATAGATGTCATTTGTTCCAAAAAGGTTATTGCTTTATTGTTGTGTTCATGTTGATAGAAGGATAAGAAAGTAAAGGATGAAAAAAATAGAGAAGAAAAGAAGCGGAACAAGACTGTCAAGACATCTAGATGTTCTTCTTTAGATCATCTATTGGTGTATACTTTGTGGAAGGGTATCTTCTTAGGAAGTTTTGAGTGGTATAATTGTATGGAACTCTCCCTACGGTGTGATATCTTCTTATTTCTTTTTCTTGATATATTATCTCGAGTTTGAGGTCAAAACTCAAGAAGAAAAATATATCTTTATTTTTTATAACAGATTCGCCGTAGTTAGCCCTGTAATTTCTTCCTTACATCGTGATTGTTTTCTACATAAAAAATCGGATATTTCTTTTATTTTTTTCTTCTTGTGGTTATCATCTTGGGTCAACATACTTATCGGTAATGTGTCTGCATCATACGTGCACATTCCCTATCAATTAAGCCTTCCATTTCCTACACCACATATCTCCCTCTCTTTCTCAGTTAGTTATGTGTTTTTCTTTTACCCAATAAATGCATGCCATTCACATGGAGTTAGGGTGTCCGTGCTCCTACGTTCACGTCATGAATTTTTATAATGGCCATTTCTATTATCAATCCATGAGGTGATCAGTACCATTATTATGAGACAAAACAGGCACGCTCTCACAATTGCCTGCTTGCAGTACCACCCCAACAGACTTTACTAGTCGAACTACTGGTTAACTTCAGTCATGAATATATGGGGAAAAAATCAAAATATACGGGTTAGTACTATTTAATGACCAAAGTAGATGACTTTGGAACAAATTTACCGGGGTAGGCGAGTTTGGGAGAGATAAAGGATCAAAGATGTCAATCTGAATGACGTCTTCAATGACATTGGTCCCCTCTGACGCAGTCGGCCCCGCGCCACATGGCGACCCCAGGATGAAGATGCCGGTCAGAATGACATCTTCATCCTGAGGCCGCCACATGACGCGGCCACCCCAGGTGGCCGTTGGCGCGAGCGCGGCCTCAACACCAGCAACGGTTATTTTCTTAGACCGTTTTTTACTCTTTCACCACCTTAGTTTCTCTTATATAAACAACACATCTTCTTCTCATTTTCACACACCAATCCTCTCATCTTCTTATCATTCCACTCACAAATTCTATCATTTTCTTCTCCATTCTCTCATCCAACAAGGTTTTTTATTTTCTTCTTCAATCAAGAAAATTCTATTGAGCTTGAGAATGGATCTTGATTAGCAATATTTCTTCTCTTCTCTTCTTTCTTTTATTAAGTGGACATCTCTTCTCAACTAAGTTTTCTTTTTTTATTATTATTTTGTATTATCTAATGCAAAAAATGATTAGTATTTTGAACTACATTTGTTAATCACACATTGCCCATGTTAATACAATTTTATTGTAATATTATTGATAAGAATGAATTTAAAATTCAAGATTATAATGGTTAACTTTAACTATTATGTGACTCTTGTTTGTAAATTATTATTTGTTTTTTATAAATGGCTCATCGACGGACATGGACATTTCACATGTTTGTAGAGTTAATCCAAATAATAGCTACGAAGTGCCTACAGGGAAAAATGGCTCATCAGACTCTACTAGATGATGACTGGAATGACGTACCATATTTGTTGCACAACAAGCTAGGGTTTACGGTGACAAAAGAATAAGCAAAATTTCATTGGCAATTTTTAAAGTAAATGTTTCACATGTACGAAGAGCTTCTTGAGCTACCTGGTTGGTATTGGGATCACACGAAATAGAAAGCAATGTCAATCAATGAATAAGTTAAAAACCAGTTAGATGTATCACATCCATAGATACATTAAATTATACATCAAATGTGGCCATTTTATGAACCTCTAGATGAGATATTGAATCAAATGCAATAACTAATTTGTAATATTTCTATTATAGTAGTTCATGTATTTGAATCAATTTCATGAAGATAAAATTACATGACATTGTGCAATTACATGAAGATAAAATTACATGACAAACATAATGAACTATCCTTGGTAGTCTGGCGGAGGTGGAAACGGATACGAAAATAGGTCTGTAAAGAAAGTATCACTCGATGTGGTGTTGGATAACAACTGGGCATACTGGCTCAAAAAGTCTGGTTGGTTGTACTCTGCCTGGCTAGGCCCCTCCTGAGTGCCTAGTTGAGTGAAGCCATACTGCATGAACTATTCACTGATTCCTGACTGAGTGAATCCATGTTGGGTGAATTGTTCACTGATTCCTGATTGAGTGAATCTTGGTTGGCTAAACTATGGCTGAGTGAAACCTGAATACATACATTAACTCAACATTATCTATATCAACTCATAATTATTTTTAGAAATAAAAATCAAGGCTGAATTTGTAAATAGAAGATTAGTGTTACCTTGTGAAGTCGAAGGAGGATGACAAGTTGATGGTGCAACTGAAGTCATTGGGGTGTCCATATGTGTAGTAAGAAATTGTGTTTGTTGATGAGGGGAAAGTTGTTGAATATATGCCATCTGTATATCCAAGATGCCATCACGTGCCCTTTCCCAGCTATCACGATCTCTTTGTTGCAATAGGACCTCTCTAATTTGTAGTTGTGTATGGATCTATTCAAATCAACAACTTCATAATAAGTAAACATACACTTCATTTAATATAATAAAAGTTGGAAAGAACATGCATTACTTACATTTTCTCGTTCAACATAACCTCTAGGATAATATTGTGATGGAGGTTCTACAGGACGATCAACAAGATATTGTGGTTGATACCAGGAATATCTTTGTTGTGTACCAGATGTGCCAGGTAACTAAACTAAGTGTGAATGTCTATCATTCCAAAGTTGCACTTCCGCTGAGTAGAAACTCAACCAGTCTACTGTAGGGCGTCCCCTCCCATCAACTCTATCATATTCTGGAACTGGCGTCCCCTCCCATCAACTCTATCATATTCTGGAACTGGTTGTGGTGGTGGTTGATCGTGAACTCCAAATTGGGCAAAAACTTTATCAGGTAAATGTCACTCAATAATGTTGTAACAGATCATTAGAACACGTGCCAGCCACAATGGTCTTCCTTCAGTACAAATTGGAGGCAACATGGACAATATACTATCATTGTACGACCTCCAAATCAGCTATAACAAAAGAATGATTATTAAATAACTAAAATATGAAAACATAGCTCAAATATGGTAGTATATTAAACATGTTAATTACCTGATTTGGTTGTTGTACATCAATTTCATTATCATATGTTTTGACATCAGATGTCGGAATAGATTTGTGTATCATCAAGTGGTTCCACCTATTTGATTGATAAAAAAACATGATTATCATCATGGAGATGTAAGTCTCATATGAAATAATACAACACTCCATTTAGTTACTACATGTAGCCTAACGGAACTCCTTGTGGCCACATGTAACCCTCTGGAATTGTAGCTTGTCCAGGACGACCTACATGAATGTGTTCCCATGACCATAGTTGTAACAACATTAGACAACCAGCTATACGAGAGTCTGACTCAGATATACGAGTGGTTGCCTTATACAACCATGCTAGGACTGCACTACCCCAAGAGAGGTGCCCACATTTCTCAAAATCTTCTACAAGAGGTAAGAATCATAGATGGACATCATTCCCAATACTGTTGGGAAGAAGGAATGACCCCACAAAATATAGCAAATAAGCAGCAGTATATCTACATCTTACTTGTTCATTGGCATACTCTAAGTTAATAGTTGAGAATGTTGATCATAATCATCCCAAGGATACTTATACAGTTATCCTCCCACCTGGATGAGTACCTAAATAGTAATCACAAAGATCACTCCAAGATGCAAATTGACCATCATGTGTACCTATCAGATTGTGTCCTATGATGGCTCCACCATCTACCCATAAACCCAAAAGAACTGCTACATCTTGTAATGTAATTGTCATTTCACCAATTGGAAAATGAAATGTGTTTTTGGAAGGATTCCAACGGTGCACAAGTGAAGTTATCAAAGATGCATCTAGACGTATAGATGTAAGGGTAGTGACATGACCAAAACCAGCTAAACCAATGTAATGTTTGACTCTTTTATCCTGAACATGCCACATGTCCAACTCTCTTATATGTTGAGAAGGTCACAAAGGGAACATCCTTCTTTGTGCCATGTCTACTAAATTTCAAAAGACAATAAAGTATATTACACATTGGTGAAAGTAAAATATTTTATTGAGGAAAACAAACTATTACATTGAGGAAAACAAACCATTACATTGAGGAAAATAAACCATTACATTGAGTGAAACAAACTATTACATTAGGGGATAACAAAGTATTACATTGAGGAAAACAAACTAGTACATTTATGATAACAAACTATTACATTGGGGAAAACAAACTATTACATTGATTCTACATTCTTCTAGCACAAGATTGGCAGTTGTGTCCAAATTGTCCACATGTTGTGCATTTGTACGAGCCATGATTAGGATCAAGATCCATATTAATTTTTTGCCTCTTAATTTTTGGTCTACCTCAAGGTCTCAACTATTTTGGTGGTAAAAGAGGGACAATGCCTACATTTTCATCAAATTGTGGCCAATATCTCCTGTCAGGTATACCACTGAAAGTTTCTTTGTATGCCCCAAGGTAACTCTCAATGTAAAACCACTTGCTCACAAGAGTATGATATTTCAATCGAATTGTATGACCAACTGCAATCAAATAGGAACATGGCACATAATATAGTTGAGTGATTCCACAAGTACATCTGATTTGTGTGATGTTACATATCTCACAAGTGTAACTGTTTCCTTCAATATCATTAATGACAAATTGATAATTGTTTACTTGTATTGTAACTCGTAAAGAATGTGATTTATCTTCAAATTCTTTTAACTTGTCCTTGCAACTCATAGCGAAACGTTGATTCTTTTGTTTCCACGCTTCAGCTATGTTACGCCTGTTCAAGAACATGGTGATCACCTGATAATAAGTGCATAAAATCAAGGCTTGTATTGGAAGGTTCCTCACATTTTTAAAGACCCCATTAATGCACTCTGCATGATTATTTGTCATAATCCCACATCTATATCCTTGATCACAAGAAAGTGCCCATCTAACAAGATTTGCATCTACTAGCCACTTATAAGCAGCTGGATTTAGTTCCTTGATTTTGTCCGTGTGTCCATTAAATATGATTTCTTCAGTGGAATAAGCGACAAAACCCATAATATTATATAATTCCTTGCATTTAAATTTGGTATAAAAGTTGGCACGAAGATGGCGAAAACAATGTCGTCGAACTGCAAGTGGTAGAATTTTTTTAACAGCCCTGGCAATGCCTCACATCCTATCTGAAATAATGCACAAGTTAAGACATCCAACCACACTTGGGATCCTATTAGAAAGGGATTAGAAGAACCACTCCCATGAATCAAGATTTTCCTTCTCAGCAACAGCATAGGCCAGAGGATATATTCCACCTTCGGCTTCATATCCAGTTGCAATTAGAAGAGTGCCCTTGTATTTTCCAGTAAGAAATATGCCATCAACACTAAGAATTGGACGACAATGTGCCCATCCTGAAATGCAAAGTCCAAAAGCCCAAAACACCCGAAAGAATCTAGTGTCATCATCACAATGATGGGATGTGTATACTGAGCCAGGGATATATTGGATCATGCAACTCAAGAAGCGAAGTAAATCATAGTAAGATTCCTCCCAGTCACCAAAGATTTTAGAGATTGCTTTCCTCTGTGCATGCCATGCCTTTCTATATGAAATACCCAAGTGTAGTTATGCATTCACCTTGTCACGTATTTCTCTAGTGCTCATATCCAATCTCGCAGATAATATTGGCATAATCATCTTGGAAATAAAAGTTGAGGTGCATTGGTGATGATCCTCATTCAAGATTGGATTGCAACAAATGTGTTCATCATGATATTTTGTGATCTTACACAAACCACCTTCCCTTTTAGAGGCACAAGCATTCAACTTCCAAGAACATTCATCCTTAAGTAGACATACAACAACAAGTTCTGTTTTAGTCGAACGCTTAGTACGATATTGTACATCGTTCTTCATGGACCACTTTTGAACTTTTTTCAATTAAGCATGATTTTGATTCAAAAATGGCACCCTTATGAAGTTCATGTGTTGATGTAGGGGTGTTTTGTCTCATGAATGGTTGGTTAAATTCATCAACCCAATCATCATCCTGAAAAGCTTAGTAACTATGATCAGTGCTATTGGCAACCCAGTCATCTTCAAAAAATTCCTAGCATTGTACTTAAAGCATCTGAACTGTTGGGGTTTACATGTTGATCCGGGACAGGATCATTCATACCATCATCATCCACTAATTCATCATCAGATTCAACGCCAGGAAAATCAGGGTCTTCCATTTCTGATTTAGTATTTTTATCGGACTCGACGCTAAGATTCGACTCTGATGAAGAATCTAAGCGCTCGGATGGTCCACCTTCATCTACCACTAGAAATGAGTTTACATTGGTAGATTGAACTTGGCTCACTAGGTTGGCCTGATATCCACTCACTGGGTTGGCCACTACCAGTTGAGAAGGGCATATTTGAAGGAAACTCTACTTGACTATGTACAGAAATTATTTCAAGATAGACATCCACGTGACGCCCATAAAAAAAACTCAACATGGTTCTACAACTTTCCTCATCCATCAGTTGAATAGGCATAAATTGATTTGTAGGAAATAGATAGGTCAAGCGTATAGAGAATCTCATCGGATCAATTTGTAGTAGGTTGTGAATGTAAGATTTCAATTCGGCTAAGGTATGCAAATTAGACAATATGATAGGTCTATATGATCCACCACAATAAGAGCCACCATTCAAGAACTGTCCATTGTAATGAAGCATCATAGCAGGAAGATAAGAGGTCATTTTTCTATTTATAAAATATTTAGAGATACATCAGATTTTTGAATAAAGTCAACAAATAAGTTGTTAACTATATTAAATGAGTAACTAATGTACTTTTTACAAAATATGAAGCAAAACAATTTATTATATTTAATTATGGTATATTTTAGTTGTACTCTTTTGTCCTAATAACCCAAAATAGAGAAAGTAATAATAGTCCTTGATCACACAAAGAAAGAATGTAGATGAGAAGATTGTGTCTTTTTCTCAATATTGGTGAATTCCTAATAATGAAAAGGTGAGAAGATAGAATTCCTCTAAAGTGTTTTCTTTTTTACATTCGTATTGGTGATTTAAGATTGTCCTTATAACGAAAAGATAAGAAGATATGATTTCTCTAAGGTGTCCTTATTACATTGATATTAAAAACTTTGTTAATCCTTAATAATGACAAGATGAGAAGATAGACTGTTTCTAAGGTGAGGTTGTTCTTATTCACATCATTTCACTTCGGCCAGGTAGAAGATAACTTTGTAGTGAGGCGATTCCAACCACGATTGCGTCTGAATGCGGATCATGAAAAATTATGTCAGGACCCTCACAATTATCGGCCTAGACACCTTAGTGAAATAATTGTAAAAGAAGAGTAACCAAAAGATTAATTATTTAATATGATTATTCAATGCAAGATATTTTCACTTATGAGATATTTTCACTTATGTGTAACCAACCGTCACATGTAAACATCTAATCCCAAATCGCATGTTAAACCCTAAAAAGAGTCATGAGATAGAGGACGCAAGATGCCCGTCCCTGGGTGGATCACACACAAATTATTTTTTTATGGAGAGCAAGGTTCTATAGAAGAAATAATAGATGAGAACTATATAATGAAGAAAGTGAAGACTTAGTCTAAGAGTCCCAAATTAGTTAAATTTAACCCATTATAATCTTGATTTTTAAATTTATTCTTATCAATAATAGAATAATTAATTGCATTAACTTGGGCAATTGTGTGAATTAACAAATTTAGTTCAAAATACTAATTATTTTTTGCATTACAATAGATCGAATTATGTTATTATGAGTACACTATAAAATAATAATAAAGAAAGAAAACTTACTTAGTTGAAAAGAGATGTCAACTTAATAAAAGAAAGAAGAGATTAAATATTGCTAATGAAGCTCCACTCTCAAGCTCAATTCCCTTTTCTTGATTGAAGAAGAAAATACCAATAGGCTTGTTGATGAGAGAATGGGAAAGAAAATGAGAGAATTGGTATGTAGAATGAGAAGAGAATGAGAGAATTGGTGTGAAAATGAGAAGAGGAGGATTTATATAGGAGAAAGTAGGGTGGCAGAAGGGAAAAAATGACCAAAAAAATGACCGTTAGCCACACCCAGCCGCACCAACAGCCACCTGGGGTGGACACGCCACGTGGCGGCCCCAGGATGAAGACGTCGTTCTGACCGGCGTCTTCATCCTGGGATCGCCACGTGGCGCGGCCACCCCAGGTGGCCGTTGGCGCGGGGCCGGTTGCGTCAGAGGGGACCAATGGCATTGAAGACGCCATTTAGATTGACGTCTTCGATCCTCTCTCTCTCTCTCCCAAACTCATCTACCCCGATAAATTTGTTCCAAAATCGTCTACTTTGGTCATTAAATAGTACTAACCCGTCTATTTTGATTTTTTTTTTCCAAATATATGAGTCGTGTTCAGAGTGTTTGTGATTGCAGCAGTCGCTCAAAAAAAAAAATCAATAGTACTGTTTATGTGCGTCACCGCCAGGGCTTGTAGGGGCTAAGGCCTCGTGTGGCCTTTAGGTCCGCCGCTTCAAATACTCAAAACTCCAAGTGGCAGCAATCGCTGCTTATTTGAAAAGTCAAACTGAGAATTGGAAATATACTTTAAACCGAGTTCACAGTACATGAAGTGCAACTTTACATTCAACTCACCTCTTACTTTGGTTTCATAATCACCTTACCAGATGCAGTGTTACATTTAACTTATCCTGCTTTGATTCAATCTCACTGCCGTGTGGCAACCCCATACCAGATTGACATAATAATGGCCAAAAATACCGTCATATAAACATTGTTTGGAAGAAAGTTCAAAGCACATAAATCTTTTTGACAAAGCACAAGTTGGCCCAACGATCTGAGATGATGCTGGTCAACTCGAAAAGTTGTTATAATTTACTAAAAAGTTGCAAAGAGCAAAGAGTGCCCTTTTTTTGCTTGTAGCAAAACCAAAAGTCCAAAGACAACAATACTTTCCTAACTGGGATACTAGATACATGTTATGTATACAAACACAGCCTATACAGCAAATGAGTACCATTTTTCTTCTTGTAGCAAAACCAAAAGTCTTAAGATAACAATACTTTCTTAACTGGGACAAGACTAAGATACATGTTATACAAAGACACAAAACCTATACACGAGTAAAAATGTACAAGAGCTCTTTGAAATTTCCCGTAACAAATGTTACTCGTCTCTACAATCTCATTGTCTGCAAGGCTCAATTGATTAGGCTTGAATTAATCACTATACACAATATTTGCAGCAAAATTGGCCAGTTTATATACAATATCAGATTCATGTTCCTGTGTTTCAAATTGCTTCTTCTGTGTTAGGTCTTTGTTTTGAGATTACGTTCACGTCCTTATCGTTTCACATTTATCCGTCGATTGGCATATATTGTTCACTCCAGAATTTTTTCACCAGTGGAGAAGAGATTCCATATCAATGTTCCAGCTAGGTAGAAACCAACTGACACATGGAACACGTCATCCCAGGAACCTGTTGTGTTTATCAAACAACAATGTCTTTAAGTCAACATATTTACCATAGTTAAAGATATAATAAATCAATCCTCATTTTTGTCAGTTCTCTTTTCACCAGATTAAATGTTGTCTCATTTGAAGTAGCATCTATCACAGTTAAAGGCAAACCTTTTCTTTATCGTTAGTTAAAAGCAGACGCAATACTATTGATTCTAGCACAATTAATAGAAGAAGAGGAAGGCCTAAATTAACATGGGAAGAGCTTATAAAGAGAGATTTCAAATCTCTACATCTCAACCAGAATATGACCCATGATAGAGCTGAATGGAAAAGAAGGATCCATGTAGCCGACCCCAACATAGTTGGGATTGAGGCTTAGTTGATGATGAGGATGATGATAGTTAAAGGCAGACCTGCATTGATAATAAATCATCGTAGAGAAAATTAACTGCATGAAACACCCAGAACTTATGTCCAGTAATCTTTATTAAGGCTTATTAATTATCTTTATTGCTATTATTAAGTCTCACCTAGTGCAATTGGATTTAGTTGCTTACCCACTACACACACATAAGTCGGAACCCATTTTTTCTTGAATTCATAATACAAGTGATTTTAGTCTATTACATAGAAAGATTACTCGGGATTAGGGTTTCCCCCATATCTTGCCTCTCTTGTTTTCCCTCTCACGTTCCTCCTGCCAGACGGCTTGGCCGATGATCCAACACTTGCCACGGCCCTCCCTTCTTCTCTCCAAGCCTCCCACCACCACCCTCTCCTAATGCAGCCACCATGCGGCTTGCCCAGTCCAAGACAACTATACAGGGTGCCACCACAGGGTCCTCTGGCTGCTATGCTACTTCAAAGGGCCAGACCTCCTGCGGAAGCATGCCACCTCCTGCCGTTGCTTGACATCTCTTATTGTCTCCCCCATCCCCTTTCTTGTAGATGTTAGCCACCTGCTTTTTCTGTCCCTTCTTCGTTGACTGCTGCTGCTGCCCTGAGCCTCCTCCACTAGCCCCCCCTTCTGTGAGGCGTTGTTTGCCTCCTGATGCTATTACCAGCTACTGTCCATATCTGCTGCTCGATTGAAGCATAGATATTACCTCTTTCTGCTGCTCTTCTCTTGTGTTAATTGATCCAGCCTTCCTACCCTCCCATGGTATCCATGTGTCTGCTGGTTGGTGCAGTCCAGAATTGTTTACTTGTTCTGCTTCCGGTTCTGCCATCTAATGATCTCCATTTCTGTTGAATTATGGCATCTTCTTTTGTAGCTGAGACTGCCCAGAAACATCACATGCGTGTTACTACAGTCAAGTTCAATGGTATTATGTCTATGTATTGGTCTTGAATTTAGTCCCACATTGGGAAAACAGGAGTGATCCGATGTCTACACTCCTGTTTGTACACAGTAGTTACCAGCTGATCATCTTAATATAATCCAGGATTCTAAATATTTACCAGTTGATTATACAAGAATCAAGAAGTGGGCCAAGCGTGATTCTTTAGTGTTATCCAGGATTCTAAACAGTTGTGAGGCACATATCTCTATTAATCTTATCTTCATAGAGACAGCAAAAGAGGCATGAGATCATACGGCCCAAATTCATTCGAGCAAAGGGAATGCATCGCTTTATTTGAGATGTACAAACGGCTGCAAACCTTGCGATTGGAAGATAGCTCATCTTTTGCATCACATTTTGATAACTTCAAGAGGATATGGGGAGAACTCAAAGCGAATCACCACTGGTCTTGCAAAACTACAAAAGCAACAAGATCAGGTACAACCATGTCAGTTCCTCGTCTCTCTATTGCCCGGTAATGGGTTGTCTGCCAATAGATTATTGCACATAAACCGTTGCCCATGTTAGATGATGTCTATCTCCGTTTCGCTCGATCTATGATTGGTACTGCTGCAGAAAAGCTCACTGCTCGTTATTTCTGGACGAGGACGAGATGCGCTAGGTGTGAACGAGTAAAAGGGCCCAGCACTACTGGTGGAGGGACTTCCTCTTCTCAACCTCGATATTGAAATTTTTGCAAAAGATCAAATTACATGGAGGATAAGTGCTGGAAAAGCATGGAAAACCAGAATGGGCAAATGAAGCAGCTACTACTAATGTCGATGGCAAATCTGCTTCTATCTATAGTGGGACCAGTAATCAAGTGGTAACACTTAGCTCTGCAGATTTTGACAAGTTGATCAAGGTTGCTTCTTTGACCATTGTTTCTCCTCAAGCAAATATTGCCCAGCATTCAGGTGACTTATCATGTTTTCAAGATTTCCTCTTTGTAGGAAGATTGGATTATTGATTCTGGTGCAACCACACACATGACTAGTAAAAACAAACTTATTAAGTTCTTAAAGAAGTCTAATTATATCACCCTCCCGTGTGATTAGTTGATGGATCCACTTCTCATCTTGGAATTGTGATGACCAACACTCCCAATATTCTTAAATCTGCTTTATTTCTGCCGAAATTTCCTCTAAATGTGATGTTTGTTAGTAAAATCATCAATACTTTGAATTGTAGTGTGACCTTGCCCTACATTGTCTCCATGTAGGATTCTAGGACGAAGTAGATGATTGGTGGGGGATATGAAGGTTCAGATGGTTTGTACAACTTGTAGACATCATCGACTTTTCTAGCTACTGCACTTGTAGCCCCAGTCTACTGCACCTATGTCTTGTCCATCCATCTAATACAAAGTTGAAGTCTTTATTTCCTAGTCTTTCTTCTGAAAATTTTAGGTGGCAGTCCTGTCAACTTGGTAAGCACATCTTTTGGTGCTTCCCTTACGTAATAATCGTAGGCATCCCATGTTATTTTATTTTGTTTGTTTGGATATCTGCAAACCTTGTCATATTGGTATTTGTATAGGTGTGCAATATTTTGTAATCTTTATTGATATTGGCCTCGTGCCACTTTGTTAAAGGATCATCATGAAATTTGAGATGTCTTCTCAAACTCTTTTGAATGAAATAAAGACTCCATTTTCTGCTAACCCTAGGATTGTTCGCATTAATAATTTTGTAGATTACGTGCAACATGCTTTCAAAGGATTTGTATTTCCAAGATGATCATCCACCAAAATTATCCTTAAACAGCCCACAACAAGATGGGGTTGTTGAGAGCATGGATCTAAATGTCGTCGACATTAGGCGATGTGTCGCCGAAAGTGTCGATGTCGACAGTGGGCGACGTCGAATGCAAGTAAACTTCTTTTTTCTACAATGTCGTCGACATATTTGGCCGGTTCGACATGGGCCCAAATGTCACCGAAACAGGCCCAGCCCAGTGTAAAAAATCCAATAAGTCGCCGAACTGGCGACACAGTGACATATTCTCTCGACACATTCCGCGATTTTGACGACTGCTGTTGCTGAAGAAGAAAAAAGGAGCTGGAGCTTGGAGCAAGGTAATTTTGATTTTTTTTTTTGCTTAATCTTAGTTAATAATAGTAGATCTACCCTTTCTCTACTAGATCTACCCCTTCTCTACTAGATATACCACAAATTTATCATAAATTCGTATTTTCTTCTAGTTTGCTTCCCAAATTCGTATTTTTTGAAATCTACTCACTATTTTTTTTTATTTACTTGGGAACCACCCCCGAGGAGGAGGCACTTCGGTGACCCCACCCCGGCAATGTAAACCCAAGGGACATGAGCAGTGAGTGGTTCGGTCACCCCCTCCCGCGCCCAATTAAATTCAGTTACTTTTCGCAGAGCGCCTCCGGCGTGATTCGAACCCGGGTCCTTCATTGGGACTTACCGAGCCGCAACCAACCGAGCTACTCTGGCCGGACAAATCTACTAACTATTATTAGTATTTAAAAACTAAAATTGGTAAATCTACTCCCTCTCTATTAGATCTAAACATATATTTATGAAATTTTTGTAGATCTACCACATTTTTCTCTCCTACCCCTCCTAAACTCGTTTTTTTTAATATTCTCATGTTTTTTTTGGGATTTTACATATAATATAAGTTAAATTTATATAATTACACTCTTATATTATATAGTTATACACTACTAAAAGGTAAAATATACTTAAAGTTGATTATAATCTACTGTTTATTACGGATTTTTGTATTAAATATTCATTAATAAGCTGAAATTTTATGAACAAATATTAAAAACTTATAAACAATTCTAATATGTATTAGAAAAATTAGTATAATAATTGCAGCATATATTAGCTTAATTTGAGGTCTGATTTGTTTAGTAAATGTGAAATCTTTTGAACATAAAATTCTAATCTTGATATCACATACACGTACTATGTTCATAACTTCATATTAAGTAAATGGGCTATTAAATTAACAACTGATACACTTATATAGGTTTGAAATTAAAGATAAGTATATTTTCTGTTGCATTTGAAGAACGTTTACTATTTACATGTGTTTTGTAAAGTATTAAATATTAACCCTTGTATATGTATTTTAATTTCAGGCTACGAAAGTGTGATTCAAGATGTCTACTTCATTCCCTGGTTCTGAATCTGAGGGTGGTAGGATGAGCCATGATGGAAGTGGGAGGGAGGAACGTGGAAGTGGTGGTAGATCTAATATTGGGGGCAAAACTGATCCAGGATGGGAGCATTGCCAAATGGTTGATGGCACTAAGTAGAAGACAAAATGCAACTATTGCAACAAGGTGATTGGTAGTGGAGGTATTACTAGGTTTAAAAAGCATCTGACAGGAGGGGACAAGAATGTGAAAGTCTGTGGGAGATGTTCCGATGAAGTGAAGAAATACTTTAAAGGTTTGGCAAATCAAAAGAATATGAAGAGAGCTGATGAAACAATTAGAGATAACAGATTCAAAGAAGTATTGTTTGGTCCTAATGTCATCCGTGTAGATGATAGTGACGATGATGATGATGATGATGACATTGTGTACTCTTGTGATATTGACACACCGACCAAAAGAAAAGCATGGAGGGAAATCATGAAAGAATCTGTGATGGAAAGGCATAAGAGAGATGACATTAGACAATTCATGGAAACCCGGAAAGGGTTTGGTTCTTCTACTTATGATGCAGGGGGTGGATATGGTGTACCTCAAGCCACAAGAAGTCAAATCTTGAGCCCTACAATGGAGAATTTCAGATCTCATAGCATGAAATTCACGTCTTCTGAGACTACTTTCCGTAGGAAGGATGCAAAGCATAAAACAATAACTGGCATTTGGAAAAATGTCAAAGAGATTGTAGGTCAAGCTATTGGAAAATTTATTTTTGCACATAGTATTGCTCCCAATGTGGCGTCTAGCCCATATATGCACAACAAGGAAAGGGAACTGAGGCCCCAACTCCACATGAGTTGATGAACAAGTATTTACCTATTGAGAAGAAGGAAATAGACGAGTGGATAGATGAGCAGAGAAAAAAGACCTAGCCTATCTTCGGTGTTACTCTGATGTGTGATGGTTGGACAAGTGGCACAAAGCGGCAAATTATAAATTTTCTAGCATTTAATGAGGGAGTGACCTACTTTCTAAAGTCTGTTGATGCATCTGCACATATCAAGGACCACAAATATCTTGCCAAGTTAATGGAGTGTAATTGCAGATATAGGAAAAGAGCTTGTGGTTCAGATTGTGACGGACAATGGTGGCAATTTCAAGAAAGCTGGTAAACTTCTTGAAGAATCTAAAAAATATTCTCTTTATTGGACTCCTTGTGCAACACATTCTGTTGATCTGATTCTTAAAGACTTTGGGAAAACTACTTTATTCAATGAAGTAATGGTTAGTGCGAGGAGGGTCACCAACTTCATATATAACCGCTCTTTTCTTCTAGCAATGATGAGAAGTATAGAGATATGTGTTGTCTTGAGCGTCATGTGCTTAGAGTATAGAGATATGTGTTGTCTTGAGCGTCATGTGCTTAGCATGTGCTTTACTTATGTTGTTTCTTATGTTGTTTAGTCCCATATGGGCTGCTTCTTAACCAGTCTCTGTCTCTAGTTGTTATATAAGAGACTACGATGTACATTGTTGAAATCATCCAATAAACAACACTTCTCCAGTTTTACATGGTATCAAGAGCAGGTTCTATTTTGTTTCTCCCACCCTAGTTTCCCACCCATGCCCTAATCCTCTCAGCCCCCCCCCCCGCCGCTGCCCCCCCCCCGCCGCCGGCAGCACCCCTCCCCTCTCCAGCCGCCGCCGCCACCTCCCCTCTCTCCAGCCGCCGCCGCCCTTCCTCTCCTCTCCACCCGCCGCCGCCACCCCCCCACTCTCCCCCAACCCCACCCTCCACCACCACAGCCGCCCCCCCCTGCCGCCGCTGCTTGCAGCAGCAGGTTGCCCGTCCACCACCACTCCCACCGGCCTCCTCCACCATCCTGTGACCCCCCCCCGTCTCTTCCTATCCATCCTCTCTACCTAATCCTCTCTTCTTCCGCCTTGTTCTCCACCTATAATCATCTCTCCACTCCTACGTAAGGCCTGAACACTTTCTAATTCTTTTACGTCTACAACCGGGCTTCCGTCAGTTTCTGCCCGGGTCTCTGCTGGACATCTAAGTTGAGAGTCCTCTTTGTTCTTGGGGATTTCTGCCTGCGCCTCATGGGAGAACGTTGAGTTTTTCTCATGTTGGCGTAGGTTTCTATGATTTTTCTGCCCGTTTTCGGGTCCTTCTGATCTGCTGCGTCAGATCCCTTCTGCCCGGTTCGGGTTCCTCTGCTCTGCCCATTAAGGGTCTGTACTGCTTCTAAAGCGTCATCATAATCTGCTATGGCTTACTCTGAACCCCCCAGATCTCTGTGTGTCACTACGGTGAAACTCGACGGCGGGTCCAATTACCACCTATGGTCGGCGTCGTTTGTTCTTTATGTCAAGGCGCAGGGCCGATATCACCATCTGACGGCCGACCCTCCTGATGCTCCTACGGCGGATTCCGATGATAAAACTAAACAAAGCTACATCCAGTGGTCCAAAGATGATTCAGGCGTCATGTCTTGGCTCCTCAACAGCTCTGAGCCCCGGATCAGTCAATCTCTTCTCTGCCACCATGATGCCAGGCGATGTGGGATCATTTGGCACATGTGTACTCTCATCAGGAGAATCCAAAGCGGGTCTTTGAAATTTTCAAACAACTTGCCAAAAAGGAGTTCTCTACTGACACGTCTATTGATGATTTTTATAATCAATGTTCTGCTTTGTGGAATGAATATGAGTTGTATCATCCTCTTACTGTTGATATCAAGATTGCCCAGAAACAACGAAATGAGCTTCAACTTGTGCACTTTCTCGCTGCTCTTCCTGCCTCCTTCTCGGGGGTTGTTGATCAAATTCTATCAAGTGATCCGCTGCCCACTGTTCGTGATGTCCTCAAAAGAGTTCAGAGACTGCCTTCTCTGACTCCCGCACCTGCTCCTGAGCATCCTGCGCTTGTTGCGCGCTCTTCTGATTCTACTCGTGGCCGTGGCCGTGGTCGCGGTCGTGGTGGTCGACCTCCTCCTGCTGGTAGCCGAGGCTCTTCTACTCCGGGTCGAGGTCTGTCTCAAGGACCACGTCACTGCAACTGGTGTGGCCGCGACAATCACAATGAGGACCGCTGCTGGATAAAGCACGGGAAACCTGCTTGGGCGAACCAAACTGCTGATGATGCTGCTGTGACTGATTCTCCTACCGATTCGACACCTGCGCCACCTAATACTGATTGGCTTCGCTCCGAGTTCGAGAAGATGTTTCAAGAACGTCTTGCACAACTGCCCTCTGCATCCAGCTCGTCTTCCATGCTCACCTCTTCGTCTTCTGGTAACAAACAGTGGTGCATCGACTCTGGTGCTTCCACTCATATGACTGGTGCACGTCATTTGTTTTCCAAACTTAGTTCCACATCTCCGATATCTTCTGTTACTGTTGCAAATGGCTCGAAAACTGTTGTTCACGGCACTGGCACAGTTCCTTTGTCACAAAAGATGCATCTCAATTCTGTTTTATACATTCCAAAATTTCCTGTTAATTTACTTTCAGTCAGCAAAATGATTAAACAACTACACTGCTCTGTCAAATTTGATCCTTCTGGTTGTATTGTGAAGGATATCCGCACGAAGACGAAGATTGGTTCGGGCCGTGAAGGACCAGACGGGCTGTACTACCTGGATGGGCCATCAATTTCAAAGGCGATGATCTCCACCTCTGTGTCAGGTCTACAGTTGCATGTTCGGCTTGGACATCCATCTGCTGCGAAACTGAAACTCCTTTATCCACATATATCTGCAAATAAATTTTCCTGTGAAACATGTGTTATGGGCAAACATTCTCGTTCTGTTTTTCCTGCTAAAAAAAGTTATTTCTTCTAAAGCACCTTTTGAATTAGTACATGCGGATATTTGGGGACCTTGTTCTGTGCCTAGTATTTCTGGTGTGAAGTATTTTTTGACTTTTATTGATGATCATTCTCGTACCACTTGGCTGTTCTTTCTCAAAGGTCGCAATAATGTGCTTGATTGCATTCGTACTTTCTTTGCTGAAATTAAAACCCAATTTGGTCAAACTATTAAAATTCTTCGCACTGACAATGCTCTTGAATTTATGCAACAAGCTGTTACTTCTTTTTGTGTGTCCCAAGGGACTCTCCACCAGACCACTTGCCCTTATACACCACAACAAAATGGTGTAGCAGAACGGAAGAACCGCCACCTTCTTGAGGTTGCTCGCACCCTCCTCTTTCATTATAAAGTTCCTCACTGTTTTTGGCCTGATGCTGTGTCTACGGCTTGCTATCTTATCAATCGCATGCCGTCCTCTGTTTTGGAAAATAAGGTTCCGTACGCCCTTTTATTTCCTGATAAACCTTTGTTCTCTGTGCCACCTCGTATATTTGGGTGTACTTGTTTTGTGAAAAATCTTCGCCCCGGCACCACTAAGTTGGATGCTCGATCTGTGAAGTGTGTTTTTTTGGGGTACTCTCGCACTCAGAAAGGCTACCGTTGTTTTGATCCTATTACAAAACATTGGTATGTTAGTGCGGATGTGATATTTTTTGAACACTTGCCCTATTACTCTGCCCCGGGGAAACAAGTGACTCCTGATATTTTGGTTCCCACTCCTCTACCTTTGGTAGATGATCCACCTCCTACTGCGGTACCTTCTGAACGCCCTCTACAGGTCTACAAGCGCCGCTCAAAGCCTGCCACTGCCCCGGCCGAACCAATTCCTTCGTCTGCGGATGATCCACCATCGACTGAGGTACCTTCTGACCTGGATATTCCTATCAATTTACGGAAGGGTGTTCGTTCTTGCACTCAGCATCCTATTAGTCGCTTCTGCTCATCTGCCAATCTCGGTAATGACTTTGCCTATTTCACATCTGCTATCTCTGCTGTGACTATTCCTAAAAATGCGAAGGAGGCGCTCTGTCATCCTGCCTGGAAACATGCTATGGAACAGGAAATGCAAGCTCTGACTGACCAACATACCTGGGATCTGGTTGATCAACCATCTTCTTGCCATCCAGTAGGATGTCGCTGGATCTTCACTATTAAATATCAGCCCGATGGTACCATTGAGCGTCTAAAAGCTCGACTCGTGGCCAAAGGATATACCCAGACTTATGGTGTCGATTATTTTGAGACCTTTTCGCCAGTTGCTCGTCTCAATTCTGTTCGTATTCTGATTTCTGTTGTTGTCAATAAAGACTGGCCTCTTTTTCAGCTGGATGTGAAAAATGCCTTTTTATATGGCGATCTACAGGAAGATGTCTACATGGAGCAACCTCCCGGATTTGTTGTTCAGGGGGAGTCTGCTTCAAAAATCTGTAAACTTCGCAAGGCAATTTATGGCTTAAAGCAAAGTCCACGAGCTTGGTTTGATAAACTAAGTAAAATCTTACTCTCTTTTGGCTTTCGCCGATCACAGGCTGATCACTCGATTTTTATCAGAAAAACCACATCAGGGCTTGTTATTCTCATTGTGTATGTAGATGACATTATCTTATCTGGCAGTGATAGTGCAGGGATTCAAGCAACCAAAAACTACCTAGCACAACATTTTATCACGAAGGATCTTGGTAAATTACGATATTTTCTGGGCATTGAGGTTGCTAGATCTTCTGCAGGATTGTGCTTATCACAACGAAAATATGTTCTGGATTTGCTGAATGAAACGGGCATGTTAGGCTGTAAGCCAGCTAACACACCTCTGGATCCCAATATGGATTGGGATAGTGACGCTTCTCCCCCATATGCTGATCGACACCAGTTCAGGAGATTAGTAGGCAAGCTTATCTACCTGACTGTCACTAGAGCTGATTTAGCTGCTGCTGTTGGGTTTGTTAGTCGGTACCTTGACAAACCTCGACAATGTCACTGGGATGCTATCTGTCATATTCTTCGATATCTCAAAAGTGCTCATGGGAAAGGACTATTATACAAGAAGCATGGGCATTGTAATTTATCTGGCTTCTCTGACTCCGATTATGCAGGCAGTCGATCTGATAGAAAATCCACTTCTGGGTATTGTACGTTTGTAGGGGGCAATCTGGTTACATGGCGCAGTAAGAAGCAAACAGTTGTGGCAAGATCCAGTGCTGAAGCAGAGTACAGAGCGATGGCTCATACTACATGTGAGCTTCTGTGGGTCCGAAGCCTTCTGAAAGAATTTGACATCTCTCCGACTAGCCCCATTCCTATGTTCTGTGACAATAAGGCATCAATTTTTATTGCGAGCAACCCTACTTTCCATGAAAGAACGAAACATATAGAAGTCGACTGCCACTTTGTACGGGAAAAGGTTATGTCCGGACAGATTCACACTCCATATATCAGCACGGAGAAACAACTTGCAGATATCTTCACCAAAGTGCTACCCAAGACTCGCTTCCAGACATTGACTGACAAGCTGGGCCTCTTTGACATCTACGCTCCAGCTTGAGGGGGAGTATAGAGATATGTGTTGTCTTGAGCGTCATGTGCTTAGAGTATAGAGATATGTGTTGTCTTGAGCGTCATGTGCTTAGCATGTGCTTTACTTATGTTGTTTCTTATGTTGTTTAGTCCCATATGGGCTGCTTCTTAACCAGTCTCTGTCTCTAGTTGTTATATAAGAGACTACGATGTACACTGTTGAAATCATCCAATAAACAACACTTCTCCAGTTTTACAAGAAGCAAGGAGTACTGTGATGGAGATTTAGTACGCCCTGGAATTACTCGCTTTGCTAGTAATTTCATTGCAATGCAAAGTATAAAGGATAAGAAACAAGGGCTTCTTAGGATGTTTATATCTGAACAATGGGCTCGTCATCCAGATAGTAAATCTGAGCAGGCAACTACAGTAAGGAAAATTCTTAATGATGACAATTTTTGGAGAAGGCTATCAAGGTGTTTGAAGATAATGAGCCCACTTGTGCATGTTCTCCGAATGGTGGATGGCGACAAAAAAGCCACCTTGCCTTATGTCTATGAGGTTATGCACATGATGAGAGAATGTGTAGAGGAGGCAGCGGGATCAAAATCATGTAAACAATTCCTCGAATCAATTGATAAGAGATGGAAGAAAATGCTTAGTCATCCCCTTTACAAAGCTGGTAAAGATTTTGAATTAACTTTCAAGTTACAAATTACATTATAAATTTGACTATTTTGTCTTATCACTCTCTTCAATTATTTTCCGTACCCAGCTTATTACCTCAATCCTAGGTTCCAATACGGTCTTGATCTAGGGCTGAAAGCAGACCTACAAATGGCGGTACATACAGTGATTGACAAGTACAGCGGCAATGACAACAACAAGGCATTGCTAGTTGTGGCGCAAGTAAGTTATAACTTAATAATTTACTATGAAGTATTAATAAGAATAACTTGATCATATAGCATATCTTAACCTATAAATTTTTGTGTATATATACTAGAACAGATGAAGAGATTTAGGGAAGCACAAGGCGTCTTTAGGATGAAAGGTGTTGTATATGCAAGGGATAAGATGGCACCTGGTATTCGAAGTTACATACTTAGTACTTACATTCTTATTACAGACTATGAATTATCATATATGGTTATTAACTTTATATATTCTTTCATATGCAACTGAATGGTGGGTCAAATATGGAATTGACTGTGAAGAGTTAAGAAGTATAGCTATTAAAGTGTTGTCCCAAACGGATGTTGCAGGGGGGTGCCAGATAAATTGGAGCACCTTTAACTTAATTCATACAAAAAGAAGGAACATGCTAGGGGCAAAACGATTGCACACTTTGGTATATGTGCATTACAACAGAAGGTTGAAGGAAAAATATCTTCATGAAAGATTCAGCAAGCCAACTAAAGACTTCATGACTGAAGATCCATTGGATTGGGCTTACATTTATCATGACAGAGACGATAATGATGACCCCATGCAGGCTTGGTTGAATGAGGAAACTTATACTCCTGTTTTAAATGTAGGTAGATCAGGTGGTGACCCTAATCCTACAATTGCAAGTCAGATGGGTATTATTGTAGAACAATATAACCAAGAAGAGGGAATTCAAGCAAACTCTGCAATCAACCGACTTGAGAAAGATCTGGATGATCCTGGTGATTTCTTTGGCCCTCTACCTGTAGATGAAAGTGAAGCATCCTCAGGGTCAACCATACCATCTGGCAGAGGATACATTGATAAGTCTACATCTGGTGATTCTTCTACTACTGCTCCATTAGATGGATCACACATCAGAGGACGAACTCCACCACCTCCAAGTCCTCCTCCTCCTGTTGATTTATCAAGGTTTAAAAGGACTGGAAAAGAAGCAGATCTTCCTCCTAGGCCTGCATCTACAAAACAATACCAAAGAAAAGGAAAGGATAACTCTAGCCAGCCACAACCACAACCTGAGCAACAACAACAATTGCCCTGCTTGCCCCCACCACAGACTTATGTTCCGTATGGCTATGATCAAAGTTATGGTTATGATTCTTATGATCCTTATGGACAATATGGTTATGGACAACAAGGACAAGGACACGTTCAAGTGCCAAAACAACCATCCGTTGATAACTTAACTGAATCTATGGGATCTTGGCATATTAGTGGTCCTAGTACTGGCAATGTAGAAGGATCTAGTATCATGGATGATTTATTCGGAATGGGAAGTGGTGGATATAGCGTTGCGCCTACTCATTATCAAATTCCAGAGCAGAACACTGAAATTGATAGTGTCTTTGGTCATTGTGGGAGTAGTCATTATACTTCTAGTGGATCCCATGAGACCAGTATTCAAAGCACAACACATTATCCATTTAATAGCTCTATGGTGAATCCAACTAATGATCATGAAAGATCTCAAGGGAAGACCTATGATCCTTTTATTCTCTCTAGTCATGAACCCTCCTGCACACATTCTGAACATGAAAGATCATCTACACCTTTGTCACATGATTTTGAGTCTCTTCCTAGATCAAAATCATATACAGTTGTTGATCTTTCTTCTTATGCTCGATTTGGATGTCTTGCGGACCTTTCTGATTCCGATTTTGCGACATTTGTAGCTGACTATGAGCTAAACCACAAAGAAAATATAACATGGATGCAATATGCTTTAAGAGTGGATAACCAGATAGCTGGCTCTAGGCATATTGGTCAATATGAAGAGCATGCAAGACATTCGACATGGTATTAGTCTTAGTTGGCACTCATCAAACTCGACTCAAGTGGGTACTTCAGTTTGTATTATTGGTATTTTTGTTAAATTGCTTAGTTGCTTTCTACTTGTGTTATGCTAGTACTTGTAATTTGTAATCTTTTAAGTTGTCTATTTGTCATAAACCTATATATCTTAAAGAAATCCCTAGTTTTACAACTTGCACTTGCATCACATACTGGTATGTAACCGTGTTTCTCTACGTTTGCAAATCTACATGGATGGTTATATGCTTATAGTTATATGTAAACATAGTGTTTTTAAGCTAGATTTGATGAAATCTATCAATTTTCATCACAAATTCAGTATTTTTTTGCTTAATTTTTGTCGAAGTTGCGTCGAAGTTTGGTTGTAAAAATCCTCGACATTTCTACAAACTTCCATGTCCACACCTGTCGAAGTCGAAGTCCTGTTCCATGGTTGAGAGGAAAAGAGGCATTTACTTGATGTTTCTTGTACTCTCATTATTGGAATGAATGTTCGTAAGTTTTACGATGTTATCAATCGAATGCCCTCATTTGTGTTACATATAAATTTCCTTCAAATTACTATATCCCCATGAACCCATTTTTGCTTTACCACCTATGATGTGTGGGTGACTTTGTCAACAATTATCAACTTCGATGTGACAAACTGTCACCACGGCTTCTCGTTGCTGGTTTCTCAGACATTCACGCACTCAAAAAGGATATAAACGTTTTGGTCCTAATGCACGCCATTTGTATATCACTGTTGATGTCACTTTCTTGTAGAACACTTTGTTCTTTTCCTGAGCATAGTTCACAGATGCAGTCACCTACTATGCCTCTTCTTGATCATATTGTCCCTGCTACACCTGTGTCTATTGAGTCTACCAAGTCTTCCCCTCATGTTCTATAAGTATATTAGTGGAAGAGACATCGGTCGTCGGACTCCACCCGAAGTATCCTCTGTTGTGGTTTCTCATCAGTCTAATGAACCACCACAAGTCACTGGTAATACTACAAATTCTACAGTACATTCTGCTTCTTATTTACCTATTATTTTGAGGAAAGCACAAGGATCAGGTGCAAAATATTGTATTACTCATCATGTCTCTACAACCCATCTGACATCGTCTGTGGCTCAATTTACTGTGCTTTATCTTCTATTTCTATTCCTAAATCTGTTCAGGAAGCCATACAACATTTTGGGAGGAAGCAAGCTATGGATTAGGAAATAACCGCTTTTCAATTCCATGGGACATAGGATTTTGTTGATCTTCCTACGGGAAGTAATCATGTTGGTTTTCGTTGGATATTTATGTGAGAGACCAGCTAGATGGAGTTGTTGAGTGCTTGAAAGACAGACTTGTTGCCAAGAGGTATACACATGAATTTGGGGTTGATTATTTTGAAACTTTTTCTCTTGGTGTTTGCCTCAACTCTGTGTGTATTCTTATTTCTATTGTTGCTAAACAAGGCTGGAACCTATCTCAACAAAATGTTAAGAATGTCTTTCTATGCGGAGACTTATAGGAGACAATCAATATGTCACAACCTCTCGGTTATGTTGCTCAGGAGGAGTCTTCTCGGAAGGTTATGTGATGCAGGACACATTATTCTATTGGTTTTTCTTTCTGTTTTGTTATTAGAAACTTCATTACAATTGTTTAGCTCCTTGCACTTAGTTGTAATTTATTTTTTTCATTTTGATTTTATATTTGTATTAGGCATTTTACACAATTGCCTTAGGTCTAGGGTTTCATCTATTTCTATTAGAAATACCCGCATCGGGAGCTTGTCCTAGGTAGTTGAACATGAATTAAGAAATTTGATATTGTGCTGTCTTCTTTGTCTCTCTTTTCCCCGATGTGTTCCACATAAGTAGGTCTTCTTAAGAAGGCTAATTGTGATCTTGAGCAAAGTCCGCAAGCATGCTTTGATAAATTGTCACTTATATTGAGTAATTTTCACTACCCTGATTCTCAATGTGATCACTTTATTTATCAAAACCACTACTATTCATATTATTATACTCCTTGTTTATGTGGATGACATTATCTTGCTTGGCAGTGATGACAACAGTATCATTGACACAAAGAGATATCTTATGCATCATTTTGTTATCAAAGCCCTTAGGCATCTGTGGTAGTTTCTAGGTATTGGGTGACCCACAATAAGAATGGAGTTTCCTTGTCCCAAAGGAAGTTTATTGTGGATTGGTTAACTGAAACTAGAATGCGTGGATGTAGACATATTGTTTCACCTATGGACTAAGAACATGATCTTTGGGCAGACACTACTAATTTGGAGGACAAGTCTAGCTATTGGCTATTTATGGTGTAACAAGCTCGATTTACCTCTAGCTATTGTACCTTCTTTGGAGGTAATTTGGTTACTTGGCGCATTAAGAAACAGAATATTATTGCCAAATGTAGTGTTGAATCTGAGTATCATGTTATGGCACATGCTATTTGTAAATTGTTATGGATAAAATACTTTCTTATAGACTTTGGGTTTCCTATCTCTTTTGCTACTCCAATGTATTGTAATAATCAGGTAGCCACTGATAACACCAAATTTTGTGATGTTTTTGGCCCTTATTTCGTTATCAAAACTTCCCTTTTAAACTGTTTTCCTCTCTTTTTATATATGTTTTTGCATAAACAGGCCACGCCACGCTCTTAACCCAAAATTATCATCTTTTGGAGAGTTTTCTCTCATTTTTTGACTCATTTATCCGCAGTAAGGCCCGTCCCGGCCCACAAACGTGTTCCAACTGCATCAGCCTTCCCACCAGTCGGCCGATACACTCCCTGCCCGACAGGGTAGCACAATACACCGATGCGCGACATGAGGATGCCGCGTAAGAAGAAACTAACAGGCGATACGCCTTTTACCCGACAGGGAGCCGGGCTCGCCACGACAACTGAAGCGTGTCGCGCGATACAGGCCACCCACCGGCAGGCGCCACTCGTCACGGTGACCGACACCCGACATCCTTGTGCCGGGCGATACTCATATCGGCCATCCCCCATTTCCGTGATAATAAGAGCTGAAAGAAGAACACGTGGCGTCCGGAGCACCATAACTTCCCCAACCGCTGCCTATAAATAGCAGCTACAGGACTCCGATGGGACAGGTCGGAACCCTGCGCAAGCCAACTCAGGAAAGCTTCAGGAGCTAGCGTATCATGCCTCAGAGATGTGCCGGGCAATTCTAGGTGAGCACTTCCCCATCCCGAGAGGGAGGGAATGGTTCACTTAGGGTCGTCCCAGACACCACTGCAGGCCGATATCGGTCAACAAGGATACCCGATACAAGTGACCGATACTGGAAGCAACACTCTAGCCCGACACGATACCGAACCCCGATACGCATCGTCAGTCACGGCGTGTCGCCCGAGAGGGTGCCGCCCGACGTGATCGTATCAGGTAAGGGCGCCCCGCACGATGCGTCTGCCCGTCATGAGCGTGTCGCCCGAGAGGGTGCCGCCCGACACGGGCAAGGCCCCCGCCCGGTATCGGGCTGAAGAGTCCGCTGCTGTCTGTCGCCCTTCTAGATCAAGGAGGCAACGTTTATCTTTACCTATTTCAGTCATTTACTTCCTTTACTTATGCAATGTAATCAGGCCCTTATATTTTAATGGAATTAGAAGAGTTTAACTATCTGCTGCTTTATGTTTGGTACCTTTGTTGGATGATTGCTATGTTTAACATCTGAACTCTAGCTTGTATGCTTGGATCGCGTTTCGATTAGCTACCGAATCGTGTTTTCCCGCTGCAACAGCCTCGAGAGAGGTGTTGTGGCTCTAGTGTTTGGTCTGATACTGGAGTACGAGAGTGCCCAGGATCGGAGTTGCCATAGTAACCTTTCCACTCTAACTTAAGTCCAGCAACCTCGAGAGGGGTGTTGATGCTCAGTTAGAGGTACACGCTTCGAGAGGAGGGGTACAGGATGTTTTATGTTGCCGCTTGTTTTACCAAAGTTTTCTCCTTCGTTCCTTACTAAAGCGATAGTGTTATCTCTCTGTTTCCGTTGCACGAAAACCCTAAAAACTGATAAATGCTTAAAACCTAATTTTACCTCGTAGCTCCGGTTGGAGATAGATTTCTTTTGTTTTATCAATCTTATCATGTTGTTCCCTTTGGGAATTTTACCATCTCTTTTCCCTTGCCGGAGTGTAACGTGTCGATTCCGCGCTCTCAACACTACCACCTTTGTCCTTGTGTTCGACCCCGTATATCTACTTCGACCCCGTAAACAAAGTTGTGGGGGCCTAGAAGGTTTCGGGTTATAAATTTAAAAGTCCGACTACTTCAAATCCACCTCCACTTTTCGGACGCGCGATTTAGGCCGGTCAACTTTTTGGCGCCGTTGCCGGGGACAAGGCAAAACGGTACTGTTGACGAACTCGAATCCACTAACTACACTCCAGTGCCTCAAGCTTAGAAATAAGCTTGACAGCACTCTCTTTTCCTTTTTCATATTTTATTCTTACCTGATATGAGTGATACTTATTATTAATAACAGATTTTCTAACTTGATTTTACACAATGCTCAAGTACTCAGAAGAAAGGCATTCTGCTCAACTGAGCACCGACACCATCAAACATGTCACCTCGCGCTGAGCCACCCCATTCAGAAGGTGAACGCTAAGGGAGAGCTAGGCCTCATTCGCCTCCACCTGAAGTCAACGACCGCTACGACGGCAATGATCAACATGAAGATCCAGAAATGGAGCAGTTCGAGGAAGACCATCGCCGTGATAGACGTCGTCACCACCAGAGGCACAGAAGAAATCACAATAATCAAGAACAGCGCTAGGAAGGCAGCGACAGCGATGATTCAGAAGAAGAAGAAAAGACTCTGAGGGAGCTAGCTTCCACAAAGGCTAACAATTCCCGATGCCCTATCATCATCCCGCGATTCAACGCCACCAATTTCGAGCTCAAGCCATCGGTCATCTCCATGATTCAAAACAAAAGCTTTAGGGGGAGTTCTAAGAATGACAACCCCTATCACCACTTGGATGCTTTCAAAAATATCTGGGACGCCATCAAGATGCGGGGGGTTCCCAGGAGGTAATCTACTGCAAGGGCTTCATCTTCTCTTTGGAAGATAAGGCTCTATCATGGTATCTGGGGCTGCCCCACCAAACTCTGAATGGATGGGGAGCACTGGCGGATGCCTTCGTGAACAAGTTCTATCCAACTGAGAAGACCGTACGGAACAGACAAAGGATAACTTCCTTCCTGCAAAAGCCAAACGAGAACCTCCACGACGCCTGGGAGCGATACCAGGAATATCAGAGGGACTGCCCTCACCACAACTACAAGAAAGGTTTCTTAATCACTACCATCTATAACGGTCTAACTCTCGATGAAAGGGTTTCACTGAATGCAGCAACAGGAAGTGACTTCCTGGGAAAGAAGCCGAGTAGGTCCGAGAAGATCATCAAGAACATGGCCGAGCTGCAAGCCGGCACTGACTATGATAGATCCGACAGGGGGCAAGCTAAGAAGGTTAGTGAAGGACCTTCTTTTGAATCCAAGGCTCTGGAGACTATTACTTCTCAGATCCAGAGGATAGCAACGGATGTAAAGCAGCTGAAAGAGTCTGGCGGAAAGGGGAAGAAGCAGGTTGAAAAAGTCATGAAGTGTGTCACCTGTGAAGAGGGTGGACACGGGGTAGATAACTGCATCTACACCCGACCTGACGCGTCAAGCGATACCGAATCTGAGGCAGAGGAGACTGAGAATGTCTCCTTTGCAAATTTCAAAAGAGCGGACCACCCTGGCTTCAGTTATGGCAACAAAGATGCAGCTGAAAACTCACATCAGCTGCATAACTCCACCAAGCCGCCTCAAGCTTTCGAGAAGAGGGGAGGACTAAGTCAATACACCAAAAACACCTCCTTCCTGTCAAACAAAGGAAACTTCCAGGGGCAAGTTAAATACCAAGGATCAACCAAGGAGCAGGGACAGGATAAGGTTTCAAGCCAATCAGATGTGGTTGGACAATTGTTTGATTTTGTAAAAAGGCAGGACACGATTAATAACCAGCTAGCGCAGAGTGCGCTTTCAAATTCGGGTGTTTTGAACTCATTGCAGGTCCAGGTGGCGGATATGCAGACGCATCAACGCCAAATTGATCAGCAATTAGCTCAGATTTCCGAATTAATAAAGAATCCATCGGGCAAAATACCGTCCAACACCGAAACCGCAAAGAAGGCAGGGCTGTGATCGAGAGAGACAGGGATCGAGTTGCAAGAGAAGGATGATGCTAGAGGCTAAAAAGTGAAGAAGTTGGAGCCGTCGAGCTGGCGACGAAAACTACAGCGCTCCTCGGGAGGCAGCCCGAGCTTTTTTTATATTTATTTTCCTAGAATAGGATGTTATTTACTTTCATGTAAGACGAACATTACGAACACTTGGACTGTAATAAGGCCCGAGTCAGTGCATGCGCCACATGCGCTGACTCTTCTGTTTTATGGGCCACCGCGCTGTTTTATAGATCTTGATGGGTAATACTATCTGAGGCCGGGGACTTAGCCTTAGGCCAATGATGTTTTACCCATCAACCGCTTCTTCCCTCGCTTTATTTTAAGTTTCTCCTCTAGATTTTTGTTGATCTGAGGGGTTCGTTTCGGGCGTCGGTATTTTGGGCATCGCAAAGGCCGTGACGGCTGGACCGCTCGTCTCGGGAATGACTTGTCTCAACGGCCGACATGCGTCCCAGATTTACCCGATCTACCCCCGGTTGAGATTGTTATATATAGTACGGAGGTTTTACTGTACCGGGCTACTGCTTTTACTCTTCTACCTACCCGTATCGTGCAGTAATTTCCTTCGTTTGCTCCCGTGTCGCGCAACCCTCTTTTGCTCTTGTGACGTGCAGAGAACTTAAGAAAGCAAAGGTATAGCCCGGCAGCCCTATCGTCCGTGCTTGCCCGACACAGCTTCATATCGCATGCATCGTACCGGGCTTACCACTTCTTGTATTGCCCGACAGATGCACCGCGTGACACACCTTTAACACGCGCTCGCCCGATACGCCATATCATATCGGGCGATAACCGTGTCGCCCACCCTTGTGTCGCCTCGCTTGTTCTTGTTGTCGGGTGACACGTTTTTCCTTCGAGAAGACCCTATCGGGCCTTCACGCGACCGTGTCGGGCTACGGCTATGACGCGCAGCTTTTCTCCGTATCGTCTAGTTTTGTATCGCCTTGATGATTCTTCTGATGGACGACACCAGGACCTCGTATCGGGCATGAGCCTACGGTGATTCCTTTGAAAGCTTCGTATCGCCCGATACGGTGGTGTCAGGTAGCTTTTGTATCGGGCCTAATTTTTATCGCGCGATCTGTTTTTCCTTTTAGCGCCGATATCGTTTTTTTAGTTTTGTCCACCTAATATCGGAACACATAAATGATTAATGAACTTGCTTATTGATAACAGATATGGCCCGTACAAAGCAGACTGTCGTTCGAGTTGACGAACACGGCAGAAGGATCGACACTGAAGCTGCAACTGAAGCAACAACAGCCGGGCAGAAACACCCAAATCCCGAAGTAGTTGGGCCATCAACAGCTGAGAAGAGAGCAAGAACTGAAGAAGTTGCGGCTCCTACCACAGCTCCAACCACTGCGACAGAACCCCTGGATCACACACCAGGAAGGTTCGTGCCAAGAGATGACGAGCACGGACGTCGGTACTCAGAGCTGGCAAATAAACTCTACAGGCCGAGCAGATTCTGCCACCAGTCTTCCTTCATTCAATTGGGTATCTTCGAAAGACTGGAGAATGTCCTAGCCGCAGCAGGACTGAGGAAGATCTGCCTCAGCCGCTCCGCCTCCTACACAGAACTCACAAAAGAGTTCATGTCATCTCTCCGCCGAGTAAAGAATACGGATGAGGACGTTGAAGAATATGGCGGAGCAGACAGACTGCAAGGGCGGCTGTACAACTCGGAGCACGTCATCTCCGAAAAGTTGTTCAACAAGATCTTCTCTTCCAGCGAGGAGGAGAAGTTGTTAAATAACGGTGAAAGGATCACCGAAGGAGACGGGTTCAACCCCATTGATCTCTGGAAAAAGCTGACCGGCGAAACATCGTTCAAGCCGGGAAGCAAGGTGGCGGCGGTGCACTCCTATTTCTGGAGGATAGTGCACAAGCTGGTGGCGTGCCTGCTCTTCAGCAAGAACGAGTCCAGCAATATCTACACCGAAGAACTCTACGTCATGTAGCACATGATGGAGGGCAGAGTGATCAACCTGGGGCGTTTTCTACTGAACAGGCTACACCCGATAAAGGATGCGACCAAAGAATATTGCATGGGTGGCATCGTCAACCTGATCGCGACAGGGTTAGGGTACCCATGGGAGCCGCGCAGTCTTTCGAGGACCAGGGGGCGACGAGTTGATCGACCTCAAATACCTCATGAGGGCCAGCATCATAAAGGAGGGGCAAAGCTACTTCTACAAGTTCGCAAGGACAAACACCTTCCTTCCACTCCCTCAATGCGCCGCCTACGACGCAGAAAAGTTGGTCTTCACCACAGCAGAAATAGAAGTTGTGGTGGTAGATGCAGCTTATGCCGCCACCACCAGAATACAAGAAAGGGTAGCTGCAAGAGTAGAACCAATCCCTTTTGGCGCTCGGCAGGACAAATCTTCAACAGTCCCTGCCGAGCAGCCCACTGCTCCAGAGCAACCGATGACAGCAGTTGAAAGCGCTGTCGTCGCTCCTACTATACCAGCCACAATAACGACAACACCTGTCGTGGTTGAAGAAGAACCGACGATCGTTGAGGTCGCCGAGACAACGACGGGAGTTGTCGCGAGAGAGACAGTCACAGCTCCCGAAGCTCCTGTGGTGCCTTTAGAGGCAGAAGAAGTACAGACGGACGCCGATAATAGGGTGTTCGTCGAGATCCTCGAGATGGAGCTCGGAGCTGCACTGCTAACGCCAACACCGCCGCCGGTGTCTCCTATAGCAGCTGCTGATGAGATCGCCGACGATGTAGAGGTGGAGCAGCATCCGCCCACACCACGGCCTTCTCCGCCACGACAAGAAGACGAGGCAAAGGCAGCCGCAAAAACGCTGACGCCTCGCCCAGCAACATCCACCTCGCGGACGATCGAGATAGGTTCTACCTCGTCAGGTAGACCCTCGCGCGAGAGAAGTATCGCGGGGACGAGAGGGAGATCTGTAGGAACCCCTCCGTCGCTCCGAAAAATGCTGGGGCACGAATTCGACTACTTGCGGGAGGTAACAGAAAGCCACTCGGCTACATTTACTTCTCTAACCCGCAAGTTTTCATTTTTCCAACAGAGGTTGGATAGCCAGGAACGGGAGCTGCTGACTCTCGTTGGACTTCCTGGCCAACTAGAGGCATTCAACGCTACTCTTCAGCAGGCCCTCCAGCGCCTTGACGTGATCGAGGAGAGGCTAAACAGGGGGGACGACCATCCGCGCCCAAGGCAGCCGAGAAGGTCTCCGTCGCCTCCTGGATCAGGCTCTCCACCCCCCTCGTCGGCAGCCTCGTCAGGATCATCGTCCTCTTCCTCCTCCAGCGGGCCTTCTACAACGCCCGAAAAAGAGACGACGCATAAGCCTGCCACAGAATCTCCAGCAGGAGAAGAGAGCTTCCGAGGCATTGAAGACTTCGCTCCCTCCGCCTCCCTAAATGAAGTCGAAGACAACGACGAATCTGTCAGCATCGGGGAGGATTCTTCTGATGAATTAGAGGGAGAAGGGGGGGGTATCTGCGCTGCCAACCAAAGACACCCCCAGAGGAAGAAGCTCGACGACAGATGCATTCTCTGCGCCGTCGGAGATACCTTCCTTCGAGATGGCGGACTTCGACAGAAGAGCCATCAGATACTTGACGATCAGGGACCAGAAGCTGCTGAATAAGGTCTTAAGGTCGCAGGTTGACGAAGAAGTCATCTGGAGTGACGGCTATTTCTCAGTGCAACGGGGAGCGCTAAGAAGCATATTCCGCTCCCCAGCCGTCGTTGGAAAGAAGTTGTTCAGGGTCCTACAAGGCGCCGTGATAGAGAACGCAGGCGTTAGGACAGGCCGACAGACGATCTACAACGCCACCCCGGCCTTGGCGAGAAGACTGATGAGGGGTTTGTATGAATCTACACAGGTGGCCAGTATGCTGAAGCACATTGAAGAGCACAACCCAAACCTGGTGCTGGCCCCCTACAAACATCGAAAGAATTGGTTCCTGTGCGTTGCTGACCTCCGTAGGCATGATGTTCAACTACTCAGCTGCTGCAACAAAGAGGTCCCGCGCACAGGCAACACTTTCGTACACCCCGAAGACAAACTTCTGAGGCTACTCCCGTTGCGCCTCCACCATGTTATCAAGAGTGGAATCCAACGCCACAGCGGTGTCTGGAATTTCTTCACACTGAGGGACTTCCCCGTCCAAGAAGAAGAGGGAAGTGGAAACAGCGCCTTTATAGTCCTGCGAGCCATGGAGATGATACATGTCTTTGGATTCTTAAGACAACTCCAGAGCCAAAACTTCTAACAGCTCAGAAGCATATATGCACTGTTGCTGATCAAGGACAAGCGTTATTTCCTAGACGCGGGCATACCAGAGAGGCTGCTGGACAGTGACCTAGGAGACGAATCTTCGCAGCCCAACAGCACTCCTGAGAAGGAAGCTGAGATAGAAAAAGACATGTACGGGGCAGGCAAGCAGTTAAAGATCCTGCGGGAAGTGCACAGATTTGAAGACCCTGCTTCACCTGAAACATCAGAAGAATTGATCAACAACTTCGACCGCTTCTCGTGCTCTACACTCACGCAGGAGCAGGTTAATGAAATTCTTCTAAAGTTAGCCGATTCTACCCCGGCAAACGTAATCTATGAGGCAGGCGATGTCATAGTCCCGGTTGATGACTTAAGGGACATGGTAAAGGATGGAGGATGCTTGGCAATATCTGTGGTGGCCGCCTACATCCAAACGCTACAAACAAAGTTTGAACATGCATACATTGCTCATCCAATGTTGTTCAACGACATCTGCCTCACCGATGAAACAGGAGCAAAGCAATCATTTCTGGCAGAGTTGGAGCGCAGGGTTCCACGCACAATCTTCCTGCCCATCCTGCATTACAACCACTGGACGCTCCTGACGGTGTACACTCGCCAACGAGCAGGAATCTTTTACAACAGCTCGGACAGCAACAAAGACCATCCGGTGCAGTGTACATCAACAGCGTTGATCTCCTTCGAGCGCCTAGTACGAAAATACTACGAGGATGTGGCGGCGCTGATACAACCATTCCTAGACACAGCAGCAAGCAAATGGCACAAGCTTCAGTTCTGCCACCGCAGTCCACAACAGATTCCCTTATCCAATGACTGCAGCATCTTCGTGCTGGAATGGATATCGAATGAAGCGACGCCTGACCAGCTCCACCACATCGATTACCACAGCAAACGAGGAGAGTATGTGTGGGAGCTTCTATCTGGCGCAGGCACACTCACCAGCTAACCCTCACTGGGTTAACATTACCCTACCTTATCCACTTCACAACTCTGGGACAGAGTGTGGAGTAAGTTGGGGGGGGGGGTACCATGTACCAGTGAGGGAGGTACAAAAATTCAAAAAAAAAATTCTTCCAACTCCACCCCTTTTGTCCTTCTTGGTCTTTTTCTTCAATATGTGTACATACAAAAATTTTACTAAAAATTTTGAAAAATTTTGCTTATTTTATCTCCATACATATGTACAAAGACACTATATAGTAAAAACCTGATACTACTTCTTGCCAGTTTGTTTTCTATGTGCATAAGGAGATGCAAGATTTGTTATGTCTTTATGATAATGCTGCCTCAAACAACAAAAGACTACGACTTTCCACGCCAAAAATTTCGAAAAATAATCTCGCGACAGCTAAGAGATGTGTATGCAGAAGGAAAAAGTTGCCCAAACAGCAAAAATTTCTCTTGTTTTCCCTTACCCAACAAAATCCCAAAAAGAGAGAATAGCCTTATGAGAGTGAATAAAAGCATGAGAGTTGTGCCCAATAAAAAAAATATACACTTGTTTTCCAAAAATACCCATCTTTAGGCATGGTAGATCCGGGGCAGTGGTACGTAGGATGTGAAATCACTGCTCTAAAGCCAATTGGCTTGGACTGCATGGACCACTCGCCCGCTAACGGACCCTTACCTGGATGGACTGATGGGAAACAAGAAGAAAACCCCAAAAAACCTTAAGCCTACCCAAGCACACAACTTTCTGCCCCCAAAAGTTGTTTGGTGTGAAAGCTAACTTCGAAATCATACACCAAAGTCTCGCTGAAGCTATAGAGAAATTTTTTGCTTAAATAAGGCAGGAGAGATAAAGTTTGTTGTTCGTGGTCCCGCATTCTCAGTAAGACATCTCAATGCTCGCTCGAAACCTTAGCCTAAAAACTATACCGGTCAAGAAGAAGCATCACAAAACAAAGTTTAAAGATTGATTGAGGACAATCAAAATGCTAAGTTTGGGGGAGTTGATAACACCAAATTTTGTAATGTTTTTGGCCCTTATTTCGTTATCAAAACTGCCCTTTTAAACTGTTTTCCTCTCTTTTTATATATGTTTTTGCATAAACAGGCCACGCCACGCTCTTAACCCAAAATTATCATCTTTTGCAGAGTTTTCTCCCATTTTTTGACTCATTTATCTGCAGTAAGGCCCGTCCCGGCCCATAAACGTGTTCCAACTGCATCGGCCTTCCCACCAGCCGGCCGATACACTCCCTGCCCGACAGGGTAGCACAATACACCGACGCGCGACATGAGGATGCCGCGCAAGAAGAAACTAACAGGCGATACGCCTTTTACCCGACAGGGAGCCGGGCTCGCCACGACAACTGAAGCGTGTCGCGCGATACAGGCCACCCACCGGCAGACGCCACTCGTCACGGTGACCGACACCCGACATCCTTGTGCTGGGCGATACTGATATCGGCCATCCCCGATTCCGCGATAATAAGAGCTGAAGGAAGAACATGTGGCGTCCGGAGCACCATAACTTCCCCAACCGCTGCCTATAGATAGCAGCTACAAGACTCCGATGGGACAGGTCGGAACCCTGCGCAAGCCAACTCAGGAAAGCTTCAGGAGCTAGCGTATCGTGCCTTAGAGGTGTGTCGGGCAATTCTAGGTGAGCACTTCCCCATCCCGAGAGGGAAGGAATGGTTCACTTAGGGTCGTCCCGGACACCACTGCAGACCGATATCGGTCAACAAGGATACCCGATACAAGTGACCGATACTGGAAGCAACACTCTAGCCCGACACGATACCGAACCCCGATACGCATCGTCAGTCACGGCGTGTCGCCCGAGAGGGTGTCGCCCGACGTGATCGTATCGGGCAAGGGCGCCCCGCACGATGCGTCTGTCCGTCATGAGCGTATCGCCCGAGAGGGTGCCGCCCGACACGGGCGTATCGGGCAAGGCCCCCGCCCGGTATCGGGCTGAAGAGTCTGCTGTTGTCTGTCGCCCTTCTAGATCAAGGAGGCGACGTTTATCTTTACCTATTTCAGTCATTTACTTACTTTACTTACGCAATGTAATCAGACCCTTATATGTTAATGGAATTAGAAGAGCTTAACTATTTGCTGCTTTATGTTTGATACCTTTGTTGGATGATTGCTATGTTTAACATCTGAACTCTAATTTGTATGCTTGGATCGCGTTTCGATTAGCTACCGAATCGTGTTTTCCCGTTGCAACAGCCTCGAGAGAGGTGTTGTGGCTCTAGTGTTTGGTCTGATACTGGAGTACGAGAGTGCCCAGGATCGGAGTTGCTGTAGTAACATTTCCACTCTAACTTAAGTCCAGCAACCTCGAGAGGGGTGTTGATGCTCAGTTAGAGGTACCCGCTTCGAGAGGAGGGGTACAGGATGTTTTCTGTTGCCGCTTGTTTTACCAAAGTTTTCTCCTTCGTTCCTTACTAAAGCGATAGTGTTATCTCTCTGTTTCCGTTGCACGAAAACCCTAAAAACTGATAAATGCTTAAAACCTAATTTTACCTCGTAGCTCCGGTTGGAGATAGATTTCTTTTGTTTTATCAGTCTTATCCTGTTGTTCCCTTTGGGAATTTTACCATCTCTTTTCCCTTGTCGGAGTGTAACGTGTCGATTCCGCGCTCTCAACACTACCACCTTTGTCCCTGTGTTCGACCCCGTATATCTACTTCGACCCCGTAAACAAAGTTGCGGGGGCCTAGAAGGTTTCAAGTTATAAATTTAAAAGTCTGACTACTTCAAATCCGCCTCCACTTTTCGGACGCGCGATTTAGGCCGGTCAGCCACTTTCATTACAAATACTCTCCTTTTTCATGAACGAACTAAGCATATTTAGGAGGACTGCCACTTTCTTCAAAATTGTGACTCCTATTCTGTTAATTACTAAGCAAACTATGGATATCTTCACCAAGCCTCTCTCTCGAAAGAGGGTTCCAAAGTCATGCTACAAGCTGGGCATGATTGACATCTATGTTCGAGCTTCAGGGGGAGTATTGAGATATAACTTTATTCTCTAGTCTTATTTTATCTCTTTTGTGTATTTCCTTTTTCCTTTTCTTGTGCTCTTAAATCGTATCAATATGGCCTAAGTCTACTAGGCCCATTAGGGTCTCTTTCTGCTTCATCGTATCTCCTCCTATTTGTATGACAGAGGTCTTCTCTTTTGTAAATAAGAACGTTACAACTTCTGGCACTCACATTTCATACAAAATCTCTATCCTCCCCCACCAATCATTTTTCAATTTTGTTAGATCCTACTTATAAAAGAAGTACAAATAGAAAGGTATATTGTTGTTCGAGGTCTTAGTAAGATTGCATATGGATGCAAAATTCAGAGGGAATTGGGGTGCAACCAAAATAGAAGGGACAAAGGAATGGTGCTAGATCTTGAATACCTACAATAGTAGATGTCAAGTCGCCAGCCAAATAAACAAAGGATCACTCGAGCGTTTTAAGGCAGTAAATGTATTATGATCGCTGAAACACGGGATGTGTAGTTGAATCAAATATCAACTTATTCGGATGTGATAAAACTTGAAGATAATTAATGTTGACCTATTTAGGCTTGTAAAGAAGTAGAAGTCGAGGAGATGTTCGGTTGAAGGAGCCAATCTAGATCATCCTTTCCTAGAACAGCCACATCAGACATAGATGCAGAAGTAGAAGTGTCAAGTTCAGAGTCAACAACACTTACTTGATCAGCTCATTTGGGCTTGTCGTGCTTCTCCCAACATTCTCCTAATGTGATTGTAACAGACACGACAAGAGCACTAGTAAGAAGTAATAAAGGAATTGGTGCATTTGCGACCACTAGCAGAGTCACGTCCATGATCACAACCAAAGTAAATATTCAAGTCAGGGAGTATATAGGAGAGGCCACCTAGGAAGAAGTTCCAGGCTTGAGGTGAGACCCACCTAGGAAGAAGTTCCAGGCTTGAGGTGAGACTATCGCCATAGATATCATTAAGAGGTGGGAGATGGTGATGATCCTAAGATGTGTTGTTGGGTAGAACCGTACCCAATTGGCAAGGAACTAAATGATGTGAACTCATTGTGTTCTTGTTGGAGAACCTTTGGCTATTTTACTCTACTTTAACAAATAGGTTCCATGCAATCTGCTATATTACTCCTAAGATGTGTTAGGGATGACTACACACGTACACAATTTTATTAGTTATTGAACGCAATAACTACCGAGTCAACACACAAGACCAAATTCCTCTGCTACATATTTCTCAGTAAGCAAATCCATTGCTACATAGGTCCAGAAAAGAGCACATTTTTATAATTATGCGACAGTACCTTTGGTTGTTAGTCAATATTTATTTGTAAAAGGTAATTATAACAAAGAACAATATGTTAGCACTATAAGCATACCATGTTGTAATATGTAGCCTGTAACTGCAGTTCCAAACACACCTGCAAGGACCCCTGCTGTATTTGAAAGACCAAGCAACACACCCTGCATTTGGTTGGGGATGCATAAACTTGTCAACAAAGAATTGGACTAGCATACCAGTAAGAAATGGCAGTACTACAAACACGATATATTATAAACACTACAGAATAAATGCAATTGACAATTTGATAAAACAGCTTACAGCATATCGAGGTCCAATGTCTTGATGATTGGAATAAAGACCAGATTGTGAAAACGCATCAGTTCCCTGTTACAAGCATAACATTAGTGATTTTTTAAGGTAAATAAGATTGCTTATTCCACAAGACTCCATTAAACAGAGAAATTGATAATTGGACCATTTAACTGATGCAGGAATAAGTTATTGAAACTGCTTGTTGAGGTAAGTATATCATCATGTATTGATTTAGGACTTAACCACATCAATGACAACAATGAAGACTCGCCATTAATTTGTGGTGGTGTTTTTAGAGATAACGATGATTAGTGAATGCATTTCTTTGTGAAAGCCTCCATTGTGAAGCACATAGGTTGGTGAAAAGTGCGACGGAAAACTCACTTGTGTTGTTATATTGATAGGCATACCCCTGTCCTATATATAGGAGAAAGGGGGGAAACATTAAAGACTTAGAACTCAAGTAAGGCATTATAGACAAAGACACATAAGCCCATATACTAATTAACATATTAACCAAATAGGCCTATGATACTTTCAAGCACCCCCTCAAGCTGGAGCATGGATGAACTCATGTCCTAGCTTGGACTTACAAGCATGGAACATAACTTCGATGAGTTTTGGCGAAATTTTGCCGAAACTTCGAACTTCGACCATAGGCGTAGTCGAACCTCAAATACTTCGGCCTCGTCCAAACTTCGGGGGGATGTTTCACTGATGTCGGCTAAGTTGACTTTTTCTATGTGTTTTCGTCCCAACTTCTCCGAAGTTGTCGAAGTTTCCTCTAAGTTGGCGAAGTTGGGGCGAAACTGAGACGGCCCTAAACATTAATCCTAACTAGTGCTCTAAAGGCCATATAAGGCATAAGTGAGGCATCCAACCCTCTTCACAACTTCTAATAACAGCTCCAATATTTGTTGTTGCCACTATTTCCTAGAGAGGGTGTTATAACTATTATTTGATCGTATACTGTACAAAATACATATGGTGAATTGTATGTGTATTGCACATTTGACCCTTACAAGAAACACATTGTATTTTCAACCTACCTAGGGCTAGAGGGTCGTAAATCATGTCTTTTGTTAAACTAACATATAAGATAAAGGTATAACATAATGAGAAGTCTTCAATCAAAGTTTCCTTCAAATTTACATCATTTTCTTCAAAAAATGACATCAAAGTTTATCAAAGTTTGTGTCTAACTTCCTCGAAACTTCCTCAAAGTTTCCACAAACTTCCACTTCCACACCTGGTGAAGTCGACACGAAGTCGAAGTCCTGCACCATGCTTACAAGACTCAATTAGACGATAAAAATGTCACTTCCCATACAAAAATTGTTACTCCCCCTTAAACAATTCTTCCCAACTAAAAACATATGTTGCACATCTTTTGAGTTGTGTTCTACAGGATGGAAATCTCGAGCATTGGAGGTCTTTTGAAGTGCATCTAGAATGAAGAACATCTGATAAATGGAATGGATCCAAACGCCACAGCAAAAACTTGCCACAATCAAACTGGAGCAGACAATCAAAAGTACCACGACTACACTATATTCACTGGAGAGGAATGTGTGAGTGGTGTAAGCGCACAATCAACACATCCCACGTACATAACGCGGTACGAATGTGGAGGCACAATGATGATGTAGCAATAGAGGTATCTTCAAATCGTCTGAGAAGTGTAGCCAACTAGAATAGCACAGAAGACCACAGATGTGAACAATGTGGCACGAACACAAGCAGGACGAGGTGTTGATGACTGTCATACCGGTTCCGTTAATTTGGTGCATGATTCTTTGGGAAGCTTGATAGGAATGAAGAGCACCATTAAGGATAAACCATATAGATCAGCAGAAGAGCCATGTCAACAGATGCAACTCGAAAGTTGCTCAGTGAAGATAAATCTGGATGAATCTTATAAGGTACAAAATTTGTAGACTAGAAAATGATGAGCTTCTGGTGTAAAGAAGCAACCATCCGTCCCATGATAATGCAGCGAGAATGATTAACTGAAACCTCATTAACACCAGAGGGAACAAGAGGCTTAAATTAGCACAGCAAGCTCTTGTCCTGACGTCAATTTCGCTCAAAATTTTGCTTTTTTTTTTGCAATCGGACATGTGAAACACACAAATGCAGGGAATGGGACGTAATTTCGCGAAAATTTTGACCCTAGGTGCGAAATTTCGCCAAATAGGGTGCGACAAAAAGCCCAGTTTGGGCCATAATTTTGCGAAATGGTACAGAAACACTACTTAATTTTGAGAAATTTGTTCCTAAGGCTGTTAATACTACATCAATTTCTACATTCTTCTATAGAGATATGGAGAAATACTCCGAAAATAACAAAGTTCTTTCTTGGATCTATGTATAAATGTCCCATGTAACCTAGTTAAATGTTAACACTAGACTTATACAAGTTGTAGTTCGTAAGTTTGTAACTTGTAACTGTAAGTTATAAATTCTAATAACTTGAAGTTTTTAACAATCTAACTATCTAGTAGACTTGACATTTCTGATCATTTGTGCACTTAATCATCAAGACATGGATCCCACTCTAACCTCTAAACATATAAATCTATTATATAACCTAGTGTGTTTATGTTTAAACATTGTGTTTGTAAAATTTCATAACTTAATTCCTTCATTTTGCCATCAAAATTCTGTCGAAATTGTTCAACTTCCTTCACTTACAAAATGTGGAGATCCCCCCGCATATCCAATATGAAATATTATTGCATATTTGAGTAGATCTTGGCGTTTAAATCGACCTGGTAAATTTTCATGATATAATTTGCTTATTTGGTCATCGAAAACTTTAGGGCTGTAAATATCAAAATCTCGGCCGAAATTTGAAAATTTCATGTTTCTGGGCCATCGGACACACATCGAAATCGGACATTATATTTATGCCTGACGTACATAATGTGGTACAAACGTGAAAAGCTTGGTGTCAATTTTACAATTGAGATCATTCAACATTGTCTGAAAGCGGTGGCCAACTCACATTTGAAGCAATGCTTATTAGGAATGACACGCCATAAAGACATCGGAAGAGCATATTTGCTAAAGAATATGAAACTCCACGAAGATAATAACCCGAAATATTATATATCACTCTGATCTCTATCCTCATATGCTCTCCTTATACTCTCTCTCTCTTCTCTATATCCCCCACGCACCAAATACGAAAAGAATGAGTAGGTGACGGGGAAAAGAGACATGACCCCCCTGGCACGTGGAAAGAGATGCATACATGATGGGTGGGATGGTGGGAAAGGAAAATGTAAAAAAGGATAGGTGTAGTATGTAGAGAAGAGACTGAAAACCGAAATCAATATGCAAAACGACCCAATTATAAGATCCTGATAGAAAAATTAAATGGATCTTTTCTCGACTCTAAAAGGAGATTTGTCCTACCTGTAGGCTGAAAATATGGTGGTGCAGGATCAGAAACCTGCAATTTTTTTACTAGGTCAAAAAAGTAGAATCCAATTATCATTGGGTATTGGAGGAGAGAAAGACCTTTGAAGACATAACTTGAGCTGGAAGTAGACAGACTTCTTTAGACACTTTATGTGAAGTTCTAACACATCTTGTAACTCTTTTGGTCAAAGATGACAAGCTCCCAACATCATGCCGTGTAGAGATTGTGACACATCGTATAGGATGTCGAAGACATGAAACAAATTTTTGTTAACGCGTCATGTTGGAAATCTGACACACCGTCTAAGCGTGAAATAGACTTCTGCCAACACGATGTGTTGGAAGATGACATGTCGTGCAAGTTGCAATCCGACCTGACCCTAGCCGTTAGACAATTTATGAACTGTGACACGTCGCGTCGGTTGAACAACACGCCATGTCGCCAGCCGTTAATGAGTGATCTAGACAGAAATTGGCGCCACCCATGAAGCAACAACCCTTGTAACAATGGATCATGTGGATCTGAGACAGCAACAACTCTTTTCTAGACCACGAACCAATCTGGGGACGGGAATTAGCGTCGTCTAGAACCAAGAGGGTCAAAGGGATAAATAGTCAACTACCCTGATGCTATGTCCTTTGTTGTTGTGATGGTCGAGATCTCTGGGGCAAACGGCGGTAAATGATGGATGGGGTGAACAGCGCCTACACATGGCTAGGAAGACAACCTTGGGGAAGAGATGACGTGACTCGAGGGTGATGGCTATTAATCGAGAAAGTGTAGATGGTCTGGAAGGAGAGCGTCAGCGTATAGAAGAAGATCTATATGAGAGAAGAAGAGAAACGACCATGGATGTCGGGAGGATGCCTGGCGAGCCGCCAGCCTAAGCCATGAAGAGACGGTGACCGCCCGCAAGCGGAGGCTCTCTTTTCCTCCTAGGGTTAGGTAAAGTGCTTTGATACCATGTGAAAAGTGTGAGGGAAAACTCACTTGTTTTGTTATATTATAAGGCACACCCATGTCCTATATATAAGAGAAAGGGGGGAAACACTACACACTTGGGACTCAAGTTAGGCTATATGGGTCGAGACAATTAAGCACATATACTAATTAACATCATAACTAAATAAGCCTACGATACTTTCTAACAAGGTCATAAGAGGAGCTTCGAGTAACTACATGCGCCATTTTTTACAACCATTGTTGATAGAAGAGCATGATCGAATGCTTTCCTCTATATCAATTCTCACAGTAACATTTTCATATGCCACACAAAGAGCATATTTATTATTAACAAGAGGAAAAAAGGGCTACCCAATCACACTTCCGACAAGTGTGCTAAGACTAGAAATGATTCCATACAAAATTTTTGTCTCGTATATGGCATTTTCAAAGGTCTACGTGCACCAGACAGCTCGTACTAGACTCTCAATATTTCAGGGCGTATGGAACTAGTTAAACACACAAGGATTCTTTAAATATAACAACGGGGATGTATTGCATGTAAGACTTCTACAAAAAAAGAAGGCAAAAGCAATAACTGCCCTAAGCACTTAGCAAGACCACCAGAGCCTAGATGACTAAAAAATCATGCCAAAACCACTGCAAAATTCATCTTTCGGTGACCCAGCCTTACCTTGTATCCTATACTTGTATATAAAGAAGATTCTTTTTTGCATACTTTGCAAAAAAATGACAGCACGAAACCAAACAATTGAATTTATTTCTATAGTTCCAAATAGAAAATATCTTATCAGTTGAGAGTTTATTGCCATCTCGAATTGCAAGTTTGCAACAACATCACGAACAGACGCCCTAGTTAGTGTTCTATTAGTTCAATTCTTATATATGAAATTTCCAAAAAGAATTTTGCTCATCTGTTAATCAGACAAATAGATACCCTCTCTTTTTATGACTTATCACATGCAAGCTTCTTCTGGTCAAACTGAGAAGCATTGCAACATCTCATCATGACTTCCAAAATGATAAGGCCCTCCTTGGCCCTACTAGGAGAGACCCTTATATTTTCAAAATCATTTATGCACTATAAGCTATTGATCTATCATATTCAATACAATTCTTTAACCCACTAATGCCTTGAAATTGAATCAAATACAAGCCATTAAATATGTTCATACATGTAAAAGATGAGAGCAAAAATACTTAAATATGACTTCTAAATAAATAGGCATCACCTTTTTTAAAGAAGAAAAAAGATTTTCTTCCCAAGCAGAAGACAAGACATATCCCCCATGGGTTCCTATGTAACCATGCATGTAGTTCAATGCAGATTTTCAATCCTAGTGATGATTCACAAGTACTACAAGATATGTTGAGGATCAAGTTTGCACTGAGCCACGACCTGCTAAAGACTGGGCAGAGCGTAACTCCTTGGTTGTCTTGGATTTTTACAGTTGTAAATCACGTCTCTACTAATCTAATCTTCATAGAGACAGACAAGGAGGCATGGGATCGCATCGCCTGGGCATATTCTAGCAAAGACAATGCATCTAGTTTCTTACTTATATAAATGACTACATTCCTTAAATTTGGATGGCATCGTCATCTTTTGCATCAATCTTTGATAACTTTAAAAGAATATAGATAGAACTCAAACTCAACCATCCTTTTACATCTGGCCTTGTGAAACTACAATAAAGCAACAAGACAAGGTCTAGCTTTGTCAATTTCTTGGTTCTTTACCATTTAGTTATGATGTTCGACAGTAGATTCTTACATCTAAACCACTACCAACTTTAAATGGTGGCTATCTAGGCTAGGCTAGATCTATATCTGTTGCTACCACGGAGAGAATATTTCTCCCTTGTCGTTTATGGAGGGGATGTGGTACTCCAATCCGTGGATGAGGAAGCGGACCCAACTCTATTGGTAGAGGGACTTCATCCTCCAACCCTTGAAAGTGTAACTCTTGGAAGAGATCAGATCACACCAAGGATAAATCCTAGAAGAAGCATGGTAGGTCAAAGTGGGAAGATAAAGTTTCAACAACTAAAGACGACGGTGAATCAACGTCTACTTCTAGTGGCACCAATAATCAAATGGCAACCCTTAGCTCTACAGATCTTGACAAGTTGCTAAAGATTGCCTCTTTGTCTACTATTTCTCCTCAAGCAAACATTGTCAAATACTTAGGTGATATACATGTCTGCAAAATTCCGGTTCTATTGCCCACATGATCGGTGATAAGAAGCTTTTTGAGTTTTTTCTATTTTTTAGGAAGTTGACATATCACCCTATGTGTGATCAGATGATGGCTCTACTTCTCCTGTTATTCGGATAGGCAATGTGACTAGCACTCCCAATATACTTTAAAATGTATTGTTTGTTCTAAAATTTCCTTTAAACTTAATGTTTCTCAGTAAGACTACTAAGACTTTGAATTGCAATGTAACGTTATTTTTGTACATTGTCTCCATGTAGGGTCTCAAGACAAAGATGATTCGTGAGGGATGTGAAGGTGGAGATCGTTTGCACTACTTGCATACATTGTCAACTTCTCCTGCTACCGCGCTTGTTGCTCAGTCTACTTCACTTCATCAATGGCACTTACGCATTGGTAACCCTTCAATAGCAAAGCCAAAGTCTTCATCTTCTAGTCTTTCTTTTGAAAGTTTTGAATGACACTCGTATCAAAACATCAACGTTTGGTGTTTCCTTTAAGTCGTGATACCATCAAAGTTGTCTTGTGATACCGTCAAAGTTATCTAGATAGCTAGGCAGTCCTTTCCTCCCAAGGGCGCCTAGGTGTTTCTAGGAGTTTTTGCTGCTTTTTGTTTTTTTACATATGTACAGAAAAGTTTACATATATATAGCTATCTTCAAATAGATACATCACTATGTATACCTCTAATGGTTATTTCTCTGTTAGAAAAAATATAACTTGACATGAATCACGACTAACATGACCTAAACTAGACCTGATTGGCCCTAATTTGACCTATCTTGATTTAAATTAGACCTAATTTGACATAAATCTAACCTATTTTTGCATACTATAAACTTTTAAGACCTTTACTTTCTCAAATTTGCCCTATATTTACCTAAATGAGGCCTCATTTGGCCAAATATGACCTAATTTTCCAAAAGCAGACCTATTTTCCCCAAATTAGACATGTTTTCCCCAAATGAAACCTAATTTGCCCAAATTTGACATGATTTGGCCTAAATCAGACCTAATTTTGCATAGCATGACCGAATGGGACCTTACTCCCCTAAAGTCACCCTATATTGACCTAAATGAGACCCAATTTGGCAAAATTATACCTCATTTCTAGAAATCAGACATATTTCCCCATATCAGAAGTGTTTTCCTCAAATTCAAACCTTACTTCCGCTAAGTTACCCTATATTGTCAAAATGAGACCCAATTTGGCCAGATCATACATAATTTCTCCAAATTATATGCATTTCCGTCAATTCAGCCCCATATTAGACCTAATTTGCTAAAATTTGACCTGATTTGGCCTAAATAGAATCTATTGCAACCATCAAGGTGATCCAATTTGACCAAATCCAGACTTGCATGCGAAATTAGGCTTTAAGCAGCTTAATTTGGGCCTAAAAGGTCTTAGGGGCCCACTTAAGGGACTTGAGAGGCTAGGCACTTAGTTTGAGGCTCCATGACCAACGCCTAAGCGTCACTTAAGCAAGTGCCTTGATAACTAAGGGCACAATTCACAGCTGTACTATCCGCCATCTTAGCCCCAAAATCTATTTAGGATACACTACGGCACCCTATGTGGGAACAATCTATGGATGAAGAGATGAATGTTCTTCAATTTTTAGGAACATGGGATCTTATTGATCTTCCTATGGGCGTAACCAAGCTTGTTGGTTGCCATTGGGTATTCAGAGCAAAAAAATTGCCAGACATGATTATTGAGCGCCTGAAAGCCAAACGTTTTGTCAAAGGGTAAACAGGAATCTGGGACGGACTACTTTAAAAAAATTCCTCGTGTTGCTTGCCTCAACTATGTGCATATTCTTATTCATATGGTTGTCAATCAAGACGACACTTATCTCAATTGATGTAAGAAATGCTTTTGTAAGTGGAGACTAGCAAATATTGTTTACATGACGCAAGCTCCAAGATATGTTTCTTAGGGGAGTATTCTGGGAAAGTACGCCTTCTTAAAAAGGCTAGTTATGGCCTAAAGTAGAGTCCTCAAGCATGGTTTGACTTTTCTCCCATGTCATACTTCCATTTTATCAAAAGCACTATTGTTGGCACTATAATTCTCATTGTTAATGTGTATGATTTCATTTTATCTGGTAGTAAAGACATAGGTATTTTTTATACAAAGAAGTATCTTATGCAGCACTTTGTTACCAAAGACCTAGGACCCTTATAGTATTGTTTTAGCATTAGGGTGGCACATAGTAAGCACCATGTATCTTTACCTTAAAGGAAGTATACTTTATATCTATTGACTGAGCTTGGATGTCGGCCTATAACGTTTCCTATGAACCAAGCATATTTATGGTCAGAAACTACGCTACGAAGCGCTTGGATAGAAAACTTATATACCTTACTGCTACTAGGGATGATATATGATTTGTTGTCGACATTCTAAGTCAGTATTATGGATTGTCCTAGGCAGTGCCACTAGGAGACAATTTACCATGTCCTGAGATATTTGAAGAATGCAACTGGTTAGGAATTATATAACAAAAGGAATGGGCACCTAATGTTATTGAATATTTTTATGTATATTATGCAGGGAGTTAATCTTGGAAGGAGGACTATGTAATATCTTGACCTCTAGGGTCTTATTCACAACATAACAATGATTGAATAAATAATAAATTATGGAATTGTAACTCTCTATTAGTGTTTAATACGCTTTGGAGTAGATGGTTTGAAAAAAAATTAGTAATGGGGGTCATTTGAGATATTTAAAAATGAGTTTTGTTAGATAGTAAAAGACGGCTATTTGATCTCTTAGATAGGAGAAACCCTGCTCCTATAAATAGGAGAACAGGGAAGCGTACAGGACATAAGACAACCCTAATGGGCCAAGACACTTGGGCCCATATTACAAAGACACGAATAACAATAATAAAAGACTCTCTAACACTCCCCCTCAAGCTGAAGTTGGGAGAATCCCAAATCAGCTTGCAAACAGAGAGTCAACTAAAAAATAAAGAGACGAAAAAAGATATACCATGCCCATACAAGATTTTCTCCCCCTCGAGATTACAATTAAGCACTCATCTCTCAAATACTCCCCCTCAAGTAGATAGTCCATAACACAAGCAGGTAAGCAGGTCGCAGAAGCTTCTTGATCATCATAGTAGAATCTGGAGCAGTAGTAAGCATCACAGCAACATGGTCTTCAACATAGTGGCTAACGTCGCATCCCAGAGAGTGTCGGGTCACAGGCAGCAAAGTCCAGAGAGTGCTGGATCACAGGTAGCAGTAGTAGTCGACGTACAAATAAAGTACGGACAAACCAAAGAGTGTTGCACACAGCAGTAGGTAGTAGAAGTCGACGTGCAGAACAGAGCACGGATGGGTCGACATGCACAAGGCATGGACAAGCCAAAGAGTGTTGGCAACACAGCAGTAGAAGACGTAGCCGGATAGAAGACATCAACTAAATAGGCAGCAAAAATAAACTCCATATGTGAAAAACTCCAAGAAGCAGGCAGTAGTATCAATATAAGTGTCCTCCTCTCTCTTCCTCTACTCTTTCTCCTCTATTCTCCCCCTCACACGAAGCACGGAAGGAGTAAAGGAGTGGTTGGTGTGGAGAGTCAAAAAACAATGATAGAGGCAAAGTTTTTCTGTAGGCAAATAGGTGGAGGAGACAACCGACAACACGCATGGATCTTAGAAAAACCCACGTAGGGGCAGCAGATAGAGAAAAAAAATCTACGCCAACATGGAGGATTAATCACTCCACCATGAGGCGCAGACAGATAGAGAAGATGAATCTCGTTACTCCTTCAACGTGCCAGAACTGGAAAGTTACCGAGGCTGTCCGGAGATTTCGGAAAGAGAAACAGAGCTAGACGAAGGGGCTTGTGGTGGATTAGACCACAAGGATAGAGGTTATTAGGGGATTAGAGGTGGATTGAGGGCTGCGGAGGGGTGGGCGGCGCTACTGTAGCGGCGTACTGTAGCATGTGTACTGTAGCGGTGTGGCAGTACTGTAGCACTAAAGGAAAGGACGCCTGGAGCGGCAGAATATGAAAGAAATAGCCTCGGAGACCATGGAACAGCCTCCGGGCAGCCGACCCACAAGGAAGAAGGGTGGCCGCCCACCGGCTACATCTCCCTGTTGTTTCTCTCTCTCGCGTACGACGGCGGCTCAAGATCGCTGCTCTGATACCATGTTAGATAGTAAAAGACGACTATTTGATCTCTTAGATAGGAGAAACCCTGCTCCTATAAATAGGAGAACAGGGAAGCGTACAGGACATAAGACAACCCTAATGGGCCAAGACACTTGGGCCCATATTACAAAGACACTAATAACAATAATAAAAGACTCTCTAACAAGTTTCAAGGAAAATATAGTTACATGGATTTATTAAGAGGATTTACTCAAACTTTTAGTATCGAATTTTTGTTGTTTTGTTGACCAATTTAATATTTGGAGCAAAAGAACAAATTCATAGGTGATAGAAAAATATGGTATCTTATTTGAGGTCCCTTGGTTGAGAGATTAAGTATAAGGGAAATGCCTTTCAAAATAAGTTTTGATAGAAGATTTAATTGTATAGTCAAAGAGAGTCATTTTGGTTTGAAAGTTGGCGAAGATGGAAGTCACCTAATAAGGAATCAATGATTCAAATCTCATTTCATTTGGAGTTGTGGAATAGGAGACATGGAATTCTAAAAATAGCAAGAAGTTTGACTAATGCCTATGATTTCAAACATAGGCTCATCAACATGACTTTATTTAACTGTTAGACCTTAGGCGACCTTGGGTGCGCCCTTAGAATGTGAATGAGGGGCGCAACCCTTGGATCTAAATCCAATGGCCTTGGATCAATCGTATACCTTTAGATTTCTAGGGAGGAAGAGTCTTTGGCATTGCGGCTTGCCTTTTCTTGCAGCCTCATCAACACAATCAAATGTGAGAATAATTGGAAGAATCTTTCTGAATATGCAACAACCATCTTTTCACCCAAAAAGATGTGAGGAAGATGACTTATAGAGGGAGAATTACCCCATCGTCGCCTCTATCCCCTTCGTTGTTGCATACAACGAGGAGACCATGGTGCTAGAGGCAGCATTCCTAGACCTCGTCGTCGCTCCCCTATGTCAGATTCTCCCTCAAGGGGCCCTTCTGTATCTTCTCAAAGCTCTTTGGACCTCGAGCCCCCTGAGACAGGACACTACAGCTTGTTCGTCTACCTGCTCACCACCCTTGATGAGGTCGAGAAGGAGTCCGGGCTCTAGAAATGACCACCACACGACCCAGGATTGTCTCAAAGCCAACAACGAGCTTGGATGGTGACATCATGGCTTGGAAGCCCCACACAAATTGTCGGAGACGAGCCTACAACGACGCACTCACGTGACTTCATAACGGCCTCGCATAACGAAACTTCAATCAGACTAGGGGGCGAAGCTTTAGCAACTAGCCACCCTAGGCCAAGGGCTCGAGGGTAGGCTAGCCCAACCGAAGCTATGCACCTAGCCCAACAAGCCCAAGGTTGTGGGTCGGCCCACGCCTAAGCCAAACAGAGGCCAACCTTATTGAGGTTGTGCGCACTGGGCGAAGGCCTACTTGGGGGTCACGGAGCCTGAACCTGATGGCCAGTTGATTGACAAAAGGTATGTACAAACCCCAATAATAGATCTACCTTTGGAAACCTTTAGCAATTGCTAGGAATATCCAAATGATACAAATTTATATACCGTCTTGATCAACAGAAATAAGACATGCAATGATTGGCTTTAGAATGAGGTTTTGAGTTTGTTTACACTTTAATATTTGTTAGAAGTGATGCATAAGTTGTTAGCATGATTAATGACGTACTTTAAAAATGATTTGTTAGAATGAACATTACTGACTTTGACTGATGCTTATCGAAAGTCTCATAACTCTGATCTTAGTGTTTATTAGATTACATAATATAGATCCCAGTAAGCCATAATCATACCACTAACCCTAATTGATGACTTTGTGATAAGTTAATGCTAACCATGAGTTAAGGGATAGGTTAGGTAACCCCAAAATGATTATGAATAGTAACTAAGTCATACACTCTTGGTAACTTTATAGATCATGAATCTGATATAAGTTTTGGATTATGCATTTAACAGGGCATGACCGAGTCCTATGACTCTATTCCAAGGTATGTCGGACTATCGTCCTTGATGATTGTCGAGTTCATTGGGACTAGAAGCATAATATGTTCCCTCTTGAAATGTGTGTTATCATTATCATACTACTTGGCATATTCTATCGTTTGAAATAGTTGTTTCCTATGATTACCTTTTGGTGTTCCATATGTAGATATTACAAGAAACATGAACATTAATAAGATGCTTCCATTATACATATTTATTCGAAGACCCTTCCCTTCACCTAGAAATGATGGGGTAAAGGGGATTATGTGTGTTAGGGCCCATTACTCATGTGCAGGGATAAGTGTGTCCCTTTGGCCTTTTCCCTTCACTATGTAGGTGATGTTGTTATTAGAATTAAAAGGACATATTAAGTCATGTAATAAGGGCATGTGTTTATAAGCCCATATAAGTAAGAGTCCATTAAGCCGGTCAATCATTGGGATTCTGTCAGGTTAGGGTTTGTGTCCATGGCATATATATGTGTGTGTGACATAAAAATATATTATTATCCTTAATGAAATGTTTTAAAATTTATCTTTATTTTCTTATTATTGTAAGCCTTTTCAAGCTATATTTTTTCATATTGCACTATTATGCTTCCTTTTCAATAGTTATATCCTATATGGGCACCACATGCTCAACAATTTGTGTTGACTTTTTCTCCTATTTCATTTTTTTAGGTATGGATACAGTATGGATATAGGGATGGTGATATGTGTGGACTGAGCAAGAGTTAGATGTACAATTGTCATAGATATTGCATAGTAATGTATATGTTCAATTAGAATTTACTATCAATATGTAAAACTTTTGTAATAAAATCATGTAACTCTAGAATATATGTGCATTATATATTGTTCGAATGTTTGTGAGATTGTTTCATGTGCAAGTGATATCAATCTTTCGTTGTGTGCACTTCTGATGCCCTAAGTAGCGTTTTGGGGTTCTTGTATAGGAATTTGGGGATATTACAATCTACCTCAAGATATTGTACCTTTGTGGGAGGTAATCTAGTTACTTGGCAAAGTTAGTGCAATGGGACAACTACTTGTGTCCTTTTGTGGATTAAATCTATCCTTGTTGACTTCGGATTTCCTATTAAATGCGTAATTCAAATGTGTTGTGGTAATCGGGTAACTACAAGTGCTATCAATCTTGACCTTCATCAAAGGACTAAGCATATTGAAGTATATTGCCATTTTCTTTGTGATGCTATGATGACCAAGAAGATTGCCACTCCCTTTTTGTCCAACGAATGAGGAATCTGCAGAATCTCCACCAAGTGCCTCTCTAGGAAAAGATTTGGGAGTTATGCTACATGCAGGAGGATTGATATCTATGCTCCATCTTTTTTTTTTTTTTTGTGTGTGTGTGGGGGGGGGGGGTTGTTAAGACATGTGTCCTTTATTCTCTTGTACTTTTTTGCCCTTTTTCTTTTTTTGTCTTACGTAATAAGTGCTAAGTGTATTATGCTCATTAGGGTTTTTCTCTACTTCCTTGTATCGCCTCCTATATATAGGAAAGGGGTCTTCCTTTTATTTGATACAACAATGACAACCACTTTCAACAAAAGCAAAAGGTCAATCTAAAAACCAAGATACACTTAAATATCCAATAAAATTTCATATTGGATGTGAAAGGGGTCTCCCACATTTGTAACAGGAGGAAGCTAAATTGTTTTGACAGTCATATTGACGACAATTTTTATGGTAACAAGAAGAAATTAAACGATAAAATTTTGCAAACACAATGTTTAGACATAAACACACTAGATTATATAATAAACTTATATGTTATGAGGTCGGAGAGGGATCCATGTCTAGATGAGTGAGTACATAAATGAACAAAATTGACATGTCTATTAGAATGTTACAAACTTAGAAACCCACAAGTTACAACTTAAAACTTAAAACTTAAAACTTACAGTTGCAGCTTACAAATTCCAACTTGTATAACATTATTACTAACCAGTAACTACTATTTAGTTTAGTAGTAATTAGTAAAGTACTAATTACTATAAACTAGTAATTAATAAGTTATAAGTAATAACTAACAAGTATTAAGTATTGTTTGTAGATGTGAAGGACCTAAAGTGAATGATGCAGTGGATGTGAAGGAATGGAGGCCGATCTCTCTCTGTAATGTCCGTTATAAAATCATATCCAAAATTATGGCAAATAGATTGAGCCCCATTCTGCCGGTTGTTATTGATAAAGTGCAGTGTGCTTTTCTTAAGGATAGGAGTATTACTGATTCTACTTTGCTTGTTAATGAGTTGATTAACAACATGATGAAGAGTAACTCTCCGAAGTTCTGTTTGAAGATGGATATCAAAAAAGCGTATGACTCGATTGATTGGGAGTATCTTTATAATGTTCTGTATAAGATGAACTTCCCTGCCTGTTTCATAGGTTGGGTGAGAGTGATCTTTGAAACTACTAGCTGTCAAGTGCTAATCAATAAGGTTCCGTCTAAAAGGATGTATCCTACGAGGGGTATTTGTCAGGGCGACCCCTTGGCTCCATTTCTTTTTGCTATTGCAATGCATGGCTTGTCTACTATGCTTAAGGCAACTGAGAAAAGAGATGAGTTTATTGCTTTTAGAGCTTCCCATATGTTGATTGTATCTCATGTGATTTTTGCTGATGACGTAGTCATCTTTGTAGATGCCAATGATAATCTATTGATACTATTGCAAAGATTGTTAATGATTTCGGGACTCTGTCGGGGATAAGGTTAGTAAGGATAAGAGTGTTGTGTTCTGTAATAGCTCTGCTGATGTGAGGAAGCTTGTGGAGGTTCTGGGGATTCATATTGACTTTCTTCCTGAAAGGTATCTTGGTCTTCCTCTGTTCAAAGGAAGGATTACGAGAAGTTTGTGTTCTCCTATGCTTGATAAGATGAAGGCAAGGCTTGAAGGTTCGAAATCGAGACTACTTTCATTTGCTGGGAGAGTGGAGCTGATCATCTCAACGCTATCATCATTCCAATTGTACTGGGTTGTTGTGTTTCCTCTTCCTGTTAGTGTGGAATTGGAGATTGAGAAGTTATGTAGGGATTTTTTATGGGGAGGTGCTACTCTTGAAAAGAAGATTCATACTGCCAATTGGGAGAGTATCAGTATGCCCAAAGGTGAAGGGGGTCTTGGGATCCGGCGTTTTAGGGACATTGTGAGAGCTTGTATGGTGAAAAAGCTCTGGGATGTCTCTAATAAGAAGGATTCTTTGCGGGTTCGATGGGTTAATGAAAGGTATCTTAAGGGGGATTCAGTTTGGAGTATCAAAATCCATTCTAATTCTACTTGGATTTGGAAGAAACTTATTCTCTTGAGGGATACGGTGGTGAAGGATGTTTGGTTTTCTATGGGGAAGGGAGATAAAGCTCTGCTTTGGAGGGATCCCTGGTTGGGTAATAGGGTATTTTTAAACAGCTATATCTCTGATATCTGTCGTATTAACAGTGGTGTTGGGAAACTTGCTAAAGTGAACTGTTACATGTCTGAAGATGGAAGCTGGTTGGTCTCTAGATCAAGACACATTAATCAGGTTGTCAGTTTTGTGAAGGATAAAGTATCTAATTTTACTGATAATGAAGATAACCTTCTGTTGAACGGAAGGAAGGTTGTTAAGATGAAAGATTTCTGGAATGAAGTTAGAGAACCTCATCCAAAGTGTTGCTGGGCAAATTGGCTATGGAAGACCAAGGCGCCTATGAAAGCCATCTTCACTGTTTGGAGATGCTTGAAAGGGGGCTTGTTGACGATTGACTGCATGAAGAAAAGGGATTTTCAATGTGCCTCAAGATGTGTGCTATGTCTGGAAGAGGAAGAAACTAGCTGGCACATTTTGTTTGAATGCAGGTTCAGTAAGGAGTTCTGGGTTAAGGCTAATATGTGTGGTATTATTGATAGTGTTCCGGCTGGGATGATGGATCTTACACGTATGAAGGATATGTCTGCAAGGACTTTTATTATGATGTTCATCCATGAAGTTTAGAGGGAGAGGAATAGCAGGATTTTTGAAGGAAAGTCTAGAGGTTTTGACATGATTTGGAACTATGTAAAGATAGTAGTAGAGGGTTTTTGATTCTGATTGTTGTTTTTTCATTTTTGTACAGCTTCGGCACATCATGTACAGACACTTTTCTTTTAATAGAAAAAGGGGCAACAAGCTTTGAAGGACCAAAAAAAAAGTATTGTTTGTAGATCATGTAATATTCAAAAGATCTAGCACTTAGAAAATTGTTATTTTCGTATATATCTTTAGATCTCAATAGAAGTGTGTAGAAATACAAGGAAGTTTACATGGACTAGGGATAGGGGAAACATACCTTAGAAACAAGAAAAATAGATTCTGAAAGCAAGAGATTCAAAGAAAATCACCAATATACCCAAGATATAGTAGTAGTAGTAGTAGTAGTAGTAGTAGCCCTAGGAACAACATTTCTGGAAATGCAAGTTGTGTTTTTGTGCCATTTTGTGAAATTACAATCCAAATTGGGCTTTTTATTGTAACATGTCCCCTATTTTGCAAAATTTTGTACCTAGGTGCGAAATTACATCCCATTCACTGTGTTTATGTGTTTGTATGTCCTATTCCTTGTTTTGAATTGTTCGTGTAAACCAAAACCCTAGAAACAAATAGGAACACATTCCCCGATCGGAAAAAAACAGAAATTTCGATCGAAATTTTGTTCCATGCCTTGATCACCTAAAGCACTTAATTAACATGTTAGTGACACAAATGGAAAAAATTTGCATCATCAAAACCAGAGTGTGGCATATCTAAAAGCCGACAAGTTGTGGGAGCCTCTTTTAAAGAAAGAAATGGAACATACTAGGAACTCGTTGGAGATCCATAGGGATGAGTGGAGGAAGAGTGGTTGCTCGATTGTGATAGATGCATGAACTGATAGAAGAGGCATAATTATATACATTTTTGTTGTTTGACAATACGTACTTCCTGAGTGCTATAGATGCATTCAAAAATATCGACAATGTCGAGTCCATATTTAAGTTGGTGGTCAGATGCATTTAGGAAGATGGAGCAAACAATATAGTACAAGTGATCACTAACAATGCCACTGCAAATTTTGCAACAAGGAGGATTCTCAAGGACATGAGACCTAAACTTTTATGGACTCCTTGTGTGACTCATTGTTTAGATCTTATGCTAGAGAGCATTGTACACCTATCTAGAATAAAATATGTGATTCAGAAGTGCAGGAAGTTGGTCATCTTTTTATACAACCACCACAGGTCAGTTTGATGAGAAATTTTACCAAGGGTGACTTATTTAGGCCTAGTCTAACACAATTTTCCACTGCCCACCTGAGTTTGCAAATCTTGCTAGATGAAAGAAATGAGTTGAGTATGTTTTGTTGTTCAAAGTGGGAAGAATGCAGGTACTCAAAGACAGTAGAGGGAGCATTTTGCAACTATGGTCTCAACATCACCGTTTTGGAATGGAGTGATGATCTTTTTTAGAACATTCAAGCCACTAGTGAAGGTGTTATAGCCTGTACACAGTGAAAGGAAGCCAAATATAGGCTTCATATATCTTGTGATGCTTGATGCTGAAAAAAAGTTGTCAGAGCCTGATTGAAGATCCACCATTCCTAAAGAGGGTTGTGAATATAGTTGATGAGTGGGATCAAATGCTCCGTCGATCCTTGCATGTGGAAGATAGAAAAAATTAAGAGTATATAATTTATATGTTCAATATCTTTTTGACTTCATTCTAAATACTAATGATGTGTCAGGCTACAATCTAAGTTTAAATTCTGAACTAACCCAGAGATAAACACAGGAGGTGTGATTGCAGGGCTCATGAAGTGCATAGATATTTTTATCCCAGATATTCAAATTCAATATATAATTGTTTGGAGAAAGAGATGCCTCCTATGGAAGGTCTGCATGGACATTTAGGAAACCAAATGCCATAAGGCATAGATGAAGTCATGACTTAGTCCGTTGTAAAATGCCTTGAAATTTATAAAAAGTCATATTTATATACTTAGAATACTATGGTAAATAAACTTATAGTACTTTTATGATGATCAGTAGAGTGGTTGACAGATAAAGGACTTTGTACCTTTGTTGGTATAATTGTAGTAAGTTGGCACAACAACCTATTAATTTCCCGGTCTAGCGTTGAGGCAAATATCAGTCAAAGGCTCAAACTACATGTCTAGTGTGGATCAAGGCATTTCTTAATGATCTTGGCTTATATCATATACTTAATGTCAATGGATTGTGATATTGTTTTTTGATATCTTCATCGCCAACCATTCGTCTTTCATGAGAGAACAAAGCATATAGAAGTTGATTGGCATTTTGTTTGAGAAGCAATTTAGGCAAAGACTATCTGCAATCTTTCCACCTAACAAGAGAACGATATGCATATTTTTTCACTAAGCCTCCGGAAAGAAGTCATTTTCTACATCGGTGGACAAGTTGGGAATGATCAATATATATACTCTATCTTTAAGTGTTAGAGCTTATTCTATTAGTGGGCCGATCAGGCCTAATACAATTGGCATAGCTTAATACATTATTCGTCCCACAGTATTGTAATTAGGGAGTAGTATTTCTCCTCAACCCCTATGTTAAGCATGTATTGTGTAACTGCTTCAAATCAATACAGTATCTTCTCTCATGTCAGATCAAGCAACTGAGTTATGATTAGTGTTTTGAAAAGCGGCCCAGGCGGCTCAGACCCTAGGCCGCTCAGATTTGCCTTTAGGCGGCAGTGAGGCGGATCTCCATTAAGCGTCCGCTTTAGGCCCGCTCGGCCCGCTTAAGCACCCGCCTGAGGACTGCTTTTGGGCGCCCGCCTGAGGCCGTTTAAGTGAAAAGCAGGGGCTAGGTCCACTTCCTAGGCCTAAAATGGAAATGTAATGTAATTGTTAGTATGTAATATTAAACTATTGATATCGTATAATATTATTTAACTTATTACTATAATACTATTGTACTAAACAACTAAATATGTATCTAAATTCTGCATGACAGTTTACCAGTGCTGATTATGCTTTTTAAAACATAACTTATGTTTGTAAACCAACGTAAGTATGTGTTTCTTTTTATCAATTGAATTATATATGTATCAAAATCATTCCTACTTCGTACAAGCTCTGTATGTATGTGCTGCTGCACCCATGTTACATCTTTATGTAAGAGCTCTGTATGTATGTACTTCTACGCCCATGTTACATCTTTATGTATGAACTGCTGCACCTACATTACATATATATCATTTATGCATGCACTGCTGCTCTGCTACATACCAAATTACTAATATATACTAATAGCCTGTCTTGTATCTATGCTACCTATAGATTCATACATTTGTCTCTCTTGTATTGTTATGTGTTCAACCAATGTACTGTCTATGTAGATGTACTTTGTAGTATATAGTACATACAACTGTATAATGTACATATCATGCACTGCCTACTACTGGACAATGTACATTTTCTACTATGTCGTATGTACCTCTAACGTATAATGTGTATATCATGTACTGCCTGCTACTATATATTCATGTACAATGTAGTATGTACCACTAGTGTATAAATATCATGTATGGCTACTATTGTGTATAACTAATTTAATATATTTCTATCATGAGTAGGTTATAATTGAGTTAATTCAGTTATTTTATACTCATAACATGATTTATATATGTATAAAAGTTCCTTAAAAATATACATATATGTGTAATTTTCTATAAAATTATATATTAATTTAGGCACCCGCTTTTTCAAAAAGCGCCTGCTTGAGCGCCCGCCTGGAGCTCAAGCGGCCACAAGGTGTTGTCCACACGCCTCCTGCTTCCCGCTTTTTAAAACATTGGTTATGATTAAGGGAGAAACATGAACACCAAAAACATAATTTAACATATAACAACTTAGTCGGGGACCTCATCCAAGGATAGCCTCAAACGTGAAATGAGCTAAGAGTGCAACCCTTACGGACAAAATCATTGTGGGGGATATAAAAACAATCCCTTCTGTTGAATGACATGGTACTGCTTAGCAAGTGTATGGAGAAACTAAACAATGGTAAGGAAACAGACAGCCTTCAAACTGAAAAGGAAATGTGTATTTGCTCGTACTAAATGTTGATTTACTTGTCTATACTTGTATTCATCAAGTCAGTCTTTCAAATTCTAGATCAAGAGATTATTGTTCAGTAATTGATATTGAATATGTTCAAGCTTTGATATACAAGATATGTGGATCAACCTCACCACTTACTCCAGAATTTGTTTTCTTGTGAAATATATCACATTGTCTATGCTGAAAAAACAATTGCAGAAAAAATAAACTAGTTATCTTTATCAACCTGGCTGCATGCCATGCAAAGCACCGCCATAGCAGGAGAGTGAACATGGCTCAACTGTGTTAAGAAGAAAGCTGGACCAAGAAAGCCAATAGATTGCATTATCTGGAATGGGTAAAGAACGGTTTTGTTCATTATAGCATTAAGAAAATACAGAGAGAAAAAACAATTAAGCATAAAAAAAAAATGAACATGGGAAATGAAACGAAAATTAGTCTAACAGATAGTAGTAAGTAGTAACAACTACACTGAAAGATCGAGAAAGCTAGCAATATGTGAATTGAATTTATTAACCTTTCAACCAGTTTCTTTACTACCCTATAAATAAGCACAATTGACGTGTGTGCATGTGTGTTTTTCCAATCACTTAGTCACGTATATTTAACTATCTGAGATGTTTATTTTTTAGACAATGGATTCAATAGACATGAGCATGGACCGGTCTGGACATGATCCTGATCTGACAAATATTTTGACCTTATAATTTAAGCCAAATCTATTATTTGAGTTGTTAGTCATATTGCCATAAGAACCACATACCATAGTATATCTAAGTGACATGTACCAGTTTGATATTTAAGATGTTTTTATTGAAAAATATAACCTTATAACATAGATTGTATTCACATTAAATGTGTTCTAAAAATCATTTGAACCATGCATTTTTGGGCAATTCATCAAAACAAATTGAGCATGCTGCAAAAAAAATCAGAAATTATTCGATAATTTTACTAGAACTTATAAATACATGGGATGTGTGAGATTTCTAGACGTCTAATCTATATCCTTTTTAGGGAACATTTCAAGAAGGGATGAACATCAATCACAACAACCCAATCCGGCTGATGTCACATCCCACAACCTGAGGCAGACATGGTTCATATAAACTACATTGATTAGCCGGAGTGAATTTTTCTTGGCACAAACTCTTATACAGGCCAAGTCAAGGCAAAATTAAACCCATCCCGAGAACCGAGCTGCACATGTGTGCGTGAGTTCGTGCGCACATGTGGGGTAACTCGACCGATCAGCTAAAACTAACTCTGGTCAGAAAGTTGGTCGGTCGAGTTCTGTGAGTATGCACTTGACCGATCCAATCATTTCCAAATATCCATCACGGATCGATCGAGTTTCAAACTCGACCGATAAGTTGTTGTGACAAATTTTCTAAAATAATGTTTAAGTGATCAAACGATGGAATTAAGTGTCCCTGATTTTTTCTCATCTTAGTTACCAGTCATATCATCAATACAAATGATTACAAAAATATTCTAAGGTGATTTGGAGCGTTTTCCCAAATTGCACATCATTGCTTTTGACTTGAACTTGGACAAGCTAGGGCTTGGTAAATTTGATCATTTTCATGTACCTAATGCCTGAAATCAATCTTAAACAAATATATTAGATACATATGAATGGAATGATTAAGTCATTATCAAAATATGGACAATGTATAACTCTCAAGTCAGCAATCAACAGTACCATGAGTAGACCTATAAATTGGTTATGTAAAGGGAAAGAAGACCTATCTCAGAATGATATATATAACCAACAAAAAAAGTCAAGTTTGAGCATGCCAACCAAGTGGTATGTTACTCCGCTAGCGGGGCACAAGGTTGGGGGTTTGATATTTGAACCCACATGTGGATGTACATGAGGATAGGGTGGGTTGAGGTTTTTTTCAATTAAAGTGGGGGATCTCTATTCATCATGTTCCCCCGTGGGCATGGATCAAAGGGAGATACAAACAGTAGCCTCCAATCTCTCAAAAAACAGATAGGCCAGTTGTAACTCTAGACTAGCCTATTCCCTATATTGGAAAAAAATTATAAAAAAAAGGCTTTGGATCTTCATAGTAAAGGTGTGTAACTCTGCACAAAAAGGAACTAAGTGTATTAACTACAAAAAGGATTACAAGCTCCAAGGTCAGATAAGAGATACCCAAGCCCTCCATCCTTGAGACTCATCTAACTGATAGTGGCATTCTAGATAAAGAAAAAAAAACCTATATGGTTCAGATAGCACCGCTCCATATTCAGCAAATCTGAGAGGTAGTCTATCCACTTTTTCGTGAATCAAGCAACTCCTCCACCCAAAATTAGCAATCACTAATCTTGAAGAATTTAGCCAAAGTTTGTAACTCCAGGGAAGCCTAGAAGATCCACTCAGAACACTAGTGGACGCTTGGTTATCGCATTCAATCCAAACCCTTGTAAGCCTCAACTTGATGCAGAACTCTAAGCCCAACTCCAAGGCCCTAATGCAACAACCCATGTTATCGGAATCTGAGGATGGTCCCATGAAACCCACCACGGTTTTTCCCTTGGTGGTCCCTGGTCGCTCCCCCGTATCCACGACCTGGCCGCACATGGTTACCCTAGTTACTTTTCCAAAGGACTCCTCCAATATTAAATTTAAAACTAGGTTGTGGAGTTTTAGCCCAATGGACCTCTTTCCATCTATAGCTCTTACTATGAATATCTTGAAGTCCCCTCTCTACCCAACCCATTGCAGTTTATTGAGGAGCCCCAACCTCGCTAAAAACTAACAAACTAGTTATCTAGAGAAGAATAAATATTAAAGGAGTGAAAAAAAGAAATGACAAGGCAAACCCTAGAATCCTACTAAGGCTTTGGAAACATATGATATAGGGTGATAGGTATAGAGAAGAACATGATTCTGTAGCAAGAGGGCACAAAAAAACTTTTTCGTTTCCTGTCATTCCAATTTTACCACAAGGATAGCAGGCTCGCAGCAATAGTTTGCTCTGGAACTGCAATCTCCCTATGAACTTGCCTCATTCCAGGTGTTGGTATCTTAGTTTGGTTTTGAAGATGTCTCTCTCTTTATGACCCATATGGTTGTCCGAGTGTCTCCATTTCCAAAACGAGAGCCTCAAGAGGAACATGATGCGATCCTTTACCCTCGCGTCATAAAACCTCCATCTTCTCAATATAATTGGTATCTCCTCTAGAAAGCTACATCTGAAGAAGGTGATACTTTTTCCCCTTATACTACCATTTAAGTCAGATCTCTAGTTCCAGATAATAGAGGATGATGTGTAGAGAGAAGAGATGAGATGGAGGAGAGATGAAGAAGACTTTAATTTTGCTTTCTCTGTGAAGCCAACCTAGCATGGTGCCCTTCTCTCTAGGAGCAATGTGACTCAGGCCTTAGCCCAGATTACAAGAGTCAGATGCAAACTTGGAACGGGCAAGTCGCAGTTAGCTCAACAAGCCCAATTAGGAGATCTTGACAACAATGTTCTACCACCTTTATGATGGGGGCAACCCCTTTGTGTAGATTTTTCTTATTGATAGGAGGCAGTCCCCATTTCCTATAAATAGGATAAGGGGGAAGCATATAGACACAAGACAAGCCCTAATGGGGCAATACCCAATTGGGCCCATATTACAAATAGACTAAAACAACTTCAGTAAATAGAATCTCTAACACTCCCCCTCAAATTGGAGCTGGGAAGAATCCCAAGTCAACTTGCAAACAGACAGATGGACTAAACATAACGAAAAGATAACGAAGTCTATACAAGAATTTCTCCCCCTAATGTTACAATAAATTACTCAAACACTCAAATACTCCCCCTCAAGCAGATAATCCAAAAGCAAGTAGCGGAAGCTTCTTGATCAATATGAAGTAGCATCTAGAGAAAATAAAACATCAACAGGTAGACATCGTGGTCTTCATCACAGTCGTTATCTGTTGGGAAATATGGAAACAGATATATCAGCGGAAATAAAAAAATGTATTGCCACATTCCCCTCAGACAGTAGATCGCGTCAATAACTATGTAATGGAAAAAAAGGGTTTGCAAGATATATACCTGGTTCTGGAGTAAGTTCAGCGACAATCCCTTGATGTAGTGTGCAACTTTCTTCAAGTTGCACCTGGACGGCAACAACAACGGCTTCCTGGTCGATCACCACGGATAGCGGTTGTCTGTGTCCTCCTAGCTAGCTGCAAAGCCTCCTCACCTTTAGAGTAGTCCATGCGGTCCACTGGGAACTCTTTCCGTTCTAGATTAATGAACAAGGAGTTGTCCCTTCTAGTCAGCGTGCTAGCGCCGACTTACTCTCTCAATTGTCTCTCCCTTATAATCCCTCCCTTTGACGGGTAGGACTTGCTCGGGTTTTCTTAGTTACCACAACTAGAGAGGACAACAATTGTCAGAGAGATTGTTGTATCTTTTGAAGGCCTCCACTACCCCTTTATTTATAGGAAGGTAAGGGTGAGGACTTCTAGTCTGAGCGGGAGTTGAAGAGACGGGTTTTCATTAATTTTCTAGGAAGCTACAAACGATGAAACGGCCGGTTCACTGTTAAACCGATCGGTTCACAGGTGAACTGGTCATTTCAATCCTTGAACTGGTTAGTTCAGTAGCTTTGCCTTTTTTCAAATCACATTGACATTCAATATATGATTAATACACAACATGATGTCAACATCAATCCTTGATCCAATTGAATTGATCATTGAACCAAATGGTTCAAAACATGAACCGGTCGTCTGAGATCCCGAACCGGTCAGATCATGTCCTGGTTTAGATATTGTTCAGCCATGTTTCCAATTGACATGACACTTGAATCAATTGGTTTACACTTGAACCAATCGGTTCACAGTTCAGCCAGTCAATTTTCAAAAATTGTTGTTTAAATTGAGTACTTAAACACTTTAGTAATTAAGTTAAATATCATTCATGAATAAACTCCTATTCCAAGTGTATCATATGTGCCTGACCCTATAGGTCCCAATTTAGGTTGGCAGTGAATGTTCATAACCAACTTATGACATCACAAGCAATGAGCGGTATGTAGCAACACATCATTGCTACCCAAGTAATTTGGAAAGTTGAAGAACAACTTCAACCTACATTTCGTGATCAGTGTTACCGTGATCGTATAGTTCCTTTGTCTCTGATATCGGATTGAACTCGAGGTATGGAATCGTCATCCTCTTCAACGTTCAATCCATGAGTATGGCAATACATTTCTCAATCTCCCTTATCAAGTGGTCAAGATATAAATCTCTTGTAGGAGGGACAGATCCCATCTACATTACTCACACTCAATCCCCATGTGTTATAATGTATTTGAGTATCACCTTTATGGCAACCCTTATTGGGAACTAAAGGAGTATTAATTGGCTTGGCCCCCAACATACCAGTCTCTTGCAGGAGATCAAGTACATACTTGGGCTGCGATAGACAGACTCCTGAAGATGAAAGTGATACTTCAATTCCCAGAAAATAACGCAGTTTTCCGAGATCTTTAGTAATAAAGTGGTTTTGAAAATATCCATTGGCCTCCTGTATACCCCGATAGTCAATTCCAGACAGTATAATATCATCTACATACACAATCAAAATAATAAGGCCCTTAAAAAAAATTTTAAAAACACAGAATAATCAGAATATGAGCATCTAAAGTCAAATTTGGCAAGAATTTGACTAAGTTTATCAAACCATGCTAGGGGACTATGTTTCAGTCCATAAATAACTTTCTTAAGACGACAGATTTTAGCACACCCCCTGAGCAACAAATCCAGGAGGTTGCTCCATATACACTTCCTCATGTAGATCACCATATAAGAAAGCATTTTTAACATCCAACTGGAATAGTGGTCATTGCTTATTGACAGCAACAGAAATAAGAATTTGAATCGAATTAAGGCGTGCAACGAGTGAAAAAGTTTCAAAGTATCCACACCATAGGTTTGAGTGTACCCCTTAGCAACAAGACGGGCTTTAAAGCGTTCAACTGTGCCATCTGGCTGATATTTCACAGTGAAGATCCAACTGCAACCTACAGGTGAAACATGGGCAGGAGGATCTACCAACTCCCAAGTTTGTTGAGAATGGAGGGCTTCCATCTCTAGTTCTATAGTACATCACCAGACAGGATGTGTGAGGGCCTCAGTCACATTTTAGGAACACTGATAGAGGAGAGAGCAACAGTAAAGTTTGTAAAACTTGGACTAAGATTAACATCAAAGCAATAATTATTGATAGGACGAAAAGTGTGAGAAGAGATGAGGAGGAGAGGAGACGAACACCGAGAGATTTGTTGGCTGCAAGGAGCAGCTTTCTTGAGAGGGCAATAGTTGTCTCTCTTCTTTTTATATATTAGGGTAAGATACATAGTGGTACAAAGGAGAAAATAATAGAGAAACAATAAAACAAATAATATAATAAAGATAGAACCAGGAGGCAGATCGCCGATTTTCGCCGTTGTTCTACTGTTGATACCATCGGACCGTCGATGGTATCGACAGAGTGTTGTTTTGTTGCTGTGATAATCTCGATACCATCGACCTCCTGTCGATAGTCTCGACGGGGATGCAGGTTGTTTCACACTCCCCGTCAAGCTGGAGAGTACACATCGTGTATGCCCAGCTTGCCACATAATCTCTGAAAAGTTGTCGGACCCAAAGGCTTTGTCAAGATATCCGCCAGTTGATCTTCAGACTTGACGTATGGCGTCACAATGGTGCCATCTTTGATTTGATCACGAATAAAATGGCAATCAACTTCTATATGCTTTGTACGCTCATGAAAGATAGGATTCCTGGCAATGTGTATAGCAGACTAGTTGTCACACTTGAGCTTCATAGAAGACATAATAGTGATTTTTAACTCAGAAAGAACATATTTGACCCATTGTAGTTCACACAACATGCATGGGCCATAGCACGGTATTCAGCCTCAGTGCTGGATCTAGCTACCACATGCTGTTTTTTGCTTTTCCAAGTAATCAAATGATCACCTAGGAAGGTACAGTAGCCTGATGTAGACCTTCTATCAGTATGATCACCAGCCCAATCTGCATCTGAATACCCTGTGAGAGTCAAAGTAGATGGAGTCACCTTGGGTTTAGAATAGTGATCCCCTTACCAGGAGCACTCTTCAGATATCTCAGAATCCGGCAAACTGCTATCCAGTGTGACTGTCGTGGTGAGTGCATATGCTGACTCACAACGCCTACAGCAAAAGAAATGCCAGGTCGTGTAATAGTCAGATATATTAGCTTGCCAACTATTCTCCTATAATATCCTGGATCTGAGTACTCAACATCATCAACCGCCTCCTTGATGTGATAATCCATAGGAGTAGATACCAGTTTAGATTCAGCCATGCCTGTCTCCTGTAGTAAGTCAAGCACATATTTCCTCTGAGATAGATTGACACCTGAATGAGATCTAAGCACCTCAATGCCCAAAAAATATCTCAGTTTACCCAGATCCTTTGTTTGGAAGTATCTCTGCAAACCTTCCTTCACACGAGATATGCCTGTAGAATCATTGCCAGTAATCACTATGTCATCAACATATACAGCAATAATGATAGAGCCACAAGAAGAGCTAGAGTAGAATAAAGAGTGATCAGTCATGGAGTGAGAAAAACCCATCTAGAGTACAACGCCACTGAACTTGTCAAACCAAGCTCGAGGAGACTGTTTCAGCCCATATATGGCTTTCTTCAATTTACACACCTTCTGACACTCCCCCTGAGCAACAAACCTAGGAGGTTGCTCCATATATACCTCTTCCTATAGGTCACCATTTAGAAAGACATTCTTCACATCAAGCTGAAATAGGGGCCAATCAAAGGTAGCATCCAGAGAAATAATAATCCGCACAAAATTTAGACGAGCTACTGGAGAAAATGTCTCAAAGAAATCAACTCCATAGGTCTGTGTGTAGCCTTTTGCTACCAATCTGGCCTTCAACCTCTCAACGGATCCATCCGGATTATGTTTGATGGTGAAAACCCATCTGCAACCCACTGCTTTCTTTCCTGCAGGTAAGTCAACAAGATCCCATGTGCCATTATGCAAAAGAGCTGACATCTCAAGCTGCATTGCTTGTTTCCAGCCACCGTCCTTCATAGCATCATAGTGATTCCTTGGTATATCAACAGAATCAATCCCAATAGCAAATGCGCGGGCCTGCTTAGATAATTGGGACAGACAACACACATTTGTAATAGGATGTCTAATAGTACAAGTACGAGTACCTTTCCGAACAGCAATAGGAAGATCAAGATATGATGCTTCTGCAGGAATCTCGTGAGTAGAAGACGATGAGGAAGGCTCAGGGACTAGTGTCGCTACCTCTTATGAATCTTGTTTGCCTCGCCTACTATAAACATATGGGTACTTTTAAATAACAGGCATGTCAGCTGCCTGCTCGTCCTGAATAAAAGTATAATCAGGAATGATGGGTGGCGCTCCCTCACTCTGCACAGATGGTGTCACTCTCTCACTCTGAAAATCTGGTGGCACTCCCTCTCTCAACTGCTCCCCCTTACTCATAGCATTGGAGAAATATGGAGTTGTCTCATGGAAGGTAACATCCCTAGACACAAACATGCGACGAAGACTAGGACAGTAACACTTGTATCCTTTGCTAGTACTAGAATAACCAAGGAACAAGGTTTTAATAGACCTAGGAGAAAGTTTGTCAGCCTTAGGGTCAAAATTATGGACAAAAGAAGTGCAACCAAAAACTCTAAGGGGAACAGAGAAGGGCTGATCCGTGGGTCGTAACACAGAGAAAGGAGTTTGTCCTTTAAGAACAGAGGACGGTTGTCTATTAATTAAGAAACAAGCGGTTAAAAGAGCTTCAAACCAGAATTTCTTAGGCACATTGGATTGAAACATGATCGAACGAGCAATATCAAGAAGATGGCGATTTTTCCTCTCAGCCACCCCATTTTGCTGAGGGGTGTGAGGACAAGACGTGCGATGGATCATGCCCACATAACTGCAAAAATCAGACACAGCCTTTTGAACATACTCTAAAGCATTATCAGATTGGAGAGTTTTTAAATTGTAGTCAAACTGAACCTTTATTTCTTTATGAAAATGTTTCACAATAGATAGCACAGACTCTCGACCTTTGAGAAGGTAAATCCATGTCATGCGGGAAAAATCATCCACAAAGGAAATAAAATAACAAAAACCATTATAACTCTGGTCTTTAACAGGACCCCATACATCACTGTGGACTAACTCAAAAGGACAAGATGCCCGCTTATTGACACAACCGGGATAAGACAACCTATGATGTTTTCCCAACTGACATGACTGACACTCTAAAGATGACACTTGGGACAACTCAGGTTCCAACTTTCGTAGGCTCTCTAACTACGGATGTCCATATCTGTAATGCCATAGTAAGGGGGAACCACTCAACAGAATGGATGGAGCTGGAGCAGATATTGGGCGAGGCAGACTGTCACCGTGGAAAAAATAGAGATCACCTTTCCTAGGCCCCCCACCAATCGTCCTCATACTCTTGAGATCCTGTAAGACAAAACAAGAAGGCCCAAATGTTACCGTACATTTTACAGTGTCAATCAATTTTGCAACAGAAAGAAGATTAAAAGGAAACTCAGGCACAAAGTGTACAGATTTAAGATCAATCTTGGGTGTTAGAGGGACAGATCCACTAGCTAGCACTCTCCTCATTGAACCATCTGCCAATGTGACAGATTGGTGAGGGATATACGAGTCAATAGATTGGAGCAATCTCTTCATACCAGTCATGTGTTGTGACGTGCCAAAGTCAACCACCCAAGATGAAGTAGAGCCAGAAGTTATGAGAGATGTAGCCTGATTACCCGCAGTAGATGCCAGGATTGCTGATGACGAAGATGAAGATCCCACACTCGTGTTGTGTAGTCTGAATGAACCGATCATACTCCTCCTGAGTGAGAGTGATGCCGGTCCCAGAATTGGTGCCCACAGCTGAAGACGGAGAGGAATCTGTAGAGGTGGCACAATGTGCTGCCCCCACAGGAGGTGCAGCAGGTCTCCCATGTTTCTTCCAACACTTCTCCACTGTATGTCCCGGTTTGTCACAGAAAGTACACTTAGGACGTGTCCCACGTCCTCTACCCATACCAGGTCGTCCTCCTCTCACCGCAGCAGAAGATATAGTACAGATAGGATTAACAGACTCAAAATAGACTATTGAATTCTCGAATAGGCTTCCACAAGACTTGGCAATTTATTAGAAGCCGGAATGACACTCCTGGCAGAACCGCAATTGGGATTAAGCCCGGATAGAAATTTAGCAGTAACCCGGTCGTCTCTATCTTTGATCTGTGCAACAACTGTCAGGATGATAGTAGCTCAACTCTTGAGCAAGTGCCTGAATAGCTCCAAAGTATTCCTCAAGAGATCTATCACCCTACCTCTCAGCAAACAGACGATCATATATCATGAATTGCCGAAGAGCATTCTTCTCCTGAGAATAGTGTTGCTTCACTACGTCCCATATCTCTTTAGATGTAGTATAGAACATAAACCTAGCCGCAATGGCAGGTTCCATACTATTCCATAACCAAGTCTTCACAAGACTGTCATGACGCTTCCATTTAGCGTATCCTTTATCAGTAGAATCCAGGGGACCCGAGTCAACATGTCTCGCCTTGTCGCGAGATTCCAAGATAGTGTGAACAGCGTTCATCCATAGAAGATAGTTTTTCCCGTTGAGCTTGATGGAGGGGATAGGAGACGCCTCGTTGTAGGGAGTCTTGGTGTCCTCCATTGTAGACGAGAACTTAGTGACGGATCGATACACGTCACAGAGAAAATTGAGGTGACGGAGAGATACACATCACGGAGATAGATGAGGTGACACAGAGATACACGTCACAACACAAAAACACAGATAAATGCGTTACTGACGCATTCACAGCCTCCAATCGATTTTCCTAATCACACATGGAGGATATGTGATTAGGAGAGCACTCTGAAAGAGACGAGTCCCTCGGATTGGGCTTTAGATAGCCGTTAGATCAACCGGAGACTCCCAAACAGTAGTTCTGGCTCCCGAGAACTAGCCAAAAACTGTTGTAAATCAATCGGAAGCTTGCTACCGGCTCCGGTCCTTGGTGGCTAGATCTACAACAGCGAGGGAAAGCTGCTATCGATCCAGCGATGAAGACGGCTAGCGGATGCTAGCCCAGCAGCACCCGCGCCGGCGGCATGCTGTTGTTCCTGCCGGCCTGATGGCCGGGGTGGCCGCGACGCCTGGAGAAGTTGGGCGGCGGCGGTGGCTAAGAAGGAGAAAGGGAGGCTGTGGCGGCGGCTTGTTGAGGAAGCGGGGTTGCGGATCAAAGCTGCTCTGATACCATGTGAGAAGAGATGAGGAGGAGAGGAGACGAACACCAAGAGATTTGTTGGCTGCAAGGAGCAACTTTCTTGAGAGGGCAATAGCCGTCTCTCTTCTTTTTATATATTAGGGTAAGATACATAGCGGTACAACGGAGAAAATAATAGAGAAACAATAAAACAAATAATATAGATCGCCGATTTCCGCCGTTGTTCCACTGTCGATACCATCGACAGGATCGTCGATGGTATCGACAGAGTGTTGTTTTGTTGCTGTGATAATCTCGATACCATCGACCTCCTGTCGATAGTATCGACGGGGATGCAGGTTGTTTCACAGAAAGTACAAGAGCGCACCCCTTTTCGGATGCTAATTAGAGCATTCAAGTCAGAATATACCTGAGGAGTGGCTTGATCTGCCGACGAGGATTAAGGATTGGTTGAGGGAGGGGCCATAGAGGGAGTATCATTCTTGCGGCGTCTTTGATACACTTTGAGAGGTACCTCAGGAGCAACAAATTCAGAAGATGTCGATTCAACAGTACTAGGGAGAGGAGTAGCAATAAGATCCGTTGACAGAGTCGAACCCATGTTAGGAAAATATGGAGTATCTTCAAAAAAAACTATATCTGCACTCACAAACCACTTCTTGTACTTTGGATCATAACATTTGTACCCTTTCTGGGTGTGTGAGTACCCCAAGAAGATACATTTTGTAGAACAAGGATTAAGTTTAGTTAAACCAGTTTGAAGATTCTTGACAAAACATGTGCTCCAAAAGATTCTTGGGGAAACAGAGAACATGGGAGCTCTGGGGTACAACACATGAAATGAGACTTGGTTATTTAAGACCAAGGAGGGCATTCTATTGATAAAAAAAATAGGTAGTTGAGATAGCATCGACCCAAAAGGGTTTAGGCACATTACAATGAAACATAAGAGTGCACGCAACTTCAAGGAGATGCCAATTTTTGCGTTCAGCAACACCAGTTTGTTAGGGGTGTAGGGACAGGAAGTTTAATGAATGGTGCCAAGTTGTTTACAGAAATTATTGATAGATTGTTGTACAAATTCAAGAGCATTATCTGTCCCAAAGATTTTGATAGGTTTATTAAATTGTATCTTAATCTCAGCAAAGAACATTGTCATAGTATCAAGAATACGTGCCCTGTCAATAAGTAAGAATAACTAAATAGTTCTAGAAAAGTCATCGATAAATGTCGTGAAGTACCAAAAACCAGTCTCACTAGTGATCGTACAAGGCCCCAAATATCAGCATGCACAAGATCAAAAAAGAAATTGAAGACATAGTCACTTTCTTAGGGAACACAATTAGTTTGCTTTCTGATAAGCTTCACATTTAAACGAATTTTCAAGAACATGCCGAATTAAATTCGTGAGTTTAGATGTTGAGGGGTGTCCCAATCTATAGTGCCACTATAGATCCGAACTGCCTAGGAGAGGAGAGCCGCATGTTGTGGAGCATCCAGGTAATATAAGTCGTTTGGTCCCTCATGGCTCAAACCAATCTTCATCCTCGTGCGGAGATCCTAAAAAACACATCCATCCGGGTCAAATGTAAAAGAACATTGAAGTTGGTTGATAGTTTTGCTGACGAAAAGAAGATTAAGAAAAAAGCGAGGAACATATAATGTTGATATGAATAAGAATTATTCGGAGTGTGAATATGTCCAACCCCACGAACTGGGGCTTGATTCCATCAGCAATAGTTACAGTCGGAATACAAGATGAAGCAGTTAATTTAGAAAATAACTTCCCAAAAATATGGGTAGAAGCACCAGAGTCGATAACCCATTTGTTTTTATCGTAAGGAGTCGAGGACACAAGGAAAGCAAAATTACTATCTAGTCTTGTTGCCGATGGCTAAGTCTGTAGTCGTTCTTGGGAAAGCTTTTCGAACTCAGTGTGGATCCGATCTGTAGAAGCAGTGGAAGGTCGGGCTGGTGCATCCTTGGTGTAGTTAGTAGAAGCTTGTTTGCCCATGTGTAGGGGTAGCCATGTTCTTGGTAACATCTATCCTCAGTATGATTGTCCCGATCGCATTAGTTGCCATGACGAGGTCTAAGAGGCGGGGCGTTGTTTGGTCCAATGGAGGATTGACCGCGTCCTGGTCCAGGAGAAGGTTGACCACGTCCAGGTCCAGACAGGCCAAAACAACCATGTCCTCTACCAAAACCACGGCCGCTGCCACGGCCAGGGTCACCTGAACAAACTGCCAGTGTTGATGACTCTGTAAATTCAGCGGAAGAAGAAGAGACCGATGGCAGCTATTGGACCCGTTTGGAACATCTCGAAGCTTAGGGAGTGGATCACTAGATAGGATTTCAGCCACGAATCCTGCAAAAGAGGCAGATAATCTGCCAAGGAATTGTATCAAATGAAGTTCATTTTGTTGTCTCTGAATTTCAGTGATATCGAAAGTAAGGGAATGGTAAACTTCAAACTCATCCCACAGAGCACAATATTGATTATAATCTAGGAAGCACGGACACGGTACACGGCATGGACACGGGACACGGCAATTTTCAAAAATATAGGACAGGAACACGGCGTTGGACACGGAATACACACATACATATATATATACATATACATACATATATATATATAATTATATATACATATGCATATACATACATATAAATATAGTTATATACATATATAAACAAATATATACGTAAAAATATACATGTACATGTACACAAATATACATATACATGTACACAAATATACATATACATACACATAACATGGATTTAATACATATAATATCCGTCTATCCAAATATGTAAAGCAACTGATTACATGAGATTTAAAGAAATAAAATGAAAGGAAATAAAATCAAACCCAAAATTCACTTACAATATGAATGCAAACTTTATGAGAAAGCACTAGTATGTTTCCATTATGAGATAATAAATGATCAATGTAGATTAATATAGAATACATTTGCAATGTGAAATCAAGTAAGTATGAATGAAGAATGATGAAGATAATGAATTTGTATGTCAAATTCCTAGAACACTCGTTATATAATGATGAATTATATATATGAGTATGATGTATAATAGATAAATATGTAATAATCATTAGGAAAAGGATGGGGAGGAGACATATGGTAGTGTGCTGAATAAGAGGAGGGAGAGAGAAGATATATAATTTATATTTCTTTTATATAGGGAAATAGTTTGAGCCTGCCATGTCCAAGCCATGTCCAAGATGTCCATGTCGTGTCCAAGTTGTGTCCATGCCGTGTTCGGGCTTTAAAAAAAAAAGTGGACACTTCTGAGTCGTGTCCAGCCGTGTCCACATTGTGTCCGTGTCCGACACGTATCCAGGACGGCCACGGCTACCCCGGGGAAGTGTCCATGCTTCCTAGATTATAATAATCTTCCACGGAAGAATTAGAAGTAAATTTCTTTTTAGCCAGATTTTTTAAGATTTCAAAACTTTTTTAGGGTTTAGTTGATGTGAGTACACATGTGCTAACTGATCCCACATGACCTTGGCCATTCTAAGGCATAAAAGGGATTGATTGATTTTTGATTCCACATTGTTGACCATCCAAGTCATTACGCTAGAGTCATCCTTGACCCACTTATCATAGGCCTATTTAGTTGTCCTGCCCACCTTCTCAAACAGAAGAACATGTCCTTTCGTGATCAGATGAGAGTATCGGCCTTGAGCCTTGACATACAACTGAAAAGAAGTTGACCACGTATGGTAATTAGAACTGTCTAACTTGATTGTGGTCACACGTAGAGTTCTAAAATTGTTCGTAGAGGCCATGTCAAAGAACAGTTCTAGATCAATCTGCACAGTTCTTTAGTACAATCATATGTGAAGCCTCACGCAAGAATCAATAGAAGAATTCAGAGGCCCAAAAATGGGCGTAAGATTGATTTTGATTAAGAGACCAACGTCACATCATCATATTAGACCGACATGTGACGAAGGTTGATGGGAGGGAGCGAGTTCCTCCCAAAAAATTAAGAGCCGAGAAGCGGTTGATTTATATAGATGGCAGATTTCTAATTAAACCAATCAGGCGTGATGGATGATTTTGGTAAAAAGGGGGTTGAGCGGTAGGGTGACTTAGCAGTGGGTTGAGGAAGGTTGTTGGGCGGCTATGTTGGTGGTGGGTTATTGGTGGGGATTGGCTGGATGAGTAGGTTGATGGGATTGGGAGTGTAGGACGACGGGGTTGTTGGGTGTTGGATCGGCTATTTGGCGGGTGGTGGAGTGTTGCACAGCGGCAACGAAATAGGGGGGATCAAAGAGGAGTTGTCGGCGGACAGGAGAGGAGAGCAGCGGGTATTGGGAAAGAGGGGGGAACAAGAGAGGGGAGCAGCGACTAGCAGGTGTTGTCGGCAGAAAGTGGCCAAGGGGGTGAGAGGTGGACGGTGAAGGGTTTAACGACGGATGGGATGTAAGGAGAAGGTGTGGCGATGGGAGGGGAAATCTGGAGGAGGTTATCGACAAAGAGGGGCCAGGGAAGAAGGGGAATCGGACAGGGGAAGGGCAATCAGGACCAGCAGTGGAAGGAGAACGGGAAGGGAAGGCCTTGGGTAGGAGGAAGGGGAGAGGATTAGGGGGATCATAATCACGCTCTGATACCATGTGATTAATAATAGAAATCCAAAAATTGTGTTTAATTATACAAAGCGTAGGCACCCTCCTTATATAGGATAGGAGTCCCGCATTACAGAGTTCACCAATATGAGATAAAAGACAAGACAATAAAAGAGAACACAATATAGAGGCAGAAATATAAATAAATATATTAATAACCCCCAACCTAACATATGGCCATTTCCTCTATAGCCTAAAGGCCTTACTAGGCATGTGAAAGTATTCATCAAAAGCGACAAACAAAGTCATCTTTACCGGAGAGATCAGAAAGTCCCACCAAGTAGTAGATGACAACGACAAGCCCAATGTAACACTCGAAATTAAGCAAGAAAAGATCTAGAATGTTTCTCAGTGTTTCTTCACCAAGATGACTAAGAGGTTGTCATTGTTTGCGAGTTTCTCAATTCCCCTTCTTTCATGAAGTACATTGGCAAGGTTTGACTGACTCCAAGAACTATCATTAAGTCCTTCCTTATAGTGAGTGTGTTATAGGAAAATCCACCAGTGAAATTAGCAACATATCGAGATTCCAAGGTAATAAAAACAACAACATCGATAGATAGATAGAAACTTTTCCATCCAGTGAGAATTCTCTTGGCCATCCTCAGTGAAGGGTTACTAGCTGAAACCAATTTAGAGGTCTTCATAATCTCTAATAATTTTACCAAAAGTTGTTAATACGCCAAAAAGATAAGTATCTGGATAACTCCTAAATTACCACATTTATCACCCTCTAGAATTGGATGTAAAATCTCCTCTCAATATATAGTGTCAAGTAAACACTAGGCCAGACTCGCTCCTCAGGACCATCAATATTAATGATTAATATAAGTTTCCTAAATCTCTTCACAAATGATGGAAAAACAAGCATGTTCCAAGTGCCTCAAACCTATGACACCAACAACAAAGCACTGCAAGTAGTAACCCTCTTGCATTAGGTCAACAACAAAGGCATTTATCCTCCCCATTTTCTATCCATGAAAACCCACACATCTGGCCTGGTTGTTCCGTATTTCATTGATTTCAACTCACCATGGCCCCTACGTTCTTTTTCACTCGAGTAGCTCTTAGATTAAATATTTCCATCCCATGAACATTCATTTGATTGTATGAAATTGAACTCAATCAATCAATTAGTCAATCAGCCACATCTATTCACTGATAACTCAGAAATTAAACAAGTAAATCAAGTAATCAACTTTGTTTCAATGGTTAACTAAATCAAACAAGTTTCATTCGTTTGGCTTTCAAGAGCTTTAAGAGTTAAAAGTGCTAGTAATTAATATAGATTACTAAATAGAAAATGCAAGGTAAGTTATATAAGCATATGTATTCAAAATAAATCTTCATGCATCTATTTTTTTATAATATAATAATATTTTGTAAACTTTAATTAGTTCTATAAAAATTCATCCTGTCATCTGATAGTAAAAAGTAGCACATTATTAAAAAAAAATCATGTCATCTGGTAGTCAAAAGTAGCACATTATCATGTACCTTACGAACTGTAGTTACCGACATTCCTTTACTGACAAGTGTATCTGCAATCCACCCACCGAGATTGGCAGAAATGGCCATTGTGAGCCATGGAAGCACACAATAAAGGCCAGATTCTGTGAGGTTAAACTTCAGGACCTGACAAAGGATATCACATAGATAACAGCATAATACATTTAAGAGCCTTGAATACAAATTGTAGATATGGGCTATGATAAGTATGTATTCGTCCAGAAGGGTGGCGTAGAAAATTGTAACATCCAAAAAAATGTCCATCATTAGAAAATTTACAAAGAGCATAACCACAGACACATTAAAAAAGATCAACCACGAGAAACGATCAGAAGCTGATGGGAATTATGAGATTTAGCTAAGAATTTGTAGGCATGCATTTAGCGAGGGTTGCAAAGCCACGGAGCACTTGAGGGAGCGCAGAAGAGTCCTTCAGGCCAAGTATGAAGCATTTTTATAACCCAAGCGCAAATTAAATGCCCCTAAACCCTTATAGGATATTTGATATGTAAAGATCAAAATCTGGCAACATGTATCATAGTTGTTAACATCATGTATTTCTCTTATGTACTCCCAAGTTTTCAAAACGTTAAAATCATGTATGTTCCATATCTGATATTTCACAAAATCCAGTATTTTTCTCAGTTTGATAACTGAGAGAACTATTGTTTTCATATTTACTTGTAAAATGCAAACTTCGGCCTCTATCAATTAATAAGATCAGATCTTAGCTATCTACTGGTGGTTACTGTCTCACTATATAATATAAATCAATAACAGAGTCATCTCAGCTTACGACAGATATTACTGGAATCACCAGAATCTACCTGATGGTAATAGGTTGGCATCCATGTAAGAAGAATGAAAGTTCCCCAATTGTGGCAGAAGTGAGAGGTAATAAGAGCCCATACAGGTGGTTGTGATAAAATCATCTTCCATGGAATTGACTTCACAGGTTCTTTAGAAATGCTACTTCCAAGAATCAGTTTTTTCTCTTCTGGATTCAGTTCAGGATCATCGAGTGGTGAACTATGAGCCTTCAGAATTTCAGAAAGATTTTTTAGAGGAATTCTATTGAAGCATTTTATTGCCTCCTTAAAAAAGCAAGGGCATTCTAACAGTAGTAAATTACTGACAAAAGCAAAGAGTGAGATTTTTATTAGCAATGCAAAAGACCAAACCAGAAATGTGGTATCAGAAAAGTTGCATTACCTTGCTTAGCCATAGAGAAATCCAAACAATACCAAGAGATCCAAAGGAATAGAAGACAGATGGCCAGCCATATTTGTGAATAAGAAGAGGTGAAAATCCCAATCCTGTCACTGATCCGAGATACATGCCGCTATATACGAATGCCAGAGATCTGCTTCGCTCTGCGACAGGAATCCATTTTGAGAGAATATTATTCATGGCAGGCATAGCAACACCCTGAAAAGAATTCTAGTATTATTTCTATTCAAAGATGCAAAACAAATAAGCTGATAATAACTCAAATTAGTTGAATCAATCAAGACTGGCATGGTTATGATAGAAATGAAATATGGCATAGTGTGGAAAAAGCGCTGATGGAGGATGGATATAGGATTATTTTCTGTTCTCGTTATTTAATCAAGGATGTGGAATGGGAATCACGCACAATGGAAACAACACAACGAAGATCAGAAAAAGAAAGCATGGGAAGAAGAGCGCAGAGACTACAGCAAAGCAATCACCACATAACACCTTATGATTTGCCGAAATCCTTAGGATACAGACCCCACGTTCATAGAGGAGGGGGATCCATAAACGATAAATTAGGAAGTATACAAGGTATGAGATGGTGGAGAAGAAAAAGCCAGTGAACCCCTCAATATACACCCTTTAGTGCAGACACAAGCAGCCGAAACAGGGAAAAGGTGGGAGACAGAAATGGAGGTTTCAAGACAAGAAATGGCATCAACCAAAGAATCAATCCAATGGATTGCCTCCAAAGTTGTTTACGCGTCTCTCCTGTAGCCATAGCCATAGCCAAAACCACAAAAACCAGAATGAGAGAGAGAAGATTATATCACTAAGCAAACTCGGGATCCAATTAATTAATCGGCCATAAAGACAATACCATAACACATGAAACATAACTAACCAATTATACTTGTTCTCTAACACTCGCCTGATGGAGCATCGAAGAATTACACGTCCAGCTTGGAATATGGACACAAACAAGATTTATTGACTAAAAAATAAAATCACAAATAACAAATATATGCAGCCCTACAAAAGGTGATCACTTCCCCTTAACCTCTCAAACTAAGAAGTTCCCCTCAATAAAATAATTAGAAGTAGGTAATAGATTAATTTCTCGAATACACTAAAAAAAATCACATATTTCACTAAGCAAACCCTACTTCCCATATATATAGGGAAATGGAAATGTAAACTTGGAAATAATTAACTAGTGGGCCATAAACACATGCCCGTTATATATGACACGTAATTATCTAATTAAATTTTCTCTAACACTCCCCTGCGAGCCTAGAGCATGGGAAAATGACATGTCCATATAGACTGACAGACATGAAAAAGACATTCAGACCCGATCATGAAAAAGATAACAAAAATATCCAGATCATACAAAAGGTGTCACTCCAAAATATCTGAAGATGGACAATTTCCCTAAGACAACACCTCATTGAATAAGGTAAAAAGAAGCACAAATACAAAAGGGCCTCGAACAAGCTTGTAGATGCATACTATTGGTGAGAATCCTCAACTCAACTCACCTGATTCGGGGTTTGGGATTTTTTATAAATTAATCCCCAAATAACTATACAAACTAAGTCCCTTACCTTCAAGTTACAAGGAAGTCTACCACTCCCCTTCAAGTTGGACCACATATGTCATATGGGCCCAGATTAATACATATGAAATGTACCTGACAACTTTTTGTGGACTTTGTAAATAAATCAGCTAGCTTGTCCTCGAACAGTATAGGTGATTATCTAATCAAATTCTCCCCTAGATGCTAATATTCCATGGGACAATGACTCATCCCCTGCCCTTTGTGACAATCAACCATATGAAAGAGCAGTAGGAAAACTAATCTACCTGACTGTCACTTAACCTGACATTTCTGCAGTTGTTGGTATGGTGAGTAGATATATTGACAGACCTCAGCACTGCAATTGAGATGTTCTATGTCATATCCTCTTTACCTCAAAGGTTGTCCAGGAAAAGGACTATGTTATTGTTGACTCAAGGTCAATTAGGTCAATGTTGAGATATTCTATGTCATATCCTCTTTACTTCAAAGGTTGTCCAGGAAAAGGACATTTCTGCAGTTGTTGGTATGGTGAGTAGATATATTGACAGACCTCAGCACTGCAATTGAGATGTTCTATGTCATATCCTCTTTACCTCAAAGGTTGTCCAGGAAAAGGACTATGTTATTGTTGACTCAAGGTCAATTAGGTCAATGTTGACTCACGTCTAAATTGACTAAATCCGTGTTTTGATGATGACTAGCCATTCCACATATTGGTGTCTAATGTCTCTACTTGAGTGATTTCAGATTAGGTATAGACACACTCCAAATGCCCTAACTTGCGCATCTCAAATTAGAGAAAAGACAAGTCAATACAAGTGCACATTTTTGTAATATGATGTATATCCATTAGAATCATGTTGTAAATCACTTGTAATGATTGTATGACTTGTAATTAAGCTTAAAAAAATATCAAGAGCACTTAGATCGAATATTAGAGCATTTTAGATGCAACTTTGAAAATTGATTACAGGCACTTTGTCGGTCGAGTTTCCCAGCCTGAAAACTCGACCGATCATCCTTGATCAATTTTCTGAAGATTTCATCGGTCGAGTTGTGTTTACACAGAACTCGACCGATGGAGTAACTGACCAAATCGATTTTCATTGGTCGGTCGAGTTTCCTCAGGACAAACTCGACCGATGGTCTGAATATCGGTTTTGTCTTTTACTCTATAGGTCGAGTTACCCTTATAGAAACTCGACCGATTGCACTGTACGGAAAAGTGCAGAAAAGTGCTTCTAGCCGTTGTGGAGTTGCAACAAGTGAAAATATATCCGTTGCAAGCCACAAAACGGCTAGTTTTCGTTCACAAGTGTTCCCAAAGGCTAAGAGGCATCCCCAGCTATAAATAGGACCCCTTGGGTTTCATTCCAAGGTTGAGCATTCATTGCAAACTCCATGTGAGGCTCCTATTCTATAGTTGAGTGCTTCCTACAGCCACCTCTCTCTCTCTAAGCTTAATCACTTGCTACATCCATTAGAGTGAGTAGGAAATATGTAAGAGAGCTAGTCCTACATGTATATCTTGTGAGACTCTCACTTCCACCACCTCCCTTTCTATCTTTTCAATCATGAAGATGAAGGTTCTCTCTCTTGGCTAAGAGAGGTGAAGAAGAACAAGGGAAGGAGTCCCTTGGTGAAGATCAAGGCTGAAGACTTGGAGCTAGAGTGGGTAAGCCCTTGGTGAAGGCAGAAGACTCCTTGCTCAAGTAGGTAAGTCCTTGGTGGAAGCTTCTCCGAGTGAAGGTGAAGTCAAAAGCTGAAGATCCAAGAAGAGTGGGTGATCCCTGCAAGGCTGAAGACTTGTGCAAGAGTGGGTAAGTCCTTGGAGAAGGCCGAAGACTCTTGCAAAGTGGGTAAGTCCTTGGTAAGGTTGAAGACTCTTTGTATTAGATAGGTAAGTCTTTTGTTTGGTCATGCATTGTATGTCTTATGAATGAATATAAGAGTGCAATAGTTTGGAAGTTCTAGAGGTTGACCTCTCTAGGCAAGTGGACTGACACACTTCTAGTTTGAAGTGTGGAACCACTCTAAATAGCTTGTTTAATTGGTGCATGTTCAATCTCTCTCTCCCTTGCTATGTATGTTTTAGTTGCACACAAATTACCTATTTAGCAACCTTATCTTGTCATATATCTTGAAGGTTTAATGAGTTTTGTTTAAGTGTTTTCAGCTCTATTCACCCCCCCTCTAGAGTATCTAATCACCCATCTAGGATCCAACAATTGGTATCAGAGCGGGTCTTCTCCAAGCATACTTCAACAAGTAGGAGAAGATGGGTGACTACCTAGGAGGGAGATACTCGACCAGCTTTCTAATCCTTGATGGGAGCAATTTCCTCTATTGGAGAAGAAGGCTTCAATTCTACATCCAAGGATCAAGTCTTGAGATGTGGCAAATGGTGAACAGCCCATACATGCTACCAAAGGCAAAGATTGAAGAATGGGATGAAGCTACCTTGAAGAAAGCCACCTTGAATGCTAGAGCCATGCACATCCTATATGCCTCCATGACCCCCACTGAGTTCAACCGGATTTCTTCATGTGAAACAGCCTATGAGGTATGGAGAAAGCTTTGCATCACTTATGAAGGGACAAATCTAGTGAAGGAAAGCAAAGTCTACATGTTCAAAGGGCTGCTTGAGAACTTCAAGATGGGAAAGGAGGAGAGCATAGCAAACATGTACTCAAGGCTCAACACCATTGTGAATGGTCTTGCTATTCTAGGACATCCTATGTCTAGTGGAGAGATCAACTCAAAGATCCTTAGAACTCTCCCCAAGAGGTGGAAACCCAAGGTGACTTCAATTGAAGAAGCAAGGTTTCTTAAGGATATTCCTATTGAAGAGCTCATTGGAAATCTACAAGCACATGAAGCCACACTTGACAAGAGGGAGGAAGTAGAAAGACAAGAGAAGAAAGAGATAAAGAGAATGAAGAAGGCTGAAATGAAGGCTCAAATTGAAGCTATCATGGAACAAGTCTCTCCATCCTCTCAAGCTAAAGAAGATGCCATGTACTCTAAAGGTAAATTCTACAAAGGCAAGTCCTCCTCCATCCGGTGCTTCAAATGTGGAAAGAAGGGTCACTACAAGGAAGATTGCCCACAAGGCAAAAAGACCCATCTTCACAAGAAGGAGAAATGGCACTCAAGCTCAAGTGGATCCTCCAACTCAAGCTCAAGTGAAGATTCAAGTGAAGGATCAAGCTCAAGCTCTAGTGATGAAGGAGAATGCCATTTTGCTCTTATAGCATCAACAAGTGAAGACTCAAGTGAGGTAAATCTAAACTCTTTAGATAAAGAATCTTTGATTGCTATTATTCATAATATTTGTGCCTCTCTTAAGTCTTCTAAAAGGAAAAAGAAAAAGTTTGCTAAAATTGTTGATAATTTGCATGTAGAATTAGATGATCTTGAACATGCTAATTCTTGCTTGTTTGATGATAAAAATGCTTGTCTTAGCCAAGTAGACTCTCTTAAACTTGAAAATGCTAGTTTGCTTGATAAGATCAGATTTCTAGAAGCTCAACCTCTCATGCCTAGTTCTAATGAAGAGCATACTTTAATTATTGATTCTCTCATGCATGATATTGATGTTCTAAAATCTGAAAACAAGGACAAAGATTTTGTTTTGCAAGAATTAGAAATAGAAAATGCCTCCTTGCTTGCTAAACTCAATGGGCATGAATCTTGTTCTAGTTCTACAAATAGAGAGAATGATGTTGCTGCTCTTCATATTGATAGAGATTCTTATTTAACTAAAGCTCTTTGCTTAGAAAATGATCTTTTGCATGCTAGAGATAATATCAATCATTTGTCTTCTACTATTACTTCTCTTATGCATGATAATGATAGTTTGAGATCTTCTTTGTAAAGATTCTTAGTTGGTAAAAAGAGTCTTAATGACATCCTACACCATACTACTAAACAAATTGGTAGACATGGTTTAGGGTATGATAGTAGTCAAGGGAACAACAAAGATAAAGGACCTCCAATATTCCATGGAAAATCCTCTAGTTCCAAGACTATGGGCACATGCAACTATTGCAATGAAATTGGTCATTATTCTACTTGTTGTCCTTTTAGGAAAGCACCCAAGAGAAATAGGACTTTGGTTGCTAAACTAACCCCTCCAGACCCAAAAACATGATTGGGGACCATTTCATCTTTCTTCTTGTAGGTACTTACAAATGGATTGACTTGAGCTATTGAATTGCAAATTGACTTCTCAATCCACATGAAAGAAGAAAGGTGAGACGTGTAGAGGGTGACAACAAGTGGAAAAAGCAATGGTAAGAACAAAGGTAATGTTTTTCTTTCTTATAACCAATCCTAACTTGTTTTGTCAAGATGGTGTGCACTATACATATGGTTTTTGAGTCAAAAGTGGTATTTTGTGATTCTCTTCACACTCTTGCTCAAAAACTGTTTCTAATGCTTCTATAGTGCATTACTAACTTGATTAGACATGTTTGGATATGGTTTGTATATTTATCATGCCTTTAAATATGTTTTTATGAAACATATGTGCTTTTTGACAGCTGATATGTCGGTCGAGTTTGCCCTGCTTGAAACTCGACCGATAGGCACCAATGGGTGTTGCCAACAGCTGTCATCGGTCGAGTTGTCAATGCACAGAACTCGACCGATAACACTGTGCACAGAATATACATTTGGCTTATTGAGTGAGAATTTCCCTCTCAACTAGATTTTCTCAACCAATAGCCTTATTCTTTGGCACTCTCATTTGGTACCTTTATATATGCATATTTCCATGTTCTAAATTGCCTATCTTGCTTACAACTCTATCTCTCAAATTGCTCTAAATTGGTATATCTATATCTTGCAATTACTTGTTTTGAGTTGTTGTGCAGGTTTTGATGATGATCTCTTTGGATCTCTTGGTTGTGTCTTAAATTGCTTCCGTTGTGCTCTAACTTGCTACATCTATCTAGGTGTATATCTTGTTTTGATACAACCTTGAGGTTCTTAGGGGTAATCATCTTATGGTAAGGATGCATATCTAGTGAGTTATATCCTTTCATGCTTCTAAAATTGCTTATCTCTTTGTTTGGATACATCTCTGCATCTACTCATAGCTTGCTTTATCTTGTCTATCTGTTGGTATCTCTTGCTATGATCTAGATCCTACTAGTAGTCCTAACTTGTGATATCATCTACTAGTAGTTCATATACATGTAGTTATAACCTTGTTTATAATTGGCAGCTTTGCTCATCTATATGCTATGCTTGTATCTTGTCTCATACATGCTCAAGATTGTTCCTTGAATTGCATATCTACTATCTTGAGTTGCTTGCATAACATTGTGATGCAGGGTACATAGATCTACATTATATGTAGAAATTGGAGTATTTTTTTGGATTTTATGCGGATTTTGCTCCAGTTTCAGTTTTTGGTGCAAGACTAGTGTTTTTTATGCAGAAACAACCTTCTAAGCAAGACTCATTGCTTCGCGATGAGCTCTGATGGTTTTTGGTCAAATTCCGTCATCTTGAGGGCCAAAATTATGTTTTATTGTTTTTCTACAGCACCTTATCTTGCTTTTTGGGTTGTTCAAGTATATGCTTTAACTTGCTTTTCTTTCTATGCTTGGACAAGCCCCTATTTGTGCTCTTTTACTCTCCTTATATATATTTGTGTTATCTCCTTTCTCTTTAACAAGTGATGTTTCTTATTTCTTCATAACCCCACTTTTTGAAATGACAAAGGGGGAGAAAGGTATGTCTTCTTTTAAAAGAGGAAGAAGGCATGTCTTACATGAAGAGGAGAAGTATGTCCATGTAGAGGGGAGAAGGTAAATGGGAGAAGACATATATGTGTAGAACATATATGAGTAGAAGACGTAGTATTCTATAAATGTTATGAAAGCTAACCAAGCAGGAGAAATAGCATCAATTGAGGGGGAGTATGAGAACTCCATGCGCATCAATTGAGGGGGAGCATATGAACTACATTCTATTGAAACCCCTAGGTTTCTCCGAAGGTATGATTTTACTTGAAAGCTTTCAATACATTTATGGAATGGTTTGTCATCTTCAAAACGGGGGAGATTGTTGACTCAAGGTCAATTAGGTCAATGTTGACTAACGTCTAAATTGACTAAACCCGTGTTTTGATGATGACTAGCCATTCCACATATTGGTGTCTAATGTCTCTACTTGAGTGATTTCAGATTAGGTATAGACACACTCCAAATGCCCTAACTTGCGCATCTCAAATTGGAGAAAAGACAAGTCAAAGTCAATACAAGTGCACGTTTTTGTAATATGATGTATATCCATTAGAATCATGTTGTAAATCACTTGTAATGATTGTATGACTTGTAATTAAGCTTAGAAAAATATAAGGAGCACTTAGATCGAATATTAGAGCACTTTAGATACAACTTTGAAAATTGATTACAGGCACTTTGTCGGTCGAGTTTCCCAGCCTGAAAACTCGACCGATCATCCTTGATCAATTTTCTGAAGATTGCATCGGTCGAGTTGTGTTTACACAGAACTCGACCGATAGAGTAACTGACCAAATCGATTTTCATTGGTCGGTCGAGTTTCCTCAGGACAAACTCGACCGATGGTCTGAATATCGACTTTGTCTTTTACTCTATCGGTCAAGTTACCCTTATAGAAACTCGACCGATTGCACTGTACGGAAAAGTGCAGAAAAGTGCTTCTAGCCGTTGTGGAGTTGCAACAAGTGAAAATATATCTGTTGCAAGCCACAAAACGGCTAGTTTTCGTTCACAAGTGTTCCCAAAGGCTAAGAGGCATCCCCAGCTATAAATAGGACCCCTTGGGTTTCATTCCAAGGTTGAGCATTCATTGCAAACTCTATGTGAGGCTCCTATTCTATAGTTGAGTGCTTCCTACAGCCTCCTCTCTCTCTCTAAGCTTAATCACTTGCTATATCCATTAGAGTGAGTAGGAAATCTGTAAGAGAGCTAGTCCTACATGTATATCTTGTGAGGCTCTCACTTCCACCACCTCTCTTTCTATCTTTTCAATCATGAAGATGAAGGTTCTCTCTCTTGGCTAAGAGAGGTGAAGAAGAACAAGGGAAGGAGTCCCTTGGTGAAGATCAAGGCTGAAGACTTGGAGCTAGAGTGGGTAAGCCCTTGGTGAAGGCAGAAGACTCCTTGCTCAAGTAGGTAAGTCCTTGGTGGAAGCTTCTCCGAGTGAAGGTGAAGTCAAAAGCTGAAGATCCAAGAAGAGTGGGTGATCCCTACAAGGCTGAAGACTTGTGCAAGAGTGGGTAAGTCCTTGGAGAAGGCCAAAGACTCTTGCAAAGTGGGTAAGTCCTTGGTAAGGTTGAAGACTCTTTGTATTGGATAGGTAAGTCTTTTGTTTGGTCATGCATTGTATGTCTTATGAATGAATATAAGAGTGCAATAGTTTGGAAGTCCTAGAGGTTGACCTCTCTAGGCAAGCGGACTGACACACTTCTAGTTTGAAGTGTGGAACCACTCTAAATAGCTTGTCTAATTGGTGCATGCTCAATCTCTCTCTCCCTTGCTATGTATGTTTTAGTTGCACACAAATTACCTATTTAGCAACCTTATCTTGTCATATATCTTGAAGGTTTAATGAGTTTTGTTTAAGTGTTTTCAGCTCTATTCACCCCCCCTCTAGAGCATCTAATCACCCATCTAGGATCCAACAATTATTGCAAACATGGGCATTGCAAAGTTCGTGGTTGTTCTAATTTCAATTCCGCAGGCATTCAAGTCGATAAGAAGTCAACTTCATGTTCTTGCATATTTTTTGGAAGTAACTTGGTTACTTGATGGAGTAAAATGCAAGAAATTCACGGTCTAATGTTGAAGTTGAATGTCGAGCAATGGCTCAAGCTCTGTTAGATAATGTGGGTCAAAAAAAATCTCTATGGACTAGGCCCTTTCCCCAATATTTTGCGATAATGATGTTATTTTTGTTGCCAACAACCCTGTCTTCCATGAAAGATCAAACACATTGAAGTTGATTGCCACTTTGTGTCAGGGGGGGGGGGGTCTTTCTCTCTTAATCCCATATATATGGATTTTAGAGACAACTTATCATCATGGCCAGATCGAAAATTTTAATAAAGAAAGTGCTTCAAAAAAAACAGGAGATATAAGAAAATGATGTGCAACTCGATAAAAGATATGAATGGAAATTTGGTTTTTCAAACTAACAAAAGGTATCATGTCAATAATATAACAAGTAGTCAAAGGGCAGATCTGACATAAATATCACAAGAAAATTAGAATTAAGCTTTTTTTTTTGGCTACCTTAGGAAGCTTGTGATTTTGACGTTCGACAACCCTGTAAATTGTGGAGTTCAGCACATTATAAGTGCAAAAGATGTGACCACGAACAAAAAATTGAGTTTTAAATTTCATCAAAGAAAAACATTGCAGTACCATAACTTGTGGAAAGCAGTGAAAACCCAAATTCGCCCTAAACCTTGCATGGCCCCGCACATGAGAGTGAACTATATTAAAAATCAGTACAATTCTAGCTCTATTCTTTTCTCCAAGCTAATATGACTCACATGGAAATGTTGTAGAGGTAGCAACAAATGGAAGATAGCTTCGTTTGGAAATAGATGGATAACCCGGGGAATGATTTCACTTCAGAAGAGTAACACTAGACAATAAAACAGCCCTCAGGAGCAATATTCGGGAAGTAGACAAACAAGTTGAGGCTTCAAATTCTAGCGTACACCAAAATAAGAAAGAAGTTATTGAACATGCAATCACTGTTAATCATATTGATATATACGAAATTTAAGGAAAAAGATTGGCCATGTAGGGCATGTGATATGGAAAAGCAATGTGAATTTTTGCCCGGATAGCCGGTGTATCAACAGGTTTTGACTCATCAGACTAGTGGTAGGCTGGAATCTTGTGGTTAAGGAAATATGGAAAAAATCCCGTAAATGTGATAATTAACCCTATATCTTTAGTTTATCAATGACTACCATAGAAGGTGGTACCAGTCAAAAAGGTGAAAACTCCATGATCCTCAAATTTTGCACGTCAGATAGATGGCTCTAACAAACCTATCAAGTTCAAAACGATCCAAAGTTATAGTGTCACTACAGGTACCCATAGTTATAGAAGACACTTGATCAGCCCAAGCTACCGTACTTGAATAACAAGCACCATAAGAAGTTTTCTCCCATCCTATATCGCACCTTGTGAACCACGATCTTTACCACCTCTACTAGGGTATCCCCTTGTAGAGGTCACAACAACAGAAGTCTCAAAAGGCAATGCAGTAGACGTAGAATATACAAGAACATGTTTCAGTCTTGCAAATATACCTCTGTACTAGCTACAATCTATCTTCAAATCCCAACAATCATCAGGTAGGTTAGAAATATATTAAAGAGTTAAAAGTTCCTGATGTTATGTCCAAAGGGTATCCAAGTTAATGGTTGGTGGATTGGAGGCTTTAAGTACATCACATGGACTCACAAACAAAGAAAAAAAAAGGACTCACAAAGAAAGAAAGAAAGACTCACAAACAAAGAGCAGGAAACTTTAATATCCCAACCTGAAGTTATCCTGAGGGCCAAGGGTTCTTATCGATTCAGATACTTTGCTAGGATTTTTCTAGTTGGAATAAACATGAGTCACTTGGTTGAGCATGGCCTTGACCATGGACATACCAAGGTATTGCTAATATGCTACTCGGTGATGTCCAATGTCTATTAAATAAAAGCAAAGTCATGAGAATCAAATATAATAGTCCTTTGTCTTATCATCAGCATCTTCTACACTTTTCTTAGGAGTGATATGTCTAGGTGATAACATCACCCGTTGCAGTGTTTCAAAAAACGGCCGCATGGACCGCACATGCGGCCGCATATGCAGTTCAGTCCCTTGGCCGAACCACATATGGGAATTAGTGGCTAAATCGGACCATGTCCGCATATACAGCCGCATAGCCGCATATAAGGCCGATTAGTCCCCGATTTTTTAATGGAAAAACTGCTAAGCTGGCAATTCTTTAACATCACCCCCTATTCTTCATATAACTAAAACGATCACCTACATTTAGCCGACCATCTACTCTCATTTCCTCTTTTTTGCATTACATTCATCTATGATTGTTATACATTTAGCTCATTATTGCACATTTGTATGTATTTAACAAGTGTTTGCTTGCATCTTTGCATAATTGCATCTAAAATATGTAGTTCTACAAATTATATTTGCAATTATACGATTACTGTATATTTAGATATATAATAATTAAAAAAATAAAAATAATTGAAAAACGCATATACTCCCGCATACCGCATATACTCTATTCAGTGACATCTCTGAACGTACAACGCATACAGTTTTTTAAAACCATGACCCATTGGATTACAAACAAAAAAGTGAGTTGCTCCGAAGGCATTAGTTCTTTTTGTCCAGCTTGAGAGATATGACCTCAAGGAGATCAGCAATAGTAAAAGCCATAGAACAACACAAGCAAGTAGGCACAAATGGTCAGAAGGCAGTAGACAGGCATGCAGTGCGCAGGCAAGGTATTCGTGAACAATGAAACAAAACAAATTGAGGAAGCGTAGGGTTACACAATGTGTGTACCCTGATATATATACTAGTCGAATAATTACATGTAGGTCCAAATAGAAAAGTAAAATAACATGATAGTAAATAAAGACATATATCAACACTCCCCATCAAGTTGGAGCATAGATATCAATCATGCCCAACTTGTCCACAAGCGAGCTGAAATGTTTCTTGGCCAGCAGCTTTGTAAACATATCAGCAACTTGATCTTCTGAGCGAGTGAACGGAGTGCAGATCTTGCCAGATAAGATAGTCTTTCGGATGAAATGACAATCAACTTCAATATGCTTTGTGCGCTCATGATATACAGGATTATTAGCAATGAAGATAGCAGCTTTATTGTCACAGTGCATAGAGATAGCAGCAGAAGACTCAACACCGAAGTCTTTCAAAAGAGATTGTACCCATAGGAGCTCACAAGCAGTGTGGGCCATCGCCCTGTATTCAGCTTCAGCACTAGATCTGGCAACAACATTTTGCTTTTTACTTCTCCAAGTGACCAAATTACCTCCAACATAAGTACAGTAGCCTGAAGTAGATTTTCTGTCAATCTAACTTCCAGCATAATCAGAATCAGAGTAGCCTTCCAGAGAACAGTGTCCATGCTTTCTATAGTAGAGGCCTTTGCTAGGTAATTTCTTAAGATATCTCAGAATATTACAGAGAGCATCCCAGTGACACTGTCTAGGCTTATCTAGGTATCTGCTAAGAAGACCAACAGCAGTAGAAATATCGGCTCTAGTAACAGTCAGATAAATCATCTTACCAATCAGTCTCCTATATTTTTTACTGTCTGGAAACATAGGAGAAGAATCATCATCCCAATTAATATTGGGATCCAGAGGAATATCAGCAGGACGTGCACCAAGCATCCCAGTCTCCTGTAACAGGTCTAGAACATACTTCCTCTGAGATAAAACAAGAGCATTAGAAGTTCAAGATACCTCAATGCCCAGAAAATATCTTAGTCTCACCAGATCTTTAGTAGCAAAATGTTTGCACAAGTGTGTTTTAGTAGCCTGAATCTCAGAATGATCACTGCCAGATAGAACAAAATCATCAACATAAACAATCAGAATGACAATACCAAAAGAAGTCTTTTTTGTAAAGATTGAATGATCAACATGTGACCTCAGGAAACCAAAAGCATTCAGGATTTTACTCAGCTTATCAAACCATGCCCGAGGACTCTGTTTGAGTCCATAAATAGATTTTTTTAACCTACAAACTTTATGCGACTCCCCTTGAGCAACAAACCCAGGAGGTTGCTCCATATAAACCTCTTCTTGAAGATCCCCATACAGGAAGGCATTTTTAACATCTAGTTGAATAAGAGGTCAATCTAAGTTAATAGCAACAGAAAGAAGAACTCTAACAGAGTTAAGTCTGGCAACAGGTGAAAACGTCTCAAAATAGTCAATTCCATAAGATTGAGTACCCTTTTGCAACCAGTCGTGCCTTCAGACGTTCCATTGTTCCATCAGGTTGATACTTTACAGCATAGACCCATCTGTAGCCAACAAGTTTGCACTCAGGAGGTGGATCCACCAGCTCCCAAGTTCCTCTATCAGTAAGAGCAGTCATCTCCTCTTTCATGGCAGTCATCCAGGCTGAGCTTTGTAAGGCATCATGTACAGTCTTGGGAACAGCAATAGCAGATAGAGCAGCCACAAAGTTACTAGCATGAATACTCAGGTGTGCAGTAGAAACATGATTAGCAATATTATGAGAAGTACAAGAACGAGTGCCTTTTCTGAGAGCAATAGGCAGATCTAAGTCAGAATGTACCTCAGCAGGAGTAGGAACTTCGTGAGGAGAAGATTGGTGTTGTATGGGGGGGTCTTGAGCAGGTTGGGACATGTTCCTGCGTTTATACACAATAAGTGGAGGAGTAGTAGTTACAGCAAATGAAGTATCAGAAGTGCAATCAGTTGTGACAGGCAATGGTGCTGTAATTATATCAGAATCCAGGGTATCTCCTTTAGCAGAATAAAAAGGTGTATCCTCAAAAAAAAACTACATCACTACTCGTAAACCATTTTTTCGTAGTAGGACTATAGCACCGATACCCTTTTTGAGTACGAGAATAACCCAAGAAAATACATTTTTCTGCTCTAGGAGATAATCCAAGTAACCGCACAAAGCACGAAGAGCCAAATATCCGTGGAGGTACAGAAAACAGAGTGACATTAGGCTGTAGAACCTGAACAGGAATCTTGTTGCCAATAACAAAAGACGGCATTCTATTAATCTGAAAATAGGCAGTTAGGATAGCTTCTGGCCAAAAATGTCTAGGTACATTAGAATGCAACATTATAGTTCTAGCAACCTCAAGTAAATGCCTATTTTTTCTTTCTGCAACTCCATTTTGTTGAGGCATATAGGCACATGATGTCTGACGAATAGTCCCCACATATCGACAAAACAATCCAACTTCTTTCTGAACAAACTCCAAAGCATTATCGATTCTCAGAATTTTAATAGGCACAGAATATTGAGTTTTTATTTCAGCAAAAAAGAATTTTATTGTAGATAGCACTTGAGACCGATTTTTCAACATAAACAACTAAGTGGGACGAGAGAAATCATCAATAAACAGAATAAAGTATTTATTGCCAGACAAACTTGGCACATGACACGGACTCCATACATCTGAATGAACAAGATCAAAAATGTTTTTACTGCTAATCTGGGACCTTTTAGGAAAGACAGTTCTAGACTGTTTCCCTAACTGACACAACTCGCACTGAAACTCGTGCATTCCTACACCAGAGAGAACATGCTTTAATTTTTCAGAAGATGGGTGTCCAATTCTGTAGTGCCACTGCAGAGCTAAAACTGATGAAGATAGAGCTGAAGCTAGCGCCAAGTTGTCAATCTTTTTCAATTCATCCAGATAATATAGGCCATCAGGTCCTTCATGCCCCCCACCAATTTTCATCCTCGTGCGAATGTCTTGAAAAGTACAAGTACCAGGAATGAATGTAAGACTACAGTTCAACCTACGTACAATTTTGCTAACAGATAATAAGTTCAGTGGAAATCGAGGCACATATAGAGCATATTTTAACAAAAATTGAGAGATTATGTCTCCAATCCCAGCTACAGTAGTCTTGGAGCCATCCACAAGCTTAGAATTAGAAACCGGTTTAGATAAGGTTTTAAACAAAGACCGATTTCCAGATATATGAGACGATGCACCCGAATCAATCACCCATTTTTTATTACCGTTACTAGGTGAGGGGGCACTGATGAAGGCAAAATCACAACCAGATTATGTAGCAGCATGAGCTCCAGAAGCAGCTCCAGAGGATGACCCAGTACGCTCGAGCAGTAGACGCTCCACCTCAGAACGGATGAAGTCAGCAGTAGTAGAACTGGATGCATCAGTAGCAGTAGGCTGTAACGCTACCTCAGTGGTAGCATGGGCATCAGAAGCTGCATTAGCCCAGGCAGGCTTTCCATATTTCTCCCAGCATTTTTCTTCAATATGATTAGACCGGCCACAGAAGCTGCAGAACCGTTGACCAGTCTGAGGGCAAGCAGCATTGGGAGGACCAGAGGGTGCTCCACGTCCAGAAGAACTCCTCCCCCTCCTAGCACCAAGAGGAGGACAAGTTTCGTGAGAACGACCACGTCCACAGCCACGACCACGGTCGTACATAGCAGCAAGAGCAGTGGTATCGCCAGTATCAGAAGGCGACTCAGATGAGGATGACGGCAGTCGCTGTAGACGTTGAAAGGCACTCTGTAGAGTAGGTAGTGGATCACTGGAAAGGATCTGATCCACAACCCCAGCATATGATTCATGTAACCCATACAGGAATTGAACTACCTGCAATTCTTGGCGTTGACGTTGCATGGTAGCCAAGTCAGTAGACAAGGGATGGTAGGCCTCCAATTCTCCCCAAAGTCCCTTGAAGGCAGAAAAATAGTCAGTAAGATCCGATCCCGAGAAGTGTAGACGGCTCAGTTGCTTGTTGATATCAAAGACTTTCTTCAGATTCTGGCTGTGAGAGTAAGTACTAGCAAGTTGATCCCACATCTGCTTTGTTGTAGGCAGATATAGTAAGGTGACACTAACTTTTGTCTCACTGCTATTAAGAATCCAAGTCATCACAGTAGAATCATCTTTGACCCAGTCATCATACGCTTTGACATCCTTGGAGTCGGCATTGGCAGCAGGCACAGGAGGCGGATCACGCGTCAAATGCAATAGTTTCCCTTGAGATTTAACATAAATCTACATAGAATAGACCCGGTGCTGGTAGTTTCGCCCATCCAGCTTAACAGTAGTAACCTGACGACGCAGATCCTCATGTGAATATGCCATAACAGGCAGAGCACCAATCACCGACGGTGAGAAGAACAAGCAGGCACAGGCAAAAAACGACCGCCTAGTTCCTCAACTAGGTGGCAGTAGGCACAATGGAAAGATTGGACGGACCAGTTACAAACGGGTTACGCCGAGGCGCAGCAAAAAACCTGGTGGCTCAAAGGCCTACACGGGCAGGCAGGAAGCAGATCCGAAGATGAACCTTCAGACCAGTGTCCGGGAACCGACGGATTGGAGGGTGGCTATGAGCAGATCACGCCACGGGAGTGAGCTGCGGTGAGCAGCGCCTGGCCCGGCGGCCGGCAGCGGCGCTCGCGCTGCTGCGGCTGCTGTTGCCGCGGGGCCGGCCGGCCCGGGGGGGTGGCGGGGCGGGGCGGGTGGGAGAGAGAAAGGGAGGGAGAGAAGGAGAGGTGGCTCTCCTGATCTAACCCTGCTCTGATACCATGAAACAAAACAAATTGAGGAAGCGTAGGGTTACACAATGTGTGTACCCTGATATATATTCTAGTCGAACAATTACATGTAGGTCCAAATAGAAAAGTAAAATAACATGACAATAAGTAAAGACATATATTAACAAACAACAATAGTGGGTTGGTACATTAAAAAGTAAGAACCCATATAAAAAGTAGATGGAAAAGCCGAGGGGATCACCCGGCATAAGATAGAATACCACAAAAGTGCTACCACAGACTTACATTAACACGCTACAATACGCCACAAAAAATGTGCTCTACTACCACTTCTATCACATGTCACTATATTACCACTGCTAAACTAACGTTGTCACTTGTTAGATGGCGATTAAGGACCCACTAAGAAAGAGGAGAGGATGAGACGAAAACAGCATGAGTGTGTGCCCTAGATTCAATATTCAAATACTATGTATTATGTATGCATAGCATAGAGCTTCCATATTCTGGAAAAAGAAAAGGAGAACTGGAGCCTTTACATAGGGAGGGTCGGGAACTGTACACTACAAAATACGCAAGATATTAAACAAAAAAGAGAGAGAACGGAATAAATTAATAAATATTCTAAGAATGCATTGAGCGAACAAGCTTGTTTGTCGTTCTACACCTAACTTGAGGAGGGAGTGGAGGATAGATCTACAACCATATTTTATTCTAGTTATTTCAAAATTAAGATTCCTTAGATGAATGGGCAAAAATCAAAATAATTCCCTTTGCATTCATTCCTAACTTCCTATCCTAGTAATAGCACTTCTCTGTAAATGGGCAATATTATTCTATTTCTTTGTGATCAAAAACACAAAGGGTAATCTTGTTCTGTATGCATGCAACATGCATCACTATGATTGATAAAAACCCATAATAAAAGAAATAGAACTTGAATTTTACAGTATTTTTTTTGTGTGGGGTGGGGGTGACCTCATTTTTATATCCATTCCAATAGTGGAATTTGCATGCGATATTTGGAAGTAAAAGCATGGTACTAAACATCCTCAACATCTGGCAATTAATCCTCGATGTTACATATGTCTACGTCTATCTATGTTCGATGTCGATGTCGAAACTTGGTAAACTTCCATGTCTGTTGAAGTTGACATGAAGACAACATCTTGTACATTTGCAAGTGACTGTGTTTTTCTACATATGTAAACCTATATGGATGGCTATATATAAACATATATTTTGTCATTAAGCTTAGATTTGATGAAATATATCAATTTTCAACATGAAATCACTATTTTTTAGCTTTATTTTTGTCAAAGATGTGTCAAATTTTAATTGTAAAAATCCTCAAAGTTTCCTCGATGTTTCCACAAACTTCCACTTCCACACTTGTCGAAGTCGACCCGAAGTCGATATCCTATTCCATGAGTAAAAGTCAAGTCAACCGGTGAGCAGGAGGCCATTCAGTCAAAAATAAATGTAAGACCATTTCGTCAACTATCTTACCCCGCCTCTAGTTCACTTTTCAGATAAAACAAAAAGTACACATAAACTGCATTTTACAACAGAAATTACTTGATAAGATGCATTCACAAAATCCTCTTTAGTAAAGTTGTATTAATTAGATTAGTAATGTAAACGCAAAGCCTCAGGAGTAACAGGGGACCACTAACCTCGCCAATTCCCATGAAAGCGCGAACGATGAGCAAAAAAGGTAATCCAATCTTTGCCGCAATAGGAGTCAAAATTGTGGCAATGGACCACCAAATAACACCGAAACCCAAAACTTGCTTCCCACCAATAGTATCAGCCCATATTCCACCTGCAATCTGTGAGCGCCGAGGGATACGATTAGTAAAGCTCCTTGAAATAGATGGGGAAAAGACATCAATAAAAGGTCATTGGTCTAAAAAGCATTTGGTCCTCGAAGAGTAATCAAAAACAAATAGGCATTCCTATTAACAAGATTTTTTATTATTGGAGGAAAAATCCTCAATTTATAAAAGAGAGTGAATGTGCAAGCTAACAGGCACAAGTACGAAAAAAGATTTAAAATTATTGTGGCCATGGTAACATACTCTTCTTACTACCCTAACCCACCCTAATAAAGGAACAGGAGTAGAAAAACATCCTGATATTCTTCACAAGGCCACAGCCCAAAGGTATCTGATTCATCTCTCCTCCTTCACCTTTACCTCATCCTCTAGTAGCAATAAACCTCCACAACTCCTATGAAACCCCAAGGCTTCCAGCCGAGAAACTGGCAACTTATTAAGATGGTCTTCTAGATCGCCTGCAAGATTCCACACTTTCAGAAAATATGCCTTGCATCCTCCTGGAGCATGCCAATACCCCTGCAAAGTTTCTAATCGGTAAGCATCTCCATGGTAGCAAGTCGCCTCTGCATAGAATATCATATCTTTTCTGGCGTAAAGATATGCAATGCAGATCGAGAAATACACCATTTGAAGTATTGCCATAGTTAAAAAGCAAAGAGGCAGACCTAAATAAACTTGCCATAGCTCATAAGGGGAGACATGGAATCTTTACATCTTAATGAGAATATGACCCAAAATGGAGTTGAATGGAAATAAAGAATTCATGTAGCCCACCCTAACATTGGTTAGGACTGAGGTTTAGATGATGATGATGACTACTAAGGTGATCTTTGTGAAATTTCAATATTATCTAATTTTCTGGAAGAGAATTCTAAATACAAGGTCTGGGATCTCAGACCTCTGTTGTGGTGTTTGTGAGGGTTGTTTAGCCTCTACGAAGTTGTCAATGATTCTAGTGGGAAACGACCCTTAGTCAGTTGGCTCAGTCCTATTCTGGAAGTTATGGAGTTATGTTACCGGTCAACAACAAAGATTTGAAGCTATTAGAGTAGCTCTTATTGGCATTATAAAATAAAACAGACATGAGATGGAATTGTTCATCAAATCACGCTGAATGGTGTAAGTATTTGCTTATATATTGCCTGGAATTGAAATATACTAAAATATCCCTTCTGCACAAACTCCATATCTAGGTAGATAAAAAGGCAACTCCAACAGTTGTTACAGGTCAGCCGTATGCTCCACCAGTAACAATGGAAAATCAGTGCTAATAAAAGGCTATATAGAAGTATAACAAAACGAGTGAATACATGAGATGTATGATGTAGAACGATCTGCAGTTCGGCCCATCATCATGCTTGGCAGCCTTGTGAGTGCCCGAGTCGGCCGACTAGTAGGAAATTATTTTTTAATCTGTTTTGTGTGAAATAACTATTTCAGGGGCTTAATTGTTATTTCAGAGACTTATTTGTAAGTTCTGAGTTTTAATGTTTTACGTTGCATTTTGTATTTGATTAGGTCATTAGTTAAGTGATTAGATGCAAATTGTCTGCCATTAGGGTTTTAGTTTGCTATAAGTACCACCAGCCTTTCAATGTGTGTCCAAGGAGACGTTTAATTATGAATGTGAATTTAAGGGAAGTGGTTCCCCAGCCTAAACCTTATCTTTGTATCAGAGCCCCAACCTAAACCCTAGTTCTGGGTACAAGACAGTGCCCTCATCCATTGTTGCTTCTTCCTACATTCTAGGTCTAAGATTAATCCAATGCATCAAAAGTCAAAAAAAATAAATCATCATATTGTGTTACACAGCATGCCACAGCCACCCTTGCACTCTCCCTTATCTAGCGATCCACCATCGACCTCCACCTGCACAGCGTGAGATCCCTCCCTCTTTCTCTTTTTCCTCTTTTATCTATCTTCATTTTCTTCTTTTCCTCCTTTTCCTTCAATCTACCAGTGTTGCATTGGTATACTATAAACACTAAGGCCAGACATGGAGCTGCCAGCTTCACTTTCTCCCAAACAGCGGGAAATCATGCCCCCTGTCCCCTGCCATAGGAGAAGTCGGCGAGCCAAAGGGGAGAAATTGGGCCGGAAACCCTCGGGTGCGGCACAACAGCACGCCTTTCCCCTTACGATGTCAACGATGTGGAGTGTTGCCTGAAGTTCGCCGCACCTCAGCCTCCAAGGGGGTTTCCACACATTGGTAGAACCAATAGGTGTTTCAAACCCCATGCAATCTTCAAGGGCCATCAAAGCCGTGATAGGAATCTAGAAGTGGCATAGCACCCTCTAGCAGCAGTCAGGAGATACAACTTATTGTAGCTGTGGAAAAATTTTCCCAAATTGATTCTAGTTGTTACCTATCTCTCCCTCATTGAATCTGGAGCATTTTTAAACTGACTATGACAACTCTGGAAACTTCTGAGTCTATGTCAAACATCGTATGGATCCCAAGATTCCCAATACACTTGTTGTCCTGGTTTACGTAGATTTCCACATTCCAGCTTACAACTTTACAAACACGCACCATGGGTGTGTAATGAGGACTTCAACGCCAAGATACCAAGCTTGACAGCTACTTCGTTGTGCAGGACATAGAGATCATAGACGTCAAAGATATGGTGAACAATGTGACTGAGCGGATCCACTATCCTTTAGTACAACCAAACCAACGACATAAAAATCAACGAGAGCATCAATGACCACGTTCTCTTCAACAACAAGCAGATGCAAGCCCACACCAACAGCCAGATTGGTCACTAAAAATTGATGTGCCTGTTTCTACAACATTGGCGACCCAATATCTTCTGCAGCGGGTTGCACAGTATTGAGACCTTCTTCAAATGGCAACAACTGTTGGAGGAGTGATATATGTTGCTCACCAAGGAAAAACTGTGAGGCATTGTGCTCGCCTGGTAGAAACGATTGTGCACATATTATCCCAAATACAACTGTAATCAAAATCATATTGTAGCCTTGAAATGTGTATGTTGAGTTTTTTTAAGTCTTTTCTGTATATTGTCTCAAAATATTGTCACGGTATCAATAACAAACTATATAGCATGGAAAGGAACAGCAAAGCATAAGACGAATGCAAAAAAATTCACAATAAAGGAAAAGATTAGGACTTTGTTGAACTTTTCACGACCACATTGTTCATTCTTAGCTTTCAACATTTACTGCCTACATTATCAAAAAGTCTGAAACAAAACTTTAATAAATTTCTTTCAATGTGCATGGGCAAGGTGCAGTACTTGGCTTGCAAAGCATATATAGCAAATATTGTAAATGTTGTTGGCTTGAAATGAATGGAACTACATAAAAGGAGAATTAGTTCACGGTCGTTCATCTTGAAGTAGAAATTATCTCAAATTAGGTAACTATTAATGTGTTAAACGGTAAGTCGATGTCAAGGTTCCTCAGAATATTGGTCTTGTGACTTAAGAGTATGTGTTCCCTAGCATAAAAAGGACGCTTATCATCTTTGTGGATAATTAGGATTTATATTAACTCTGTAAAGTTGATGTCATTTTTTTATGGTCTACCCTAGTTCACATTTTGATATTAATGTGTACCCTTTTTAGTATGAAGCACATATACTTCAAACAGGTCACATACCCATACGAAAACGTATTAGACGTTGAGACTTCTTGGACAATCCTAAATGTGTAACGGATACTCCCTAACATGTTTCACATTTTCGAGGGATGTGAGATACATACTGGACATTCTCGAGTCGTTTCCCGGTTTATCATTCCTATTATGCAGTAGGAAGGTCATGAGACATAGACCCGACCAGGTAGGAATTCTAGACGAGATCCATATAGCCTCCTATACCTCTAGTAGGCAATTAGTGGATGTTACCCGTAATGCTCATGGCAAACATTTTTGTACCTTTTCTTTTTTTTGCACTATGTTTGTTTATTGGTAAGAGAGGAAGTCGATAGCCTTAAAGGGGAGATGCAACTTTAAGGGAGGTGCATCTTGGAGAATCTACGACATAGGTGGCCATGGGATACGGTTCAAGGAAGGTGCGACACTAAAGGAGGTGTCATTCCCTCTTTTGAAGGTATAGCCACTAGGAAACCATGTCTTCTAAAATTTATTTTCATCTATCCAGGATATCCCCTATATTTTGGTTCCTTTTTTACTTGATAGTTGGAAGTGGGTGATGCTACATACTATTTATATATCATATATTAATATTATATTGTTTGTTGTGTCCAGTGTCAGGTTCATGTTATGTATTTTCATAAATTGTTGTATCATGTGTTAATGCTTGTATCATGTCTTTATGTAGAAAGAGGTATATAATTTATAGGCAGGACACTTTTTCTGACCTTCACATACGAACAATGACTGAAAAATTGACAACAACTAAAAAGTATTAAATTTTTATTTTGAGTCTCCAGTCTCCGAATAAAGTGTCGGAGTCGACGAAGGCAGATGTTGAAGACGCTGGTAGGCACTCTACAGAGTAGGGAGTGGATCGCTCGCTAAAATCTGGTCAACGACACCAGCATGGGACTCTGGCAGTCCACATAAAAACTGAACCAAGTGCAACTCTGCTCTCTGATGTTGCATAGTGGCCAAATCAGTGGACAGTGGGTGGTAGGACTCCAGCTCCCCCCACAGTCCAGTAAAGGTAGAGAAGTAGTCCGCAATATCAGACCCCGTGAAGTGGAGACGTCCCAGCTGCTTGGTGATGTCAAAGACCTTCTTGGGGTTCTGGCTATGTGAGTATGTGTCGGGGAGCTGATCCCACATCTGTTTCGCCGTGGGCAGGTGAAGCAGGGTGACACTGATCTTCTCAATGGCTGCTGTTGAGAATCCATGTCATCACCGTCGAGTCAACCCGGACCCAATCATCATACGCCTTCACATCTTTGGAATCGGCGTCCGCTGCAGGTTGTGTCGGACCAGCACGGATCAGGTGTGAGTATTTTCCCTGGGATTTTGCATAAATCACCATGGAGCATACCCAATGCTGGTAATTTCGCCCGTCAAGTTTCACAGTCGTAACTTCACTGCGAAAGTCATCTTCCGAGGACGCCATGAGAGCAACAAACACAAGCAGGCAGTGGGTCCGGAGCGCAGACGGACAGGCACAGGTAGGAACGAGCAGGCAGAAGACGGACTACACCGTCAGGCAGGCAAAAAGCAGGCACAGATCAACCAAGGTGGAACCTCTCACATACAACCTACGCCGAAGCACAGTAGAGAACCCGGTGGCACCACGGCCTACACGGGCAGGCAGGCAAAAAATCGAAGGATCGGTCTACGTCACGACAAACTCAAGCCACCGGACGGTTGCGGAGCTTCACGGAGCCAACGATCTGGCAGCGTTCAACCGCAGAGGCACACCGGCCCCTGCGGCTGGGTGGCCGGCCGGCCCCGGCGGCCTGCCGGCACGACTCGGGGAGGAGGAACGGTGGGCGGGCGGCGGGAAGCGGAGGGCTGGCGGCGGGGGGGAAGAAGAGAGAGAGAGAGGGAAGGGAGGGAGGGAGGGCGGCGGCTGGATCTTACTGCTCTGATACCATGTGATAGAGTCAGTAATTTTGGGAAGCGTAGGGTTGCACAATGTGTGCACCCTCATATATATATAACTGAAACATTTACAGAGAGGTCTATATATAATATGGAAATAACAAAATAAATAACAGAATACATAAAACAGGAATATATGTTAACAGGTATATTGCAGCGCAAGCTTGTCATCAGATTAAATTTTTTTGTTAGTGGGAACCCAAGGCGCATTGCTTATCACGTAATTCATTGAGGGGAACCGTTCAAAGTTGGTTCTGTGCAACTGCCACCATCTTTAGTTCCCTCTGATCATAACATTAGCAATTTTTTGGCCTAACTTCTGTTTTTCATTGTTTCTTATTGTTGGTATATATGCCCAGAGAGTCAATCATATGATGATTGTAATGGCATGTCTTGTAAACGGTTTGATTATTAGTAAAGACAATCTTCCGATTTATTTTGTTTTATTCATTTATGAGATAATGATGAAACATAATGAATGTCTAAAGAATGATATTACTCAATGACGTATGTCTTCGGATAGAGTACCTAAACAATGAGATCATACGGATGTCAAGAGTAGATACATTTTTGCTATGTCCCTAGTCGGTTGTTATTGTAAAGTTGATAAATAGGAATAACACATAAGGCTAGAGTGTGTGTTGGTTGATGACAGAATCTCATTAGTCATATGATATATGATATCGAACCAAAGACATAGATACTTGTTAGAGAAGAGTGTATCAGACATACACACCTTGAGAGTGATACATGAACACCACGATTGGTAGTCAGAATCATCTCTCATGCTGATGGTGGTGAATGTGGTTCTTAGACCTGAAATCACTATACTTATCACATGTTGTTTGATGTGCTTTGTCATCATCAAACATGACCATGTATAAGGGTTACTATAAAGGTGATGCTCAAATATACTATAACACATGGGAAGTGACTGTGAGTGATGTAGATAGAATTTGTGCCTCCTACAAGAGTTTGATATTCAAGCCACTTGATAAGTGATATTGAGAAAAGCATGCGCATGCGCATGTAAATCAGTATATGATATTGAGTTCACACACAATTCGGACAGTCTGCTCTAGTTCAAGGAACATGGATTGAGCGTTGAGAGGATGACGATTCCATGCCTCGAGTTCAATCAGGATATCAGAGATAAAGGAACTATACGATCACTGTAACACCAATCACAGATTGCAGGTTGAAGTTGTTCTCCAACTTTCTGATTAATTGGGTAGCAATGATGTCTTGCTAGATATCAATCATTGTTTGTGATGTCATAAATTAGTTACGGACACTCACTGTCAACGGAACTTGGAACCTATAGGGTCACACACATAGGATACACTTGGAATATGAGTTTATTCATGAATATAATTTAAACTTGATTACTAAAGAATTCGGTATTCAATTTAAACAACATTAATTGAATGTTGACAGACTGGACTATGAACTGACTAGTTCAAGTGTTGAACTGATCGATTCAAAGTGCCAGGTCAATTGAACCAAGATTGACAATCAGAATCATGAGACGATCGGTTCAGCAAGTGAACCGATCGGCCCAGGTCTGTGAACCGATCGGCCCAGGTCTGTGAACCGACCGATTCAGGTTGTGAACCGATCGTTTGGTTGATCAATTAGATTAGATCAAGGATTAGTATTGATGTCATGTTGTGCATTAATCGAATATTAATTGCCAATTCAATTGTGGTTGGAAAATATAGTGAAACGGCTAGTTCAAGGTTTGAATCGATTGGCTCACATGTCAACCGATCGGTTCATGTTGAACCGACCGTTTCGTCGTTCACGGGATACGAAAATTTATAAAATTCCGTCCCCTTCAACTCCCGTTAAGATAAGAACTCCTGAACCTAGCCCCCTTTATAAATAGAGGGGTAGTCGAGGCTTTCTAGAAACACAATAATAAACTCTGACAATTGTTGTTTTTTCTAGTTGTGATAACCGAGAGAACTAGAGCAAGTCCTACCCGTCAAAAGGATGAATAGCAAGGGAGAGACAATTTGGAGAGCAAGTCAGTGCTAGCACACTAACTATAAGAGACAACTCTTTGTCTGTTCCTCTAGAACGACATGAGTTCCCGGTGGCCCGTGTGGACTACTATACAGGCAAGGAGGTTGTTGTCTTCCGCTAGGAGGACGAGATCAATTGTTGTCCGTGGTGATCAACCAGGAGGCCATTGTTGACGTTGTCTATGTGCAACTTGAAGAAAGGCACGCGCTACTGCAAGGGGATTGTCGTTGGACTTGCTCCAGGACCAGGTATAACCTTGCAACCGACTTACTGGAAGTGTCCAGACGTCGTTTGGATCGGAGACCAGATGATCGATCCGACATACCAACCGACCGATCAGGAGGCGAGTCAATCGGTTCAAGTGTTGAACTGATCAACCCGGATTGGTTCAAGCACAGATCTCCATCAATAACAGGTTGTTACATGTGTGTTAAACCTTAGGTGGTAGTAATTCCTTGTGGCTCCAAGAAATTACAATAGTATGGTCGTAACCATCACTTATGTTTTAATTGTATGTTTTCATTTGTGGGATATAGCATGTATATGATACGTACTATAAGTATGTGGTGGTTGGATATGTATATGTGTTTATAAATCCCTCAATCAAATATATTAAGTCTTAGATACTTTTCATAAGCAACACACATGACAAGCTTGATCGATTATGTGTGGGCACGCCAAGCGTGGTGCGTTGTCCATCTTGTGGAAGTGTGATGTTATGTGGGTCTGCCAAGCGAGGTGTATCACTATCGTGTTGACTTTTGGGTCAGACTTAACTAGAAATTTTAATGAGATTAAACACCTAGAAGCATAAAGATGACTATGGCAAAGAGTTGTGTATATCATCTAATTTAAGAACTGCATAAAATGCAATTGGCAAAAGTTGTCTACCTTAATGATTGATTATGGACGCTGGTGTTGGTCGAGTAATAACTCAATTGTTTTAGATCTTGTCTCACTAGAGGTTGTACGCTGCAATCTTCCGAATTGATATGTGAGGGCTAACAATTTGAACAAAATCGTAGGAGCAATAATTAATTAAAGGCCAAATTAAACATCGTAAAAAAAATCAATCAATTCAAAAATGTTTTGAAAAATTGCAAATTTCTGTTGAAAAATCAAATGGTAACCAATAACACATTTTCCTTGCGATTAGTCTTTGAGAACGACAAGTTAAATGAGAATAATTTTCACGACTGGTTCAGTATATTGAGAATTTCTCTCACATAAGTGTAAACTCTATGTCCTGGAGACACCAGAGCCAGATGAACCTTCTCTCACTACACCTAAGGTTGACAGGGATGCTTACAAAAAGCATTTTGAAAATATCGTTGATGTTAGATGTCTAATCTTTTGCTCCATGAATTATGAGTTGCAAAGACAGCATGAGAACATGAATGTTATTGAGATGGTAACACATATTAAGAACATGTACCAAGATCAGGCAAGACAAGAGAGATATGATGTCTCCTAGGCGTTATTCAGATGTAACATGGTAGAAGGAGATCCAGTAGGTCCCCATGTGCTCAAGCTTATTGGATATGTGGAGAACCTTACTAGACTAAGATTTTTCTTAGGTCAAGAGTTGGCCACTGATGTGATTTTGCAGTCACTTCTAGATTCATACAGTCAATTTGTAATGAACTACAACATGAATGACTTTGACAAGCCGTTAACAGAGTTACATGGCATGTTGAGAAAGTTGAGGCATAAATGAAGAAAGACAAGCCTGTGAAAGGGAGCAGCGGAATGGAGACAACGAGAAGACGATCGGCGGCTTTGAGAATTGTGGCTGCGTGAGCAGCGTACGTGAGAGGGCAAACAGCCGTCTCACTTCTATTATAGATGTGGGCAAATTACATAGAGGTACAGCAGTAATAAGAGAATAACAAAACAAATAAATAACATAATAAAAGACATGTTAACACTCCCCCTCAAGCTGGAGAGTACACATTGTGTATGCCCAGCTTGCCACATAGATTTTGAAAAGCTGTTGGACCGAATGGCTTTGTCAAGATATCTGCCAGTTGTTCTTCAGACTTGACGTATGGCGTCACAATAGTACCATCCTTGATCTGATCTCGAATAAAATGGCAATCAACTTCTATATGCTTTGTGCGCTCATGAAAGACAGGATTCCTAGCAATGTGTATGGCTGATTGGTTGTCACACTTGAGCTCCATAGAAGATAAAATAGGGATCTTTAACTCAGAAAGAACAGGTTTGACCCATTGTAGCTCACAACATGCATGAGCCATAGCACGGTATTCGGCCTCAGTGCTGGATCTTGCTACCACATGCTGCTTTTTGCTTTTCCAAGTAATCAAATGATCACCTAGGAAGGTACAGTAGCCTGATGTAGACCTTCTATCAATATGATTACCAGCCCAGTCTGCATTTGCATACCCTGTAAGAGCCAAAGTAGATGGAGGCACCTTAGGTCTATAATATGTGATCCCCTTTCCAGGAGCACTTTTCAGATATCTCAGAATCCTGCAAATTGTTGTCCATTGTGACTTTCGTGGTGAGTTCATGTGTTGACTCACTACACCTACAGCAAAAGAAATGTCAGGTCATGTAACAGTCAGATATATCATTATCAGCTTACCCACCATCCTCCTGTAATGTCCTGGATCTGAGTACTCAACATCATCAACCGTCTTTTTGATGTGATAATCCATAGGAGCAGATACCGGTTTAGATTCAGTCATGCCTGTCTCCTGTAGTAAGTCAAGCACATATTTCCTCTGAGATAGATTGATACCTGCATGAGATCTAAGCACCTCAATGCCCAGAAAGTATCCCAGTTTACCCAGATCCTTCGTTTGGAAGTGTCTCTGCAATCCTTCCTTCACACGTGATATGCCTGTAGAATCACTGCCAGTAATCACTATGTCATCAACATATACAGCAATAATGATTGAACCACAAGAAGAGTTAGAATAGAATAAGGAGTGATCAGTCATGGAGCGAGAGAAGCCCATTTGTAGTACAACATCACTGAACTTGTCAAACCAAGCTCGAGGAGACTGTTTCGGTCCATATATGGCTTTCTTCAGTTTACACACCTTCTGACACTCCCCCTAGAAACAAAACCAGGAGATCGCTCCATATAAACCTCTTCCTGTAGGTCACCATGAAGAAATGAATTCTTAACATCAAGCTGAAACAGTGGCCAATCAAAAGTAGTAGCCAGAGATATAATAATCCGCACAGAATTTAGACGAGCAACTGGAGAAAAAGTCTCAAAGAAATCAACACCATAAGTATGTGTGTAACCTTTAGCTACCAATCTGGCCTTCAACCTCTCAACTAACCCATCCGAATTGTGTTTGATGGTGAAAACCCATTGGCAGCCCACTACTTTCTTCCCAGCAGGTAAGTCAACAAGATCCCAAGTGCCATTATTCAATAAAGCCGACATCTCAACCTGCATTGCCTATTTCTAGCCACTGTCCTTCATAGTGTCACAGTGATTTCTCGGTATATCCACAGAATCAATCCCAATAGCAAATGCGCGAGCCTGTTTAGATAGGTGGGACAGACAACACACATTTGTAATAGGATGTTTAATAGTACAAGAACGAGTACCTTTCCGGACAGCAATAGGAATATCAAGATCTGATGCTTCTGCAGGAATCTCGTGAGTAGAAGACGAGGAGGAAGGCTCAGAGACTGGTGTCGCTGCCTCTTCTGGATCTTGTCTGCCTCGCCTACTATAAACATGTGGGTAGTGCTCAATTACAGGCCCATCTGTTGCCTGCTCTTCCTGAATAAACATATAATCAGGAATGATGGGTGGCGCTCCCTCACTCTACACAGATGGTGCCACTCTCTCACTCTGAAAAACTGGTGGCACTCCATCTCTCAACTGCTCCCCCTTACTCAGCATCGAAAAAATATGGAGTGGTCTCATGGAAGGTAACATCCCTAGACACAAATATGCGACGAAGACCAGGGCAATAACACTTGTATCCTTTACTGGTACTAGAGTACCCAAGGAACAAGGTTTTAATAGACCTAGGAGATAGTTTGTCGGCCTTAGGGTCAAAATTATGGATAAAAGAAATGCAACCAAACACTCTAAGGGGGACAGAGAAGGGCGGATCCGTGGGACGTAGCACAGAGAAAGGGGTCTGCCCTTTAAGAACAGAGGATGGTTGTCTATTAATTAAGAAGCAGACAGTTAAAAGGGCTTTAGACCAGAATTTCTTAGGCACATTAGATTGAAACATGATAGACCGAGCAACATCAAGAAGATGGCGATTTTTCCTCTCAGCTACCCCATTTTGCTGAGGAGTGTGAGGACAGGACGTGCGATGGATCATGCCTACAGAACTGCAAAATTCAGACATGGCCTTTTAAACATACTCTAAAGCATTATCAGATAGAAGAGTTTTTATATTACAGTCAAATTAAACCTTTATTTCTTTATGAAAATGTTTCACAATAGATAGCACAGACTCTCGGCTTTTGAGTAAATAGATCAATGTCATGCGGGAAAAATCATCCACAAAGGAAATAAAATAACAAAAACCATTATAACTTTGGTCTTTGACAGGACCCATACATCACTATGAACCAACTCAAAAGGACAAGATGCTCGTTTATTGACACGACTGGGATAAGATAATCTATGATGCTTTCCCAACTGACATGACTGACACTCTAAAGATGACACTTGGGACAACTCTGGTTCCAACTTCCGCAGGCTCTCTAAAGAAGGATGCCCACATCTGCAATGCCATAGTAAGGGGGAACCACTCAACAGGACGGATGGATCATGAGCAGATACTGGGCGAGGCAGACTGTCACCATGGAAAAGGTAGAGATCACCTTTCCTTGGCCCCCCACCAATCGTCCTCATACTCTTAAGATCTTGTAATACAAAACAAGAATGCCCAAATGTTACTATACATTTTACAGTGTCAATCAATTTTGCAACAGAAAGAAGATTAAATGGAAACTCAGGCACAAAATGTACAGATTTAAGATCAATCTTGGGTATTAGAGAAACAGATCCACTACCTAACACTCTCCTCACTGAACCATCTACCAGTGTAACAGATTGGTGAGGGATATACGAGTCAATAGAGTGGAGCAATCTCCTCATACCAGTCATGTGATGTGACGCGCCAGAGTCAACCACCCAAGATGAAGTAGAGCCAAAAGCTATTAGAGATGTACCCTGATTACCCGCAGTAGATGCCAGGTTTGTTGAGGATGATGATCCCATACTCATGTGTTGTGTAGCCTGAATGAACCGATCATACTCCTCCTGAGTAAGAGTGATGCCTGTGCCAGAACTAGTGCCCACAGCTGAAGACAGAGAAGAATCAGTAGTAGTGGCATAATGTGCTGCCCCCACAGGAGGTGCAGCAGGTCTCCCATGTTTCTTCCAACATTTATCCATTGTATATCCTGGTTTGTCACAGAAGGTGCACTTAGGATGTGTCATGCGTCCTCTGCCCATACCAGATCGTCCTCCTCTCACTACAGCAGCTATGGATGCATGAGACTCCCCAGAAGATACAACAAAAATAGGATCTAGCAGACTCAAAACTGGATTGATGAATTCTCGAATAGGCTTCCTCAAAACTAGGCAGTTTATCAGAAGCCAGAATGACACTCAGGGCAGAACTGCAAGCGGGATTAAGTCCAGACAAGAACTTAGCAGTAATCAGGTCATCTCTGTCTTTGACTTGTTCAGCAACAGTCACAGGATGATAGTAGCTCAGCTCTTGAGCAAGGAATGAGGTTTCGGCAAAATCACCGAAATTTCGCCCCAAAATACCGATTTCGGTAGCATCTGATCCTGAAACATGCGACTATACCGATTTCAATCGAAACTGGCAACAAGATTGCATTTATCGAAATTTCGATAAAAATTTCGACGGTTTCGATGAATTTCGCCAATTTCGAGGTTTTTTGTACACAAATTGAAAGTTTTCGATGGAAATTTCGATGGAAGTTTCGATAATTGCAATCCTTTATGTTATTGTTGTTTTTTGAATAGGACTAAAGGGGGATTGGGGTTATTTCACCATTTATTACTCATGCATAGCATATACCTATAATATATCATAATTACATTGCATTCCCTAATATTTGCTACTTAAATTATCAAACACTAATACGATGCATGCTTTATGCTATATTTTATTTTCTTCAATGCGGACGACATGTATCCTAGTGGTGGTTTATTAGACAATGAGGGTCCTAGGAAGCCAAATACACCAATAAATAATGATTTTACTTGGAAACATTGCATTAATGTTCTTAGGGCCAATGGAATGGTTGACTGTCGAGTCAATATCAACAGCAAACTATCAACCCAAGTAAAATGTGTGGGGGACGCCCTACATATCGAATATGTGATGTTATAGCACAAATAAGTACATACATGTATATAGCTCATAACTGCAAAATTACATAACTTAATTCCTACATTTTGTCATCGAAATCCTTCATCGAAATCCTCAATAAACAGGACAGTTCCCTTACCTCCCACATGAAGGACCCCTCCCTAACCTACCCCCACATAAAATTTTATTGCATAAAACGATGCATTTAGGTGTAGAGATCACACCTGAAAAATTTAATAAATTAATTTGTTCATTTTGGCGTCGAAACGGGCACAGTTGCATTTATCAAAAATTTTGTCGAAATTTACACAATTTTCGGTTTCCATGCTGTCGAAACGGTATCGAAATCGGATACCTTATTCCTTGCTCTTGAGCAAGGGCCTAAATCGCTCCAAAGTACTCCTCTAATGACCTGTCACCATGTCTCTCAGCAAACAGACGATCATAGATCATGAACTGGCGAAGAGCATTTTTCTCCTGAGAATAATGATTCTTCACTGCGTCCCATATCTCCTTAGTTGTAGAATAGAACATGAACCTTGCCGCAATTGCAGGTTCCATACTACCCCACAACCAAGTCTTCACAAGACTATCATAACGCTTCCATTCAACATGTCCTTTATCAGTAGTATCCCAGGGACCCGAGTCAACATATCTCACCTTGTCGCGAGACTCCAGGACAGTGTGAACAGCATTCATCCATAGCAGATAGTTCTTCCCGTTGAGCTTGATGGAGGGGATAGGCGACACTTCGCTGTAGGTCTTGGTGCCCTCCATTATAGAACGGGACTTTATGACGAACTGATACACGTCACAAAGATGGTTGAGGTGACGGAGAGATACACGTCACAACGTAAAGCAAAGATAAATGCGATACTGACGCATTCACAGCCTCTAGACGATTTTCCTAATCACACATGGACGAGGTGTGATTAGGAGAGCACTCTGGAAGAGACGAGTCCCCCGGTTTGAGCTTTAGATAGCCGTTGGATCACCCGGAGACTCCCAAACAGCAGTTCCAGCTCCGAAGAACTAGCCGAAAAACTGTTGTAAATTAACCGAAAGCGTGAGGAAGGCTCTGGTCCTTGGTGGCTAGACCTGCAACAGTGAGGGAAGGCTGCTACCGATCCATAGTTGAAGGCGGCTAGCGGCTGCTAGCCCAGCAACACCAGCGCCGGCGGCTGGCTGCTATCCCTGCCGGCCTAGCTGCAGCGGCGCCTGGAAGAGGTTGCGGCGGCGGCAGCTGCTGAGAAGGGAGAAGGGAGGCAGGACGGTGGTGCTGAGGAAGCGGGATGGCGGATCAAGACCGCTCTGATACCATGTGAAAGGGAGCAGTGGAATGGAGACGACGAGAAGACGATCGGTGGCTTTGAGAATTGTGGCTGCGTGAGCAGCGTACGTGAGAGGGCAAACAGCCGTCTCACTTCTATTATAGATGTGGGCAAATTACATAGAGGTACAGCAGTAATAAGAGAATAACAAAACAAATAAATAACATAATAAAAGACATGTTAACAAAGCCCAAGTTTGTAATGACGTTCAGCAGATCAAAGGAGAAGTCCAGGGGTAAAGGCAAAGCTAAGAAGAGTTTTAACGTTGGCTAGAAATCCAAATCTTCTGCACTTGAAGCAAAGGGAGGGGTGAAAAGGGGAGGAATTGTCACCACTATCACCAGCCTGGACACTAGAAGAGGAATTGCCCTCTCTACCTAGAGGAACTAAAGGAGGGGATAGAGATCTTCACTTCAGGTATATACGTTAATGAGATTAATTGGACTACTTCATCTTGGGTACTGGATACCGGATGTAGATCATGATCGAATATGTAGGATCTGAAAAGAAGTAAGCATTTATGAAAGGGCAAGGTCGGACTGTGTGTCACAAATAGAGTAAGAATTGTTGTCACTGCGGTCAAAACTTATAATTTTCTCTGCCCACAGGGCTTGTAATAAAGTTAATGAACTGTTATATCTGCCAATAATAGAAACATTTTACTTTCTGCATCTTGCATGGACAAGGATGAATATGAAAATCATATAAAGAATAATCAATACTCTATTTCAAAAAGATGAGATCTTTTATGGCAGTGCCCCAAATGTTTTTTAGTCTTTATTTGTTGGATACAAAGATAAATGTTTATAATGTAAATACCAAAAAAATAAAACTTGATAACTCAAACAACGAATACCTATAGTATTGTCATCTAGAGCACATAAATAAGAAATACATTTCTAAAATACATAATGATGGTTGTCTAGACTTTTTTGACTATTGAACCAATAGAGACATGCAAATCTTATCTATTGAGCAATATGACAAAAGCACCTTTCACTAGATGTAGTGGGAGAGCGAGTATTCTATATATTAGGGCTTGTACATATTTAGACCCTTTTAGAATAAATGTTGGAAGTAATTATTGGTACACAATCATATTTACTGATGATCTCAGCAGATATAATAATTTGTATTTAGTGAAATACAAATATAAATCTCTTAAAATAGTTCAAGAAGATCATGAATGAAGTACATAACCACTTTGGTAAAAGTATTAAGACATTTTGAAATGATCGATGTTGAAATATTTTACACCAAGAGTTTGAGGACTTTCTAGAGAGATCTTGATAGTGTATCACAATAAACTCCACCTGAAACATAATGATGTATCAGAAAGAAGGAATCACACCATGTTAAGTCATGGCGTGATTATCAATAAATCCAGTTAATCTTCCAATTTTCTTTTGGGCACATGCTTTACACTAAAACAATGTACCATATAAAATGGTTCAAAAAAACACTATATGAGATATAACATAGGAGTCGTCCCGATATGTCTTTTATAAGGATTAGGATTGAAAACTTGTGTAAGAAAATAGTTTCTTGAAAATCTTTATCCAAAAATCACATAAACTTTAGCTTGTTGAATACTACTTTTATCCCAATCCAACAACAAAAGTGTTTGTTACCAAGATGGCTGAATTTCTTAAGAGAAATTTAAATTCCAAAGGAACCAGTGGGAAAAGTTTGAGATCAACAAATAATTGAAACTAAAGAGGTACAACAGGAATAAGGAGAACCACAATTTGTTGTGGAATCTCAAGTTCTTTAAGTAACACAGGACTCGTAAATCTAGTAGAACGCGCCTTGAGTTTAAAAGATTATGATATCTTATAACTCAGAAAAGGCGGTGGATTGGTCATAAAATGATGAGCCAACGACCTATCTAGAAGCTATTGAGGCACCAAAATCTAAGTCTTAGATAGTAAAAGACGGCTATACGTTATATTAGATAGGAGAAACCCTGCTCCTATAAATAGGAGAATAGGGAAGCGTACAGGACATAAGACAACCCTAATGGGCCAAGACGTACTTAGGCCCATATTACAAAACACTTAACAACATAAATAAACGAACTCTCTAACACTCCCCCTCAAGCTGAAGTTGGGAGAATCCCAAATCAGCTTGCAAATAGAGAGTTGGACTAAGAAAAGAAAGAAACATAATAAAAAGATAAACCAGGCCCATACCAAATTTTTCTCCCCCTCAATATTACAATAAAGCACTCAAACACTCAAACACTCCCCCTCAAGTAGATACTCCAAGCAAGCAGGCAAGCAGGTCACAGAAGCTTCTCGATCATCTTGAGCAGAAATAAGCAGCAACACAATCATCTGGAGCAAAAGATATAATAGATGATAGGCACCAAGGTCTTCATCAATGTCGTCGTCGTAGTAGGCAGAGAGTGTTGGGTCACAGGCAGCAAAGTCCAGAGAGTGTTGGATCACAGGTAGTAGAGGTCAACGTACAAATAAAGTACGGACGGGTCAACGTGCAAAACAGAACACAGACGAGCCAGAGAGTGCTGGCGCACAACAGTAAAAAGTCGACAACATAGGCAGACAGAAGACCAGTAGGCAGAGTAGCAAGCAAAGAAATAACTCCAGTAGACGAAGCTCCATGTAAAGTCAGCAACAAATGTCTTCATCATCTTCCCTCTTCATAAAGTATCCATCACAGTAGTAGACGTCATAAATCCATATAGAGTCCAAGTATTCAACTTCACAGCAACAGTCGAGGTAGATGATGAATAAACAATAATAGCAGCAAAATGATCCATATATCAACAATAAAGGTAGCATGAAGATCCATATAGACAGCAGCATATATATCTTCCTCATCTCTCCTCCATCTTATCTCTTCCTCTACTCTTCATCCTCTATTCTCCCCCTCACGCCAAGCACGGAAAGAGTAAAGGAGTGGTTGGCGTGGACAGTAAAAAACAATGGTAGAGGCAAAAAAATTCTATAGGCAAATAGGTGGAGGCAACCGACAACACGCATGGATCTTAGAAAAACCCACGTAGGGGCAGCAGATGAAGAGAAAAACATATGCCAACATGGAGGATCAGTCACTCCACCATGAGGCACAGGCAGACAGAGAAGGAGAAGCCTTTTACGCCGTCAATGTGTCAGAACTGGAAAAACGCCGGGGCTGTCCAGAGATTGTAGCAGATGTACTGTAGCGGCGATATTGTAGCAGATGTACTGTAGTGCCGTACTGTAGCAGTGGGAAAAAAATAGAGGGGGGTTGCGGCTAGGCAATAGGCAGCAGATCCGGCGGCCGGTAGTAAGAGTGTAAAGGAACAAGGAAGAAGGCAGGGAACTAGGAAGGAATTCCTTGCGGGCAGCCAAGCACCGCCAAGGGCGGCTGCCGCCTGCAAGGGGGGATGCTCCTTTGGTTCTTGCTCTCTCTCACGTAGGGTTTTGGTCCCTAGGACGGCTGCTCTGATACCATCTTAGATAGTAAAAGACGGCTATACGTTATATTAGATAGGAGAAACCCTGCTCCTATAAATAGGAGAATAGGGAAGTGTATAGGACATAAGACAACCCTAATGGGCCAAGACGTACTTAGGCCCATATTACAAAACACTTAACAACATAAATAAACGGACTCTCTAACACTAAGAAATGGCTTGAGGCCATGAGATCAAAGATGGACTCCATGTACATCAACAAGGTATAACGTTGACAGATCCACCACAAGGGATAAAACTCGTAGGGTGCAATTGAATTTTCAAGAAGAAGACCGACATAGATAATATTGTATAAGCCTATAAAGAGCAGATTGGTTGCAAAGGGTTTCAAACAAGTTCAGGGTGTTGAACATGATGAAATCTTTTCACCAGTTGCCATCCATCATGATCATGTTTACTATTACAGCTTATTATGATTGTGAGATTTGGCATATGGATGCTAAAACTGCATTCCTTAACATGAATATTGTAGAGGATGTGTATGTGACACAACCTGAAGGTTTTATAAATCCATATAATGCAAATAAAGTTTATAAGCTACAAAGGTCAATTTATAGATTGAAGCAAGCATCTCACAGCTGGAATCTTTGATTTGACAAGATAGTCAAAGAGTCTGACTTTAGTCAAAATGAAGATGAAATTTGTGATTACAAAAAATTTAGTGAGAGCATATTTATATTCCACATAATGATGGAGAATAATATCCTTATACTACAAATGTTAAAACCTGACAACGAAAGTACCTTCTCCATAAAAGGTTTAGGGAAAGCATCTTGTGTGATAGGAATTGAGATCTATAGAGAGATTTGGAAAGCTTCTTGACCTAAGTAAGAGCACATATATTGGCAAGATGCTGAAGGGATTCAGCATGAAGGACTCAATGAGAGAAAATATGTCCATGTTTCATGGGATTAGTTTCTTAATATTAAAATGAAGAATGGGAAACATGAGTAAGATGACATATGAATTCACATTTGGATCCATCATGTATACATCTCATTATCTTTTATGTATTGGACAAGACGAGATGATATCAGTCAGTTTCTAAATGTCATAAAGAACGTCCATAAGTACTCGAGAAGCACTAAGGATCACTTCCTAGATTATGGCAATAAGGAAAAGTTAGTTGTAAAGGGTTACACCGATGCAAGCTTTCAAAATAACAAAAAAAATTAATGATCACAATCGAAAATTTGTGTTTGACCTTAAAACAAGAACTGTAAACTGGAAAACTTTTGAGCAAGAGTCAGTTATTTAATTCTACAATAGAAGTTGAGTATCATGGTGTTATGAATACAGCAGAGGATACTGAATGGATCAAGAAGTTCATGTAGATGAACTTATGGGATGTTCCAACCATTGATGACACATTAGTAATACTATGACAACAATGTAGCTACTGGATAGGCAAGGAAACTCAGATAGCATACTACGACAATTCCATCTCATATGAGAGGTCGTGCAACGAAGAGATGTGAAAATTTGCAAACTACGAACTTTAGGCAAATGTTGCTAACCCGCTGGATATGCACTTGCGCAGCAGAAACATAATGGACAGTTTAAGATTACTTAGAATAATATATGTGAGTGAAATGCTCTAAGTACAAGTATTTGTTGGTATATTTCCTAGAGAGTTCATATGATGATTGTAATGGCATGTCTTGTAAATGATATGATTAATAGTAAAGGCAATCTTCTGATTTATTCTATTTCATTCAGTTATGAGGTTGTGATGAAACGTAATGAATGTCTAAAGAATGATATTACTCAATGGCGTATGTCTTCGGGTTGAGGACCTGAACAATGAGATCATACGAATGTCAATAGTAGATACATTCTTACTATGTCCCTTGTTGGTTGTTATTGTGGAAGCTGATAGACAATAATAACACATAAGGTTGGAGTGTGTGTTGGTTGATGACAAAATTCATTAGCCATGATATATGATATCGAACCAAACACATAGATACTTGTTGGAGAACAGTGTATCAGACAGACCCACCTTGAGAGTGATATATGGAGACCATGACCGGTAGTCAAAATCATCTCTCGTAGTGATGGTGGTTCTGGATAATGCGGAAAAAGGTCTTGTATTATTCGATGATAAAAGAATATACAAGAGTCTCTATATAATACACAAAAGAACCACAGGGTCTAGAGATAACCCATGTGGGATAAAACATAAGTGTAAAGGAAAAGAAAAATAGAAAATAGACTGTGTAAAAGAGAAAAACACAGCAAAGTCTATCTACTAATACTCCCCCTCAAGCTGGAGCATAGATGTCAATCATGCCCAGCTTGGATGTCATATCAGTGAAGCGCTTCTTCGGAAGAATCTTTGTGAAAATATCAACAATCTGCTCATCAGTAGGAATGTAAGGGGTAGAAATCTGACCAGATAGAACCGCCTCACGAACAAAGTGACAGTCCACTTCAATATGCTTCGTGCGCTCATGGAAGGTAGGGTTGCTAGCAATGAAAGTGGCTGCTTTATTATCACAGAACATAGGAATGGGCGCCAAGTCTGAAAAACCAAAATCTGTCAGAAGGCTTCGAATCCAGAAGAGCTCGCAGGTAGTATGTGCCATGGCGCGATATTCAGCTTCAGCACTAGAGCGGGCAACCACAACCTATTTTTTGCTCCTCCATGTGACTAAATTGCCCCCAACAAAAGTACAGTATCCAGAAGTGGAGCGGCGATCAACCTTGCTCCCAGCATAATCAGAATCTGAGTAGCCCAGTATCTTACAGTGCCCATGTTTTTTGTAGAGAAGCTCTTTTCCAGGAGAGTTCTTCAAATAGCGCAGAATATGGCAAACAGCATCCCAATGACATTGTCGGGGTTTGTCAAGGTAGCGACTAACCAATCCGACAGCAGCAGTAATGTCAGCTCGTGTGACTGTGAGGTAGATAAGCTTCCCGACCATTCGTCTGTACTGATGAGTGTCAGGATATGCAGGAGAGGCTTGATCATCCCAATCAGTATTAGGATCAAGAGGGGTGCTAGCAGGCTTAGCACCTAGGAGTCCAGTCTCAGATAACAAGTCCAGAACATACTTCCGCTGAGAAAGACACAGTCCTGCAGAAGAGCGAGAGACCTCTATCCCAAGAAAGTAGCGTAAAGAACCGAGGTCTTTAGTAACAAAGTGCTTTTCAAGATACCGCTTAGTTGCCTGAATACCTGCTGCATCACTCCCAGAGAGTATAATATCATCAACATACACAATAAGAATAATAATGCCAGCTGTGGATTGTTTAACAAAAACAGAGTGGTCTGACTGAGAGCGGCGAAAAGAATAATCCTGGAGAATAGTGCTAAGTTTGTCAAACCACGCACGTGGACTCTGTTTGAGGCCATAGATAGCTTTTTTTAAACGACAGACTTTAGATGGCTCCCCCTCACAGATAAAGCCGGGGGGCTGAGACATGTAGACTTCTTCATGTAGATCGCCATAGAGAAAGGCATTTTTCACATCGAGCTGGTATAACGGCCAATCAGAATTAACAGCAACAGAGATCAGAATCCTTACAGAATTAAGTCGTGCCACAGGAAAGAAGGTTTCAAAATAGTCAACCCCATAGGTCTGAGTGTATCCTTTAGCAACCAGTCTGGCTTTCAGGCGCTCGACCGTACCATCAGGCTGATATTTCACTGTGAAGACCCAGCGACGCCCAACTGGCGAGCAATCAGTAGGAGGATCAACAAGAGTCCAAGTATGACGATCAGTAAGAGCCGTCATTTCTTCTTCCATTGCCTGACACCATGCTGGGATTTTAAGAGCCTGAGCAGCAGTCTTAGGGACAGAAATAGCAGACAGAGCAGCAGTAAAGTTGGCAAAATTAGAATTCAAATGAACAGACGTACAAAAATTCCCAATTGGATGTTTCGTACAAGCACGTGTCCCCTTTCTCAGACTAATGGGAACATCAAGGTCAGAAAATACCTGCGGAGGTGGCTGATCTGGCGCAGAGGACGTGGACGATGGAGAGGCCATAGAGGGAGTTGTTGGCTTTGGTCTTCTGTGATAAACCTGTAGAGGGGGCTTCTCACTTGTAGATACAGGAGCAGGGCTATCATACTCATCATCCACCATAGGTAAGGGCGTATCAGTCAACAAATCAGACGTAAGAGCAGAACCCTCCGAAGAGAAAAATGGCATGTGTTCAAAGAATACCACATCCGCAGATACAAGCCATTTATGTGAAGCAGGATCATAACACCGATATCCTTTCTGAGTGCGGGAATAGCCCAAAAAAACACACTTGGTGGCCTTGGGATCTAATTTAGTAAGACCAGGTCTAAGGTTCTTCACAAAGCATGTGCTCCCAAAAATACGCGGTGGTACAGCAAACAGTGGTAGATCAGGGAAAAGAATTTGAAAAGGGATTTTATTGTGAAGTACAGAGGAAGGCATGCGGTTTATGAGATAGCAAGCAGTGGAGATTGCCTCAGGCCAGAATTTGTGAGGAACATGGTAGTGAAAGAGAAGTGTGCGGGCGACCTCAAGGAGATGGCGATTCTTACGCTCAGCGACACCGTTTTGTTGTGGGGTATAAGCACAAGAAGTCTGGTGAATGGTGCCCTGACGTTTACAAAAAGACTGAACAGAAATTTGCACAAATTCCAAGGCATTGTCTGTGCGAAAAATCTTGATGGGCTTAGCAAATTGAGTCCGAATTTCCGCAAAAAACTCAGAAATTTTTTCAACTACAGTAGATCTGTCTGTCAGTAAAAATAACCATGTGGTTCTGGAAAAATCATCAATAAAACTTAAGAAATATTTGAATCCAGAAACGCTAGGCACTAAACACGGTCCCCAAATGTCAGCATGCACAATGTCAAAAGGGGCTTTAGAGCCAATACAAAATTTTGCAGAAAAAGTAGAACGGTGTTGTTTGCCCAATTGACATGTTTCACAATAAAATCTAGTGCTAGCAACAGTCGGTAGTAAAGCCTTCAACTTCTCAGCAGACGGGTGGCCCAGACGGTAATGCCACTGAATATCAGGAACTGTAGATGTCAGGAAAGCAGCTGGCTTCGGCTCGTCCAAATAGTATAATCCATCCAGTCCCTCATGGCCTGAACCAATCGTCGTCCTCGTACGCAGATCCTGAAATAGAACACCATCCGGGTCAAATGTAATAGCACAACGAAGACTTTTTACCAGTTTACTGACAGATAGTAAATTCAGAGGAAATTTGGGCACATATAGCACAGACTGCAGAGGTAGAGTACTAGTAGAAGTGATATCTCCAATGCCACAAACAGGATATTTGGAACCATCAGCAACCGTCACAGGCGGTATAAGAGAAGTCTTGCGCAAAGTAGAAAATAAACTAGCAGTACCAGAGATATGTGCAGTCGCACCAGAGTCGATCACCCAAGGGCTTTTACCAGTTGTCGTCAGGAGAGCAGCGCCATTCTCAGGAGAGTCCGCAGAAGTAGAGGCAAGGTGGGCTTGAAGCAGTTTCTCAAACTCGGAGCGAATCCAATCAGCAGTAGGGTCAGAGGCAGCAGAGGTAGATGCAGGTTGTTCAGTGGTAACCTGGTTCGCCCAGTCAGGTTTACCATATTTTATCCAGCAGCGGTCTTCATTGTGATTAGTACGCTTGCAGTGAGTGCAGTAGCGGGGCTCCCCTGACTCCGAGCCAGAACCACGTCCAGGTGCAGAAGAGCGGCCACCACGACCACGGCCACGACCTCGGCCGCGACCACGAAAGGAATCCGCAGAACGGACAGCAAGTGATGTTCCATCAGAAGTAGAGAGCGTCAAAGAAGAAAGACGCTGGACCCGCTTGAGGACGTCCCGAAGAGTAGGTAACGGGTCACTGGAGAGGATCTGATCCACGACCCCAGCAAACGAAGTAGGAAGGCCAGCCAGGAACTGAACAAGCATGAGTTCATTCCGCTGACGATGTCGTTCTTCAAGATTCGCAGTCAGAGGATGATAAACCTGAAACTCGTCCCACAGAGCACAGCACGAGTTGTAGTAGTCTTCCACAGAGTTAGATGTCGAGAAGTCTTGTTTCGCAAGCTTCTTGAAAATTTCAAACACCTTCTTGGGGTTCTGTTGATGAGAGTAAACATGGGATAGGTGATCCCACATTTCCTTAGCAGTCTGAAGGCAAAGCAGAGAGTGGTTGATCTTAGCATCAACGTTGTTGACCAGCCAGGCCATAACCCCATAATCCTCCTTGGACCAGAGATCATAAGCTTGCTTAGTCTTGTCATCAGCAGTAGCAGCAGGTACAGCAGGACCCTTGGTAGTCAGGTGCGAGTGGCGCCCGTGTGCTTTCACGTAGAGTTCGAATGAAGCAGCCCATAGGTGATAGTTGGAGCCATCCAACTTAACAGAAGTAACACACAAAGACCGTGGTAACTCTGAAGTCGCCATGAGAGTAGAAGCAGACAGTCAGCAGCACGAGCGCAGGGCAGACAGTAGAATTAGTAGGCAGCAGGAAGTGTCCAACACATGGACCAGCAGCAGCAGATAGGAGATCCGATCATGGACCTCAGAAACCCTCACGGGGCAGAGATAAAGAAGCAGAACCTACGCCAACATGGAGAAACAATTACTCCACCATGTGGCGCAGGCAGGCAGATCCGGATGTAGCTTTTAGACCCTCAACGTGCCAGAACTGGAAAGTGTCGGGGCTGTACGTAACGGATTTAGAAAATGAACGGAGACCGAAAAGGGAACTTGTGGTTGTCTAGGCCACAAGGATAGAGATGGTGAGGATGTGGGGGTGTGGTGGAGGGTTGTGGGTGGTGTAGGGGCCGGGAAATTGGTGGTGGTGGTGGCTGTTGGTGGCGGACAGCAAGTACTGTAGCGTCGCGGTACTGTAGCAGCCGCGGTACTGTAGCAGCGGGAAGAAAGGAGATGGGGCGGTGGGCAGGGTAAGAGAAGAGAAGGGTTGCGGTGGTGGTAGGGTAAGGAAGGAAGGGAGGAGGAGGAAGAAGGACGGCGGCGGCAGGGAGAAACCCGCAGGGGGGGGGGGGGGCGGCGGTGTGGTGGTTGACGGCGCAGGGGTAGGTTAGGGTAAGGAGGGGGGAAAAAGAATTAGGGTGGATCTTGTTGCTCTGATACCATCTGGATAATGCGGAAAAAGGTCTTGTATTATTCGATGATAAAAGAATATACAAGAGTCTCTATATAATACACAAAAGAACCACAGGGTCTAGAGATAACCCATGTGGGATAAAACATAAGTGTAAAGGAAAAGAAAAATAGAAAATAGACTAAGTGTAAAAGAGAAAAACACAGCAAAGTCTATCTACTAATAGTGGTGATTGTGGTTCTTAGACCTGAAATCACTACACTCATCACATGTTGTTTGATGTGTTTTGTCATCATCAAATGTGCCCTTAAATAAGGGTTTCCATAAATGTGATGTTCAAATATATTATAACATTTGGGGAGTGACTGGAAGTGATGTAGATGGGATTTGTCCCTCCTACAAGAATTTGATTTCCAGGTCACTTGATAAGCGAGACTAAGAAAAACATGTACATGCACATGTGAATCAATATATGATATTGAGTTCACAAATATCTCAGACAGTCTGCTCTAGTTCAAGGAACATGGATTGAACATTGAGAAGATGACGATTCCATGTCTCGAGTTCAATCAGGATAATAGAGAGAAAAGAACAATACGATCACTATAATACCAATCACATATTGTAGGTTGAAGTTGTTCTCTAACTTTCTGATTATTTGGGTAGCAATGATGTCTTGCTAGATACCAATCATTGCTTATGATGTCATAAATTAGTTATATGGGCACTCACTGCCAATGTAACTTGGAACTTATAGGGTCACACACATAGGATACACTTGGAAGAGTTTATGAATATAGTTTAAACTTGATTACTAAAGAATTAGGTATTCAATTTAAACAATATTGGTTGAAAGTTGACTGACTGGACTGTGAACCGAACAGTTCAAGTGTTGAACTGATCGATTCAAAGTGTCAGGTCAATTGAACCAAGATTTACAATCAAAACCATGAGTCGACTGGTTCAGCAAGTGAACCAATCGGCTCAAGTCAGTGAACCAACCGGTTCAGGTTGTAAACCGACAGTTTGGTTGATCAATTCAATTAGATCAAGGAATTGTGTTGACGTCATGTTGTACATTAATCGAATATTAATTGACAATTCAATTGTGGTTGGAAAATATAGTGAAATGACCTGTTCAAGGGTTGAACCGATCGGCTCACATGGCTCACATGTGAACCGATCGGTTCACTGTTGAACTGATTGTTTTGTCGTTCGCATGATACGAAAATTCATGAAATTTCGTCTCCTTCAACTTTCGCTCAGACTGGAACTCCTGACCATGATCCTCTTATAAATAGAGGGGTAGTTGAGACTTTCTATAAACACAACAATAACATCTGACAATTGTTGTCTTCTCTAGTTGTGATAACCGAGAGAACCGGAGCAAGTCCTACCCATCAAAAGAGGGATAGCAAGGGACAGACAATTGGGAGAGCGAGTCGGTACTAGAACAAAGACTAGAAGGGACAACTCCTTTTCCGTTCATCTAGAATGATAGGAGTTCCCGGTGGTCTGTGTGGACTACTATAGAGGCGAGGAGGTTGTTGTCTGCCGCTAGGAAAACGAGGTTAACTGATGTCCGTGGTGATCAACTAGGAGGCCGTTGCTGACATTGTCCATGTGCAACTTGAAAAAAAAGCGCACACTACTACAAGGAGATTGTCGTTGAACTTGCTCCAGCACCAGGTATAACCTTGCAACCATCCTTCCCATTACATAGTTCTTGACGCGGTCTACTTTTCAAAGGGAAATATGACAGTTAAATTTTTACTTCCACTGTCTTATCTGATGTCATATTTCCCAATACTTATTAACGTTTATCACCAACAAATTACAATAACTCTTTTTACATTAGAAAGGACTAGAAGAGTCTAGATTAATATATGGTACGATATACTACAATTACATGGTAAGAGGAATAAGAGAGGTACAGTATAAGAGAGTACGTCATTTGGCCTAAGCCCATTTACTCTACCCCACAAGCTGGAGCATACACATTGTGTACACCCAGTTTGTTGCTCATGTCCTAAAAAAAGAAATTGAGACATGCCTGGAAAAAATCATTCACTTGCTCCCATGTACACACATAAGGTGTGATTGTCATTTTCCCCCATAACAAGATCTCTAACACAGTGACAATCCCCGTGATATGTTATATATGCCAGTGGAAAAAAGAGTGCTTGTAGGACAACCTATTGACTTTAAATTGTACAAGCATGTTGTTGAGTTTGTTGAAGCATCAACTGGTGATTTTTAAAACCATAGATAGCCTTTTAAGTTTGCAGATTATCGTGTGACATCCCTATTAGTATATACACTTTACTACTTTTCTTTACTTAGTGTATTTGCTTATTTCTCTTTATTCTCTTCTCCTCTTTATCCCATATTGCTCATCTCTAAATATTGTACACTCTCTTGTCTTATAAAAGAGAGACCATTGTATTCTTTTTAGAACATCCAATAATAAGCAATCTCGCTGCCAACTTCTAGATGGTATCAGAGCGGGCCGATCCACCTTAAACCTAATCCCTTCTCACCCCAACCCTAGCCGCCATCTTCTCCACCAACCCTAGCCGCCGCCACCCCCACCCCTTATTTTCCGCCGCTACAGTACTGCTATAGTACCGCCACCCTCCCATCCAATCTCTCCACCAACCTCCTTCTTCCCTTCTCCCATCCTTGTGGCCTAATCCACCACAGACCCCTCCGTCTAGCTCCATTTCTCTTTTCGAAATCTCCGGACAGCCTCGGTAACTTTCCAGTTCTGGCACGTTGATGGAGTAACGGGCTTCATCCTCTCTATTTGCCTGCGCCTCATGGTGGAGTGACTGATCCTCCATGTTGGCGTAGGCTTTTCTTTTCATCTGCTGCCCCTACGTGGGTTTTTCTAAGATTCATGCGTGGATCTTCTACCTACTACTAGTCCATGTGTTGGACTTCTACCTCTGACTGCTGACTACTACTACTCCCTGCGCCTGTACTTCTGCCCCTGACTGCACCTTCCGATGACGACTCCGGATCTTCCGCGTACTCTGTATGTTACTACTGTGAAGTTGGATGGCTCCAACTATCACCTCTGGGCAGCTTCCTTTGAACTCTATGTTAAAGTACAAGGGCGCTATTCTCATCTATCGACCAAGGGACCGGATGCTCCCACTGTTGATGCTGATGACAAGACCAAGCAGGCCTATGATCTCTGGTCCAAGGAGGACTATGGTGTTATGACCTGGATGGTCAACAGTGTCGAACCGAAGATCAACCAGTCTCTCCTTCATCTGAAGACTGCAAAGGATATGTGGGACCAGCTCTCCCACGTATACTCTCACTAGCAAAATCCAAAGAAGGTGTTTGAGATCTTCAAGCAGCTGGCCAAGCAAGAGTTTTCTACTATTGATTCTATCGAGGACTACTACAACAATTGTTGTGCTCTCTGGGATGAATTTCAGGTGTACCATCCGCTTTCTGCCGACATCACTGAAATCCAGCGTCAACGGAACGAACTTCAACTTGTCCAGTTCCTCGCTGGTCTACCCTCCTCCTTCGCCGGAGTTGTTGATCAGATTCTCTCGAGTAATCCCCTGCCTACACTGCGAGATGTTTTGAAACGTGTTCAACGTCTACCTTATGTATCTCAGTCTTTGCCTGACACTTCTGATGGAGCAGCCCTTGTTGTTCGCACAGGTGACTCCTCTCGTGGCCACGGTCGAGGACGGGGTCGTGGTCGCGGGCGCTCCTCTGCACCTGAGACTACTGAACCACGCTTCTGTACTTTCTGCAACCGCATGAATCACAATGAAGATCGATGTTGGATCAAGCATGGCAAGCCAGTCTGGGCAAACCAAGTCACTACAGATCAACCTGAGACTACCACTACCTCTGCTGCTCCTTCTGCTGATTGGATCCGGTCGGAGTTCGAGAAACTTCTTTAGGCTCGTCTTGCTTCTTTTGCTGAAGCCTCTACTGACGGGAGTGCTGCACTTCTAACCCAATCTGGTAAAAATTCATGGGTGATTGATTCGGGTGCGACATCCCATATCTCTGGAAATCCTGTGTTATTTTCTAACTTACATAATACTTATGTTATACCTCCTTTTACACTGGATGATGAGTCTAAGACACCTGTTACTTGCATTGGTGATATCTGCACTCCTGGTTGCCTGCTTCTGCGGTCTACTCTTTATGTTCCGAAATTTCCTATAAATCTGTTATCTGTCAATAGAACTGTAAAAAGTCTTCGTTGCTCTATTACCTTTGACTCGGATGGTGTTGTGTTTCAGGATCTGCGTACGAGGACGACGATTGGTTCGGGCCATGCTGGACCAGATGGGCAATATTACTTGGACGTTCTAAAGACCGCAGCATATCTGACATCCTCTGTGACAGGCATCCAGTGGCACTACCGTCTGGGACATCCTTCTGCAGCGAAATTGAAACATTTACTTCCTGATGTTTTAGATTCTGTTTTTCATTGCGAGACTTGCCAATTGGGCAAACAGACGCGAGCATCTTTTTCTAAGAAATCATGTATTAGTTCAAAGCAGCCATTTGATATTTATTCATGCTGATGTTTGGGGTCCTTGTTTTGTGTCCAGTATTTCTGGATTTCGCTTATTGATGATTTTTCTAGAACTACCTGGATTTTCATGCTCAAGGACAGATCTACTATACTTGATACCATTACTGCTTATTTTGCTGAGATCTGTACCCAGTTTGCCAAGCCTATCAAAAAAATTCGCACTGATAATGCCCTTGAATTCGTGCAAGCCTCAATCAGCAACTTTTGTCGCAAACAGGGTACCATACACCAAACTTCTTGTGCCTACACTCCACAGCAAAATGGAGTCGCCGAATGCAAAAATCGACACCTCCTTGAAGCTGCTCGCACTTTACTGTTTCATTACCATGTCCCACAACGTTTTTGGCCTGAAGCTGTTTCCACTACATGTTACCTTATTAACCGCATGTCGTCCTCTGTGCTTGGGAATCAAGTCCCTTATCAAATCATGTACCTGGATGCGCCCCTCTTTTCTGTTCCTCGTATCTTTGGGAGCACCTTTTTTGTCAAAAATCTTCGTCCTGGTCTCACCAAACTTGATCCTAGAGCAATAAAGTGTCTTTTTAGGGTACTCTCGCACTCAGAAAGGGTACCGCTGTTATGATCCCGTGTCAAAGAAATGGTTTGTATCTGTTGATGTTGTTTTCTTTGAGCACATGCCTTTCTACTCCTCTGTCGGATCTGCCCTTACATCAGATTTATTAATGGAGACACCTCTACCTATGATTGATGATACTGATGATACTACTCCTCCTGCTGAATGTCCTCCTCTGAAAGTTTATCAACGAAGACAGAAGACAGCAACTCCCTCTATGGCCCCTCCAGAGTCCTTGTCCTCCATGCCAGATCAAACACCACCACAGGTATACTCTGACTTAGATGTTCCTATCAGTTTGAGGAAAGGAACTAGAGCTTGTACTAAACATCCTATTGGCAATTTTTGTACTTCTGATCATTTGGGAACTAATTTTGCAAATTTTACTGCTACTCTTTCTGTTATCTCTGTTCCTAAAAATGCTTCTCAGACTCTTAAACATCCAGCTTGGCGGCAGGCCATGGAAGCGAAAATGCAAGCTCTTACTGATCGCAATACTTGGCAGTTAGTCGATCCTCCTACTGATTGTTCTCCAGTTGGCTGTCGTTGGGTGTTTACTGTTAAATATCAACCGGATGGCACGGTTGAGCGCCTCAAGGCTAGACTTGTTGCCAAGGGCTACACGCAGACTTATGCGGTCGATTACTTTGAGACTTTTTCACCGGTGGCTCGGTTGAATTCCGTACGCATTCTTATTTCTGTTGCTATTAATTATGATTGGCCCTTGTACCAGCTGGATGTGAAAAATGCATTTCTGTATGAGGATTTACATGAGGTCTATATGCAACAACCTCCAGGATTTGAGCTTCAGGGGGAGTCCTCCAAAGTCTGCAGGTTGCGGAAAGCTATCTATGGTTTAAAACAGAGTCCCCATGCTTGGTTTGATAAACTAAGTACCATTCTTCAGATGTTTCTTTTTCGACGCTCCCAGTCCGATCATTTCGTCTTCATTAAAAACACTACTGTTGGCCTTGTTATTCTGATTGTATATGTTGATGACATTATTCTCTCAGGGAGTGATCTTGACGGTATTCAGGCTACTAAGTGTTATCTGGAGAATCACTTTGTCACCAAAGACCTTGGGACTTTGCGTTACTTTCTTGGGATTGAAGTCTCTAGATCTGCTTCTGGTTTATGCTTGTCTCAACGTAAATATGTTCTGGATCTTCTTTCTGACACAGGACTTCTTGGTGCTAAACCTGCTAGTATTCCTCTGGATCCAAATACTAACTAGGACGATGAGAACTCTCCTGCCTATCCTGATCATCATCAGTATCGCCGCATGGTTGGCAAGCTCATGTATCTAACTGTTACTCGTGCTGATATTACTTCTGTTGTTGGGCTTGTTAGTAGATATCTGGATAAACCCCGTCAATGTCACTGGGATGTCGTTTGCCACATTCTCAAATATCTGAAGAGTGCTCCTGGGAAAGGTTTGCTATATAAAAAACATGGTCACTTTAAGCTTGTTGGATATTCTGACCCTGACTATGCCGGGAGTACAAACTCCGTATAGAGGTCTTCAAGGTCTCTATGTAAGAATGCATTTCTAAGGGTGGTAGCATACATATGAGCTATACAAGAAATTAAGAGTTAAAAGACAAAAATGGGATGGTGTGTAGTAGATGAATGTTTAGTTTCATGAAGCAATTTATAAATCCATTTAGGTGGAGCTCGGTTGAAACTTCAGACGAGACATGAGGTTTTGAATGGTCATCTGAAATTTGTTGCTGCAAATACGCAAGGGAAAATGTTGCATGGACATAACTAATATTGGAAGATGGTTCGGATTAGGTAACATAAGGTTTAAAGTTCACGAGAAATGGATCAGTTGTAGTGACCAAAAGGAGGCTCCTTGTGGTTGATATGAAAATGCATGTTATTTTCACGGAAGGTGACATCAGAAGACACAGATTCTTGAGGTAGAGGTACAATCGCATCGATATCCTTTCTAAATGCTAATACAACCCATAAAGACAGTTTTGATTGCCTGAGGGGACAATTTATCAACCTCAGAATAAAAAAAATGGACAAAAGCAGTACGTCCAAAGATTTTAAGTGGTCGAAAGAATGGTTGATTGTTGGGGAAAAGCATAGAGAAGAATAATGAATCCCTAGAGAACAGAGGAAGGTTGTCGGTTAATCATGATGTAGGAATAGCTGCAAAGCCATAATGTGTAGCCATGTGTACATGCAAAATCAAAGTGAGTGTGATGTAAAGGAGATGACGTTCCTTTTGTTCAACTACTCCACTTTTTGAGGAATATGAGCATTAACATTTGACAAATTGATAAGCAAATTAATTAATAGGAACATTTCCTCACAGGATTTCAAATGAAATATCAATATCATATAAGAGCAATCATCCACAAACAAAAGAAAATGCCTAATCCATTATGATTGGGCACATGAAAATGGCCTCCAAAAGCCACTATGAACAAGATCAAATGGCATCAAGGATTGATTTGCAATACAAGAAGATGAAACACGGTGATGCTCCTAACTGACAAAAATCACAATCTAATTGCTTAACATAAGATAAACTAGAGGCTCAATGATGCAAGAGGATTTCTAATCCCAGATTCAAAAGCTTGATCGCACAATGCAAGTCCTAAAATTAGCACTTATATGATTATTGTGTTTTAGGATACATTATGCAATTGTTTCAATTATAGTATCTAAGTCTAACACTAGGGATTGGCTTGTAATTTCTTAATTGATAGTTTTATTTATTATTACAATTGGGTAATGAGCAGAATTAAGCCAATTTGGGCTTCCCTTCTATTATCTATATATACCCATGTCTAGCGGTATCATTCGGTAGAGTTGAATTATATGAATGAATTTGCTTTGCAACATTGAGCTTGCATTAGCTGGTATCAAAGCCTGGAATCTAAATCCTAAGTCTAGATTCAAGGACCCCCGGAGACGGCCAAAACCCCAGGTGTAGCACAGCACACCTATCATCCACTTATTTTCTCCTAAACCCTAGGTGAGATCCAATCCTATCCACACAAATAAAACCTGAGTTACTATTCAAATAGTAAATTGACGTTGTAATATACTGAAATCCAGGGTCTTTCCTGCAATTTACCCACTTTTGAGCTTTTCTTTGCCTTCTAGTCCATTTGGACCTTTTTCATAAATTTCCCATCCTTTTGAAGCATTTTTGGACTCAATGTGCAAATTGAGCATTAATGATGGTGAAATTCCATTCTTCCCCCATTTATGATAATAAAGGGGTGTTTACACTAATAACCCACTTAAGGTAATAATTAAGGACTAATTATGCAAGATGGAGTTTTATGAGAGAGAATAAGTGGATAATGTTTATTTGGAGCTCTTATATCTTTTTGGATAAGATATGAGAAAAAGTATGTAATGTAATTAATTATGGGTGTAATTAACCTAATTTCCTTCTCTCCTCAAAAATGATAATAATATATATAAATAGAATATTATGTTGAGTTTTTTCTCTTAAAGTTAATAATGGATGAATATCTCGAATTTCACTCATATAATTCATTAAAAGAAGTCTTTTCATATAACTCATTCATTTTAATATATCAATATACACTTTAATGAGCAATATATTTATTAAGGGCCATATTATGTATAAAACGAGAAAGTAATTGCATAGCATTGTTCTAGACTTTAATGTGAGCTAATGGTTCAAATTTGGTGGCTTTTGGAGTTGACTTGACCCCTCAAAACTATTTTATACGCTTTTAATATAGTGTAAATTAAAATGGTGAATTATAACCCACTTCCATACCTCACTCTTAATATGGGCTAATAAAACTTGCAAATGCATGCTATTAGTGAGTGGAGGACTCTTGGACTCCAAATCTCGGATTTGGGAACCAAGGGTTGCTTATAAAAGCAACACATAATTATTTGCTCAAGCATTATATTAAAATATGCTTTAATAATCAAAATAATTATTGGAGGCCAAAGGTTGGGTGAAACGCAAATCTAATTATATAGCATGAATCTAGACGTCATTAGCAACCTGGGGTTAAAATTTGAGGTTAATTGGAGCTCGTTTGACCTTCCAAATGCATTAAACAAGTTTTCAATAAAATGTGACATAATAGCCATCGATATAATAGTTATGCACATCATTTTAGCTAAAAATGCCTGTCACGCGAGCCTTGGTTACGCGGGTCCATTGTGGACTCAGATCCAGTGGCCCTTGTTAGCCCGACCGTGATCCAACGGTCAAAAGTTCGTCTTCCACCTCCGACAGTTACACGTACAGTAGGCCTAGACTCCTCAACTTCGATCTCCTCGGATACTTGATCATTTTGTGAGATTTCTTCTCCGTTCGGTTCGCCTCCTTCCACCGATCCGTTTGAGCCATCACTTGTCCAGCGAGGTGCGGCGTAGCCAAAACGCCATGAGGCGCCGGCCAAGGCCTCTCACCTCCACCATCGTCTCACATCCACAGACATCTCCACATATAAGTAACCTCCTACACAGCTGCGTCGGCCCCTTAACAACTTTCCCATCCCATCGATTTTGTTCGAGGACGTGTATCTAGCCGACGGCGTGGAGCTTTACCTGCTGACCTTGCGGCGCCTCTCCCCGGAGCTAGAGTGCTCGTGCGTCGAAATTTATTGGTCTAGTAAGTTCGTCCTTCGATTCTCTTCGTTTCGGGTACCTTTGCGTCCTGTTTGGTTGAGAAACGCAAAAACGCCCAAAGTTCCCAAGCCACCTCGGCGCCATGGTAGCGTCTGAGCTTGAAGAAGCTCGGGTGGTTTTTTACCTTTTTGCCCCCGCGCGCCCTCTTTTCCTTGTTCTCTCGCCAAGGGCACTTTCGTCATCTGAATCTTTGCTTTTCGACCCACATAGCAATTATCTAAATTCTGATTGGTCCATCTTGTTTAATTCATAGAAAATCGCTCGAATGTCGGATAAATGCAAATAAATAGTCGTTGGAAAGGATTTTTCGAGTAGAATCCAATTTTGTGGTTTTTGAAGCCTGATTCCAAATTATTTTTCAAAGTTTCCCTAAGATACTCTTTTGATGAGTTAAATGTTCTAAAATGCATAAGTAATTCATTTTAAGTCCAATTTGTAAAATAAAATATGTTTTTCTAATGACTAAAGTCTAAGTAATGTCTTGGTCTAAGTTTTGGGTCTCAAATCGAAGGTTTTCCTAAAAAGGTTTAAAAATGGGTTTTTCTTTATATCTTTATGCTTAACACATCCTAATACATGATAATGTTTGCAACTAGGGGAAAATGGAATGGTGATACAATCAACTTGGTAAAGTTTGTGTTAATGAATCAAACTAAGGTATGTGACTCCTATGTATGTGAATCCTATTTATGTATGTGAGCCCTATTTCAGTATGTGACTCCTATGTATGTGAATCCTATTTATGTATGTGAGCCCTATTTCAGTATGTGACTCCTATGTATGTGAATCCTATTTATGTATGTGAGCCCTATTTCAGTATGTGACTCCTATGTATGTGAATCATATGTTAATATACATGAAGCCTATTTTGTGTGTGGAACCTATTTGTGCATGTGGAACTTATTTATCAATGTATGATGAATGTGGAATGTATATTGTGCAATCAACCTACTCTTCAGTTGGGCTCTTATCCAACCCTACCTCACTATTGTGCTAGCCTTGATATCCTTATAAATGTCTTTATTTGGCTCTTTACTATGTAATGCTTCTATTGCCTATGTGGCTCATTTAATTGTAACTCTTGAATCTTGTTATGGCCAATGTTTGGCTCATCCATTTATTGAGATTATTTATTTGGGTTTTATTCCCATTTTGCAATGTTGCAATCTTGTTAGACTTCTCAATACTGCCAAGTGACTATTAAGCATGATGTATTTTAGGCCAAATGACAATGTAGTGTACATGAGTACAAACCACCCATAGGGCACTGAGGTTTTAGTCCTTCTGTCGGGCACTGGGGTTTTAGTCCCCCTGCCATTTTATATTAGGCACTGGGGTTTTAGTCCCCCTGCCACTTTATATAGGCACTGGGGTTTTAGTCCCCTTGCCACTTGGTGAGGTTCGGTAGGTGCCTCACCCTACATTGAGATGACTTTGTGTCTTAATATATTCATGCTACGTGATTGTTATTGTGGTGATTGATTATGGCAGTTCTCTTTTTCTTATTTGAATATTTGTCTCATTCTCTTAAAATCTTGTAGTATAGAGAATCTTTTATTATGCAATATTGTTGTCTATTACTTGTCCTATTCCTTTTGATTGACACATACTTGTATCCTTCTTTTGCTGGATGATCCCAACCATCCACGTATAGGATCAGAGTGCGCAGCTGAAACTTGGTGAAGTGGACATCTAGATTGCTTGGACCTAGTTTCCTAAATGTATTAAGTTGTTTTGGTTTGGAGACACTTTGGAATAGTCTAAGCCTTCCTCTACCTAGATCCTTGCTCTTGTATGAAGATGTATCCCTTTTGGGAAAATTTTGCAATGTACTCTTTATACATTTTGAATAAAGTCAAGTTTTATTTCTTCCGCTGCCACACATTTGATGTATTTGTTTATCATGTTTAATAGTAGAGACTTGGTCTTTACAGCATGGTATCAGAGCATCAAGGTAGTCGGATTTTTGACTAATTCAAATTGTCTCCTAGATAGAACCCTTACCATATGTAGTTTCCTTTAGTAAGTTTTTCACCTTAGAGTTGACTTATGATGAAAGTTTGATTTAGGGTCATAATAATTTCATATTAGAAATAAAATTTGTCAACTTCGGGTGAATTGTCTATTGAGAAGCTACTAGAGCAATAAGTTGAAGTGATGGTGTCTAGAAAGGGTCAGGGCTTGGGGGCTGGCAAAATTTTCCTCCGCCCCACTAGCTTGGTAACGAGGACTCCTGAGCTCATATGACCTAGCATGGCCTGATCTGATACAGACGGCTCGAAATAGTCTATCTTTGGGCATGTTGCCTAATTGTTGAATACCTTAGGAAAACCATAAGTGATGATTTGATCTCTTATACAAAAATCATCCTTAAATACCTTATACTCCTATGTTTAGGGTTTAGTGTACCCTATGTTACACCCTGAAGCTTGGTTAGTAAATCCTTTTAGTATTGAGTTTTATGTACCCTTTTACCCTTAGCTTAGTTTGACTGAGTTGACCCTTTTAAGGGGTGGAGTGAGGGTAATGGTGCTAGTACCCTATTTGGTTTTTCAAATCTGATTTCGAGGACGAAATCCCTTTTTAGGGGGATGGAATCCCAATTAAAAGCAAAATCAAATACCTTTGGAGTTAGAAACCCTACCTATGTGGGCTTATGTACATAATAACTTATGTGAACAAGAATTTACCAAACACATTATACTTGTAATTCAACTTGTTTGTTTATACACACGTGAATATGTAGTAAGTCATATAGAGATAGTTCATATGCTTGAACCTTCACATATTATTGATGCACATAATAATGAGTTACTCATTACTAATTGTGAATATACATAACGTTGACTATGCCACCCTAATGGTAAAATGTGTATGGATAATGCACCCTAAGGATGCTTTAACATGTAATGATCATGTTGACCGAAACCCTAATATGTAATCATCTAGCTTTGACAACATATACATATATATATCCTTAATGCCTTTCATGATGCATTAGTGACATTAGGTGTCATCATCACATAATATACCTTGATACATATAAATGGATTATAGTCACAAAGTTATCAATATATGTAAGGTATATCACCTTGTTCTCTAATGAACACCTCATCATAACTTGATATATGAATTAATTCATTCATGTGTTGCATCTTATTCACTAAAATGCATATAATGACTCAAACATGATATTGAATAATTGGATTCACATAAATATTCATAAATGCCTAATGTGAATTAAAATATGTATAATTTATAATATGGAGTGTAATGGACGAAAATGATTAATGATGTCATGGATATGAGTATGAAAGATGTTGTGACAATATGTAACTTAGGTATAAGCCATTTATGTGACATTATTTGGAATTATTATAGGCTTAATAACTTGTTGGATAATATTAACTTTTTCTACAAAATAATTTGTGATAATTCTACATGATAGTTTTAAGAGGATAATGGAAAATGAAGTCATGTTATTAAGGTTTTTGACTTAATACATTAATTAATGTTGAAATGGCTTAGTAAACCCTAATTGGCTTAAAACCCTTGATGAGGGAAATACACATGATATAATATTGAGATGTAATTGTTTTGAATAAAATGTGGCACAAGTGATAGTATAATAAATACGATACCTCTTCATGATGGAGATTATGCTAATAAGACAAAAATGTTGATTATGTTGTGTTTGATAAAAGTTTATAGGTTTTGTGGAAACCTTAGTAAGACTTGGCTTATGTGTAGAGCTTTTAATACCCACCTAGTTCTTTAAGGTTGGGAAGTTGCACACTCACCCTCTCTTTCCTCTTGTTGTGATTTGGGGGACGAAATCCTCTTTAAGGGGTGGAGTGTTGTAACGTATTGAAATCCAGGGTCTTTCCTACAATTTACCCACTTTTGAGCTTTTCTTTGCCTTCTAGTCCATTTGGACCTTTTTCATAAATTTCCCATCCTTTTGAAGCATTTTTGGACTCAATGTGCAAATTGAGCATTAATGATGGTGAAATTCCATTCTTCCCCCATTTATGATAATAAAGGGGTGTTTGCACAAATAACCCACTTAAGGTAATAATTAAGGACTAATTATGCAAGATGGAGTTTTATGAGAGAGAATAAGTGGATAATGTTTATTTGGAGCTCTTATATCTTTTTGGATAAGATATTAGCAAAAGTATGTAATGTAATTAATTATGGGTGTAATTAACCTAATTTCCTTCTCTCCTCAAAAATGATAATAATATATATAAATAGAATATTATGTTGAGTTTTGGCTCTTAAAGTTAATAATGGATGAATATCTCGAATTTCACTCATATAATTCATTAAAAGAAGTCTTTTCATATAACTCATTCATTTTAATATATTAATATACACTTTAATGAGAAATATATTTATTAAGGGCCATATTATGTATAAAACGAGAAAGTAATTGCATAGCATTGTTCTAGATTTTAATGTGAGCTAATGGTTCAAATTTGGTGGCTTTTGGAGTTGATTTGACCCCTCAAAACTATTTTATACGCTTTTAATATAGTGTAAATTAAAATGGTGAATTATAACCCACTTCCATACCTCACTCTTAATATGGGCTAATAAAACTTGCAAATGCATGCTATTAGTGAGTGGAGGACTCTTGGACTCCAAATCTCAGATTTGGGAACCAAGGGTTGCTTATAAAAGCAACACATAATTATTTGCTCAAGCATTATATTAATATATGCTTTAATAATCAAAATAATTATTGGAGGCCAAAGGTTGGGTGAAACACAAATCTAATTATATAGCATGAATCTAGACGTCATTAGCAACCTGGGGTTAAAATTTGAGGTTAATTGGAGCTCGTTTGATCTTCCAAATGCATTAAACAAGTTTTCAATAAAATGTGACATAATAGCCATCGATATAATAGCTATGTACATCATTTAAGCCAAAGTTTGGCTTAAATGCCCGTCACGCGAGCCTTGGTCACGCGGGCCCATTGTGGACTCAGATCCAGTGGCCCTTGTTAGCCCGACCGTGATCCAACGGTCAAAAGTTCGTCTTCCACCTCCGACAGTTACACGTACAATAGGCCTAGACTCCTCAACTTCGATCTCCTCAGATACTTGATCGTTTTGTGAGATTTCTTCTCCGTTCGGTTCGCCTCCTTCCCCCGATCCATTTGAGCCATCACTTGTCCAGCGAGGTGCGGCGTAGCCAAAACGCCATGAGGCGTCGGCCAAGGCCTCTCACCTCCACCATCGTCTCACATCCACAGACATCTCCACCTATAAGTAACCTCCTACACAGCTGCGTCGGCCCCTTAACAACTTTCCCATCCCATCGATTTTGTCCGAGGACGTGTATCTAGCCGATGGCGTGGAGCTTTACCTGCTAACCTTGCGGCGCCTCTCCCCGGAGCTAGAGTGCTCGTGCGTCGAAATTTATTGGTCTAGTAAGTTAGTCCTTCGATTCTCTTCGTTTCGGGTACCTTTGCGCCCTGTTTGGTTGAGAAACGCAAAAACGCCCAAAGTTCCCAAGCTCCACCTCGGCGTCATGGTCGTGTCTGAGCTTGAAGAAGCTCGGGTGGTTTTTTACCTTTTTGCCCCCACGCGCCCTCTTTTCCTTGTTCTCTCGCCAAGGGCACTTTCGTCATCTGAATCTTTGCTTTTCGACCCACATAGCAATTATCTAAATTCTGATTGGTCCATCTTGTTTAATTCATAGAAAATCGCTCGAATGTCGGATAAATGCAAATAAATAGTCGTTGGAAAGGATTTTTCGAGTAGAATCCAATTTTGTGGTTTTTGAAGCCTGATTCCAAATTATTTTTCGAAGTTTCCCTAAGATACTCTTTTGATGATTTAAATGTTCTAAAATGCATAAGTAATTCATTTTAAGTCCAATTTGTAAAATAAAATATGTTTTTCTAATTACTAAAGTCTAAGTAATGTCTTGGTCTAAGTTTTGGGTCTCAAATCGAAGGTTTTCCTAAAAAGGTTTAAAAATGGGTTTTTCTTTATATCTTTATGCTTAACACATCCTAATACATGATAATGTTTGCAACTAGGGGAAAATGGAATGGTGATACAATCAACTTGGTAAAGTTTGTGTTAATGAATCAAACTAAGGTATGTGACTCCTATGTATGTGAATCCTATTTATGTATGTGAGCCCTATTTCAGTATGTGACTCCTATGTATGTGAATCCTATTTATGTATGTGAGCCCTATTTCAGTATGCGACTCCTATGTATGTGAATCATATGTTAATATACGTGAAGCCTATTTTGTGTGTGGAACCTATTTGTGCATGTGGAACTTATTTATCAATGTATGATGAATGTGGAATGTATATTGTGCAATCAACCTACTCTTCAGTTGGGCTCTTATCCAACCCTACCTCACTATTGTGCTAGCCTTGTTATCCTTATAAATGTCTTTATTTGGCTCTTTACTATGTGATGCTTCTATTGCCTATGTGGCTCATTTAATTGTAACTCTTGAATCTTGCTATGGCCAATGTTTGACTCATCCATTTATTGAGATTATTTATTTGGGTTTTATTCCCATTTTGCAATGTTGCAATCTTGTTAGACTTCTCAATACTGCCAAGTGACTATTAAGCATGATGTATTTTAGGCCAAATGACAATGTAGTGTACATGAGTACAAACCACCCATAGGGAACTGAGGTTTTAGTCCTCCTGTCGGGCACTGGGGTTTTAGTCCCCCTGCCAATTTATATTAGGCACTGGGGTTTTAGTCCCCCTGCCACTTTATATAGGCACTGGGGTTTTAGTCCCCCTGCCACTTGGTGAGGTCCGGTAGGTGTCTCACCCTACATTGAGATGACTTTGTGTCTTAATATATTCATGCTACGTGATTGTTATTGTGGTGATTGATTATGGCAGTTCTCTTTTTCTTATTTGAATATTTGTCTCATTCTCTTAAAATCTTATAGTATAGAGAATCTTTTATTATGCAATATTGTTGTCTATTACTTGTCCTATTCCTTTTTATTGACACATACTTGTATCCTTCTTTTGTTGGATGATCCCAACCATCCACATATAGGATCAGAGTGCGCAGCTGAAACTTGGTGAAGTGGACATCTAGATTGCTTGGACCTAGTTTCCTAAATGTATTAAGTTGTTTTGGTTTGGAGACACTTTGGAATAGTCTAAGTCTTCCTCTACCTAGATCCTTGCTCTTGTATGAAGATGTATCCCTTTTGGAAAAAATTTGCAATTTACTCTTTATACATTTTGAATAAAGTCAAGTTTTATTTCTTCCGCTGCCACACATTTGATGTATTTGTTTATCATGTTTAATAGTAGAGACTTGGTCTTTACAGACGTACTATTCACTTCTTCATATAGATCTTCTTTCTCTTCTGATTTTTTTTCACCAGGAAATTTGTCACATCCACCACACATCCTTTTTCCCTCTTTTTGTTAGGACTCAACCTAAAAAGGGGGTGGGAGGAATAATTGTCCATAGTGAACGTGACGTCGCAATACTATTCACTATGAATGGTATTGTGGGTACTGTTCATACTGCTTGCAAGCATAGTTTTTTGGTGATTTCATTTTCCCTTGAGCTTTAGCCACATTATCTAGAGTCTCCAACCACATATTGGAAAAATTGGATCCAACATCGGTCGTCTCATAAAATAAGTGCATACTCGCAGACCTAGATTTCATTGTTTTAGATTGCACTCAAACTTCACAGACTTGAACCATGGTGCACAATGAGAATTTCAACACCAAACTACAAACCTAACGCTTGGCGATATACAACAAGCAATTTGACTGCCTAGAAGCCTTGATTCAAGGCATGCGACAAGAGATGAGGTAATCTTTTGAGTGCATAATCTTTACCACAATGTCAGAAACAGTGAGACATTCGCCAAGAAAGCCAACAATCGGCATTGGGGTTGGAAAGTCAACAGTCGTCATCGGGCTTTTTGTATTGCCATGTATGCTAGTTGGATTACTGATGTCGGAGCTAGTACTAGTGAAAGTGAACGATATGTACGTATCTCCATCTACTCCACCACTTGTACCGGTACCACTAGCAAAGCAAGAGACAATTATCCCAACATATCATGATTCATTATTCTCATTACTCCTAGATATAACTGCTAACATGAAGGCGTTCTTTGGCTTAAATTGGTTACAACTGAAGCGTAATGTTCACTCAACTAATCTTCTTTGCACGAGGACATGGCGTTCTTTTGCATCATCAACTTCTAGTTTTGATCTCGGTATGAGATCATTCACAAAGAAATCGATTGACGTGGTACAAGTTCTACTCCCAGATTTAAAAGTTGCTCGCACATCTGACAAATCCTAATTAGCTCCTATATAATATATCGTGTTTTAGGATTTTTATTATGCAAATGTTTCAATATTAGGACCTCGGTCAAATAGTAGGGACTTACATGTATGCTTTAATTAATTAGATCCATTTATTATTTTAGACCGATCATGAGCAAAAATAATCCAATTAGGGAATCATGTGTGTTATCTGTATACACCCATGTTTGGAGGTATTGTCTGGTAGGGTTGAATTATATGAATGAATTTGTTTTTCAACATTGAGTTTGCATCATCAAGGAGTTGAGTAATCTGGATATAGATGAACATCAAATTTATGGAGTTGGAGAAGAGAGCATCCAAGAAACGTAGATAATGGTTTCAACTCTGAATTAGTAAACATTGCCAATCCTAGACTCGGGACTAATCATTCTAAACTTATCCTTTAAGACAAATTTGGAAGGCCCAGCAGTTACAAAACAGTTTATAGAATCAACTAATTTTGCAACGGGTTTAAGGTTTAATGTAAAATCAGGAAGCAAAAGGAGAAAGGATAGCTTCGAGGTATGAGGAATATAAGAATCTAGGGTAGTAAGTGTTTTGTATCAGTCATATCTTACGTAGTTCTAGAGTCAACAATCCAATTCTTAGAGGAGGCGATTGAGGATCCTGGATTGCTTGAATTTGTGGCAATGTGAGAAGAGAAATCGGAGCTCATTGGTTGAGTAGCCATAGGATCAAAGGAAGCTTAAGAGACATGAACGAGCCTATCATATCCATCACAGGATATAGATATTCTGAGCGGATTCTCTAAAGTTTAGGTGAGATGAGTAACTCCATGAGAATTGCTTTGATATTTTCCAGGTTGGCTACGTCCTTGTCCATAGGAAAAGCCACATTTCTAGAAACAACATTCTGCAGTGTTTTGATGTGACTATTATAAGTGCATTTGAGGCATGGTCATGTAGCTCGGCCAAGCCCTTTAGCAGCAACCATGGACACATGATTCTAAGGGGTCCACAAACACAAACAAGGTTCAAAAGATGCTTGTTGAGTGGGCATAAGCTTCTTCTAAAGAAGGAATGATATCTCCTGCCAAAATCACACTTCTAGTAGGAGCACATTGATGAGTGGAAGACAAAAAAAAACTTCGTCTGAAGGCCTTCTTGTTCTTTACATTGATCAATAAGTACCAACAATAAGTTAAAGAGGTTGGTAATAGTTGAATTGTTATGAGATAGCTTGTATGGAACAATAAGTACCAACAAGGTGATCCCCATATTCTTCGAAAGAAGACAAAATATCCCGAACACTATAGAATCAAAGAGCATTTTGCCCATGTGTGCAATGACGTGCTACGTCCCAAATTTCCTTTGCAATGGAGAACATGAAGTTAGATGCAATGTGAGATTTCATAATGTTCCATAAGCATGATTAAACTTGACCGGCAATGCTTTCAGTTAGCATCTCGCTCACTAGGCAAAGAAGAGTTCACAATCATAAGTTCGTCTTGGGACTATAAAAGTCAATATAGAATTAATCACTAATTACTAATTTGATACATTTGGCATAATTGTCGTGATTTGAGCAAAATCATTCTAGAATATGGTGATTGAACCTTTATTCAGTCATGATATAACAGATGCAGATTCCAGTCAAAAATAGCAGAAAACAATGTAGAAATTATAACACACGCTATAGGAATGAAGCATTTTAATGGAAGAAACACTATACACTCTCACCCATAGATACGGACCTATGTGGGGAGAAATTTGAAGGCAGAGAAGAACTTTTAACACAGAATAAAGGGAGATAAATAGAGGCCCGAGAGTGTTGTCTATAGAACAGTAATAGATAACTATTGTTTAAACTAAGGTATTGCGGTCTTTTTTTCTCTCTTTTTTTTTTTCTTTTTTTTGGGGGGGGGGGGGGGGGGGGGGCAGACACAACGCCGACCTCACCCCCATCCAAAATTGGATAAAACTTTACTTGACAGTAGGTAGGACACCTAATGGCCCAAGGAGGTAAAGTAGGGGCCTGATGATCTCTAATGAATAAGGACAATGCACCTCAAGATGGTGATGACCGCCTTGTCTGTCTAATCGTAAGAACAGAGTTACTACTTACCATGGGAAAAAAGAGTGAAGATCCTCCACCTCAAGGCATTTTGCTAGGGTTGAGGGGGTAACTCCCAGAGATGTTGACCCAAGCGTAAAGAGGGAACATCATAGGTACTACTATAAACTAATGTATTGATGTCTGGGACTCTAGGAGATAGGGGAAGAAAAGGATTAGAGGACTGATCGCTAGTGTTTAAGCAACATGCTCCAATACCAAGCTAATTAAGTTGTATCTATTATTGTTCATCATCTAAGAAGTACAATACCTTCTTCATTATTCATATAGGATAGGATCAGAAGAGTCTAGATTAGGCGGTGGTGTCATACCACAAGCACATGGTAAGAGGATAACTGAATAAAACAGGTATAACATAAGAGGATGTCTTAGCCCATTTACTTTACAGTAATAATACAGTAATAATATGTGTGCTAGATACGATGTTCCCTAGCACATCGCAAATAGCAAATTCAAGCTCACGCAAATAATGTGATGAAATACCAAACACCAAAATAGCAAAGAGATTTAAGTGGGCTGTTAGGCTTGTCTGAGACTTAGTTGTGTCGTCATGGCTAAGTTTTCAGCATGCTGATCACAAGCTCTTGCAATCATATTTTGAGCCAAGCACATTCTATTATGCACCCACAAGGTGATATTTAGGCTACATTTTGAGCTATGGATATGTGATGGCTTGCACCTTGCTTTGTGTTGCAAAATGGGCCGTGAACTGAAGCTCATATTGCTCTAATAAATTGGGACACAACGATTGTTTCTCATGTACCAACTAGGAAGCATAGATAGTTCCCCGAGTTTACCTTGTTCGTATCTAACACAAACACACCATGGACACGTGGTGGACACGGCCCAAACGTGCCCAAGACCTCATTTTTTTTTTATTACGAGTCGAATACAATTTCGAAACAGCTAGAACACGGCCCAACACTAATTAAGAAGGAGAAACACCCTATTGTACACAAACTCCTCCCCACTAGTCTAGAAGGGGAAACACCTTGTTGTAGACAAACTCCCTCCTCACTACTCTAGACACCCTTTGTTGGGTTTTAGGGAAGGGGGTGCAGCGAATTAATTAAAATTGTTCCCTTCTACCTAAGTCATTGGATCTGTTGTAGTCATAAAACTTTGATGAATAAAAAATATAAGAGGGGATAAAGGCGATACATTTGCGCACACTACTTGTCCAACAAGTAGACACGTTTAATGTTGGTGAAGAACTGGAGCCTTTGGATCTAGATCCGGATGGGCCACCAAGAAGTTTAGAGATAAAAAGAAGATTCGGATTCTCCACCAAGTAGTGATTTGTTGCCGTCTTGTAGAGCTTGTTCTCCAAGCCTCCGCACGTATACTTTATGCTTTGGCCTCTACTTCATCCACGCGGATGAGGGAGAATTTGGTGCACCACCTTGGCAACCAAGTCGGAGAGGAATAGAAGTTGTCGACGTACTAGGTGTCCTGAAACTCCCTTTCTTCTTCTATCTTGGGCAGCAGTCCTTAGGGTGACTTCCTCTCCAAAAGAGAAGTTTGACGGCCAACTTGTCTCATAAGTTGTCACAAGAGTTATGCAAACCTTTGGGACGTTCCCTCTTTATATATGACTTAGAAAAACCTAATTTCAATCCCTTTTCCGAATAGCAATCTTAAAAATAGTGTAATGTTGGAAACTCGGACAGAATTTGTGATCGCCCGATCACATCTTATGATTGCCCGATCACAACTCCCTAATTTGCCCGATCACGTTAACTGATTGAACGATCACAACAGTCCCGATCTAGATTTGACTTGTTTTCCAATTTCAGACTTTACTAGTAACATTATGATCGCTCAATCAGTTGTCATAATCGACCGATCACAAGTATCCAGTGGTAATATCAATCGATCAATTGACAATCAATTGATATATTAACAATCAATATGATCGGTCGATCAGACATTCTGGTCGCTCACTATAGAGTAAATTAGCATGTTTATGATTCAGAACCGCTAATCATATGTTGGATTGCAAACTACATTTCCCTTATGCATCCTTATGCGTGTGACTGGATAGGTTCTTAATTAAGTTGGAAGTGACGTTCAAAACAGCACAAGCAAAGATGGGTGTCTAGTCACACATCATTGCCATCCAAGTAATAGGAATGAGTTGGAGAACTACAACTTGGAAAGTGATCAATGTTGCCATGACCATATAATCCTTTGTATAACATGTAAAGTCATCAATGTTGCCATGACCGTATAATCCTTTGTCTCAGATATCCAGATTGAACTCGAGACATGGAGTGCCATCCTCTTCACATTCAATCTATGTTCTTTGAACAAGAGCAGACTATTTGAGATAATGTGAGATATTGACTCACATGAGCATGGTCATACATTCTATAGTCTCACTTATCAAGTGGTTAGGTATATCACTCCAAAAGAGGGACAAATTTCATCTAGATCACTCACAGTATGCCCCATGTGTCACAGTGTACCCAATCACCATATTTTTTACAACTCGTATTCCAGAGCATGTTGGGCTACTATCAAAGTACACAGAATGACATGTGTTACTACAGTGACCTAAGGTCTAAGGATCACAGTCACCACTATCATATTGAGATATGACTCTTACATATCATTACATGACTTCTATGTGTCAATCTCAAGGTGGGTATGTCCAGTACAACTTGTTCCCTAGCAAGTACACATGCATCTGAGTCGATATGCAATATCATGACTAATGAGAGAGTCATCACCCACCATACATGCCAGTATTGTGTGTTATTGTTGTCTTATAGTTACCACAATAGTAACTGATTAGGACATAATAAGAATATGAATACTCTTATTATATACATGATCTAATCACTCACAGTATACAAATTTCATCTAGATCACTCATAGTATGCCCCATGTGTCACAGTGTACCCAATCACCACCTTTTTCACAACTCGTAATCCAGAGCATGTTGGGTTGTTGTCAAAGTACACAGAATGACATGTGTTACTGCAGTGACCTTAGGTCTAAGGATCACAGTCACCACTATCATTTGAGATATGACTCTAACATATCATTACATGATTTCTATGTGTCAATCTCAAGGTGGGTATGTCGAGTACAACTTGTTCCCTAGCAAGTACACATGCATCTGAGTCGATATGCAATATCATGACTAAAGAGAGAGTCATCACCCACCATACATGCTAGTCTTGTGTGTTATTGTTGTCTTATACTATCCACAATGGTAACTGATTAGGGACATAATAAGAATATGAATACTCTTATTATATACATGATCTCAAGTATATGTCTTTGATCTAGACCATATGTCATTGAGTTAAACATTCTTAGGACATTATCAAGTTTATTAATTATCTAAATACTAAACAAACATAAAAAGTGCTCTAATACCATGTGAAAAACAATATAAGTGGGGAAAATTCCTAATGTAGGTTTTTTTTATTGATAGGAGGCAGTCATCCTTTCCCATAAATAGGATAAGGGGAAAACATACAGACACTATACAAGCCCTATGGGCCAAGACACACTTGGGCCCATATTACAAATAGACTAAACAACTTAAATAAATAGACTCTCCAACACTCCCCCTCAAGTTGGAGTTTGGGAGAATCCCAAGTCAGCTTGAAAACAGATAGACAGACTAAACAAGAGAAAAATATAGCTAATCCCATACAAGAATTTTTTTTCCCTCAATGTTACAATAAGTCACTCAAGCACTCAATACTCAAACACTCTCCCTCAAGTAGATACTCCAAAGGAACAAATATCTAGACAGGCATAGAGGCTTCTTGATCATCATAATGGCATTTGGAGCAAAAGAAAGAATAGCGGATAAGCATCAAGATCTTCATTACAATCGTTGTAGTAGTACCCAGAGAGTGTTGGATCACAAGTCCTAGAGAGTGCTAGGTCACAAGAAGCAGCAATAATCAACGTGCATACAAAGCACGGACGAACCAGAGAGTGTTGGATCACGGTAGCATAAAGCAACATGCACACAAAGTATGAACAAGTAGCGAGTCAACGTGCGCAAAGCACGGACAAGCCAGAGAGTGTTGGCACACAGAAGCAAAATTTGACGACGTAGGCAGATATAAAACCAGTATGCAAAGTAGCAAACAAATAAATAACTCCAATATGCAATGTAGATGAAGCTCCATGTAAAGTTAGCAACAAAAAGTCTTCATCATCTTTCCTGTTCAACAGTATCCATCACAGTAGAAGAAGTCAAAGTCCAAAAAGTGTTGGTTCACAAAGTCCGGAGAATGTTGGTTCACACTAGAAAGTCAACGTGCAAATAGAGCACGGACAGCAGATAGTGCAAAAGCACAAAGCACCAAGTGAAACGTGCTAATCATAACAAAAGTAGCAAGAATGGCGTCCAAATATGTAACTTCATAGCAGCAGTCGAGGTCGATGATGAATATGCAATAATAGCGACCAGAAAGCTTCATATAGCAACAACACTATCATGAACTGTCTACATAATATTAGAAGGATCCACATAGGTAAAAAGGAACACCACATACTAGTAGAAGGATCTACATAGACGAAAAAGGAACAACACATAGTAGCAAAAGGATCCAAATATCAATAGTAAAAAGTGGCATGAAGATCCATATAGCAGCATATTAGTATATACAATTTACTGTAGCAGTACTGTAGCGGCGGAAAAAAAAAGAGGTGGGGGTGGCGGCTAGGGTTGGTGGAGAAGATGGTGGCTAGGGTTGGGGTGAGAGAGGGATTAGGTTTAAGGTGGATCGACCCGCTCTGATACCATCTAGAAGTTGGCAACGAGATTGCTTATTATTGGATGATCTAAAAAGAATACAATGGTCTCTCTTTTATAAGACAAGACAGTGTACAATATTTAGAGATGATCAATATGGGATAAAGAGAAGAAGAGAATAAAGAGAAATAAGCAAATACACTAAATAAAGAAAAGCAGTAAAGTGTATATGACATCTTCACCAAGCAGTAAAGTGTATATGACATCTTCAGCAAGATTCTTCCGAAGACGATATTCACTGCTATGACATCCAAACTGGGCATGATTGACATCTACGCTCCAGCTTGAGGGGGAGTATTAGTATATACACTTTACTGATTTTCTTTACTTAGTGTATTTGCTTATTTCTCTTCATTCTCTTCTTCTCTTTATCCCATATTGCTCATCTCTAAATATTGTACACTCTCTTGTCTTATAAAAGAGAGACCATAGTATTCTTTTTAGATCATCCAATAATAAGCAATCTCGTTGCCAACTTCTAGACAGCATAACTAAATTCTTCTTCTTCTTTCTTCATCTCTTCCCTCTACTCATCATCCTCTATTCCCCTCCTCACACCAACCACAAAAAGAGTCAAGAGAGTGGTTGTGGTGGCGAGTCAAAAAAATAGTAGAGGTAGGGTTGTGTAAGCAAATATGTGGAGGTAACTGATAATGTGAGTCAATATGCAACATGACCCGATTACATAGATCTGAATAGAAACATAAATGGATCTTTTTACAACCTGAGAAGATTTTAGATTAGGTCAAAAAATAATATACGGGGTAAGACAAGTATTGAAGTAGGCAAAAAGGTATATAGGGTTGAAAGACCGGGGGTGTAAAAAGAAATTATAAAAATAGTGAAAAGGGAAGATAATTGTTGTTGGTAAGAGAAGGATAGAAAGCACGCCATATATAGAATCTTCCGCCATGAGTAGATGATGTAACACACCAAGATGTAGCAATAGGAATCAGCGGACACCTTGTGTCGTTGAGCGACACGCCGTGTTGCCACTCAGTAGATGGATCAGCAATAATCAGGGCCGGCAAGAAGCAGACAACACGGCATGTCGATGAAGAGACATGTTGTATCAGTTGACACAGTATGCAGCAGAAGCAGGCAACACTCGTCTCGTTGAGCCACACGTCATGTCGGTTGACAGAGCTCGGTGCAGTAAGGCAACAATGTGTCGTGTCGTATACTTACACGTCGTGTAGGTTGTGCGGCTGAAAATGTCAGCAAAGCAGTAACACATTGTGTTAAAGTTTTGACACGTCGTGTCTTGTATCGTGACGGCAGATTTGTCAAAGCAGATGCACGTCGACACATCGTGTTGCAGCGGCGAATCGTCAACAGCAAGTCCAAGCAACAGCAAAAACGATGGAGAAATCCTTTCAGAACTCCACCAAAGCAAAAAGAATGATGGATCCCCAATATTAGCAAAAGAGAGAGATCTTTATCCAAGATTTTGGATTAGATCTCGACTAAGAAGCACGGACACGGACACGGACACGGACACGGGACACGGCAATTTTCAGAAATATAGGACATGGACACGGCGTTGGACACGGAAATATATATACATATATACATACATATATTTACACAAATATATACAGTTAAAGACATATATATGTTTATAATTTATTTGTAAACACAACAAGATCCATAATTCTTAACAACAAGCAGAAACAACGATCACCATGATATCCACTTTATATTCACATTTGTATTCAAACCCACTATTGTTGATGCTATAAAATTTAGCAATACAAAATGATACATTAAAATCAAGAGGAAGAAGAGAGAAGGAGTTCCTAGAAAGGGAAGGAAGTTGCTTTCAATGGCTGCTCTAGGTGTTGGCAGTTGCTGCTGCAAATGGCTCACAAAAGGCTGCTGGTGGCTTTAGCTCCTACTAGTGGTTGTTGATGCAAAGGCTGCTAGTAGCAGCTCCATCTCTTTATGGTGGCTGCTTGCAGAAACTTCAAGACCTAGCTTCTACTTGCAGCAACTGCTGCTAGAAGCGGTTTCATACGTTCTTTACGGGAACAACAGCAATTAGAGGGTGAGGCTAGTTGGTCACCTCTCGAGGGAAAGGATGAAGGTTTTGGTGAGGAGTTGGGGTTTGGTTGAGGAGTCTACGGGGTTGGGTCTCATTTTCTCTTTTCTTTTTAGTTAGATCTTATGTGGGTTGGACTGGTCGTGTCCACTAAGCGTCCTAGATGTGTCCACGTCGTGCCCAGCTTGCAAATAAAAAATATATGAAACTGGACACGTTGGAGGAGTGTCTGCCGCGTGTCTACGTGTGTCCAAGGTGTGTCCGGGTTGGACACGTGTCAGACACGGACACGGTAGCCTCCAGGAAATGTCTATGCTTCCTAGGATCTCAATGGTGGTGTCATGGAGTAGATTGGTGGCGGAGTAGATAACGACAGTGTAGATCTGTGATGATGGTGGCGAATAGGATAGTGGCGGCTTCATTAGCAAGCAAGGTTGATAGAGGCACGGCGGCCCTTGTAGATCTGGTACCAACAACTTCAAGGTGGATGTTTTTGTTGTTGAAGATGGAAATGGCTTCAAGAAGAGGCAGGGATGGGAAATCCATGTGAACAGCCTAGCAACGCCTAGCGGCGGCAGTTGCCCACAGGGGGAGGCAACTCTCTTGTGTGCTCTCTCTCTATCTCTCTCTTAGGGTTGAGGGTGGCACAGAAAGGCCTGCTCTAATACCATGTGAAAAACGATATGAGTGGGGAAATCCCCTCGTGTAGGTTTTTCTTATTGATGAGAGGCAGCCACCCTTTCCTATAAATAGGATAAGGGGAAGCATACACACACAGGATAAACCCTAATGGGCCAAGACACACTTGGGCCCATATTACAAATAGACTAAACAACTTAAGTAAATAGACTAAACCACTTAAGTAAATAGATTCTCTAACACATCTGAGTCGATATCCAATATCATGACTAAAGAGACAGTTATCACTCACCATACATGCTAGTTTTATATACTATTGTTGTTTTATACTATCCACAATAGTAACTGATTAGTAAGAACATGAATACTCTTATTATACACATGATCTCAAGTGTAAGTCCTTAATCTAAACCAAATGTCATCGAGTTAAACATTGTAAAGACATTATCAAGCTTATTAATTATCTAAACACTAAACAAGCATAATAAGTGGAATTGTTTTTTATTAATAATCAAATCAAGTACAAAACATCCCAATTACAACCATCACATGATGGATCTCAGAATATATAACCAACAGTCTCCCCCTCCTTATGATATCTCTAGTTAGGTGATTGCTTCTTTTCCTCCTCGTGTTGCCACTGGCATCTCCTATCCCTCCACCCGCTACTGCTAACGCTCATCTTCCTCCCTCTCCTCTTCTTCCTCCACCTCAAATACCTATGCTTTATTTGTCCACCACCACTACCACCAACAATAGTCTCCTCTTCCCCCTCCTCTTCTTTTCCATCATCCACCTCCATCATTGTTTTCACTCTCCTTTTCTACTAACAACAGCATACCTCCTCCTCTTTCTTTGTTGTCTACCACGACTGCTACTTTTTTATTATCCAAAATTGAAATGGAAAACTTTTTTACCGTGAGTTTATTTTGTGGTGTTTAATTCAGACTGTTATTTGTGAAGCAATTGTGTATTAGTTTGACTATTATTGTGATTACAATGTCGATTTATTTCATAGTATGTCTTTGATGGCTTGATTTCATGATGTGTGCAATATATCTTTGAATGCACATATGGAATTGAATATAGCTTGGATGAGATGATCTTTGTGTTTGAATGGGCTTGTTGTTTTTGTGTATATACAAAATAATAAACATGTAAATCTATTTTTTTGTCGTGTTCATGTCCTAAATTTTTAAAAATCGTCGTGTCCCGTGTCCGTGGTCGCGCCATGTCTGTGTCGTGTCCACATCTGTGTCTGCGTCCGTGTCCATGCTTTACAGTATACTAAGTAAGATTTTCAGTGACCAATAATTCACGGTGATGATCATGCAACAACATAAAGTCCCCCTGCAATAAGAGGGCAGAGATCCCACTGAGCTATTATAATAAGTATTGTAGACTACATGCAGCTCTTCTAGAGCAGTGAGACGGGGGAGGGGGGAGGGGGTTCGAAGATTTCAAACAAAGGCGCATGGTGAAGGCTGAAAAGCATACCATCAGCAATCTGTAGCCATGGGAATAGCTCAGTGGGTAGGAGGAAGCCATGCGCACTAGGAATTCCAATGGTAACCTACTAATAAGAATTAAGGTCCAAGAGACAAATCTTTCTTCATGGTTGTCATCTTCAAATTTTACTCCTAGTTTAGTAAGCTAAACAAGACTTCTTGCAATAATATCTACAAGAAAGACTCTTCCATGATGGCCAAGGACTGGTGTGTTGGTTACCTCAACCTCTTTGACTGCAGGTTTTCTATTTCTACCCTGGTGCTGTCCATTCCCTCATAGTCATTATTCATCCACATACAGGTTCTGCTGGTGGTGGAGTGCATTCAGCTTTCTCTCATGCCTGGACCTCATTTTTCTGGAATCATACGACCATAAAGGTTGATCGCCTGGATTTCTATGGAATCATTGTGTGAGATGCATTGCTTGCATGGCAAACTGTACTTAATATCATTATATGGTTCTAATTAAAACATTATATTCTTTCATTAACATGCAGATAGATATCAGTAGAAAACCACATCAACCGAAGAAGATTGAAACACGGATGGAGACAATCTTTAGTATCAAAATGATCACTTCGAGCAAAAGTAAGTAAATATGCTAGAGAGAAAAAGGAGAAGCATACGAGACAACAGGGTAGGTCACTCATCGAACGTGCTGATACTACATAACCGTGGTTGTGCGATAAGGAAACCTCTGATCCTATAGATATTAACCCCCAAAAAATACCAACCTGTGTCAGAAGGTATCCCCAGAAAAAGGAAGACTGAATAAGCCCTACAGTTGTCGGGTTCCAGTTGTTCTCGGCAGACATAGGGAGGATGGCTATGCTCATATTTACCTGCCCAATCAAAATGAATACAGCTGTTTATAGATATACCAAGAAAAAAATACTAAAAGTACCAATTGAAGATGGGCGAGACGAGTTCCAAGAGCATTCAGGCTTTTCAGGAAGTTCAGAATAAACATAAGAAATGCGAGAATGAGGAAGAAGTAAACTAGCAAGTCATACTCGGTCCATGTTGCATAGCAAGAAGGCTGAGAAACACAAGATCACAATCACCCATCGCTTTGGGAATTCCCCAAACCTACTCTCTCCTTCCGCGTCCTCCCACAATGACACCAGCCCCGTCTTAAGAAACCCAACGGAGGAGTCCTGCGCCGGCTTTGCCGTGTCAGGGGGTTTCAGGTCGGACCCACCCCGGAATCCCCTGACGACAACCCAACGACCCCGAGGCCACGGCTCTGGTCGCCGAAGCACACGGCTAGCGAATGCGCCACTGCTTGACGGGGCGTCACTGCACCGGCAGCTTGCTCCCTCCAGGGGAACCCTGCGGTTACCATGCGGCGGCAGCGACCGGAAAGAGGTAGAGGATGGAAGGAGAATTAGCCCCATCGACCGTCACTAGTGGGACGCGGTGGGCAGTGGCGCCGCCGCGGGAGATATTTGTGGTGGCCTACTCGCCTCGCCTTCTTCGGCGGTTTGGAGGGAAATCGACTTCGACTCCCTCTCCTTTTCCTTTTCAGTTGAGCGGTAAAGAATCCCGTTTCTGTGGAGCTGGGACTGGGAGGAGTATGCTGAGGAAGCTGAACCAGTGGCTAACGGGCATCCCGGTTGGCCGTTGGTTTGTCAGACACGTGGCTATGGCATGCGCATCAATTTTGAGACTGATATACGTCGGTATGGGCCTGACTTCTTGGGCTGTATTTTACCATAACGGCCCAAGGTTTTATTATCTTTCTTTCAAATAGGAGATTTTATGGCGAAAAATTCTACGGTGTTTTTTTTTTTCAGGACATTCTGAGCGTCTTTTTTATCGATCTGAATAATTACTTATTACTAGCAACGGAGCACGTGCTAAGCACGTGATTAACAATAAATTACTAAAATGACATTTTGGAAAGTTATGAGAGTGGATGTTTTTATTTACAAATCACCATACATTTATGTAAGGACCCTAACCTGCGTTTAGGGTTTACCCTGTTTGTTTTGCTTGATCTTGGTGTTTTGGTGCTTGCTAATCACCTTTAGTGGTGATTAGGGTTTTTGTTGTGCTTTGTTGAGAGTTCGATGGGCTACTTGCAAATAACCCAACTTTAGGGTTTTGTGTGCAAGTTTGCCATCTTGTGAGATGTTTTCCCCTCTTTGCTTCCTCTAGGGTTGAGAGGAAGGCTTGGGTTTGTTGTTTGAGTTTCTTGGGCTTTGCTTGAGCTTGTTTGGGCCTTGAGGTGCCTTGTTTGGGCTTGCTTGAGCCTTGTGTCGGCCAAGTGAAGCTTGTGTCGCCCAAGATGAGTGGTGTGTCGTCCTAGAATAGCTTGTGTCACCCAACATGGTGGTGTGTCGCCCATGTTGCTTGGTCTTGGTTGGTGGACACTTGGTGCATATCTTGGACAAGTGTCTCTTGGTGTGCTACTGTGTTGGCTTGAACCCTAGGACAAGTGTCCCTTGGGTGGACGACACTTAGCATGGATCTACCTTGGTTTCTCCTCCCCTTCTTTCTATATATGTGGTTCTTTCCCTTGCCTTAGCTTCTTTTGCTCTTTTGGTCTCCCCTCCACCTTAAGTGCACGACACCCCTCTCCTTCTTGCATGTGTTGTCCGATACACCTTCCTTGAAGTAGCTTTGGTGGCCGATACACCCTCTTGGAGAAGCTTGGTGGACGATATCCCTTGGGCCTTGGAGTGCTTCTTCTTCCTTGGAGCTTGGAGCTTAAGGCGGGTTGCATAACTTCTAACCCTAACTTCATTACCTCTTGTTCTTGTTCTTGTTCTTGTTCATAAGTTAGTAGCTTAGATTTGTACCTTGCTTGTGTTTCCTTTGGTGGCCGATCTCCCCTTAGGGTTTAGGGTTTCTTTGTAGCTTAGTATACCTTGTGATCTAGGGTTTGTGCTCCCTTGAGTTGGAGGTTGAAGGTGACCTAGGGTGGGCGATACCCCTTCTTTGTTGGTGTGTTGGACGATATCCTTTTGAGTTGGACGACATGGTACCTTTGTCTTGGTAATGGACGATATGGTACCCTCCTTGATGGACGATATGGTGTGTATGATCATGGTGTTGGGTGATACCTTGCCCTTGTGTTGAGTGATACCTTGCCCTTGTGTTGAGCGATAGGGTGAACTAGGGTTATGTTGACCGATATGATGGTGACCATGATGGGCGATAGGGTTCCTCTTGTGATGAGCAATACCCTTGTTCTTCTCATGGATGATAGGCATTAGTATCTTGGTGGACGACATGGCCTAGTTTGGTGAGTTAGTTGGGTTGCACGATATGCAACATGATGCTGGTCGATAGCCCTGACGGGCGTTACCTCTTGGGTTGTGACGCGCGATAGAGTTGGGTTGTGACGGGCGTCACGCCCCTGGTTTGGGTATGTGTCGGCTGATAGGCCTAGATAGGTAGTTGCACGTTTTAAGGAGTGTTTCCTTCTCTCTTTCCTTTCCTCTCTTGGCCATTGTAAGGTTGTTAGCTGGGTGTTAGCCCTGAGTGTCGGGCGTCGTGATGAGCTGTGACGGGCGTTTCCCGATAGGGTATGACGCGCGACACCCCTGACGCGCGACACTCCTCTCTTGTGACGCTGTGTCGGGCTGGGCGTTGGGTGCAACGCAGCGTTGCTGCCTTCCCATGCCCTAGCCGTGTGAGCTAGCTATAGTGAGGGTTGTGAGTTGTAGTGAGGGTGGTATGGTTCTTTAATGACGGTTTCTAGTGTGATGGAAGTGGATGCTTATGCACCAATAAACGATAGTGATGCCTTGATTAGTAATGATATCATTGATAACGTTATTCATAGCAAAGATGTTAATAATGTAAATGATGGTGATGTCTTGTTAATAGTGGGAGCAATAATAATGTTAATGATGATGCTAAGTGACAGTTACATTAATAGTTTGCTTAATGATATAACAATAACAATAATAGTGGATGATGATAGTCATAATACTGATAATAGTAGTGATGGTAATGATGGTAGCAATAATATTGATAATAGTAGTGATGGTAATGATGGTAGCAATGATGCTGATAATAGTAGTGATGGTAATGATGGTAGCAAAGATGCTGATAATAGTAGTATATGATGATGATGAGGAAGGTAGTGGTAATGACATGCATATCAGTAATCCTTATGCCTAATCATTAATGATAATGAGAATGGCGGTAGTTACACTAGTAGTTGCATAATGATAATAATGATGATAGTGGATGGTGACAGTAATGTTAAGTAGTAATAATAGTGTTTGCTCTGTATACTCAACATGATTTCTATATAAAGTGAATATCTTGATTATTTGTATAATCCTGAGATAAGGGTAAGCATGAATATGGTTTGTTTATGATGTGTTTAATACACTTGATCACCAAATAGTGTAAGAATGATAAGTGGAGTATCTTGAATGATATTTCATGATAGTGAGCATATCCCTTATGTTGGAATTATGATTATTGTGTATCCTAACCATGCAGGTGATGATTAGCCATGAAAAGGCTATGAGGCATATGTGATGAGTAACATCACTTTGATAATTATCTATGAGGTTGTATGTATGATGTGTTTGTCCCATGATGATGATGTGAGCCTTGAGAGGCAGCGACAGTACATGATGAAGGATTGAGATCCTATGGTATATAGTAATCCTTGAGATAGATACTGGATGATTGGCAAGAGGCCAAGTGGTAACATGTGATGTTGGATCCTTATGATGGATCAGGTTGATGTGGTTTCAATAATGATATAATGTTATTTACTTTCTGTTATATCTTGCATGTTATACAACTTGGTTGAATCTTGAAATCCATCTAAAAGATACTAATTAATCACAGTGAAATATTTTATGTAGTTTGCCTTGGCCATAGATCCATCATCGTCAGGACTTGGTGATGGTGAAACAGGTTCTCCTATGAGTTAACCTGGAATCGCATATTGTTGAATATGTGTAGGTTGCTCCTAGCCTGAAAATGAGGAGGTAAGAGTGTAACTTTGGTTACAGACTCAGATATGTATAAAGAGCATGGTGAACAGGCCCATGGCTCAGGATATGTGATGTGAGGAGCACGAATGCGTTCATGGCTCAGAGCACGGTGAACAGGCCCGTGGCTCAGTTATACTAGCGCCGAGACCTGTACCAAGGCGGGCTAGAGTGAGGGTAGCCTATGGAGCTGACCCTGTGGCTAAGACCATTTCAGCATGAGACTGCGGTCCTGCTTGTGTTGTAATCGTGCACTGACCACGAGGTGGGAGGTCGTGGAGTCCGGCTCTTCCATTGACCTTGTATGGCACCGACTTGGGTTTCGTAACCGAAGGTTGGAGTTGAACGGTACGGTTCAAATCCTCAGGGCATAATAATATTGGGAAGAACTTCGAGTGGTTTCGCCGAGTCAGAGCTTCGGATTATGCTGGAACGGCTGATCCAACGGATGCAGATTTGTGGCTGACAAGTCTCGAGAAGGCTTTCTGGATCCTTGACATTCCTGAAGAAGACAAGGTAAAGCATGTTGTCTACCTTCTGAAGGGTAGTGTTGGTCACTGGTGGACCATCGAGGAAGAGAAGCGGCCTCGTGAGGTGATCTGTTGGGAAGTGTTCCGACGCGAGTTCATCACCAGATACTTCCCAAAGACGTACCTGGATGAGAAGGTTAGTCAGTTTGAGAATCTGAGGCAAGGAACGATGAACATCACCGAGTACGAAGCCAAGTTTATGGATCTGTTGAGGTTTTGTCCTCACATGGCGGCAACAAATGAGGAACGAATCAGACGTTTCGAGAAAGGTTTGAGTGCTGAGTTGAAGACCTCGGTATCTGCGTTGGAAAACTGAGAGCTGTTTGCTACGTTCATAGAATCTGTTTGACGGATCGAAAGGATAGTAAGGGAGAAAAGAGAGTCTATGTCTCTTAAAAGACCTGCTCAGTTTCATGGACGGAGGTTTGGTGGCTTTAAGAAGCCCAAGTTTTCAGCACCGTCAGTGATGAGAAGTTCTGGTGTACCATCTCAGTGGTCCTCGAGTAAGGGGAGAGGTTATGTTTCTTCACCGTCTAAGGCACACAGTTCAGCTTCTGTGGCAGTGACAGGGCCAGCTAGGCCACGGTTTGAGGACAAGGCATGTCATCTTTGTCGATAGGTCGGGCATTGGAAGTTCAATTGCCCAAATAGAGATGTTGAAGTAACGCAGTAGCCGAGGCAGAGTTTTCAGAGGTCAAAAAGGCCATAGCCCAGTGGTAGCAGAGGATGAGGACGCGGTCAAGCGTCTCAAGCTGGATCGTCTGCTCTAGGAAGCAGAGGTCGTGGACAGCAAGCAACAGCTCGATTCTATGCCTTGAGTCAGCCGAAGGTGATAGTCAACCCACGAGTGGTGACAGGTCAGATGGAGTTATTTCATTCTGATATGTCTTCTTCTTGCTTTATATCTGTTCTGGTTGACCCGGGTGCTACACACTCTTTTATCGCCTATAGTATGCTTGAAAACTGTCGTTTATCTATTAGTCGTAAGAAGGATAGCTTGTTGTTAGAAACCCCTCTTGATGGTTCCTCTTTGCTTCGAGAAGAGTGTCCATCTTGTGTTTTGTCTTTTTCGGGACATCATATCCAAGTGGATCTTATACCACTTGATATGCATGGTTTCGATGTTATCCTTGGGATGGATACCTTAGAGAAGTATAAGGTTGTTTTGGACTGTGGTTCCAAGCAGGCAGTGTTTGATGTTGCTGGAGAGAAGTGGATCTTCCAGGGAGATAGGAAGATTCTTCCGACGTGTCTAGTATCATCTTTGGTAGCAGATAAGTTGTTACGACAAGGATGTGAGGCGTTCTTAGCTCACGTGGTGGATACCGTTGTGGTTACCAAGGCGAAAGGTCCTAGTCTCAAGGAGGTGTCTGTGGTTCGAGAGTTTGCATACGTGTTTCCTGAGGAGTTTCCTAGTGTTCCTCCACCCCGGGAGATTGATTTCGAGATCAATCTGGTTCCTGGAACACAGCCAGTTGCACATTCACCGTATAGGATGGCTCCAGCAGAGATGGCAGAGTTGAAGAAGCAGTTGCAAGAGTTGTTGGAGAAAGGTTTTATCCGACCGAGTACGTCACCGTGGGGTGCTCCCGTGTTGTTTGTTAAGAAGAAGGATGGCTCAATGCGGTTGTGTATAGATTACCGGCAATTGAACAAGGTCACGATCAAGAATAAGTACCCGTTGCCGAGGATAGATGACCTGTTCGATCAGTTGGGTGGTGCTACAGTGTTTTCGAAGATCGATCTACGGTCCGGATATCATCAGTTGAGGATAAAGGCAGATGACATACCCAAGTCAGCCTTTAGGACGAGGTATGGTCATTTCGAGTTCGTGGTTATGCCGTTTGGGTTAACCAATGCACCTGCAGCTTTCATGGATCTGATGAATAGAGTGTTTCGTCCATTCTTATATCATTTTGTTGTAGTCTTTATAGATGACATCTTGATCTATAGTCGGGACATGCTAGAGCATGAGCAACATCTTCATCGAGCGTTGACTCTTCTTCGTCAACATCAGTTATATGCCAATTTCAGTAAGTGTGAGTTCTGGTTGGAAGAAGTGACTTTCTTGGGTCATGTGATATCTGCTGAAGGAGTCAAAGTAGATCCGAAGAAGGTGGAATCCGTTGCGGATTGGGAACAACCAAAGACACCGACAGAAGTTCGTAGTTTCCTTGGTTTGGCAGGATACTACCGGAGGTTTATCAAAGACTTCAGTGTGATCGCATTGCCGATGACGAAGTTGACCAGGAAGGATGTACCTTTTGTTTGGGATGATCGATGTCAGCAAGCTTTCCAAAGTTTGAAGGAGAAGCTGACCAGTGCTCCAGTGTTGATCTTGCTAGATCCTAGGAAAGGCTATGTTGTTTTCTGTGATGCGTCTAAGAAAGGTTTAGGTTGTGTGTTGATGCAGGACGATCATGTGGTTTCTTTTGCTTCACGACAACTCAAGAAGCATGAGGAGAACTATCCGACTCATGACTTGGAGTTGGCAGCAGTGGTTCATGCGTTAAAGATTTGGAGACACTATATGTATGGGGAAGTGTGTCAAATCTTTACGGATCATAAGAATCTGAAGTACATCTTTACACAGCAAGAGTTGAACATGCGACAACGTCGATGGATGGAGTTGATCAATGATTATGATTGCACTATCGAGTATCATCCTGGTAAGGCGAATGTGGTAGCTGATGCACTTAGCAGAAAGTATTCTTATCTTTCTTCAAAGAAGGTACAATTGAGTTCTCTGGTATGCCATAAGTGAGATATGTTTGTTTCTCTTCGACAGATGAATGTGCAGATGGAAGTTTCTTCGTTGTCTGGTCTTTTCGCACAGATGCAAGTTAAGCCTACGTTGAGACAGCAGATCAAGGATGCACAGCAGACGGATGATGCGGTATATTTTATTAGATCAGAGTTCGACAGCGACAAGCGTGATGGGTTTCATGAGTCTGAGGATGGGCTAGTTTGCTATCGTGATAGGATGATGGTTCCAGATGCTGATAATCTGAGGGAGTTGGTGCTTGAGGAAGTACATACATCGATGTATGTGATGCATCCAGGTGTCACCAAGATATATCATAGTCTAAAGGACTTGTATTGGCGGCCCGGTTTGAAGAAAGATGTAGCTGAGTTCGTGGCAAGATGTGCGGTGTGTCAGCAAGTGAAGGCTGAACATCAGAAGCCGGCAGGTACGTTGCAACCTTTACCGATACCACAGTGGAAATGGGATCACATAACCATGGATTTCGTAGTTGGTCTACCCCGGACAACTAGGAATCATGATTCCATTTGGGTGATAGTGGACAGATTGACTGAGTCTGCCCATTTTCTACCAGTGAAGACGACGTATACAGCTGAGAAACTAGCTCGAGTATATGTGGATGAGATAGTACGTTTGCATGGAGTGCCAGCAACGATAGTTTCTGATAGAGGTCCTCAGTTTACGAGTCGCTTTTGGGAACAGTTGCACAGAGCGTTGGGAACGCAGTTGAGGTTCAGTACAACTTTTCACCCGCAGACAGATGGACAGTCTGAGAGGACTATTCAGATTTTGGAAGACCTCCTCCGAGCTTGTGTCTTGCAGTTTCTAGGCAACTGGGATGTACATCTGAGTTTGATAGAGTTTGCCTATAACAACAGTTATCAGCAGAGCATTGACATGGCTCCTTATGAGGCTTTGTATGAAAGGAAGTGCAGATCTCCTTTGTGTTGGTATGAGTCTGGTGAGTATCAGCTTTTGGGTCCTGAGTTAGTTCAGCAGACGACAGATAAGATCAAAGTGATACAACAACGGTTGAAAGTGGCACAGGACAGGCAGAAGTCTTATGCAGACAATCGCCGACGACCTTTGGAATTCCAGGTAGGAGACAAAGTGTATCTCAAAGTCTCGCCTTGGAAAGGTGTGCTAAGGTTTGGACGGAAGGGTAAGTTAGCTCCCAAGTGTATGGGGCCTTACTCAGTCGTAGCACGTGTTGGCAAGGTAGCATACGAGTTGGAATTGCCTCCAGAGTTGCACAGGTTGCACCCAGTGTTTCATGTTAGTATGTTGAAGAAAAGTCATACGGATTCAGGTATCGTGATACAGCCAGTTGAGGTTGAGCTTGATGCAGACGTGACCTACGAGGAGGGTCCTGTGGCGATCCTTGACAGAAGGATCAAGAAGCTAAAGAGGAAGGACCTGGCTCTTGTGAAGGTTCTTTGGCAGCGTCGTGGCGTTGAGGAAGCCACGTGGGAGCTTGAGGAAGAGATGAGGAGAAAGTATCCCTCGCTTTTCTCTTCAGATTTCGGGGACGAAATCCCTTAAAGGGGGTTAGCTTGTAAGGACCCTTACCTGCGTTTAGGGTTTACCCTGTTTGTTTTGCTTGATCTTGGTGTTTTTGTGCTTGCTAATCACCTTTAGTGGTGATTAGGGTTTTTCTTGTGCTTTGTTGAGAGTTCGAGGGGCTACTTGCAAATAACCCAACTTTAGGGTTTTGTGTGCAAGTTTGCCATCTTGTGAGATGTTTTCCCCTCTTTGCTTCCTTTAGGGTTGAGAGGAAGGCTTGGGCTTGTTGTTTGAGTTTCTTGCGCTTTGCTTGAGCTTGTTTGGGCCTTGAGGTGCCTTGTTTGGGCTTGCTTGAGCCTTGTGTCGGCCAAGTGAAGCTTGTGTCACCCAAGATGAGTGGTGTGTCGTCCTAGAACAGCTTGTGTCGCCCAACATGGTGGTGTTTTGCCCATGTTGCTTGGTCTTGGTTGGTGGACACTTGGTGCATATCTTGGACAAGTGTCTCTTGGTGTGCTAGTGTGTTGGCTGGAACCCTAGGACAAGTGTCCCTTGGGTGGACGACACTTAGCATGGATCTACCTTGGTTTCTCCTCCCCTTCTTTCTATATATGTGGTTCTTTCCCTTGCCTTAGCTTCTTTTGCTCTTTTGGTCTACCCTCCACCTTAAGTGCACGACACCCCTCTCCTTCTTGTATGTGTTGGCCGATACACCTTCCTTGAAGTAGCTTTGGTGGCCGATACACCCTCTTGTAGAAGCTTGGTGGACGATATCCCTTGGGCCTTGGAGTGCTTCTTCTTCCTTGGATCTTGGAGCTTAAGGCAGGTTGCATAACTTCTAACCCTAACTTCATTACCTCTTGTTCTTGTTCTTGTTCATAAGTTAGTAGCTTAGATTTGTACCTTGCTTGTGTTTCCTTTGGTGGCCGATCTCCCCTTAGGGTTTAGGGTTTCTTTGTAGCTTAGTATACCTTGTGATCTAGGGTTTGTGCTCCCTTGAGTTGGAGGTTGAAGGTGACCTAGGGTGGGCGATACCCCTTCTTTGTTGGTGTGTTGGACGATATCCTTTTGATTTGGACGACATGGTACCTTTGTCTTGGTAATGGACGATATGGTACCCTCCTTGATGGACGATATGGTGTGTATGATCATGGTGTTGGGCGATACCTTGCCCTTGTGTTGAGCGATACCTTGCCCTTATGTTGAGCGATAGGGTGAACTAGGGTTATGTTGACCAATATGATGGTGACCATGATGGGCGATAGGGTTCTTCTTGTGATGAGAAATACCCTTGTTCTTCTCATGGATGATAGGCCTTAGTATCTTGGTGGACGACAGGGCCTAGTTTGGTGAGTTAGTTGGGTTGCACGATATGCAACATGATGCTGGTCGATAGCCCTGACGGGCGTTACCTCTTGGGTTGTGACGCGCGATAGAGTTGGGTTGTGACGGGCGTCACGCCCCTGGTTTGGGTATGTGTCGGCCGATAGGCCTGGATAGGTAGTTGCACGTTTTAAGGAGTGTTTCCTTCTCTCTTTCCTTTCCTCTCTTGGCCATTGTAAGGTTGTTAGCTGGGTGTTAGCCCTGAGTGTCGGGCGTCGTGATGAGCTGTGACGGGCGTTGCCCGATAGGGTATGACGCGCGACACTCCTCTCTTGTGACGCTGTGTCGGGCTGGGCGCTGGGTGCAACGCAGCGTTGCTGCCTTCCCATGCCCTAGCCGTGTGAGCTAGCTATAGTGAGGGTTGTGAGTTGTAGTGAGGGTGGTATGGTTATTTAATGACGGTTTCTAGTGTGATGGAAGTGGATGCTTATGCACCAATAAATGATAGTGATGCCTTGATTAGTAATGATATCATTGATAACGTTAATAGTGCTATTGATAGCAAATATGTTAATAATGTAAATGATGGTGATGTCTTGTTAATAGTGGGAGCAATAATAATGTTAATGATGATGCTAAGTGACAGTTACATTAATAGTTTGCTTAATGATATAACAATAACAATAATAGTGGATGATGATAGTCATAATACTGATAATAGTAGTGATGGTAATGATGGTAGCAATAATACTGATAATAGTAGTGATGGTAATGATGGTAGCAATGATGCTGATAATAGTAGTGATGGTAATGATGGTAGCAAAGATGTTGATAATAGTAGTATATGATGATGATGAGGAAGGTAGTGGTAATGACATGCATATCAGTAATCCTTATGCCTAATCATTAATGATAATGAGAATGGCGGTAGTTACACTAGTAGTTTCATAATGATAATAATGATGATAGTGGATGGTGAAAGTAATGTTAAGTAGTAATAATAGTGTTTGCTCTGTATACTCAACATGATTTCTATATAAAGTGAATATCTTGATTATTTGTATAATCCTGAGATAAGGGTAAGCATGAATATGGTTTGTTTATGATGTGTTTAATATACTTGATCACCAAATAGTGTAAGAATGATAAGTGGAGTATCTTGAATGATATTTCATGATAGTGAGCATATCCCTTATGTTGGAATTATGATTATTATGTATCCTAACCATGCAGGTGATGATTAGCGATGAAAAGGCTATGAGGCATATGTGATGAGTAACATCACTTTGATAATTATCTATGAGGTTGTATGTATGATGTGTTTGTCCCATGATGATGATGTGAGCCTTGAGAGGCAGCGACAGTACATGATGAAGGATTGAGATCCCATGGTATATAGTAATCCTTGAGATAGATCTGGATGATTGGAAAGAGGCCAAGTGGTAACATGTGATGTTGGATCCTTGTGATGGATCAGGTTGATGTGGTTTCAATAATGATATAATGTTATTTACTTTCTGTTATATCTTTCATGTTATACAACTTGGTTGAATCTTGAAATCCATCTAAAAGATACTAATTAATCACAGTGAAATATATCATGTAGTTTGCCTTGGCCATAGATCCATCATCGTCAGGACTTGGTGATGGTGAAACAGGTTCTCCTACAAGTTAACCTGGAAGCGCATATTGTTGAATATGTGTAGGTTGCTCCTAGCCTGAAAATGAGGAGGTAAGAGTGTAACTTCGGTTACAGACTCAGATATGTATAAAGAGTATGGTGAACAGGCCCATGGCTCAGGATATGTGATGTGAGGAGCATGAATGCGTTCATGGATCAGAGCACGGTGAACAGGCCCGTGGCTCAGTTATACTAGCGTCGAGACCTGTACCAAGGCGGGCTAGAGTGAGGGTAGCCTATGGAGCTGACCTGTGGCTAAGACCATTTCAGCATGAGACTGTGGTCCTGCTTGTGTTGTAATCGTGCACTGACCACGAGGTGGGAGGTCGTGGAGTCTGGCTCTTCCATTGACCTTGTATGGCACCGACTTGGGTTTCGTAACCGAAGGTTGGAGTTGAACGGTACGGTTCAAATCCTCAGGGCATTATAATACGTACTACAGCCGTTTAGTATTTGCTGCTTAAGATAAACATGAAACATTGATTGAGGCCTTGTTTGTGTAGTTAATCCGGTTATATCTTGCAGTTACTTCTATATTCATTAGGTATGTGATAATATGTCATATCTTGATAATCAGGTTATGTGACAATATATCTTATCCTGATAATCACGTTACATAGTGATATATCTTATCTTGTCAATCATGTTCCATCGAAAGATATCAGGTTATATGCTTTTGTACAGCCAGTGAGCTTGTCGGTAAGGATAGCTTTGCTTTTATATAGACTGCTCTTGATTACACCTGTTTCCAGTTATTTGTTGTTATAGTTTATCTTGATGAGGTTCTGTAGTTGCGGTGGGGAGTTATGTTTCCCGCTGGGACAATTGTTCAATTGTCTCACCCCGCTGGTTTAACCCCTTTTTAGGTGGTCGAGGTAGACGTGGTCGTGGTTGTGGTGTTGCGGCCGAGCAGCTTGAGGAGCAGTAGAAGGCAAGCGTTGGACATGATGCTATTTTGGATGTTTTGTAGTAGAGTCTAGAGTCATCCCTGTACTCTCAGGTCCTTGGCAGTGTTTTGATGATGTTTCACGATGAGCGATCGATGATGTTTGCATATCCTGCTGATGGCCGGATGTGGGCCTTTATGTATGTGAACAGGTGGTGAACTCAGGTGATGGACGAGCAGTTGTTTTTGTAAGCTGTAGACACGTATCAGATCTCGTGTATGTATATATATGACATGTTTCTGTGCAAGATGAGGACTGGAAAGTAATAGTTTCACAGTTTATCAGTTTTCCGCAATCGGTTTTAATTAACCCGTATTTTTATAATATGTGATTAATGGTGATTTCCGCACGTTTTTGCGTAACACCTCGTTATCTATACGATAATGGGATGTGTTGCCACAAGTTTTGGTATCAGAGCTTTAGGTTCACTGAGTCTACAGGGATTTAGGATTAGGTTGAGTTGTTCTTATGAGTGTCCAGGTTTTCTTACAAAATCTTCTGCCCTCAGCGGAAGAAAAGTCAAGATGTCTGGAAACCATGAAGAACACTCTGCTGAGTATAGTGATGCTGCATCGGTTGATGGAGCAGATGGACAGGCACATGAAGATCGGGTGCCTGAGGTTCCCCAATTTAACCCAACCATACTTGAACATCCTGCTTACCAACAGCTTATGGGGCAGTTAATGGCTACGATGAATCTCATGGTTGAGCGATTACCAGTGCCTCCTCCGCGAGCACAGGTTCCCCATGGAGAAGCATCGGGTATTGGGAAGACCTTCGAGCGGTTTCGCCGAGTCAGAGCTTCGGATTATGCTGGAACGGCTGATCCAACGGATGTAGATCTGTGGCTGAAAAGTCTCAAGAAGGCTTTCTGGATCCTTGACATTCCCGAAGCAGACAAGGTAAAGCATGTTGTCTACCTTCTGAAGGGTAGTGCTGGTCACTGGTGGACCATCGAGGAAGAGAAGCGGTCTGGTGAGGTGATCTGTTGGGAAGTGTTCCGACGCGAGTTCGTTACCAGATACTTCCCAAAGACGTACCTGGATGAGAAGGTTAGTCAGTTCGAGAATCTGAGGCAAGGAACGATGAACATCACCGAGTATGAAGCCAAGTTTATGGATCTTTTGAGGTTTTGTCCTCACATGGCGGCAACAAATGAGGAACGAATCAGACGTTTCGAGAATGGTTTGAGTGCTGAGTTGAAGACCCCAGTATCTGCGTTGGAAAACCGAGAGCGGTTTGCTACGTTCATAGAATCTGTTTGACGGATTGAAAGGACAGTAAGGGAGAAAAGAGAGTCTATGTCTCTTAAAAGACCTGCTCAGTTTCATGGACGGAGGTTTGGTGGCTTTAAGAAGCCCAAGTTTTCAGCGTCGTCAGTGATGAGAAGTTCTGGTGTACCATCTCAGTGGTCCCCGAGTAAGGGGAGAGGTTATGTTTCTTCACCGTCTAAGGCGCACAGTTCAGCTTCTGTGGCAGTGACAGGGCCAGCTAGGCCACGGTTTGAGGACAAGGCATGTCATCTTTGTGGATAGGTCAGGCATTGGAAGTTCAATTGCCCAAATAGAGATGTTGAAGTAACGCAGTAGCCGAGGCAGAGTTTTCAGAGGTCAGAAAGGCCACAGCCCAGTGGTAGCAGAGGACGAGGACGCGATCAAGCGTCTCAAGCTGGATCGTCTGCTCTAGGAAGCAGAGGTCGTGGACAGCAAGCAACGACTCAATTCTATGCCTTGAGTCAGCCGGAGGTGATAGTCAACCCACGAGTGGTGACAGGTCAGATGGAGTTATTTCATTCTGATATGTCTTCTTCTTGCTTTATATCTGTTTTGGTTGACCCAGGTGCTACACACTCTTTTATCGCCTATAGTATGCTTGAAAACTGTAATTTATCTATTAGTCGTAAGAAGGATAGCTTGTTGTTAGAAACCCCTCTTGATGGTTCCTCTTTGCTTCGAGAAGAGTGTCCATCTTGTGTTTTGTCTTTTTTGGGACATCATATCCAAGTGGATCTTATATCACTTGATATGCATGGTTTCGATGTTATCCTTGGAATGGATACCTTAGAGAAGTATAAGGTTGTTTTAGACTGTGGTTCCAAGCAGGCAGTGTTTGTTGTTGGTGGAGAGAAGTGGATCTTCCATGGAGATAGGAAGATTCTTCCGACGTGTCTAGTATCATCTTTGGTAGTAGATAAGTTGTTACGACAGGGATGTGAGGCGTTCTTAGCTCACGTGGTGGATACCGTTATGGTTACCAAGGCGAAAGGTCCTAGTCTCAAGGAGGTGTCCTTGGTTCGAGAGTTTGCATACGTGTTTCCTGAGGAGTTTCCTGGTGTTCCTCCACCCCGGGAGATTGATTTCGAGATCAATCTGGTTCCTGGAACACAACCAGTTGCACAGTCACCGTATAGGATGGCTCCAGCAGAGATGGCAGAGTTGAAGAAGCAGTTGCAAGAGTTGTTGGAGAAAGGTTTTATCCGACCGAGTACGTCACTGTAGGGTGCTCCCGTGTTGTTTGTTAAGAAGAAGGATGGCTCAATGCGGTTGTGTATAGATTACCAACAGTTGAACAAGGTCACAATCAATAATAAGTACCAGTTGCCGAGGATAGATGACATGTTCGATCAGTTGTGTGGTGCTACAGTGTTTTCGAAGATCGATCTACGGTCCGGATATCATCAGTTGAGGATAAAGGCAGATGACATACCCAAGTCAGCCTTTAGGACGAGGTATGGTCATTTCGAGTTCGTGGTTATGCCGTTTGTGTTAACCAATGCACCTGCAGCTTTCATGGATCTGATGAATAGAGTGTTCCGTCCATTCTTAGATCAGTTTGTTGTAGTCTTTATAGATGACATCTTGATCTATAGTCGGGACATACTAGAGCATGAGCAACATCTTCGTCGAGCGTTGACTCTTCTTCGTCAACATCAGTTATATGCCAAGTTCAGTAAGTGTGAGTTCTGGTTGGAAGAAGTGACTTTCTTGGGTCATGTGATATCTGCTGAAGGAGTCAAAGTAGATCCGAACAAGGTGGAATCTGTTGCGGATTGGGAACAACCAAAGACGCCGACAGAAGTTCGTAGTTTCCTTGGTTTGGCAGGATACTACTGGAGGTTTATCAAAGACTTCAGTGTGATCGCGTTGCCGATGACGAAGTTGACCAGGAAAGATGTACCTTTTGTTTGGGATGATCGATGTCAGCAAGCTTTCCAAAGTTTGAAGGAGAAGCTGACCAATGCTCTAGTGTTGATCTTGCCAGAGCCTAGGAAAGGCTATGTTGTTTTCTGTGATGCTTCCAAGAAAGGTTTAGGTTGCATGTTGATGCAGGATGATCATGTGGTTTCTTTTGCTTCGCGACAGCTCAAGAAGCATGAGGAGAACTATCCGACTCATGACTTGGAGTTGGAAACAGTGGTTCATGCGTTAAAGATTTGGAGACACTATCTCTGTGGAGAAGTGTGTCAAATCTTTACGGATCATAAGAATCTGAAGTACATCTTTACACAGCAAGAGTTGAACATGCGACAACGTCGATGGATGGAGTTGATCAATGATTACGATTGCACTATCGAGTATCATCCTGGTAAGGCGAATGTGGTAGATGATGCACTTAGCAGAAAGTCTTCTTCTCTTTCTTCAAAGAAGGTACAGTTGAGTTCTCTGGTATGCCATAAGCGAGATATGTTTGTTTCTCTTCGACAGATGAATGTGCAGATGGAAGTTTCTTCGTTGTCTGGTCTTTTCGCATAGATGCAAGTTAAGCCTACGTTGAGACAGCAGATCAAGGATACACAGCAGACGGATGATGCGATATAGTTTATTAGATCATAGTTCGGCAGCGACAAGCGTGATGGGTTTTATGAGTCCGAGGATGGGCTAGTTTGCTATCGTGATAGGATGATGGTTCCAGATGCTGATAATCTGAGGGAGTTAGTGCTTGAGGAAGCACATACATCGATGTATGTGATGCATCCAGGTGTCACCAAGATGTATCATAGTCTAAAGGACTTCTATTGTTGGCCCGGTTTGAAGAAAGATGTAGCTGAGTTCGTGGCAAGATGTGCGGTGTGTCAGCAAGTGAAGGCTGAACATCAGAAGCCGACAGGTACGTTGCAACCTTTACCGATACCACAGTGGAAATGGGATCACATAACCATGGATTTCGTATTTGGTCTACCCCGGACAACTAGGAATCATGATTCCATTTGGGTGATAGTGGATAGATTGACTGAGTCTGCCCATTTGCTACCAGTGAAGACGACGTATATAGCTGAGAAACTAGCTCCAGTATATGTGGATGAGATAGTACGTTTGCATGGAGTGCCAGCAACGATAGTTTCTGACAGAGGTCCTTAGTTTACGAGTCGCTTTTGGGAACAGTTGCACAGAGCGTTGGGAACGCAGTTGAGGTTCAGTACAACTTTTCACCCGCAGACAGATGGACAGTCTGAGAGGACTATTCAGATTTTGGAAGACCTCCTCCGAGCTTGTGTCTTGCAGTTTCTAGGCAACTGGGATGTACATATGAGTTTGATAGAGTTTGCCTATAACAACAGTTATCAGCAGAGCATTGACATGGCTCCTTATGAGGCTTTGTATGAAAGGAAGTGCAGATCTCCTTTGTGTTGGTATGAGTCTGGTGAGTATCAGCTTTTGGGTCCTGAGTTAGTTCAGCAGACGACAGATAAGATCAAAGTGATACAACAACGGTTGAAAGTGGCACAAGACAGGCAGAAGTCTTATGCAGACAATCGCCGATGACCTTTGGAATTCCAGGTAGGAGACAAAGTGTATCTCAAAGTCTCGCCTTGGAAAGGTGTGCTAAGGTTTGGATGGAAGGGTAAGTTAGCTCCCAGGTATATGGGGCCTTACTCAGTCGTAGCACGTGTTGGGAAGGTAGCATACAAGTTGGAATTGCCTCCAGAGTTGCACAGGTTGCACCCAGTGTTTCATGTTAGTAAGTTGAAGAAAAGTCATACGGATTCAGGTATCGTGATACAGCCAGTTGAGGTTGAGCTTGATGCAGACGTGACCTACGAGGAGGGTCCTGTGGCGATCCTTGACAAAAGGATCAAGAAGCTAAAGAGGAAGGACCTGACTCTTGTGAAAGTTCTTTGGCAGCGTCGTGGCGTTGAGGAAGCCACGTGGGAGCTTGAGGAAGAGATGAGGAGAAAGTATCCCTCTCTTTTCTCTTCGGATTTCGGGGACGAAATCCCTTAAAGGGGGTTAGCTTGTAAGCACCCTGACCTGCGTTTAAGGTTTACCCTGTTTGTTTTGCTTGATCTTGGTGTTTTTGTGCTTACTAATCACCTTTAGTGGAGATTAGGGTTTTTGTTGTGCTTTGTTGAGAGTTCGAGGGGCTACTTGCAAATAACCCAACTTTAGGGTTTTGTGTGCAAGTTTGCCATCTTGTGAGATGTTTTCCCCTCTTTGCTTCCTCTAGGGTTGAGAGGAAGGCTTGGGCTTGTTGTTTGAGTTTCTTCGGCTTTGCTTGAGCTTGTTTGGGCCTTGAGGTGCCTTGTTTGGGCTTGCTTGAGCCTTGTGTCGGTCAAGTGAAGCTTGTGTTGCCCAAGATGAGTGGTGTGTTGTCCTAGAATAGCTTGTGTCGCCCAACATGGTGGTGTGTCGCCCATGTTGCTTGGTCTTGGTTGGTGGACACTTGGTGCATATCTTGGACAAGTGTCTCTTGGTGTGCTAGTGTATTGGCTTGAACCCTAGGACAAGTGTCCCTTGGGTGGACGACACTTAGCATGGATCTACCTTGGTTTCTCCTCCCCTTCTTTCTATATATGTGGTTCTTTCCCTTGCCTTAGCTTCTTTTGCTCTTTTGGTCTCCCCTCCACCTTAAGTGCACGACACCCCTCTCCTTCTTGCATGTGTTGGCCGATACACCTTCCTTGAAGTAGCTTTGGTGGCCGATACACCCTCTTGGAGAAGCTTGGTGGACGATATCCCTTGGGCCTTGGAGTGCTTCTTCTTCCTTGGAGCTTGGAGCTTAAGGCGGGTTGCATAACTTCTAACCCTAACTTCATTACCTCTTGTTCTTATTCTTGTTCATAAGTTAGTAGCTTAGATTCGTACCTTGCTTGTGTTTCCTTTGGTGGCCGATCTCCCCTTAGGGTTTAGGGTTTCTTTGTAGCTTAGTATACCTTGTGATCTAGGGTTTGTGCTCCCTTGAGTTGGAGGTTGAAGTTGACCTAGGGTGGGCGATACCCCTTCTTTGTTGGTGTGTTGGACGATATCCTTTTGAGTTGGACGACATGGTACCTTTGTCTTGGTAATGGACGATATGGTACCCTCCTTGATGGACGATATGGTGTGTATGATCATGGTGTTGGGCGATACCTTGCTCTTGTGTTGAGCGATACCTTGCCCTTATGTTGAGCGATAGGGTGAACTAGGGTTATGTTGACTGATATGATGGTGACCATGATGGGCGATAGGGTTCCTCTTGTGATGAGCAATACCCTTGTTCTTCTCATGGATGATAGGCATTAGTATCTTGGTGGACACTTGGTGCATATCTTGGACAAGTGTCTCTTGGTGTGCTAGTGTGTTGGCTTGAACCCTAGGACAAGTGTCCCTTGGGTGGACGACACTTAGCATGGATCTACCTTGATTTCTCCTCCCCTTCTTTCTATATATGTGGTTCTTTCCCTTGCCTTAGCTTCCTTTGCTCTTTTGGTCTCCCCTCCACCTTAAGTGCACGACACCCCTCTCCTTCTTGCATGTGTTGGCCGATACACCTTCCTTGAAGTAGCTTTGGTGGCTGATACACCCTCTTGTAGAAGCTTGGTGGACGATATCCCTTGGGCCTTGGAGTGCTTCTTCTTCCTTGGAGCTTGGAGCTTAAGGCGGGTTGCATAACTTCTAACCCTAACTTCATTACCTCTTGTTCTTGTTCATAAGTTAGTAGCTTAGATTTTTACCTTGCTTGTGTTTCCTTTGGTGGCCGATCTCCCCTTGGGGTTTAGGGTTTCTTTGTAGCTTAGTATACCTTGTGATCTAGGGTTTGTGCTCCCTTGAGTTGGAGGTTGAAGGTGACCTAGGGTGGGTGATACCCCTTCTTTGTTGGTGTGTTGTACGATATCCTTTTGAGTTGGATTACATGGTACCTTTGTCTTGGTAATGGACGATATGGTACCCTCCTTGATGGACGATATGGTGTGTATGATCATGGTGTTGGGTGATACCTTTCCCTTGTGTTGAGCGATAGGGTGAACTAGGGTTATGTTGACCGATATGATGGTGACCATGATGGGTGATAGGGTTCCTCTTGTGATGAGAAATACCCTTGTTCTTCTCATGGACGATAGGACTTAGTATCTTGGTGGACGACAGGGACTAGTTTGGTGAGTTAGTTGGGTTGCACGATATGCAACATGATGCTGGCCGATAGCCTTGACGGGCATTACCTCTTGGGTTGTGACGTGCGATAGAGTTGGGTTGTGACGGGCGTCACGCCCCTGGTTTGGGTATGTGTCGGCCGATAGGCCTGGATAGGTAGTTGCACGTTTTAAGGAGTGTTTCCTTCTCTCTTTCCTTTCCTCTCTTGGTCGTTGTAAGGTTGTTAGCTGGGTGTTAGCCCTGAGTGTCGGGCATCGTGATGAGCTGTGACGGGCGTTGCCCGATAGGGTATGACGCGCGACACCCCTGACGCGTGACACTCCTCTCTTGTGACGCTGTGTCGGGCTGGGCGCTGGGTGCAACGCAGCGTTGCTGCCTTCCCATGCCCTAGCCGTGTGAGCTAGCTATAGTGAGGGTTGTGAGTTGTAGTGAGGGTGGTATGGTTCGTTAATGACTATTTCTAGTGTGATGGAAGTGGATGCTTATGCACCAATAAACGATAGTGATGCCTTGATTAGTAATGATATCATTGATAATGTTAATAGTGCTATTGATAGCAAAGATGTTAATAATGTAAATGATGGTGATGTCTTGTTAATAGTGGGAGCAATAATAATGTTAATGATGATGCTAAGTGACAGTTACATTAATAGTTTGTTTAATGATATAACAATAACAATAATAGTGGATGATGATAGTCATAATACTGATAATAGTAGTGATGGTAATGATGGTAGCAATAATATTGATAATAGTAGTGATGGTAATGATGGTAGCAATGATGCTGATAATAGTAGTGATGGTAATGATGGTAGAAAAGATGCTGATAATAGTAGTATATGATGGTGATGAGGAAGGTAGTGGTAATGACATGCATATCAGTAATCCTTATGCCTAATCATTAATGATAATGAGAATGGCGGTAGTTACACTAATAGTTGCATGATGATAATAATGATGATAGTGGATGGTGACAGTAATGTTAAGTAGTAATAATATTGTTTGCTCTGTATACTCAACATGATTTCTATATAAAGTGAATATCTTGATTATTTGTATAATCTTGAGATAAGGGTAAGCATGAATATGGTTTGTTTATGATGTGTTTAATACACTTGATCACCAAATAGTGTAAGAATGATAAGTGGAGTATCTTGAATGATATTTCATGATAGTGAGCATATCCTTTATGTTGGAATTATGATTATTGTGTATCCTAACCATGTAGGTGATGATTAGCCATGAAAAGGATATGAGGCATATGTGATGAGTAACATCACGTTGATAATTATCTATGAGGTTGTATGTATGATGTGTTTGTCCCATGATGATGATGTGAGCCTTGAGAGGCAGCGACAGTACATGATGAAGGATTGAGATCCCATGGTATATAGTAATCCTTGATATAGATCTAGATGATTGGCAAGAGGCCAAGTGGTAACATGTGATGTTGGATCCTTGTGATGGATCAGGTTGATGTGGTTTCAATAATGATATAATGTTATTTACTTTCTGTTATATCTTTCATGTTATACAACTTGGTTGAATCTTGAAATCCATCAAAAAGATACTAATTAATCACAGTGAAATATATCATGTAGTTTGCCCTGGCCATATATCCATCATCGTCAGGACTTGGTGATGGTGAAACAGGTTCTCCTACGAGTTAACCTGGAAGCGCATATTGTTGAATATGTGTAGGTTGCTCCTAGCCTGTAATTGAGGAGGTAAGAGTGTAACTTCAGTTACAGACTCAGATATGTATAAAGAGCATGGTGAACAGGCCCATGGCTCAGGATATGTGATGTGAGGAGCATGAATGCGTTCATGGCTCAGAGCACGGTGAACAGGCCCGTGGCTCAGTTATACTAGCGCCGAGACCTGTACCAAGGCGGGCTTGAGTGAGGGTAGCCTATGGAGCTGACCCTGTGGCTAAGACCATTTCAGCATGAGACTACGGTCCTGCTTGTGTTGTAATCGTGCACTGACCACGAGGTGGGAGGTTGTGGAGTCCGGCTCTTCCATTGACCTTGTATGGCACCGGCTTGGGTTTCGTAACCGAGGTTGGAGTTGAACGGTACGGTTCAAATCCTCAGGGCATAATAATATGTAATACAACCGTTTAGTATTTGCTGCTTAAGATAAACACGAAACATTGATTGAGGCCTGGTTTGTGTAGTTAATCCTGTTATATCTTGCAGTTACTTCTATATTCATTAGGTATGTGATAATATGGCATATCTTGATAATCAGGTTATGTGGAAATATATCTTATTCTGATAATCACGTTACATAGTGATATATCTTATCTTGTCAATCATGTTCCATCGAAAGATATCAGGTTATATGCTTTGGGACAACCAGTGAGCTTGTCGGTAAGAATAGCTTTGCTTTATATAGGCTGCTCTTGATTACACCTGTTTCCAGTTATCTGTTGTTATAGTTTATCTTGATGAGGTTCTGTAGTTGCGGTGGGGAGTTATGTTTCCCGCTGGGACAATTTTTCAATTGTCTCACCCCGCTGGTTTAACCCCTTTTTAGGTGGTCGAGGTAGACGTGGTCGTGGTTGTGGTGTTGCGGCCGAGCAGCTTGAGGAGCAGTAGAAGGCAAGCGTTGGACATGCTGCTATTTTGGATGTTTTGTAGTAGAGTCTAGAGTCATCCCTGTACTCTCAGGTCCTTGGCAGTGTTTTGACGATGTTTCACGATGAGCGATCGATGATGTTTGCATATCCTGCTGATGGCCGGATGTGGGCCTTTATGTATGTGAACATGTGGTGAACTAATGTGATGGATGAGCAGTTGTTTCTGTAAGCTGTAGACACGTATCAGATCTCGTGTATGTATATATATGACATGTTTCTGTGCAGGATGAGGACTGGAAAGTAACAGTTTCACAGTTTATCAGTTTTCCGCAATCGGTTTTAATTAACCCGTATTTTTATAATATGTGATTAATGGTGATTTCCGCACGTTTTCGCATAACACCTCGTTATCTATACGATAATGGGATGTGTTGCCACAATTTAAGTGTTACTTATCTCATTTTATGATTCTTAATATATCATTACATACATATCCCAGTATACACATGGGTCATTATTGATACCACAACTCATATTTCTTTCGGCTTGTACTTGAAAAATATGATGCATTCTTGTGAGCTGAAATATGTATATATATGCACGTACATACATATGTATAGGTAGGTGGATTAAATTTTATAAATGTATGCATGTGTGTCTATGTGTATGTATTTACATACACATATAAACACGAGTAATAGAAGAAAAAATAATGTTATGGTAGATTAATCTTTTGTAATATTAAATGACATGTCAAAAATCAATTCTTAGGAAAATGTTTACGTTTAACTTAAATTTTACACTAAACAAATATATCTTCTGATACACGTCTTGATAGATTTTCCCTTTTTTGTCTTTATATGACGTCAACATTTTATTGATACGATATTACTTCACTCATAATACATTGGATGATTAAAATAGAACTTATAGAATGCATCTAAAAATGTTTTCTCCTATTTCCATGGACAGTTTACTTTCAATCAAATAATAGACACATCATTTCTAAGGAGAATTTCTGAAATAACAGGTCTTGTGTATTCTACTTTCATAATTATTAGTGAACTTTTTATCAAAATTTAACATAAAAATAGAATGCATAACTCCCCCATTAAAATCTTTCTGCAAAATCAGTCTCCCTATTCTCCTTTCCCCATTTCTCTACTTTGCCTTTTTGTCTTATTTCAATTCACTTTCTTTGTCATAACTTAATTTCTCACACACACGATAATGTTCTCTACCTTCTATTTTGATGACATACCCTCTATTCCATGGACGTCCTCATAAATTTCTCCCATGTTCATTTGGTAACATTTATTTCCACATTTGTATGAATCTCTGCGTGTCTATGTATGTGTACATACATTTACATATATACCCAAATATATGCATAAGGTTCTCCATCCTTCATAAATTTTGGACTGTTAATGATAATAATATGAACACGTTTTGGCACGCATACACAAAATAAATATTAAGAACTTCCATATAATTTCATATGAAATAAAGATATGATTCATCACAATTATAAAAAATAGAAAAAATAAACAAATATGGCATTTATGATATACATCATTGTAATCACATTTGGCATGTAAAAAACTAAATATTGATATGAAATATATGGAAACAAACTGTTTATTTTAAAAGAAATGATGCACCAAATAAAGATGCTTTGAATGTATATGTGAATAGCTTTTTCTTTTTGTTTTCTATTTTATATCATGTTAACCATCGTTTCATTATTACCAATGATATAAAATAATAAAAACACCAAATTCATTCTCAAAAAAGTATGTATGTCCACCCCCGATTCTATTTCTTTGAATATTCCACTCTCCTTTCCTTATTTTCCTTCTCACATTTATGACTTTCTAACACCACCTATACATGTCTCTACCTTCTATTTTGATCGCACCATCTGTTCCTCACATGTCGCCATAATTTTCTCCCCTCTTCATTTTGGTAACAGGCTCCTCCATGCGTACTAATTGACATTTTGGTGATAGTTGTGCTTAATAAAGTATTATGGAATTATATGATTAATTGACAGTTCTGTAATTTATTGTCCCAATTGGTATTTCGTATTGCGCTAGACCTGCTTCCATCTTGACATAATTTATTGTCCTCCTACAGATCGACCTTTGTGTGGTGTCGGCGTTGCGTTGCAAGGAGACTGTCAAACTAAACGAAAATAGCGTACTGTGCTCTGGCATCGACCACGTCAAACAACTCGTAAGATGTCGTGGTGCAGGCATGCACACCTGAATGCAAGCCTCCTAGCCGATGCCATCACTGCCTATAATCATTGCCATGTACGTTAACCATGTGTCCATCCTGGCAGGATGGCACTGAGTGTCGTCCAAACTCTATTGATTGCCAAGTATTCCCGTTCTCGATTTAGCCGGCCTCCACAATAGCTACACATAGAACAACCACATAGTCAAATGGGAGTTCCCACATATGTTGAGAAAGTTAGCCATCACTACAGAATGGGCATGGAGTATGTAAGTCAAATGGGAGTTCCAACAGATGCTGAGAAAGTTAGCCATCACTGCAGAATGGACATGGAGTCCGTTATTGAGAAGCTACAGGGCGAGTTCATCTGTGTTTTGTGCAGCAACAACGTCACTGAAGGTAGTACCACTACCCATATGGTTGGTTGTTGGCGGGGCATTTTTCATCATGAAATCTGTGGTGAAGAGGTGGAAGACACACATAGTCAAAATTTATCACAAGAAGCAAAATCTTACCTGCCATCTGGTAAGTTGTCGCTTCAACAATGAAAGAAATAAGTGCAATCTGATGCAAGCAGCTATCAAGGAATTGGCTAATATCTTGTAATATGAAGAAGAACACAACTTTCCACAAATAAGAGAAGCATATTGAAGAAGACCGAAAGAAGGGAGAAAGAAGAAGCTAAGTTGCCGCTGCAAATTAATAAGAAAGAGAGACGGAAAGTACAATGGAAATAACCACACATGCTAGTATGTGGTGTCTAAGAGATCCACATACAATAATTAATGTGTCATAGCCGTGTGTAATTGAGCTTTAATTGTTTGGCATATAATGATTGGGTAGAAAAATCACCCACATAATAGAGAGAAGCAGTTGTAAGAGAAGCAGCTGGAAACTCCCTCTTATTATATGGGAATAATATAGAAATTGGTGTTAGAATTGCCGTAGGGATATTTTGGGTATACAATGATTTACAAACAACTATTGTCTTCTGCTCTTCTGTTGGCAGAGGATGAAATATCTTCACCTTAGGATAGCCCACTGTGAGACCTATAAATAACCTCGGCTCATGCTCATTGTCACACCTCAAATTATAGCTCCTTCATTTTGCTAAAAGTCGGATTTTTATGTCATAAATAGCTTGCCCACTTTTCAGCGACGGCAAGGTTCATTTTTTGGGTATAGATAGCTTCCTGACCTCCATCCAAATGACTTGTTTAAGTAATTGTCCCGTAAAATCTCATCTTTGACGGAATTTAGACATCTTAAGGATCCTCAAAATAGACCTTGTGTTCCAATCTTGGTGCAAAAGAGGTACTTTTTTCTCTTAAAAACTTATGTTTTATTTACACACCTTCGTTTGTTCGTAGGGCGTTGTTCTGCAAGAAGGTTATGAATTAAAATGAGTCATAAATATATGCTCCTTCGTCTTTTCATAAGATAATATTTTGCATTATAGTTGCAAATTAAAATGGGTCATAAATATATGCAACATGATTGAATCAAATGAAGTAGTCGTAGAAGATTGTCGTTCTTGCCATTCACTAATTAGGTTCTCTGACGTAGATTTTGTAGGAGTTTGCCTATACTACGTCGATTTCATTCTTAGTGGGACATGTTGTACGCTAAGATTCATCGTTAACTATGTTTACAACCAATATTTGTATATTTCAAAATTCAATATTGGCATGGTTGGGTTCTAGTGTTGCTTTTGATATGTCTGCAACATTGTTCTATGTGACTTGGTTAGAGCACATTTTGTGAACTCATACTCACATTGATAGGATAGCAGGAATTGTCATTTTATAACTTTCATAGGTGAAACTCAATAGAGTTCTAACCATTAATGATGTTCATAGGTTAAAACCAACATGTTTTTCTTACACAGGATTCATGTATACAAAATTAACCAGTATTTGTATATCTCAAAGTTTATTATTGGAACCAATGGATTCTAGTGTTGCCTATGATAGGTCAACATAATAGTTTTGTATAACATAATGGGAACGTACTAATAATGACATTCATAGGATAATAGAAAGCAATATTTTACCAATCTCGATCATAAATATTGCACAAACTCCAAACACAGGTTGGTCATTTGTTTCTCACCTAACCAATTTGTCCAAGAGCATCTTCATCAATGTATAACCATTCTTATATAAGAACAAACACGACAACGGGGTGGGTAATAAGGATGATAAACCCAAAACCCAATATATATTCCCTAAATGGAGCATTGTTGCCCCACAGTCTGTGTTTTAAGCATGACCTACAATGATTCTACAAGCTCATGGTTTTCCTCCCTCCCTGTGGTAAAGGCTTGGACCACACATAGTAGGTTGGGTTCAGATTAGCATTGGACAATGTCGTAGGTATGTATTATTCACTTGGCACTCTAGAAACCATATGGTATCTCTCTGGGTTTGAAATAGCTTATGGAAGACCTAAAGATGAAAGAAGAACACCGCTTCTCCCGGACTCCCACTGATAACAACAAAATCCTAATGTGCCTTTTCGATGAAACTGGACGTAGCTATTGTGGCAACACATCCCATTATTGTATAGATAACGAGGTGTTACACGAAAACGTGCGGAAATCACCATTAATCATAGATTATAAAAATATAGGTTAATTAAAACCGATTGCGAAAAACTAATAAACTGTGAAACTATTACTTTCCAGTCCTCATCCTGCACAGAAACATGTCATATATATATACATACACGAGATCTGATACGTGTCTAAAGCTTACAGAAACAGCTGCTCATCCATCACATGAGTTCACCACATGTTCACATACATAAAGGCCCACATCCGGCCATCAGCAGGATATGCAAACATCATCGATCGCTCATCGTGAAACATCGTCAAAACACTGCCAAGGACTTGAGAGTACAGGGATGACTCTAGACTCTACTACAAAACATCCAAAATAGCAGCATGTCCAACGCTTGCCTTCTACTGCTCCTCAAGCTGCTCGGCCGCAACACCACAACCACGACCACGTCTACCTCGACCACCTAAAAAGGGGTTAAACCAGCGGGGTGAGACAATTGAACAATTGTCCCAGCGGGAAACATAACTCCCCACCACAACTACAGAACCTCATCAAGATAAACTATAACAACAGATAACTGGAAACAGGTGTAATCAAGAGCAGTCTATATAAAGCAAAGCTATTCTTACCGACAAGCTCACTGGCTGTACAAAAGCATATAACCTGATATCTTTCGATGGAACATGATTGACAAGATAAGATATATCACTATGTAACGTGATTATCAGAATAAGATATATTGTCACATAACCTGATTATCAAGATATGCCATATTATCACATACCTAATGAATATAGAAGTAACTGCAAGATATAACAGGATTAACTACACAAACAAGGCCTCAATCAATGTTTCGTGTTTATCTTAAGCAGCAAATACTAAACGGTTGTATTACATATTATTATGCCCTGAGGATTTGAACCGTACCGTTCAACTCCAACCTTCGGTTACGAAACCCAAGCCGGTGCCATACAAGGTCAATGGAAGAGCCGGAATCCACGACCTCCCACCTCGTGGTCAGTGCATGAGTACAACACAAGCAGGACCACAGTCTCATGCTGAAATGGTCTTAGCCACAGGGTCAGCTCCATAGGCTACCCTCACTCTAGCCCGCCTTGGTACAGGTCTCGGCGCTAGTATAACTGAGCCACGGGCCTGTTCACCATGCTCTGAGCCATGAACGCATTCATGCTCCTCACATCACATATCTTGAGCCATGGGCCTGTTCACCATGCTCTTTATACATATCTGAGTCTGTAACCGAAGTTACACTCTTACCTACTCATTTTTAGGCTAGGAGCAACCTACACATATTCAACAATATGCGCTTCCAAGTTAACTCGTAGGAGAACCTGTTTCACCATCACCAAGTCCCGACAATGATGGATCTATGGCCAGGGCAAACTACATGATATACTTCACTGTGATTAATTAGTATCTTTTAGATGGATTTCAAGATTCAACCAAGTTGTATAACATGAAAGATATAACAGAAAGTAAATAACATTATATCATTATTGAAACCAAATCAACCTGATCCATCACAAGGATCCAACATCACATGTTACCACTTGGCCTCTTGCCAATCATCCAGATCTATCTCAAGGATTACTATATACCATGGGATCTCAATCCTTCATCATGTACTATCGCTGCCTCTCAAGGCTCACATCATCATCATGGGACAAACACATCATACATACAACCTCATAGATAATTATCAAAGTGATGTTACTCATCACATATGCCTCATAGACTTTTCATGGCTAATCATCACCTGCATGGTTAGGATACACAATAATCATAATTCCAACATAAGGGATATGCTCACTATCATGAAATATCATTCAAGATACTCCACTTATCATTCTTACACTATTTAGTCATCAAGTGTATTAAACACATCATAAACAAACCATATTCATGCTTACCCTTATCTCAGGATTATACAAATAATCAAGATATTCACTTTATATAGAAATCATGTTGAGTATACAGAGCAAACACTATTATTACTACTTAACATTACTGTCACCATCCACTATCATCATTATTATCATCATGCAACTACCGCCATTCTCATTATCATTAATGATTAGGCATAAGGATTACTGATATGCATGTCATTACCACTACCTTCCTCATCATCATCATATACTACTATTATCAGCATCTTTGCTACCATCATTACCATCACTACTATTATCAGCATCATGACTATCATCATTACCATCACTACTATTATCAGTATTATGACTATCATCATCCACTATTATTGTTATTGTTATATCATTAAGAAAACTATTAATGTAACTGTCACTTAGCATCATCATTAACATTATTAACATCTTTGCTATCAACAACACTATTAATGTTATCAATGATATCATTACTAATCAAGGCATCACTATCGTTTATTCGTGCATAAGCATCCACTTCCATCACACTAGAAACTGTCATTAAAGAACCATACCACCCTCACTACAACTCACAACCCTCACTATAGCTAGCTCACACGGCTAGGGCATGGGAAGGCAGCAACGCTGCGTTGCACCCAACGCCCAGCCCGACACAGCGTCACAAGAGAGGAGTGTCGCACGTCAGGGGTGTCACACGTCATACCCTATCGGGCAACGCCCGTCACAGCTCATCACGACGCCCGACACTTAGAGCTAACACCCAGCTAACAACCTTACAACGGCCAAGAGAGGAAAGGAAAGAGAGAAGGAAACACTCCTTAAAACGTGCAACTACCTATCCAGGCCTATCGGCCGACACATACCCAAACCAGGGGCATGACGCCCGTCACAACCCAACTCTATCGCACGTCACAACCCAAGAGGTAACGCCCGTCAGGGCTATCGTCCAGCACCATGTTGCATATCGTGCAACCCAACTAACTCACCAAACTAGGCCCTGTCGTCCACCAAGATACTAAGGCCTATCGTCCATGAGAAGAACAAGGGTATTGCTCATCACAAGAGGAACCCTATCGCCCATCATGGTCACCATCATATCGGTCAACATAACCCTAGTTCACCCTATCGCTCAACACAAGGGCAAGGTATCACCCAACACCATGATCATACACACCATATCGTCCATCAAGGAGGGTACCATATCGTCCATTACCAAGACAAAGGTACCATGTCGTCCAACTCACCCAAACAAGGGAGGATATCACCCATCCTAGGTCACCTTCAACCTCCAACTCAAAGGAGCACAAACCCTAGATCACAAGGTATACTAAGCTACAAAGAAACCCTAAACCCTAAGGTGAGATCGGCCACCAAAGGAAACACAAGCAAGGTACAAATCTAAGCTACTCACTTATGAACAAGAACAAGAAAAAGAACAAGAGGTAATGAAGTTAGGGTTAGAAGTTATGCAACCCGCCTTAAGCATCAAGCTCCAAGGAAGAAGAAGCACTCCAAGGCCCAAGGGATATCGTCCACCAAGCTTCTCCAAGAGGGTGTATCAAGCTCAACCTCAACTGGCTGTATCACGGTACCTGAATCCGGATGACTTTTCTTCAACATACTAACATGAAACACTGGGTGCAACCTATGCAACTATGGAGGCAATTCCAACTCGTATGCTACCTTGCCAACACGTGCTACGACTGAGTTAGGCCCCATATACATGGGAGCTAACTTACCCTTCCGTCCAAACCTTAGCACACCTTTCCACGGCGAGACTTTGAGATACACTTTGTCTCCTACCTGGAATTCCAAAGGTCGTCGGCGATTGTCTGCATAAGACTTCTGCCTGTCCTGTGCCACTTTCAACCGTTGCTGTATCACTTTGATTTATCTGTCGTCTGCTGAACTAACTCAGGACCCAAAAGCTGATACTCACCAGACTCATACCAACACAAAGGAGATCTGCACTTCCTTCCATACAAAGCCTCATAAGGAGCCATGTCAATGCTCTGCTGATAACTATTGTTATAGGCAAACTCTATCAAACTCAGATGTACATCCCAGTTGCCTAGAAACTACAAGACACAAGCTCGAAGGAGGTCTTCCAAAATCTGAATAGTCCTCTCAGACTGTCCATCTGTCTATGGGTGAAAAGCTGTACTGAACCTCAACTGCGTTCCCAACGCTCTGTGCAACTGTTACCAAAAATGACTCGTAAACAGAGGACCTCTGTCAGAAACTATCATCGATGTCACTCCATGCAAACGCACTATCTCATCCACATATACTCGAGCTAGTTTCTTAGTTGTATACGTCGTCTTCACTGGTAGAAAATGGGCAGACTTTGTCAATCTGCCCACTATCACCCAAATGGAATCATGATTCCTAGCTCTCCGGGGTAGACCAACTATGAAATCCATGGTTATGTGATCCCATTTCCACTGCGGTATCAGCAAAGGTTGCAATGTACCTGCCGGTTTCTGATGTTCAGCCTTCACTTGCCGACACACCGCACAACTTGCCACGAACTCAGCTACATCTCTTCTCAAACCGGGCCACCAATACAAGTCCTTTAGACTATGATACATCTTGGTGACACCTGGATGCATCGCATACATCGACGTATGTGCTTCCTCAAGCGCCAACTTCCTCTGATCATCTGGAACGACCATCCTATCATGATAGCAAACTAGCCCATCCTCAGACTCATGAAACTCATCACACTTGTTGCTGCCGAACTCTAATCTAATCAACTGTACCGCATCATCTGTTTGCTGTGCGTCCTTGATCTGTTGTCTCAACGTAGGCTTAACTTGCATCTGTGCGAAAAGACCAGACAACAACGAAACTTTCATCTGCACATTCATTTGCCGCAGAGAAACAAACATATCTCGCCTATGGCATACCAAAGAACTCAACTGTGCCTTCTTTGAAGAAAGAGAAGAGGACTTTCTTCTAAGCGCATCAGCTACCACATTCATCTTACCAGGATGATACTCGATAGTGAAATCGTAATCATTGATCAACTCCATCCATCGACGCTGTCGCATGTTCAACTCTTGCTGCGTAAAGATGTACTTCAGATTCTTATGATCTGTAAAGATTTGACACACTTCCCCATACAGATAGTGTCTCCAAATCTTTAACACATGAACCACTGCTGCCAACTCCAAGTCATGAGTCAGATAGTTCTCCTCATGCTTCTTGAGCTGTCGCGAAGCAAAAGAAACCACATGATCATCCTGCATCAACACGCAACCTAAACCTTTCTTGGAAGCATCACAGAAAACAACATAGCCTTTCCTAGGCTCTGGCAAGATCAACACTGGAGCACTGGTCAGCTTCTCCTTCAAACTTTGGAAAGATTGTTGACATCGATCATCCCAAACAAAAGGTACATCCTTCTTGGTCAACTTCATCATCGGCAACGCGATCACACTGAAGTCTTTGATAAACCTCCGGTAGTATCCTGCCAAACTAAGGAAACTACGAACTTCTGTCGGCGTCTTTGGTTGTTCCCAATCCACAACAGATTCCACCTTCTTCGTATCTACTTTGACTCCTTCAACAGATATCACATGACCCAAGAAAGTCACTTCTTCCAACCAGAACTCACACTTACTGAACTTGGCATATAACTGATGTTGACAAAGAAGAGTCAACGCTTGACGAAGATGTTGCTCATGCTCTAGCATGTCCCGACTATAGATCAAGATGTCATCTATAAAGACTACAACAAACTGATCTAAGAATGGACGGAACACTCTGTTCATCAGATCCATGAAAACTGCAGGTGCATTGGTTAACCCAAACGGCATAACCACGAACTCAAAATGACCATACCTCGTCCTGAAAGCTGACTTTGGTATGTCATCCGCCTTTCTCCTCAACTGATGATATCCAGACTGTAAATCGATCTTCGAAAACACTGTAGCACCACGCAACTGATCAAACAGATCATCTATCCTTGGCAACGGGTACTTATTCTTGATCGTGACCTTGTTCAACTGCCGGTAATCTATACACAACCACATCGAGCCATCCTTCTTCTTAACAAACAACACGGGAGCACCCCACGGTGACGTACTCGGTCAGATAAAACCGTTCTCCAAAAACTCTTACAACTTCTTCTTCAACTCTGCCATCTCTGCTGGAGCCATCCTATACGGTGACTGTGCAACTGGCTGTGTTCCAGAAACCAGATTGATCTCGAAATCAATCTCCCGGGGTGGAGGAACACCAGGAAACTCCTCAGGAAACACGTCTGCAAACTCTCTAACCACGAACACCTCCTTGAGACTAGGACCTTTCGCCTTGGTAACCACAACGGTATCCACCACGTGAGCTAAGAACGCCTCACATCCTTGTCGTAACAACTTATTTGCAAGCAAAGCTGATACTAGACATGTCGGAAGAATCTTCCTATCTCCCTGGAAGATCCACTTCTCTCCAGCGACATCAAACACTGCCTGCTTGGAACCACAGTCCAAGACAACCTTATACTTCTCTAAGGTATCCATCCCAAGGATAACATCGAAACCATGCATATCAAGTGGTATAAGATCCACTTGGATACGATGTCCCGAAAAGACAAAACACAAGATGGACACTCTTCTCAAAGCAAAGAGGAACCATCAAGAGGGGTTTCTAACAACAAGCTATCCTTCTTACGACTAATAAATAAACGACAGTTTTCAAGCATACTATAGGCGATAAAAGAGTGTGTAGCACCCGGGTCAACCAAAACAGATATAAAGCAAGAAGAAGACATATCAGAATGAAATAACACCATCTGACCTGTCACCACTCGCGGGTTGACTATCGCCTCCGGCTGACTCAAGGCATAGAATCGAGCCGTTGCTTGCTGTCCATGACCTCTCCTTCCTAGAGCAGACGATCCAGCTTGAGACGCTTGACCGCGTCCTCGTCCTCTGCTACCACTGGTCTGTGGCCTTTCTGACCTCTGAAAACTCTGCCTCAGCTGGTGCGTTACTTCAACATCTCTATTTGGGAATTGAACTTCCAATGCCCGACCTATCCGCAAAGATGACATGCCTTGTCCTCAAACCGTGGCCTAGCTGGCCCTGTCACTGCCACAGAAGCTGAACTGTGTGCCTTAGACGGTGAAGAAACATAACCTCTCCCCTTACTCAGGGACCACTGAGATGATACACCAGAACTTCTAATCGCTGACGACGCTGAAAACCTGGGCTTCTTAAAACCACCAAACCTCCGTCCATGAAACTGAGCAGGTCTTTTAAGAGACATAGACTCTCTTTTCTCCCTTACTGTCCTTTCGATCCGTCGAACAGATTCTACGAACGTAGCAAACCGCTCTCAGTTTTCCAACGCAGATACCAGGGTCTTCAACTCAGCACTCAAACCTTTCTCGAAACGTCTGATTCGTTCCTCATTTGTTGCCTCCATGTGAGGACAAAACCTCAACAGATCCATAAACTTGGCTTCGTACTCGGTGATTTTCATCATTCCTTGCCTCAGATTCTCGAACTGACTAACCTTCTCATCCAGGTACGTCTTTGGGAAGTATCTGGTGACGAACTCACGTCAGAAGACTTCCCAACAGATCACCTCACCATGCCGCTTCTCTTCTTCGATGGTCCACCAGTGACCAGCACTACCCTTCAGAAGGTAGACAACATGCTTTACCTTGTCTGCTTCGGGAATGTCAAGGATCCGGAAAGCCTTCTCGAGACTTGTCAGCCACAGATCTGCATCCGCTGGATCAGCCGTTCCAGCATAATCCAAAGCTCCGACTCGGCAAAGCCGCTCAAACGTCTTCCCAATACCCGATGCTTCTCGATGGGGAACCTATGCTCGCGGAGGAGGCACTGGTAATCGCTCAACCATGAGATTCATCGTAGCCATTAACTGCCCCATAAGTTGTTGGTAAGCAGGATGTTCAAGTATGGCTGGGTTAAATTGAGGAACCTCATGCACCCGATCTTCATGTGCCAGTCCATCTGCTCCATCAACCGATGTAGCATCACTGTACTCAGCAGAGTGTTCTTCATGGTTTCCAGACATCTTGACTTTTCTTCCGCTGAGGGCAAAAGATTTTGTAAGAAAACCTGGACACTCATAAGAACAACTCAACCTAGTCCTAAATCCCTGTAGACTCAGCGAACCTAAAGCTCTGATACCAAAACTTGTGGCAACACATCCCATTATCGTATAGATAATGAGGTGTTGCGCGAAAATGTGCGAAAATCACCATTAATCACAGATTATAAAAATACGGGTTAATTAAAACCGATTGCGGAAAACTGATAAACTGTGAAACTATTACTTTCCAGTCCTCATCCTGCACAGAAACATGTCATATATATACATACACGAGATCTGATACGTGTCTACAGCTTACAGAAATAGCTGCTCATCCATCACATGAGTTCACCACCTGTTCACATACATAAAGGCCCACATCCGGCCATCAGTAGGATATGCAAACATCATCGATCGCTCATCGTGAAACATTGTCAAAACACTGCCAAGGACCTGAGAGTACAGGGATGACTCGAGACTCTACTACAAAACATCCAAAACAGCAACATGTCCAACACTTGCCTTCTACTGCTCCTCAAGCTGCTCGGTCGCAACACCACAACCACGACCACGTCTACCTCGACCACCTAAAAAGGGGTTAAACCAGCGGGGTGAGACAATTGAACAATTGTCCCAGCGGGAAACATAACTCCCCACCGCAACTACAGAACCTCATCAAGATAAACTATAACAATAGATAACTAGAAACAGGTGTAATCAAGAGCAGTCTATATAAAGCAAAGCTATTCTTACCGACAAGCTCACAGGCTGTACAAAAGCATATAACCTGATATCTTTCGATGGAACATGATTGACAAGATAAGATATATCACTATGTAACGTGATTATTAGAATAAGATATATTGCCACATAACCTGATTATCAAGATATGCCATATTATCACATACCTAATGAATATAGAAGTAACTGCAAGATATAACAAGATTAACTACACAAACAAGGCCTCAATCAATGTTTCGTGTTTATCTTAAGCAGCAAATACTAAACAACTGTATTACGTATTATTATGCCCTGAGGATTTGTACTGTACCGTTCAACTCCAACCTTCGGTTACGAAACCCAAGCCGGTGCCATACAAGGTCAATGGAAGAGCCGGACTCCACGACCTCCCACCTCGTGGTTAGTGCATGAGTACAACACAAGAAGGACCGCAGTCTCATGCTGAAATGGTCTTAGCCACAGGGTCAGCTCCATAGGCTACCCTCACTCTAGCCCGCCTTGGTACAGGTCTCGGCGCTAGTATAACTGAGCCACGGGCCTGTTCACCGTGCTCTGAGCCATGAACGCATTCATGCTCCTCACATCACATATCCTGAGCCATGGGCCTGTTCACCATGCTCTTTATACATATCTGAGTCTGTAACCGAAGTTACACTCTTACCTCCTCATTTTCAGGCTAGGAGCAACCTACACATATTCAACAATATGCGCTTCCAGGTTAACTCGTAGGAGAACCTGTTTCACCATCACCAAGTCCTGACGATGATGGATCTATGGCCAGGGCAAAATACATGATATATTTCACTGTGATTAATTAGTATCTTTTAGATGGATTTCAAGATTCAACCAAGTTGTATAACATACAAGATATAACAAAAAGTAAATAACATTATATCATTATTGAAACCACATCAACCTGATCCATCACAAGGATCCAACATCACATGTTACCACTTGGCCTCTTGCCAATCATACAGATCTATCTCAAGGATTACTATATACCATGGGATCTCAATCCTTCATCATGTACTGTCGCTGCCTCTCAAGGCTCACATCATCATCATGGGACAGACACATCATACATACAACCTCATAGATAATTATCAAAGTGATGTTACTCATCACATATGCCTCATAGCCTTTTCATGGCTAATCATCACCTGCATGGTTAGGATACACAATAATCATAATTCCAACATAAGGGATATGCTCACTATCATGAAATATCATTCAAGATACTCCACTTATCATTCTTACACTATTTGGTGATCAAGTGTATTAAACACATCATAAACAAACCATATTCATGCTTACCCTTATCTCAGGATTATACAAATAATCAAGATATTCTCTTTATATAGAAATCATGTTGAGTATACAGAGCAAACACTATTATTACTACTTAACATTACTGTCACCATCTACTATCACCATTATTATCATCATGCAACTACTAGTGTAACTACCGCCATTCTCATTATCATTAATGATTAGGCATAAGGATTACTGATATGCATGTCATTACCACTACCTTCCTCATCATCATCATATACTACTATTATCAACATCTTTGCTACCATCATTACCATCACTACTATTATCAGCATCATGACTATCATCATTACCATCACTACTATTATCAGTATTATGACTATCATCATCCACTATTATTGTTATTGTTATATCATTAAGCAAACTATTAATGTAACTGTCACTTAGCATCATCATTAACATTATTAACATCTTTGCTATCAATAGCACTATTAACGTTATCAATGATATCATTACTAATCAAGGCATCACTATCGTTTATTGGTGCATAAGCATCCACTTCCATCACACTAGAAACCATCATTAAAGAACCATACCACCCTCACTACAACTCACAACCCTCACTATAGCTAGCTCACACGGCTAGGGCATGGGAAGGCAGCAACGCTGCGTTGCACCCAGCTCCTAGCCCGACACAACGTCACAAGAGAGGAGTGTCGCGCATCAGGGGTGTCGCACGTCATACCCTATCGGGCAACGCCCGTCACAGCTCATCACGACGCCCGACACTCAGGTCTAACACCCAGCTAACAACCTTACAATGGCCAAGAGAGGAAAGGAAAGAGAGAAGGAAACACTCCTCAAAACGTGCAACTACCTATCCAGGCCTATCGGCCGACACATACCCAAACCAGGGGTGTGACGCCCGTTACAACCCAACTCTATCGCGCGTCACAACCAAATAGGTAACGCCCGTCAGGGCTATCGGCCAGCACCATGTTGCATATCGTGCAACCCAACTAACTCACCAAACTAGGCCCTGTCGTCCACCAAGATACTAAGGCCTATCGTCCATGAGAAGAACAAGGGTATTGCTCATCACAAGAGGAACCCTATCGCCCATCATGGTCAGCATCATATCAGTCAACATAACCCTAGTTCATCCTATCGCTCAACACAAGGGCAGGGTATCGCCCAACACCATGATCATACACACCATATCGTCCATCAAGGAGGGTACCATATAGTCCATTACTAAGACAAAGGTACCATGTCGTCCAACTCACCCAAACAAGGGAGGATATCGCCCATCCTTGGTCACCTTCAACCTCCAACTCAAGGGAGCACAAACCCTAGATCACAAGGTATACTAAGCTATAAAGAAACCCTAAACCCTAAGGGGAGATCGGCCACCAAAGGAAACACAAGCAAGGTACAAATCTAAGCTACTAACTTATGAACAAGAACAAGAACAAGAGGTAATGAAGTTAGGGTTAGAAGTTATGCAACCCGCCTTAAGCTCCAAGCTCCAAGGAAGAAGAAGCACTCCAAGGCCCAAGGGATATCGCCCACCAAGCTTCTCCAAGAGGGTGTATCAGCCACCAAAGCTACTTCAAGGAAGGTGTATCGGACAACACATGCAAGAAGGAGAGGGGTGTCGTGTACTTAAGGTGGATGGGAGACCAAAAGAGCAAAGGAAGCTAAGGCAAGGGAAAGAACCACATATATAGAAAGAAGGGGAGGAGAAACCAAGGTAGATCCATGCTAAGTGTCGTCCACCCAAGGGACACTTGTCCTAGGGTTCAAGCCAACACACTAGCACACCAAGAGACACTTGTCCAAGATATGCACCAAGTGTCCACCAACCAAGACCAAGCAACATGGGCGACACACCACCATGTTGGGCGACACAAGCTATTCTAGGACGACACACCACTCATCTTGGGCGACACAAGCTTCACTTAGCCGACACAAGGCTCAAGCAAGCCCAAACAAGGCACCTCAAGGCCCAAACAAGCTCAAGCAAAGCCCAAGAAACTCAAACAACAAGCCCAAGCCTTCCTCTCAACCCTAGAGGAAACAAAGAGGGGAAAACATCTCACAAGATGGCAAACTTGCACACAAAACCCTAAACTTGGGTTATTTGCAAGTAGCCCCTCGAACTCTCAACAAAGCACAACAAAAACCCTAATCACCACTAAAGATGATTAGCAAGCACCAAAACACCAAGATCAAGCAAAACAAACAGGGTAAACCCTAAACGCAGGTCAGGGTCCTTACAGCTATACCCCCCCTTCAAATCTCAATAGTGGTGATATAGATATTGTTCCACCTATATTTGGAGATTCCAATCTTACGGTCTTGTGGGGGGAGTTAAAAAGCATGGGCCTAACTTCCTTGAATTAAAATGAGTTTGTAGTAGCTGACATTAGAGGGGACAACAAGCCAAAGGAGAAAAAATGATGAAATCAAGTAAACATCAGCAGTAGTAGTTGGAGACCCCTCCTCAGTTCTCTGCATGTAGGAATTATCCATAGGTGATGATAAAGACGATGATGACATTGAAGTTTTTGACCCTAAGGATGCAGACAAGGCTTCCCCTAGTCGTGACAATACTATCTGAACAACTCATACTTGTGTCGTTCTTTTTTTGATTTCGTGGAGTGTTTTAAAGGGGGACCACCCCAATTTCACTATCAAGTAGCTACAAATTTTTCCATTTGGATCCACATTTACATGTAGGGCACCTTTGGTGATCTTCATGCATTATGCCTTTAAATGGTTTCTTTTACATATTAGATTGCATGCCTTATAAATAAATATTATGGTGACGTTGCTATTTATAGTAATGGTTCTTATTAGATTTGCATGTTGGTACAGCTCCTCCTTGAATAATGTTACATATTGGGATGCGGGTAGATTACTTCGCATAGGAATTCATCCTTATTCAGTAACTCTAAATTTGTTAACCTATATTGAATATGATATGCCAACTTTGTGTCGTTCATACAGGTTTATTACATAGGCCTAGTGGCACCCTAGATGCCTTAGTGGCAGCCTTGACCAATGCCCTCCAACCTAGAGCTCCACCTAGAGTACATGAGATCTCCCTCATAGATTTCTTGAAGATTAGACCCGATGCTTTCCATGGTGAAGATGAAGTTGATGTGGTGACCGAGGCTGAGGAGTGGCTTAACAACATGGAACATTGCTTTAGAGACTTAGAGTGTCCCCCACGTAGTAGGGTTAGCTTTGCCACCCATATGCTCAAGGGTGCAACCCGTACTTAGTGGGAAAACCTCTTAGCCTCTAGGGAAGATGACGACCCTCCTTTCTCTTGGGGTGAGTTTGTAGAAGTCTTTAATGACCATTATGTATCTAAAGCCATGTTAGAAAGGAAGGAGGATGAGTTTGTTAACCTTAAGCAGGTGGGTGACATGACTGTCACTGAGTATGCCATGAAGTTTCGTAAGCTCCAAAAGTATGGTCTTGAGTACACTGAGCAAAAGAGAGCTAAGAAGTTCATTAGAGGGCTTAAACCTGACCTAAGTTATGCTTTGTCTGGTAGAGGACATAGGACCATGCAATCATCCTTGGATGTAGCCCTAGAATTTGAGGAGCACCCTGGGAGGAACCATAAGAAGGAGGTACCCCAAAACAATCATCACCATCAACCCCCTCCACCCTCCAACCACAAGAGAAAAGCCCCTGAGCCTTCTCCAGAGAATGGGAGAACCCCATGCCCCACATGTAAGAGAAATCATGGTGGTCCTTGTAGGTTTGGGACTTCTGTTTGCTACTATTGTGGTGAGGAAGGACATATCAAGCCTAATTGTCTGAAGCTTGTAAAAAAGGATCCCAACCATAACCAAGCTAAGAACCCTAACCCTCCACCCAAGGTTAAACCAAGGCTCTTCACCATGCAAATGTCGGATGGAGAAGAGGAAGATGATCCAGGTGAGGATAGTTAAGTAATTTATGTTGAATCATAATGCTTTGTTTATGCATGCTTCTTTTATAATAAAATTTGTATGGAAAAATTTGCAAGTTTATGTGAAAACCTTAAGATGGGTAGAAACTCTAGGAAATTTTGAGGATGAAATTAATTTAAGGTGGGTAGTATTATAACACCCCAATCTCATTATGCAAAATTTCCAAATTATTTTATTCTCTGCATGCTCTTTTCCTATTTAGATAATTGTTGAGGACTTAAATCCAATTTGCCAATGTTAGTTTTTGCAAATCATTTCATTATGTCCAATTGCTCTCTTATCCTTGTTTATTTAAAGAAAATGTTTTCATACATATCTATGCTCTTTTGTTTAATAAAATGAAAATAAAGGCTTTTATGTCATATTTTCTCTCTCATATGCTAATTAGTGACTTACTTGTTTAATTTCTTACTTAATGGCCTTCATCTTGTTAATTGAAAATAAATAATTGTGAGTGCACGTTTTCATGTTTTGTAACTCTTATTTGAGAAATTAATGACTTTATGTACATTAATCATAGCCATTTGAGTATACATGATGATTTTGCTATATTATGAACCTAAATGTGCACAAAAACGAAATATGACCCCACAGGAATATTCTAGACACCCTAATGTACCTATGGTTCAAATTTGAACCCATTATGACCATGTTTGACCTCCCAATTAAATTGGGAGAGATTTGAATATTGTTTGACCTAGGATTTAATTCAATTTCATTGATCGCATTGATTTCCCTAAGATTTTAGTTTTATTCCTCCTGTCACGTGCCTGTGATTTTGATTTACTGACCCGCACATCTGTGACCGTTGGATCGGGATCCAGCGGTGCTTCAGTCTTCTTCTTCCTCCACTTATTTCAAGAGCAACAACCATTATAGAGAGGCTTGATTGCGAGCTTTCAATCTCGCATGTTACTCTATGGTTTCTCCTCATTTCTTCGCCAATGCATCCAGCTAGTCACCCCGATCTGAATGAGTCTCACATCGCTCCCTCTCGCGCTCTCCAGGCAAAATGCCCATTAGGGCTTGCAGGCTCCTCTCCGCCGTATTTTAGCAGCCGCCTACCTACTCCCCATCCTCCTCATCTCAGGATCTCAAGAGCACCACTGAGCCCTGCACAGATCTTCCCCGACCTCAATTTCCCCTCCTACACCCTCACGAGCCCCGACCTACTCGCTTTTGGTTTCAGGCGACCTTGGCTTCACCGCTGGCTTTTTACAGCACCTCCGGTCAAATTAATGGTTAGGTAACCATCGAGGGACCTTATTCCTTCTTCCTCTATCGATGTTTTGGCCCGTGATATGCCCAATTTCCATACCATATAGTTGGGTTGATTGGTGCTCACCGGCGTCACCTTTGAGTCTGCTCCCCTGTTTTGCGGCTTTTTTCGACGAGCTAAGAGTTTTGGTCCCCGCCCGCCATCTTGACGAGCCGACTGGCTGTGTTGGACCTTAAGGATGCATTTTCACCCCTCCTTTCCTTCTCTTGGGGACGTTTGTGCCTCTTCGTTCCCAACAGCAGCCCGTCATCACCACAAAGTGGTACTGGTGCTCCATAGCACCATTGAGCCTGACCTTTGGCTCGTTGGCTTCGTTCTGATGCAAGGAAGCATTTGGCAGTCGCAACGTCTCAAGGGCTTGCACCTTTTGCGACCTTAGATTGGAGGCAACACCTCCTGATCATGTTCTCGAAGCCATGGCTAAAGGGGGGCTAAAGAATCTAGGTCCTGAAATGACCTTAGTGCCCCTGTCCTTTGTTTATTCGACGATTTCCACTATGAGGGTATCTTCAGGTTTTCACCCTTTCCCCCTTTCTTTGATCGCGAGTCCTCAGAGACAATTCGCATTACTGAGTTGTCCAAGCCAGGTTGGTCCAACTCAGACCCGGCCCACTGGTTTGGGTTGAGTTTTATCTATGTGGCTTTTCCCTGAATTTCCATTGGTCGATTCTTTGGAAATTCGTAATAAATTGCCTATTTATCAGAAAAATATGCAAAAATATGTTTTGGAAAGGATTTTCGATGAGGAATCCGATTTTGTGGTTTTTATCAAATGATTATTCTATTTTCACATCTAAATAGTTATATGGACAAATTAGGGTTTAATGATATATGATGAAGGATAATTATGTAAATTTTAGGTGTTTAAGGGAATCTAATCAGTCAAACCAGGTTTGACCTAGGTGTTTTGACTCAAGGTAAGCGGGCCATGCCCTTGGCATAGTAAACTTGATTTATTGAATGATTATGATATGTTTATGCACTTTATACTAAAGTCATGATAAATGCATGCTTTTCTTCAATGTATATGATTATTGGATGTTTGATTGCTATAATCTAAGTCTAAGTATAGAAACCTAATTTATGTTATGAATTATGGTTAAGGAACATGAAACCAAGATTTAGAGGGAAGGAATTCCCATCCATGCTTAAGAGGGAGAAATCCCATTATGTTTCATGGGGAGAAATCCCATTCTGTTTCATGGGGAGAAATCCCAATTATGTTCAAGAGGGAGAAATCCCAATTAAGATTAAGTTTAGGTTATTCAAAAGATAAGTAAAGTCTAAGAAAGATCATGGTTAAGGGAATTTGATTTAGATTTATATGCACCTTGTTATGGGCTTTCCGAGCATTATGGGCTTTCAGAGCAATTATGGGCTTTCCGAGCATTATGGGCTCCTTATGGGGCATTAAGAGAGGAGCATATACTTCTAGTCAAATTCTTCATGTAAAAGATGCCAAGAAATGATTAATGTTAATGCATGTTCATGTTTATGTCAAATCAATTTATATGTTATTTTTATGCTTTATAATATGCCAATGCCGCTTACTTACCATGTTTGTTTTCCTTTGCATGGCTGGGGATGAGATGTCCGCAGAAGTTGGAGCTAAAGGGAAGGAGACCTCTTGAGAAGATTCCAAGGATCCAATATCTTAGGAGTTGTTGCCTGGTGGGACGTCCATCTATGGAGATCCTATCTTTTTCATATTATCTAGTTTATGTTTAGTATACCTTTAGAAACATGATGTAGCTTTCTTTCCAAGAACTCATGTATGAATCTATGTTTCTATGAATGCCAAGTGTTGTTTATTTCTTGATATGAGATCATGCATGTGACAATCCCTCCATGTTATGCCAAGTACCCCACATTATGGATAATGTTGGGGATTAGGCTGTGCTTTCGCTGGTTACGTAAGAAACCCTAGGGAGGGGTGTTACAATGCACAACCATGAATAAACAATATTTCCAATATTTCTGAACCTTTATGAATCATTTTTTATTATCATAGTTAACAATTGAAGTTTGGACTCCCAAAAATATCTTTTGATTTCATTTTTACCAGGTTAAGTCTCGACTATTAATGCACATTCTTGATTGCTTTACTGCTTTACAAATCTAGCAATCATCACCTCTCCCTTTGGAATCCTCCCTCACAGTTTTGGTCTACTCCAATTGATGGTGGTTTGATATATCAAACATAAATAGGGACCAAACTGAAGAAGAAAAAAATAATCATCATGAGGTGTAATATTATCCCACCTAACAATTCTGGCCAAAAGCCTCCTCATAACTCCCGAAAGGAGCTATATAGTAACAAGATTGATGTGTGAACAAACATAAAGCAAAACCACCAATCAAAGTAACGTTTTCTACTGATCTTTGTTTTTGATGTAATCATAAAAGATCTAGTAGAAGGAATGTTTTCAAGCTCACTTTTTCTAAAGCCATGAACCAGAGATAGTTCTAGGTTGGGTTCAGATCAGCATTGGTCAATATAGTAGGTATGTGTTATTCCTTTGGCACTCTAATGACCATATGGTGTTTGTTTGGGGTTGGAAACATCTTATCAAAGACCTGAAGATGAAGGAGCAACGCCTCTTCCCACTAACTCACACATTTTTACAATAAGACCTTAATGGGCCTCTTTGATGAATCTAGAAGTGGCTATGACCCCCCTCCTCATCTCAACAGTGATGATATGTGTATCGTTACACCAGCTACATTTGAAGATCCCAATTTGAGGACCTTTTGGAAAGAGATATGGTGCCTAAACCTCATAGACATGACTAAAAATGTTCTTGTACCAGCCAAGGCATACATCAAATGCGAGGACAAAACCAAACTAGCAAATACTACCAAAGAAGATTAACAGACATACAAAGCATAGGGAGTTGGTCCTAAAGGAAATCAAAAGATTGATGATGTATGGAAAACATAAGTATTGTCAAGTAGTGCCTCCTCCGCTCTCTGTATGGCCATAACTAATGATGATGACAATGATGATGGTGGTGATGATGAATTATTTAATACTTCGGGTTTTATAAACTTTGAAACCAATGAAAAAATTGGTCAAGACACAGACATGGCTTCAACCAGTAATGACAACACTTCCCTAACATCTCATGGTTGTGATTTTTGTTGTTTTGTGCTCCCATGGGGTGTTCTAATGGGAACCCACCTCATTTTGGTAATTTCAACTAATTGAAACTTTCCTTATTGCTTTGGGTGACATGTATGTGATGTGTATGAAGTATGAAGCCCTCGTCGACATACAATTGCATATAATGTTTGACAGTTTGATTATAAAATGTGACATAATTGTCTTTGATATTATAACATGATATTTTTCCAACCTTTTTTTAGTTTCATGTCCAACAAAAAATAACAAAATTCTACATTGTATATTATTCATTACATGTGACAACAATGAATGAAATTGGGAAATTAAACATAATGGGAGGTCAACCAATAAATGAAACATGATTCAAACAAACAATGATTGTTACAAATCATTCCTAGCTTTGTTGGTAATCCTAGATATTTAAGATAATCTTAATGCTTGTCATGTTTTTGTTAGTAATATTTTATCTTGTACTTTACTTTAACTTTGGTAAAACCTTTAATACTTGTTTGGGAAACTCATAATCATGACTTAAGCATACTATAAAGATCCGAGTTGGAGTTAATGTAGCATTAACCCATATACGTATGCAAGAAGAGAGTTAATGAAATTGGAGGAAATAATTAATAAATAATTTTTCATTGAGAATATTATCAAAATAATATTTTAGGATTGTATAGAATTCAATAATGAATCTAACAAAAAAAGTGAACCATATCGGAGTTAAAATGAGGGAGTTATGCCCTTTTTAGTAAACATGTATAGTGTGTCATGGCTATGACGCTACGTCGTGTGCCATGACCATGGCCGATGCCGCGACCGCGACGATGTGTCATGTGCTATGACCGCGACGCTACGTCATGTTTCGGGGCCACGACCGATGCCGCCCAGGATAGCCAATCATAAAATGATCATATCTCGGGCTATACTTATCCATTTTCAACAAAACAAAGTGCGTTGGAACCACAATTTGATCCTATATCATCTCAGACACATTGCTCAATGAGAGGGCGACCTAAAAGGTGATTTCTAGGGCAATTTTTAGGGAAGATGTGAAGAATTACATAAATCCAAAGGGGTTGTCATATATTTGACTTGGTAAGTAGTTTTAACCGTCGATTCTTCCTCCTCCTCATTCCCCTTGCTCAATATCCCTAATCCAATGAATCGAAGGTTTGGATTAGCCTCCTATTTTCATCTTCTACCTACAACAGACCATCTTTAGGGTTGAAAGGAAGAAGAAATTGGTGATTTGCTAGAGTTTTGATATGGATTTGAGATTTTTAGAGATGGACTACATTTTAAAGGTGTTTTCACACCTTAGGGTGAGTGGGTACTTACTTTAAATAGTAGATTGTGAATTAATTAAATTATAAAAAAAAATCAATTGCTTAGTATGCGAGTACAAACCCTAAATGGTCTTTTTGATCTAGCTTTTGCGAGTTGATATGAAATGGATTATTTATCTATTGTGATGAATTTCAATTGATGAAATCATAGTAGAAATGGGTACAATCTATCTAAATGATAATTCTTAAAGTATTTGTAGAGGTTATAAGAGTAAACTGAAATTTAGGGTATTCGGTGGTTGGAATTGTTGTATAATTGAATAAAGAAGTTTGCCTAGTTGAATCTCCTTAGTTACGAATGATTGTTTTATTTATATGCATATTACATATATGTCAGATAAGATCTTGCATTCATTCGATGATATCAATGTTTGCTTGATATATCAGTAAGGAGGGTGAAACCCTAAATGAATGGAAAGTTGGAGGTTTGCAAATAGACATCTTGATTCAATGTTATTATTGATGTATGATGCTTTAGTAAATGGTGTAGAAACCCTAGTTCATTTCATTATAGGGTTTCATATATATATATATATATATATATATATATATATATTGTTATGACCGCATCTGAGCTTAATTGGTAAACTAGGGTTTACCTGGATGATTATATGCTTAATTAGATTGATCATTGCTTAAATATAATTAACGATGATAATTCAATTATGATGTTTTAAACCTAATAAGAACGTTAAGTGTTCTATTGTTTGAGAAATTAGGGTTTGAGAAATATAAACCCTAGTGGGCTGAAATTAGGGTTTTGATGGTACATGAGTATGTAATTTGATCAGGATAGTAGTGTGGTAAATGATTTTTCATATTTTCTAAAAATTTTGTATTTAATTGAATTTTGTATATGATATGGATAACTTAATCATGCATATTGGAGAAAATATCAGAATATTTGAGTGTTCTTTGAATGTGGTTCTCGGTCGAACTATACTTCGACCAAAATGCTGACAGAGTGCTTTTCAACAGTGTAGTGTTCTATTTTTAGTTATTTATTGGTAACTCCAAATAATATAAAATTTTAATTGGATATCTGAAACTCAATCATAAACAATATTTATAATTTTCATAATTTTTGGATGTGTTAAGATCTTATCAGTAGATGAATTATAGTAACTGACATTTCTGTAGAATTCTGAATAATAGTGCCTTATTATATTTTTAATTATTTAATGGAAGCTTGGAATGATTTTAATTTTAACTGAATCTTTTTAACTCAATTATACACAACATAATAAATTATCATAATTTTAAGAGAAGGTTTGATCTCTAAAATACATGAATTCACAGAAACCTTTTTATGACAGAAAAATCTGTTGAAATAAGAAAAAGTTTAGTGAGGGGTCAATGTGCAATTAACCCAAGCAGCTCAATTGCTCTATATGGTCAACCTAACACACAAGGAGCTCTCATAATTCGTGATTCGATCCAGAGAAATGAAATCCTAGAAAGAGAGTTAGGGTTTGAGAGGAGAAATTGATGGAGATGCTGACCTAGGGTTTTGCGGTCTGAGGAATGATGAAATCATGTAAGTTTAGCTTCTTTGGATATAGTTTCATGGTGAATCTTATCTCACATATAAAAATTCCGTATCTCCTCTTATTTGATCCAAAATGGTATCAAAACTTCCCCTTTTCTCACTCTTTCTTCATAATCCCTCATTTTTAGGGTTTCTGAGTTGAAAGGAAGAAGAATTGGGTGAGTTGCTTGGGATTTGATATGAATTTGAGATTTTCAGTTATGGGATACATTTTTAAGGTGTTTTCACACATTAGGGTGAGTGGGAACTTCTTTTAAACAGTATATTGCAAGAAAATTGGTTAATTCATCCATAGTCTTTAATTTCTTAGTATGCGACTACAAACCCTAAATTGTCTATTTGTTCTAAGTTGTTGCAAAATAATATGAAATGGATTCTTCCTCTTTTTGGATGAATTTCAGATGATAAAATCATATTATAAATGTATACAATACATCCTAATGAGAATTCCCTAAGTATTCGCAGAGGTTATAAGAGTAAACTGAAATATAGGGAATTTGTCTATGACTGAAATTTGTTGTATAAGTAAATAGAGAAATTTGCTTATCTAGATCCCCATGGTTACGAATGATTGTCTATCTAAATTCATAGTCCATATATTTCAGATACTATCTTGGATTTTTTTCAAAGTGAATAGTGTTTGTTTGATATCTCAGTAAAGAGGGTGAAACCCTAGATGCAAGGAAAGTTGGATATTTGCGAATAGATATCGTGAAATCCATTTGAAGGGATTTTCTTGACATGATAGACTTTATTTATTAAATGGTATTATTGATGCATGATATCCCAGTGAATGGCATGAAAACCCAAATTTAGCTCAGTTCTAAGGTTTCATATATATATATTGATTTTATATGATTTGTTGATAGTAGTCTTTATTCAGTGAATGTTTATGTCACATGAAATATTTATGGGAACCATGTGAATAAGTTGTTGCCTAGTGAGAGGTGACAAGATGTGTAATGGCCTTGTGAGCCATGAGAATACTTGTACAACCAGTGAAATGAATACCTTGGTCTAAGGACCTAGAGGTAATGGTTACCTATTACAGAGGTAACAATGCTATGTGATGATCTAAGGGTTTGAATACCCGGATCCAGTAATCATGATAATGATGTGAAGGGATGAGAATTCCCAGTAATGTGATAAGGGATTGAGATCCCAGGTATCATGTGTTTTAAAGATTTGAAAAGTACGTGATAGATGTATTACACCTTTCTTTGTAGCATTTGTTGTGATTAAATGAAACCCTAAGGGTAGGGTGTTCAATGAATCAAGTATTGTGATATCAATGTTCTCAGTTATTATTAATAATTCTTGTCATGATAAGTAATTAACTTTTTTTAAATTTTAGGTAAAGTCAGGAGGCTATCTTATTCATCCCGCCCTCCTCTTGCAGGTGATAAAAATATTAGTACAAGTACTATCATTTTTAGCAGAATTAAACACGGTAGTACTACTACCATTACATCTATCCTTGTCCACCCATCCCATCACTATATCAGGAGGGTGAATATATTTAAAGCTACTAGTGTGAAATTTCAAATGGTGTTTAGCTAAGCTATCTGTAGTGCCATTATTTTTCCTGTTGATCTTCACAATCTTCCAATTAGGGTGTTGCTTCAGTCTGCTCTGGATTATGTCTATCTGTACTGTGAGCTTGGGATTTGGGGGGGGGCATTCTAATAGATTCGAATGCCACCTTACAATCTGTTTCAATGATCAGATCTTTTAAAGACAACTCATGTGCTCTTTGGACAACACTTTCAATAGCTCTGATCTTAGCATGGACCACATATTCGACCTCACAGTTTGTACCCATACCTTCTAGCCATTCACCCTTATCATTACGGAGGACCCACAACTATAGCGCCTTTGTGTCCTTTGAGAGCTGCATCCATATTCATCTTGTAGGTTCCTAGTGAAGGATCCTTCCAGTGCATGTTACTAATCTGGGTGTCAATATGGATTTTAGTGATGTGAGCAGGTTGATAACTTTCAATCGACAACTCCATTTCTTTTAGGATGAACAGAACTTGATGTCTAATAGGGAGTATGATCTTTTCAAACGTATGTCTGTTTCTGCAACTCCAGAGGTACCAACAAGTAATCATGAATCTACTCCTGCATAACTCATTCCATTTCAGGCCCATCTTGATCCAGCTGCTCAGGTTGGTGTTGAAGAATTCGTGTGACAGGTCATCATGTAAGACGTGTCTCCATACATCGATTACATACTTGTTGTAACATCCCTGACTTGGGTTACACCTTAACCCTAGGAGTTTTGCTTAAGTAAGTCATTTATATTCTTGTCTTTATCTTTTGAAAAGTAATTAAGACTAAAGGAGAGTTTATGCTTCAATTTTGGTCCTATTTGAATAATGTTGAAGCAATATTTGCGTGTTTTGGACTAAAGTGCAATTTACCCAATATAAGGGGTTACCTTGCAAAATGTTACATGATAAATGTTCCTCAAGTACTTTAGCATCATAAGAATGAGAAGGATGCTAAGGGATGGTTTGTGGAAGCCTAAATTCCAAGAAGGGGCTTGTTTGAATAATACTTGTACATTGAATACTAGTTTTGGTGTAATTTGTAATTTACCCAAAACCTAGGGTTGAATATGTAAAATACCACCTCAAGAGTATCCCTACTGTCTCTTGGTATCATTTAGAGAAAATAAAAAGAAAGGGGCATCTTTTTTGAACCATATTTGAGAAATGATACTCTTGATAATAAAATAATCAAGAAATAAGCATAATTGAAATCCTAAGTTATTTTGTAGCAAAAATATATATATTAATTTAAGTGCCCATCAACTAAAAAGCTTTGAGAAAAATTCTATAATGGAATGGCAGCCAAAATACCTTGAGAGCGCCGATATTCCTATGTAGGTGAAAATATCTACCTACATTTTTAATTGAAAAGTAATGTCCACTAACATAAAGGTGCTAATGGATAATATTATTATATTTATTAAGGAGCTTAATGGTTGATTATAATTCAAGGATAATTCAAAGAAATTTGAAGATAATAAGGATAGCTTCAGAGACAAGGAAGTGGAGGGAGCGTGTGGCAAGGAAAGTTGATGACTTCCCTCCTACTCTCTCTCTCCTAAGAATTCAATTACATACACTCAATTATCCACTACTTGAAAGACTATTTTCACAATACACATTCACTCCCCACTTAGGCCGATGACCAAGGAAGCAAAGGAGATCGTTTCCCAAGCTTAAGGTAAGATCCATGGTCATCTTCAACCTTGGGTTGAAGGCTAAAATCGAATTATAACTCTTCTTTTCTTCTCTCTTCCATCGAATGCTCAACTTTGGCAATCTTTTACTTCAAAAGGGTTGAGAAACGTGCTTTGGATATTGGAGGAGCTATTTTCACCATTAAAGACGAAAATCTTGTAGCTTTGAAGTTGCTTTGAAGGTGGGTTATATAACTTGAACCCATTGATATTATCATTTGATTTCAATCTTGCAATATATGTTGATCTTTCCTTCTTCTCAAATTTTTTCTTGAGTAATTGATGAATCCATCAGTTGTATGGACAGTATAAATGGAGGTATGAAGATTGATGATGATGACATCATCTTAGCACACACCTCTAGATCCATAATACCAAACAGTTTCAACTATGTATGGCCAAACGGTTTCAAACCATTTAGAGTGCAAACGGTTTCAACACAACCTAGGCCAAACGGTTTCAAACCGTTTAGAGTGCAAACAGTTTCAACACAACCCAGGTCAAATGGTTTCAAACCGTTTAGTGTTCAAACAGTTTCAACCTAATCTAGGTTAAATGGTTCAAACCGTTTAGTGATCAAACGGTTTCAACTTTGGATAGGCCATTTCAAACTGTTTAGAGTGCAAACAGTTTCAAACCCTAGCAAGATCAAACGGTTTCAGACCGTTTGAAGGTCAAAAGGATCTCAAGACCGTTTGAAGGTCAAAAGGATCTCAAGACCATTTGGAGGTCAAAGGGGTCTCAAGACCATTTGAAGGTTAAAGGGGTTTTCAAGATCGTTTGAAGATTAAATAATCTCAAACCGTTTAGAGACCAAATAGTCTCAAAACCATGTAAGGTCAAACTACCCTATGAGTGTTTGTTATCCCAAGGTTAATTACAATGGAAGTACCTCTAAAGTACTTAGGTGAATAGTACACTTAGAGTGATTGTCATTTGATGCTTATGAAAGTAAGAAACTCAATACACTATGATAAGCATAGGTGCATGTACTTTAGTGAAAGGAAGAGTCAACTTAATAAAGTATGGAGTAATCAACATCCTAGAGAGGATGAGAGAGAAACTCACACTTGTGTAATAAACATGTAATGTGCATACACTAATACTTTTAATAAGTGTAGAGTATGAATTAGGGTTTGATCTTTGATAATGTGATCATGAAACCCTAAAATTGATAAAGAATGGGAAACCCTAACCCTAATTTCGGGTAATGGTATGAGAAATCCTAATTGATAAAGAATGTGGAACCCTAACCCTAATTTCGGGTAATGGTATGAGAAATCCTAATTGATAAAGAATGGGAAACCCTAACCCTAATTTAGGGTAATGGTATGAGAAACCCTAATTGATAAAGAATGGGAAACCCTAACCCTGATGAGGGAATAGTGGTGTTACCCTTGTATTGCATGGTGTTGATATGTAATTGATATGGTTGTTATCAAGTATACTAACTATGCATGTATTATGAGATGATGAGCATAGCTAGGTATGAGCTATGCTGTTTAATGTGCTTTGTGAGCTATGTGAGATGCTTGTGTAACAAGTATCAAGTATACCTTGGTTAGATGACCTGGAGGTAATAGTTACCTGATAAGTGATAACAATGTTCAGTGATGAACTAAGGGTTTTGATACCCAGATCCATTAAACATGATGATGATATTGTTGAGGGATGAGAATTCCTGATAATGAGATAAGGGATTAAGATCCCAATGTTTTATAAAGTTTTGAAAAGTACATGATAGATGTATTACACTTTTCTTTGTAGCATTTGTCATAATAATTCATGTTTGAAAACTTAGCTGATGCTAAAAGAATATGGTAATGCACTTAATTAATCAAGTGAAATCTTATCATGTAGAGCCCTGGCCATAGATCCATCATCGTTAGTAGCTGGTGACGGTGAAATAGGTTTTCCCAAATGATCTCTTGGAGGACATATTTTTGAATATGTGGGGGTAATGGGCATGAATATCCTTACGCCCTAATGTGAGATTGACGTGAGATAAACACGGTATCTCTCAATCCTTCATTATATGTGCCGGGATGGATGTATCATGAATCTCCCGGTGATGTTTAATGTCGGATCGATGTGAGATAAACATGAAATATCTCGATTGTGAAGAGAGTGCAGTCACCGTTGTAGATCTATAGCGAAGTTGCCAGTATACCCTGGAAATCTATTCTGCAGAGACATGAGATGTCCTGCATGTGGTCTCGCACTGACTGAGACAGATGAGGTCATGGAGTCTGGCTCTTCCATTGACCTAGGTATGTAACCGATGCTTTATGCCACCGTGGTCGGTTGGAGTATGAGCGGTATACCTCATCTCCTCAGGGAATAAGTGTGATTGTAAAATGTAATCAGTCGTGTAGCGTATTTTCTTAAGGATGAAATACGGAAATCATTATTTGATGTTACATTGCTTAATGTATCCTAAAATGGATAAATGTTATACATGTTATTCATATTCCTTATTAAATAGATGATTTACTGCTTTATCATATATATCTATAATGCTTTAAAAGATGATATTGCTCTATTCTGCTTAAACAATGATTTATCCTGCCTATTAATAATAAAGAATCCTCTTCTCAATTTATTACTACTTATTTGTAATAATAATATTGTTGGCGGAGAATTATATCTATCGCTGGGACATGGGTCTCACCCCGTTGGTCACCAACATTTTTAGGTGGACGCGGACGAGTAGGTAGGGACCATACAACAGAGGAGGGACAACAACATTAGGGACTGCAGTAACATCTCAGGTGGAGATATTGATTGTCTTGTCTTGTAGATATGAGTCCTATGTGTCGTCTCTATACTCTCAGGTCCTTGGAGTCAGTACTCAGTGTTTTCATGATTGATCTGAGACTTTGGCTTGAATGCCTCGAGGTTTTATGTTGCTTATGTATAGTTTTGGCAAAGCAACTATTATAAATATATTCCTCGAGAAGAGATGGTACATGGTATGTACAATGTGAACTATAATGTATACAATACTTTGGTTCTATTTATAAGAGTTACCTGGAATTGGATCTCTTTGCAAAAAGGTTTTAATTTTTTAGTGATTTTTGTTATTCTATTGATTGTGGTTAATTCCATAATTAATTACATAGTGACGGTCTGATTTGCTGTCAGATCATCACAAAGTTTTGGTATTAGAGCCTAAGGTTCGCTGAGTCTATAGATACATAGGATTAAGGTCGTTGAGTCTGTTCTAGTGTCTTCTAGTTTATCTGATAGTGACTTCTGCTCTCAGGAGAAGAAGTAAAGCTTGAAGATGGCTGGATCACATGAAGAACATGCTGCTAAAAGCAGTGTTGCTGCACCAGGAGGAGGTGCAAGGGGTCAGGCTAGAGAGGAACTAGTACCTAAAAATCCCTAGCTTGACCAAGCTTTGATAGAAAACCTAGCTTTCCATGCCCTCTTTGGGAAGTTCATGGTGACAATGACACATATGGCAGATAGGATGCCACCACCCGCACCTAGGGCACCAATCCCTGATGAGAGACGTGGAGCTGGCAAGACTTTTGAACGGCTTCGATGGGTAGGAGCTACTGATTATACTGGTACAACTGACCCAACAGACGCAAACTTGTGGCTGACTGAGTTTGAGAAGGCCTTCAGAATTCTTAATATCCCAGAAGTTGAGAAGGTTAGGCATGCGGTGTATCTTTTGAAAGGGAGTGCTGGCCACTGGTGGGCCATTGAGGAAGATAAATGACCAGGAGTTGAGGTCGAATGGAGAGAATTATGACGAGAGTTTGTTAGTAGATATTTTCCCAAGACTTACCTGGATGAGAAAATATCTCAGTTTGAGCGGATAAGGCAAGGACCAATGAACATTAGTGAGTATGAAGCTAAGTTCATGGAGCTTCTATGGTTTTGTCCGTACATGGCTACTACAAATGGGGAGAGGATTCAACATTTTGAGAAGGGTATGAACGCTGATTTGACCACACCCGCATCTGCTCTAGATAATAGAGAGAGGTTTGCCACCTTTGTGGAGTCAGTTAGGCGGGTAGAAAGGTCCGTGACTGAGAAATGTCAACCCAATAGTAAGAAAGTGTATACATAGTTCCAAGGACAGAGGTCCAAAAGTTTTAAGAAACCAAGGTTTTCTGCACCAACAACACCACCGAGGTTCAATACTTAGACGTAGTGGACATCCAGCAAGGGTAGAGGCCATAGTTTACTACCAGAAGGAGCCCAAAGCTCAGCATCAATGTCAGTAATAGGACCATCTAGGTCACAGTGGGAGAACAGAAGCTGTTATAAATGTGGGAAGATGGGACATCTGATGAAAGATTGTCTAGCTAGAGATGTGAGTGTAACCCAACGACCGAGGCAGAGTCAACAAGGCTCTCAGAGGCAACAATTTAGCAGTGGTACATGAGGACGAGGATAGGCGTCCCAAGCTGGTTCATCTGTACCCAACAATAGGGCGAGTGGTCAACAACCAGCAATGACAAGATTCTATGCTATGAATCAGCCGGAAGCAGCGGTCAACCCACGAGTCGTGACATGTCAGATGGAATTATATCATTCTGATATGTCTTCATCCTGCTTTGTATCTGTTTTGATTGATCCGGGTGCTACACATTCCTTTATCACTCGAGAAGTGATTCATGACTGCAATATGATTGTCAGTCATAGAGCAGATAACTTGTTATTAGAAACTCTATTAGTTGGATTTGCAGTGTTGCGGGAGATATGTTCTCCCTGTGTTCTTTCTTTTTCAGAACATAGCATTCAGGTGGATCTTATACCACTTGAGATGCATGGGTTTGACATAATCCTTGGGATGGACACCCTAGAAAAGTATAAGGTTGTCTTGGATTGTAGTTCCAAGCAGGCTATGTTCTCAGACAACGGTAATACATGGGTCTTTCAGGGGGACAAAAAGAATTTTCCAACCTGTCCAGTGTCAACAATGATAGCTGAGAAACTATTGTGACAAGGATGTGAAGTATTCTTGGCACATGTGGTAGATATCAGAGCAGAGATTCCTAATCTTTCTAAAGTTCTGGTTGTTAGGGAGTTTGAGGATGTGTTTCTTAAGGAACTTCTAGGTGTTCCTCCACCCCGAGAAATTGATTTTGAGATTAATTTAATCTCGGGTACACAACCAATAGCTCAAACACCTTATAGAATGGCACCTGCTGAGATGGCAGAACTCAAGAAACAGTTACAGGAGTTGCTTGAAAAGGGTTTTATTCGACCGAGTACTTCACTTTGGGGTGCTTCGGTTCTTTTTGTTAAAAATAAAGATGGGTCCATGCGATTATGCATCAACTATAGACAGCTAAACAAAGTAACCATAAAGAACAAATATCCACTTCCAAGGATAGATGACTTGTTTGACCAGTTGTGTGGTGCAACTATATTCTCTAAAATAGATCTGAGGTCAAGATATCATCAATTACACATCAAGGAGAGTGACATACCTAAATTAGCCTTTAGGACAAGGTATGGTCACTATGAGTTCATAGTTATGTCGTTTGTACTAACTAATGCACCAGCTGCATTCATGGAACTCATGAACAAAATCTTCTGGACATTCCTTGATCAATTCATAGTAGTCTTTATAGATGACATCTTGATTTACAGTAGAGATGCTTGACAACATGAGCAACACCTCCGTCCAGCCCTGACTTTACTGAGAGAGCACAAGCTATACGCCAAGTTTATCAAGTGTGAATTCTAGTTATCAGAAGTGTCTTTCCTAGGACACGTAATATCTGCCTCAGGTATCTGTGTTGATCCTAAAAAGGTAGAATCTATCTTGGAGTGGGAATAGCCAAAGACACCAACTGAGATACGCAGTTTTCTAGGAGTGGCAGGCTACTATAGGAGGTTCATTAAGAACTTCAGTTCTGTAGCATTACCCCTAACTAGGTTAACCATGAAGGGGTTCCTTTTGTCTGGAATGACAAGTGTCAACATTCTTTCCAGTTGTTGAAAGAAAGGTTAATAAGTGCGCCTGTGTTAGTGTAACCTGAGCAAGGAAAGGGGTATATTGTATTCTGTGATGCTTCTAAGAACGTTTTAGGATGTGTGTTGATGCAGAATAAACAAGTGATTTCTTTTGCTTCTCGACAGCTTAAGAAACACGAGGAAAACTATCTGACGCATGATCTAGAATTAGCTGTAGTGGTTCATGCGTTGAAGATCTGGAGACATTATCTCTATGGAGAGACATTCTAGATTTTCACGAACCATAAGAACCTAAAATACATCTTTTCATAGCATGAGTTGAACATGAGACAACACCGTTGGATGGAGTTAATCAAGAACTACGATTGTACAATTGATTATCATCCGGGAAAGACTAATGTAGTGGTTGATGCACTAAGTACAAAATCATCATCGCCAATCATAGACAAAGCATAGTTGAACTCTTTAGCGTGCTTTAAACGAGACATGCTTGTCTCTTTAAGGTAAAACAATGTACAACTTAAAGTATCCTTGTTAGCTGATCTCAGTGTTGGCCTAGAACAACCCCCACTGCATCATCTGATGTGTCACACATCAACTCAAAGAGTTGTCCCCAATCTAGATTCTCCTTTAACACCTCAAATGCCTTACACGTCACTCGTCAGACTTAAAATCAATGCCCTTTTCTAATAATTCAGAGAGAGGTTTGGTGATTTTCAAAATTCTTTTATAAATCTTCAGTAAAACATGACATGTCCTAAAAAGCTCCTCACTCCCTTCATCGATGATGGTGGAGGTAACTTGGAGATGGCCTCTATCTTTACTGGATATATCTCCATTCTTTTATTGGACACCTTGTGTCCCAAGACAATTCCCTCACTCACCATCATATGACATTTTTCCCAGTTCAGAATTAGGTGAGTGTCTTCACATCTCTAAAACACCTTATCAAGATTGGAAAGGAAATCCTCCAATGATTCCTCATAAACCAAAAAATCATCCATGAATACCTCCAACATCACTCTACCATACTAGAGAACATGGTGAGAAAGCATCGCTAGAAAGTATCCAGTGTGTTACAAAAACGAAACGACGTTTGACGATACGCAAAAGTGCCATAAGGGCAAGTGAAGGTAGACTTCTCTTGATCTTATGGCTCAATAGGAATTTCGTTGTACCCAAAATAGCCGTCGAGAAAAAAAAATGAGAGAAGCGGCGATCCTCTCAAGATTTTGATCAATAAAAGGGAGTGTGAAATGAACCTTCAAAGTGGCAGAATTCAGACATTAATATTCTATACAGACACACCACCCAATCACGAACCTAGTCAAAATTAATTCATCATTTGAGTTAGTTGTGACTATTATCCTTCCCTTCTTAGGAACCACCTAAGTTGGGCTAACCTAGGTTGAGTCAGAGATTGCCTATATAATACTTGCATATTTTTTTTACTACCTCTTTCTTTACTACCTCAGTGATGATGGGGTTGAGTCACTGCTGAGGTTGCACAATTGGATTGGCTCCTTCCTCCAGTCTGATCTTGTGCTGGCAGAAACTAGGGGAGACCCCCTTTATGTTTCCCACAAACCATCTGAATGTTGCTTGGTGGTTTTTCAGAACCACAAGTAGCTGCTCCTCTTTCTGAATGCTTAGTGAAGCAGATATGATAATTGGAATCTTCTCCTCTACTGCTAAGAAAGTGTACTTCAAGTGCAGTGGCATGGTTTCAACTATAGCTCCAGGGGACTCAATAAAGAATGGACTAAAGGTGGAGGGGGTGGTCCTAGGTCCTTGAAGTACCCAGTGTAATAACATGATAGTGCCTTGAGAAATAAGACACACTCCTCCAACAAACAAGATTGACTACAATCATCTATCAAATTCATAAGGCACACCTCTAATGGCAATTGGGGATATACTTGCATTAGAGTGGAAGAAGCTACCTCTTCAATTGTTGTTGGGCAATATTCCTCCTCCTCATAAGTATACTGAATGGTCTTTGTCAAAGAAATTTCTTTTGTGTTTTGCAATATGTCCACTGCCAATGTGCCTTTTTGGACGTGTGTCATCACATGAGACACATTAAGAAATGAATTTCCCAGAAACAAAGACATTTTTTCGTGGAATTGCTGCAACATGTGACACTGTGCCTTCCCCTTGGAAGTTTGTGTAGGCTCAGGCATCAAGATTTCCAAATGCTCTTCTCTATTACCCAATGTCAGTCTTCCTCTTCCCATCTCTAGAATCATATCAGTTGTGGATTGAAATGGTTTTCTGAGTAATAATTCATTGCCTTGATCATCTTGCATCTCCACGATGATGAAGTCTGTAGGAAATACAAATATGTCCACCTTGACAAGAACATCCTCACAAATAGTACTGCATGACCTCACCATTGAGTTGTCTGCAATTGTATATCATATTACTCTTCCTTGACTCCTTAATACCTAGCTTCTTGAATGTGGTCAAGGGCATGGGATTTATGCTAACCCCTGAGTCACATAAATCTTCTCCAAATTTTGTCCTCCCGATAAAACATGAGATGTTAAAATAGACCGGATCCTACCTTTTTGGTGACAACATTCACAAAATAAAAACACTGACTTGGTCCCTTAGAACTACCACCTCAGAATCATCTATACTCCTCTTCTAGTTAATCAAGTCCTTCAGAAATTTGCCACATGAGGGAATCTGCTCAATTGTATCTATAAGTGGAATGTTAACATGAAGCTTCCTAAGGCTGTCTAGGAACTTTTGAAATTGCTTGCCAACCTTCTGAGCTTTTTAGCTATTCAGGAATGACACTGGATTCACTATCTTCCTCTGGTGAGGTGGGACATAAGCCTCCTTCCTTGGCTCCTCACGTTCATGATTTTTGGCATTAATAGACTTGTCCTCTACTGCAATGTCTGACTCAACTGAATCAACTACTACAATAATCACTGATGAGCCTTTATCATTTTCTTTGTCCTCTGAATTTGGAACTGTCTTCTTCTCATTCAACAATTTCTTCCCATAGCGTAACATCACTTCTTTTACATGTTGATTGTCAGTAGGTATGTTGGTGTTTCCTGGGAACCCTTGCTATGTAGGTTTCTTCATGGACACAATTTATTCTGCCGTCTGAGAAATCTGTGTCTCAATGCTACAAATATGTGCTCCTTGATTATGTAGCTCCCATTGAGTTTGACCAATAAGCACTTCAATCTGGATAACTAGCTGACCAAGCATGTACTCTATGTGGTCTATCTTGCTAGGGCCCATGTCTTGTTGGTATTTCTTTTGTGGAACACCCTACTATGGCTTGCCTTGCTAAGCTTGGAAGGGGTCCTACTGGAAATTATTAGGATCCCTCCAAGAGAACTTGGGGTCTTTTCTCCATGAGTAGTCATTGCCCCTATAGTTTTTCTATAGTTCAAACTTGCACTCCTCATCTTCTCCTTTAGAAGAGTTTCCATCCTTCTGACACAACTTCTTGGTGATCAAGTCCAATTTTTCATTCAGTGCAGAAATCACCTTAGACTCTCCAATACTTTTAACAGATGTTGGACGTTCATGCTCTTCTCCCCATGATTGGTTCTTAACCATGTTTTTCATGATATCCTGGCATTTGGATGACTTATTGTTGAGGAAGAAGCCCATCTCTACACTGTCCAATGTGGTCCTTTCCCCCTGATGTAACCCATAACAAAAAATCTTCTCCTCACCTAACAAGTTGATACCATGGCGAGGGACCTTCCTCAGCATGTTCGGGAACCTCTCCCATTACTCAGAATACTCCTCTACTTGTTATTTGAAGTTGTAGATCTTTTTGGTCAACTCATTTCTCTTCTGGGGAGGGAAATAGCACTCTAAGAAGGTGTCAATCATTTGATCCCAAGTCTTAATAGATTCATCTTCCAGGTTGTAGAACCAAGACTTGGCACCATCTGCCAGTGACGATGGGAAAAGCTTTAAGTAGATCATAATTGATAACACTTTTTCTATCTTCACCATGTCGTATCTTTCAACAAAATTGTTGATATGCGTCATCGGGTCTTGAATAATGTGGCCATGGATGGCATGTTGCTTGACTAATGCCACCAGCCCATGATCTAACTTGTAGCGACCCACATTTATTGTTTGTCACTTGATTGGCCCAAGATAAGCTATTGAGGAAGACACCTTGATCTTCTCCCATATTGTCTGCTCTTCTTTTGCTATCTCTCGTTGTTCTTATGGTTCTTCTTGTGGAGGTATTTGAGTGGATGGTGGTGGAGTCAGAGGTGGAGTTAGAATCAACCTTCCCCCTGGGTTACCAAACTCTCTTCCTTAACATAAGAGCTATGCCTGACTTAAGCCTCATGGAGATGACTCCCCGTACTCAGTGAGCTCTCGTGTTTAGGGGTGTAAACGATGCGGGTACGGTACGGGTCTAGCCATACCCATACCCATACCCATCTAATTTAACGGGTCCGGTTCCGGTTCTAGACCCGCATAATACAAAACCTGGACCCGCACCATACTCGTACCCGCAATAATAGTGGGTATGTGGTGTAGGTAAGCGGTTCTATAAAACATCATATTGTTTATGTAAGAGAAATGAATATGTTATATATATTTAACACAACAAGATATTGTTCTCATATAGTATATTAACATGTAATAGTTATATTAGACAATGCTATATTCTATACAATAAAATTAAATGAGTAATTGTTTACATATTTGTAGTCATGATCATAACATTTAATTTATGTATAAAGTAATGTAGATTAGTAGACATTTTAATTTTAAGTTTACATATGATGTTCGTTATTGTAACTAGAATAGTTAATTCTTAGTTATATTACTAGTCTCAATCTTAGAGTAGGATATAATCTCAATAATTATATTAATTAGACTAGTAAAGTATGATATATATAACATATTATTTTAATAGTTACTTATGTATAGCGGGTACACGGGTCTAGGGGGTCTGGGTCCAAGCATACCCATTATTGGACCCGCTTATATGCGGGTCCAAGGGTATACGGGTCCAAGGGTATGCGGGTATAAAAAATTAGACCCGTGACAAGTTTTTTAAGGGTCTGGATTTGTGGGTCCGCGGGTCTACCCGTACCCATTTGCAGCCCTACTCGTGTTCACCGTGCACTAGTACTTAAAATTGTAGAAAACAATGTGAGGACATGTACCAATGATTGATGAAAAGATATTTAAAATTCAATGTGAAAGGGTAAAAAGAAAAATAAAAAGTGTGGCCTAGAGTGGTCGATTACAACACTCATAGTGCTGAATTTGCCGTTTCCTCGATAACGACACCAAAAACTTGATAGGTATTTTTTATACGCCCTAAAACGCAAGCGTATGCTATCAGAGTAATAAAGGTCAATGAGGCCCAAATATCAAACACAAGGAAACTTTAAATTTAGAAACTAATACTAACTGCAATACAATCATCTAGACCGAAGAAAACTTTGATTGGGTTGTTTAATTAACTACTAATGCAGAAAGTAAATCTAAAATTACTGGTGATTAATTACAATTGGTTGGAAATTCTTAGGATTTATGTTTCAACTCAGTTAATATTGCAATTAATAGAATAACATTAATACATTTCTCTTCTAACCCTGGATTAATAGCCTATGGAGAGAATTACCCACTCTTGTGGTATAATTCACTACCTAATCTAATACCAACCCCACTCTTGTATCAATTGTATAATTAGCCAGACGCTTTAACGAAACCTCTGGGTAATTTTTTCATGTTCATAAGCTACCTTTCTCAAAGGGCAATATAAAATGTGTATTTCTATGATTTTCTAACTATTAATTTCCTTTTTCAAAGCAATTAAAGGTCTAATTAACTACCTATGGTGATCAAGCATGGATAGTTCATTGCAATCTCATACAAATAAGTCCAGAATTTAAGAAAAATTGATATATTAATGCATAACGTCAATTACAATGCATCACCGGGCTACTCTCAGGTCCTAAGGAATAAGGGGTCTATCCATCATGGTTTCCATGGTCAAAAACATAGAAAGAAGAAGAAAAACATGGAGAACATTAGAAAAACTAAAGAACCCTTAAAGAGACGGTCCAAAAGATCCCTTCTCGTACACGTGCCAATTTGCTATCTTCTGGGTGCAAATCCATTCGCTGAAAGTGCCTGGATTGTCCAGAACTTGGTCTTCTTCTCCGCTTTCTCCTCTCCTTACTCCCGACTACCGTCCAACAAAATTAGAATGTCATGTTAGGTCTAACCTAGTTCCCCCTAGGTCATAGAAGTGACATAGGGTGAAATAAATCCTCAACTATCAGATTAAACACCATCTTTAGATCTTCATGATATCAATGGGTCGATTCTATAGACTGGGTGTCGATACTACTGACTCCTTTAATTTTTGCGTCCACTTGGAAAGTTTTCGGTACTACCGAGCCACTGTCGACAGTACCGAGTTTCTTTAATAAATCTTGATCAAAATGTTGTGGTGCCTTGGTGTATCGAGTCCAAAATCAGTACAACCAAGACTTCTCGATTCTTCTCTGTTTCAACCCGAGCATGTGTCGATACCACCGACACCAAAGTCGATAGTACCGAGCTGTGTAGATTCTTGTAGAATTCCTAAAATCCATAAAATCCAAACATTAGCTCTTAAAATATCATAAATCATTTGAAAACAGTTAAATTATATTTGTTTGATGCATTTAAGTATCTCATGCTAATGAGAGTAAATCATTCACAACTAATATGAAAATTAACAAATAATGCACAAAAATCAATATAAAATAGCCTATGATAATGAAAAATATCCAGTGCATCAATTCCCTATCATGTGTACAAAGGTTAGTTGAGCTTGAAAGAGTTCTTCTGATATCTTCAAGGTAGAGAAAATCTTTTTGTTTGGGCTACAATCCCATTTTGTCATCTAAATTTTCTAATCTTTGTTTTGATCCTCTTTATTTTCCATCGCCATCAATATGGATCTTGCCTTTCAGAAGTATGTATACTCTCAAACATCAACTACCTTAATGTCCAACTACTCTCCATTCATACATGGCCATGTGTATGTCCCCGTATCAAATGAAGTACATGGAAACTTGACCAAATCTGGAGACATGGTTTTCATCTTCAACTCTAATATTCCAACAAACCCAACCTTTTGTGTTCCTCTCTAATGGCAAGAAATTATTTTTATGTACAAATTGTATCATTGATCTCACCAATGGGACTGACTCGACACTTGTGGTGGAATCTTGACACAATCTTGACAAAGAGAGCAAGAGAGAGTTACCATAAGGAGATCAAGGGATTGAAGTACTAACCACTCTTTTGACACCAATGAGGTTTACTGAAGTAGATTTGAACTCTAATTTATCTAGAAGTAGGTTTCTAACTCCATTGACAGATGTTGATAATCGTTTAGGGGTAAAATCTTTTCAAAAAATCCTTGAAACTGACCACATTGAATCTTCCATAAGGTCAATCTCACATAAAAATTAACATTGTTTTATTTCCACATCTAGGATCATGAACTACTTACTTTTTTTCAAGTTATGTGAATACGAGTTCTGTAAATATATTGATATTGGTGATACATTTTACACAAATAGGAGTTCTGTAAATACATTAATATTTATTCTACATATATTGTAATAATAGTTCTTCATATAAATTAATATTGGATAATTGTATATTGAATACATAATTTGCCATTATTTGCTTTACTCTACATATCATACCTTGACTACTATTTATCTCATTACCTATCTGAGTGAATTTACAAAAATACTAAGTAATAGTAAATTATAAGTCCCCTCCTCTCACTAACTGAGCGGAGACAAAGGAATGAGGAATGAACCAAGTGTGTTTACAAAAATACAAATAATACTAAAATAAGTGTCCCCACCTTATTGGATAAAAAAAGTGTCCCCTCTGTTTCTTTCACTGCATACTTAACACATGATACATTTTTTGTTCTTAAAATATCATATTTCTCGATTTGTTATGTTGGTGTCAAGTAGGAAAAAGTCATTGAAAAAACATTAAGTATCCATATTTGATCATACATTCAGGACTGGTAGTTGTAATGATGTCGTAGACTCATTATACTTGTCAGGTCTAGGAAGTCGAGAAGTCAACTTTGAGTGATCTAGGAATTATTTATACAAAAATGCCCCAACTAACATCGACCGTTGATTATGTGTTATTGAAACTTGTTCACATACAAAACATTTTGCATCGGCTACAAACTCAAAACTATGGCATATTCAATAATCTATGATCACAACGTTAGTCAAATTGTGCTCCTTTAGTAAGGTATTCCACCTAATAATGTACCACAATCTCCTCCCTTTCACACATGATTGGATCCTTAGTGTCTTGGAGCAACACATTGGTTGGATAGATTGCCTTCATCACATCAGTTGTTTTGCAATACACCTTAGACATGATCCACTAGATTGGCCTTCTATTAAAAGGTGGGAAGGCTTCGTTAAAATACCTATAATTGTTTTAGGGGACCTTATTTATGTTGAATGGGTCTCACACTTGAACCTTCACATCCGATTATGCAAAATCAACGACCAACCGAAACCACCAACTACCTCAGTCACGTCCTTATTGCTTCCATACCCTAATAGCACTACTGCCTATTTCCACAACACGGAGGGCCTTGTTAGCTTTCTAGTCCTGGTTGGGCATGTGGGAACTATCAAAGAGGCTAGGGGAAGAAGGCGGGTGGAGGAGGAACATGCTAGGAGAATTCGGTGTAGATCAGGCCCCACTGATCCTCCCTCCTATGATTTGGTAGCAGATGATGCGTACTCAGTTGTGCCACAACTTGCTTATCCAGACTCCTATGCTAGAGGCAATTCTTTGCTCCCATCTTCTTTGTTCTGCCATGCAACACAAAGTGCTCATGCGTATTGTGCTATGTTTAATTCATGTAGAGGCATGCCATGGATATTATCACAATGTAAAATTCACTAGGGGTGAAATCCCTAGAGTTTACCTATACTAAGTACAATAATCACCACTAGCAAGCAGACAGATCTTATTGTAATATAGTTAGGATTGAACCCAAATGAGATTTTTTAAAGAAGTAATCTTACCAAAGTAACCCCTCATGAACTAGTATTTAGCACAAGAATTGGATTTGGTTAATTGAACTAAGGTTGCAAGTAGTAAATCTTGAATTAAAGGGATGATAAATCAATGGATGAGAACACTAGGATAGAATAGGTTTCACCACTGCTACCTATCATTCATTCTCCATTGCATCCTATCAAGTATGAAAATGTATATATTGAAGCCGAGAAAATGCCCCTTTTGGAGTTAGTATTAACCCAGACAGATATCACTCTAAGCTTGCTGTCACATTTTCTATAGGTCATACATCTATTGCCTTAAAAAATGCCTATATGAAATTATCATCAAGGGTTTACTAGAACCAAATCTATATCTTATATCTTCTAGTGAGAGGACTACTCGCTAATGGCAGCAAAAATAGAAACAACCATGGAAGAGAAGAAAAACACCATGATCCAAGAAGAGGAAGGAGTCACAAATAGTGTGCAGAAACAACTCTTTAAACTATAAAATGATGGCATTGATGAACAAGTGTGAACAACCTTGGATGTTCATAGGGGATGGGCTAGGTTTGTCACTCTCCTTTCCTTGCAAACTGATCTATGGATGTGGAGGAAGAAGTCAGTTGATGTAGGTGGAGGTCATCAACTGATGGAAACATGTGCAACAAAACAAGCCTCTATCAAGGTCTATACCTTGGAACCTGGGTGGTAATGAAGGTGGAAGCCCTTTGGTTGGTGTTTGCAAACTGATGGATGAAGGTTGAAGCCCTAGAGCGGATGTGGCAGCCTTCCAGTGTCAAATAGCAGATCCTTTTTTTGGAAGTCCCCTTGTATTTATAGGCAGATGATAGGGTTTAGAACTCTCCCAACCACCATAGAGTTAAGTTTCAGTTGTCCTGTATCTGAAGAGTCAACGATGGAGTGAGGAAGATGAAGGGTTCATGATGTGTAGTAATACTATCAGTAGGCAAGGATTCTCCCAACGTTCAACACAACCATCAGTAGGTGAAGCAGATCGTCCATCAGTTGGTATATGTTGTACTGCCATTGGAAGAGTTGAGTAAAGGGACCATTGAAAGGCTGGGTAAAAACTCCTTCGGTTGTTGTTGCAGGTCAACCATCGGTAGGTCATGTCAGAGGGGCCATCAAAAGGCACATGTAGGTCAATCATCGGTAGGCAAGGTGTGAGCAGAACTGCCATCAGGAGGCAGATGTAGTGTGACCATCAGACGGTGAAGCTAGGTTGACAATTGAAGGAATGGCATAGTGGAGCAAATCAATGGCTAGGTAGACCTACTGCAAACCCATGGATTGACAGAAGTAAGCCCACCCCTGGGGGTATCGATGTGAGGCTGAAGGCTTACATTGATGGATCATCTTCTAATGGAAGGACATAATGAATTAGCAGGACCATCATCTTCTACACTCCTACCATGCAATGAAGTCAAAGCCTACCATTAAAACCAGATAAATGGATCAAAATCCTATAAATTAATATAAAACTTCAAAAAACCAAAATATGAGCTAGTTATAAAGTGATATGTTGATAATGCATGCAAACAAGATAAAAAAGCAACTAAAATAAGATGAATATGCATTCTTCAAGGCCCCTACCTACTCTTCTACCTCTCCTGTTGATGCACTTAAGTGGCTCACTCGATAATCGTTATTATTTTCACTAGAAGATCCTTATGCAAGACTTTATGATTTGTTAGATTTAGATAAAGCTAATATTTGAAAATTTTGAATGTCGTGGATAGATTCTCCTAACTTTCTATAAACTGTTGTACACAATATAATGGGTGTGGTTTAATATATTTTGGATATGACTATTAGTCTATGTTTGAGACAACTATTAATCTATGATACTATTGTTGGGAATGTGAAAGACCAAATCCTAGGCATGAATTTTTTATATATTGATTCAGTAGGGAGGGAATCCAAGGACATGTACTTGTTATGTAAAGGTCAACAATGAGTAAATACTGGATCTGTTAAAAGGTGAATCCTGGGATATACATGTTTAAATCTTGGATCAGTGAACTAAATCATTAATGTCATTTTAAAACATTAATGTTGGAACATAGAATAATCTATCCATGTACAATCATGAAATAATCATATAATAATATATGTTATTTAGGGATTATCACACTCAAATTAGTACCGGAGATAATCAAACTACAAGGGGAGGGGATGAACCCATAGAAGGGGTATACTGGGGGAGCCTGTCTAACCGCTTACAATATCACCTTCATGTGGAAGATAAAATTGAATGTTTTTCCCAATGACAAGAGAACTAAAACTTGCCAAGAAGGTGCTTAACATCAAATCTGTCAGTGCACAAAGGAAGCTGGAGCACACATTTTTGGCAATACGATCTTATTTGGGAAGTACTAAATTGAAGGGAGGGACGTTGTTATACTTTGGGTAATACATCATTTTATTAAGATATGATATTTTATAATGCGCCAGTAAAGACAAAATCCTACACGGGGACCGTATCAGTTCCTTGTTACATCGTGTTAAAAAAATATTGAATATTGGCTCAATTGAAATGTGAAATTAGCATACATGTTTTAATTTTGGAGCAGTGAATCATGGTTCATACATATTATATCTTGATTCATTTTGTCATTCAACCTAGTTTTAAACATTAATCATGGAACATAGACTGAGACAGAATGATAGATGTTATGAGATAGAATTATATACAAAATCTACATTGTCCACATATTATAAATCAAGAAAATTTCCTTAATTAGGAATTTCAAAGTACATAGGAATATCGAAGTTGTCGGTGAAAACAGGGATCCTTAATAGGCTATGTCTGGCTTTAAGAAGTTCTATGGCAACCTTCATTCAGAACTCTTTGATGAATGTTGGATTGGGCCATTGCTTGATACATTGTTAAGGAATGTGCCCATTCCACTCTTTCATCAGAACCATTAGAAATAAGTCACAATCATTCATATTAGGATGAACATGCACAACTAGAACTTTGTAATGCCAATCATTCCAATTCATTAGATTTCCATTTGGGTCCTTGGTTGTCTCCAAGTACAACTTTCTACCAGCCATAACCACCTCCCTGAGCTACATGTACAAAGCATCAAAGGTTTTCACATATGGAATGTTGTTGAGACAAAGGAACCTCTTACTAGGAAATTTGATGCAGAACATGATATAATGTCCATTAGCCAGAAACAAGATCATGTATTGAAAAATATTTATAAATGGGGTATTAGTACTAAAGTAGATTTTTATTGATAAAGAATAAATCAATATTATTGCTAATTTACAAAATAGCATTGTGGTGGTTGAAATAAGTTTTTAATGTAAGACAGTCAATTTGGAAAGTAGAATTGATGAAGTTCCATTCTTCATAAGAATCTATAGATTTACCCAAGTTCATTTGGGATTTATGCTTCATATATGAACTAAGGTCTATTGATCTATGATTAACATTTAAAGGGGTTGGTAACATAAAGTAATCTGAAACATAAAAAGTACAAAAATTGAGACATATAAACATTTTAGCAAGTATTGTAATGGAAGACGGTGCATGCTATTCCACTCAAACTAATTTCAAACTGAACACAAAGCCTTTTCACACTACCCTTACTATGGGTCACTTCCCGCTTGTTGAGCATTAAGAATACACAGTGATGAAAATGTTCTCAATCATCCTATTTCCCAACAACAACCTCATGTCCTTCAGTTGTGATCTGGATGTAGCCATCGTCGAATGGAGTATCATATATATACACATATACTAAATCAGAATCTGGCACTCCGTTCAACAGAAACACACTATAAACTTACAAACTCACTTTGTTGTTGCAAGATACCATGCAAGCATCACAAGATCTTTTGTTGTGGGGGGGGGGGTTAGAATCAACAGTTGGATATGATACTGTGACAATTGTGTATCTTGATCTCTTTGAGGAAGAAGATATTTTCTTCTTTAGCTACTTCCTCTTTGGTTCCAATTTCCTATTTCTAATATATATGGGAGATGTGCATTGCAACAAGATAGTAATATGATGGACGAGGAAAAGTTGCACCTGTGATGGAAGAGAATTAAAAGTTGCACAACAAGTAATAGAAGAAGTGTGATAGGGGCAATGATGGAGGTAGGGTTGGAAACTAAAAGGAGAACATACATGAAATGTCCTATTAGAGATGCAATGGAGTCTATACTTAGAACATTAATTACTATTCCTTATGCTTGAGTACTACAAGCAACAAGGAGACTATAGGGCAAAATAAATAAATAAAAATGTTAGAATGTGTTTTTCTTAAGGTTGGTGGAATAGTTGAAGTTTCAGTTGTAATATGTTAAAAGAATGTTGGCATGTTGACATACACTTGTTATTAGGTTCTTGGAATTATTTATCTAATGGTTGTGTGTTATTCATATTATGTAGGTTATAATATTAATCCAATGTTGGCTGCTTTAGAAGGTGATGTAACCCTATTTTAGGGCCGCCTCTTGTGTCTTTATGCATCTCAATTACATCTACACATGTTAGATTACATGTAATTTCTCCTAATATATGGTGTCATGTCAAATTTGCTTATAGCTACTCCTTGTGTGTTTTTCAGGTGTTTGAACCATGTGTCAGATGGAGAGGAAGGAGGGAGGATCCTTGGGTTTCTACACCTCGAGATGAGTCCTAAACCATCTCCCAACCTTCCATACATGGGAAAAAATAAATTCTAGGAAAGAGAAGCTGATTGAAGGATTGTGGATCCAAAAAGCACAGTGGGGCTCTCAAAATGGGCTACGATACAATGCCACAGCTGTGGTGAGAATGCTCCTAATTAAAAGAAAAATCAAAGATTTAAGATGCTACAACAACTCGACCACCGTGACCATGGCCCGCAAAATGGTTGTGGCACTTCAACACTACCACACTCATGGTAATCACCACACCTATGGTGAAGGATGACCACAATGCCTAACATCAAAAAATAGTCATGCCACCTCCAGCTAACATGGTCATGCTAGGCACCACGCCTGTTCTACCTCTCACCCACCACAACCATGGTGACCACCAAGGCCATGCCATTGACATTCCAAAAACTACCCTCAAACTGACATTTTACCCATATCCACCTTGCTCGAGCCACTTCACCATGACCATGTTCCCCTCATTCACCACAACCGCAGTGACCAAACCGGCCATGGTGGCCTACAACCCTAGCATATTTTTTACACTACTTTCCCCATTTTGCCCCTACTTAACCTAGTGCTTCTCTACCATCTATATATTCCTAGGTGGTGGCTATAACACAAGGTTACACTCTCCTAGCATTCATTTCCACCTCCCTTGAGCATTCAAGGATCTCCCACCTACTCTCACGTACATCCACTTCACTTCCACCTTCCTTCACCTCAAAACCCTAGTTTTCTAGGGTTTAGACTATCATCCACCACCATTATATGCCATCCATGTAGCTTGGGAAAATAAGTACAAGCTCTAGAAGCTAAGAGGTGAAGAAGGAGCAATATTCACCATGTACTATGTCACCCTACTCCTCTACTCCTTCTTGTTTCTCTTTTTCTTCTTTTATGTCTAGCTAAGCCCTTTATGGTAGGTTGTTTGGGGTAAAAATGTTACTTTGATACCATGTTCGAGGAAAATAACTTGTAAACTCTACATATTCATTTTATGATGATTGTCTTCTACTTTTATCTTATTTTCCATATTCTTCTTATGGTTTGTTCTTGAAAACATAAATTGCTTGTTGTTTTTGTTGGTGAGGTATGCGTGTAGAGCCAATCATGTGATGATTGACATGGCATAATTTTTTTTGATGAACCCATCATGCCTCCCTTTTTTCATTACTTGAAAATTTGAGTCTTGTTATAGAGTGCAACAAGAGAGCTACAAGAAAAGGAAAAGGAACAAAGAAAACTATGCACATACTAAACTACTGTGGGACTATCTGTACAATTGTGGTATCTTCAAAAATGGATCTCCAAATCTTCTCAGGGACTGATTGAAATCCTTGAATGATTCTCCTATTCCTTCCTAGACAAATATGATATATAGATAAGGCAACAACAACATGAGCATTTCCTCAAAGAAGAAGTAAATAAGTTAGGCAATGGACACTTTTTCCAAAAGAGTTCTGAAAAAGATCCCAAATAATAGTCGAATAGCTGCAACCAAAGAACATATGATTTCTAGACTCTTCATCATTTTCACATAAGGGACACTTGAGACCATGTATAATCCAAATTGCTTCAGAATGTCAATGGTAGGTTGTCTATTGAGATGACATTTCCATAGGATAAGCGAACATCTTCTGGGTATGGACTCTGCCCAAATCTAAGAACCCCAAGCAACAGGGGGTGAGATGATTTGGTGATATGCCAACCGTCTTTGAGCCTGAAAGATGAACCACCCCTATAAATAATGTAGTCCTTGTCCCCTATAGGTGAAGGAAGTTGTCTTAGAATAGAGAGAACAACCTCTACGCCACATATATCTAGACAAGACCACCAAGAACTATCCTTGATACAAGTGCTGAATTTGCACGAAATCCCTTTGCCATGACAAAACATAATATGCTTATCAACTAAATCAAAAAGTTTCTTCTTGTAAGGAATCCAAGGATCTCTCCATAGAAGAAAAGAATCCACATTAACAATGTGGAAATCCACATGACCAAGGAGGAGCCTTCTTTTAGTAAGATTTTTTTTTCCGAAGCCAGGAGGAATTGGTTCTCTCAACAACTAACCATATTGAGTCTTTTCTGAGGTATTTCTCATGCAGCCATTAAACCCAGAGAGAGTTCTTGTCACTACTAAAATCCTAGATATTTTTAAGGAGTCTAACATTGGACCACACCTTGATAGAAGAATGCTGAGACTTCCTTCAGATTTTTGGTCTACAAATAGATTTCTAGGATATAGTATGAACATGCTTCTTTTCCATATCATTCCATATTAAATCTCGCATGAGCTTCTAAATATCCTCAATGATGGACTTAGGGATAGGGAAAGTCGCGGACCATAAGATATGATAGGTGGAGAGCATAGAGATAACCAATTCAATTCTACCAACATAGGACAAGAGTCTACCTTTTAAAGAATCAAGCTTAACTTTGACTTTGTCAACAATGGGGAGACACATCACCTTGGTGAGCCTTCTTGTGAAAAGAGGTAGACCAAGATATCAAAAAGGAAGCTGAGCTAAATCAATAGCTAAGATATCACTGATACTCAGACCGTCTAGACAAGAGGCACTAGTGAAAAGCTTACTTTTATCATTGTTTAATTTTAAACCCAAAACTTCATGGAATTGCTTAAAGAAATTGTTGATAGAAGAAGAATTCTTATCATCATCATTAGTGAAAAGAATAAGGTCATCAACAAAAATGATGTGAGATACGCCATTCTTATCAGTCATACAGAGAGGATCCAACTGATTGTTCTGGACAAAAACATTAATGATGGAGGAAAAGCCTTGCATAGCAATCACAAAGAGGTAGGGAGATAGGGAATCTCCCTGCCTCACCCCATTTGAGGCATAAAAATATTTAGTAGGAGTGCCATTAATGAGGATTTGAAAAGAGGCCGAACTGAAACATTCTTCAATCTAGTTAATCCAACAGGTAGGGGAAACCATCTTAGACATAATAAAATGGATGTAATCTCTTCTCATAGAGTCGAAGGCTTTAGAAAGACCAGCCTTGACACACATATGCTTCACACCATGAGAGTTAGGAAAAGAGCTCATAAACTCATTAGAAAGAAGAATAGCATCCCCTATTGAACGATCTTTAATGAAAGCTAACTGATTCAAATCAATGATGACTCCCATAATGGGCTTGAACCTATTAGCGAGGATCTTAGAAATAACCTTGTAAATGATGTTACCAAGGAAGATAGGTCCGAAGTCTTTGGTACAAGACACATCAATGATCTTAGGAATCAACACTATGAAAGTTATGTTGCATTCCCGCAATAATTTCCCATTGTCAAAAAAATTGAGAACAACAGAGATGACATCAGGACCAACAATCCCCCAACACTTATTATAGAAAATGGAGTTGTAACCATCGGGACCAGGAGCTTTGTCCTTGTAAATATTTTTAAAAACATTCTCAACTTCTTCTTTGGAAACTCGTTTCCTAATAGCATTAAAGTTTTCCTGAGAAAGATGAGGAAGAATCCAATCTTTGTTCCATTCAACATGAGAGTTATCGGTGAAATTGAAAAGCCTTTTGTAATATTTGAGAATATTGTCTTTAATTAAATCCATATGACAACAAACCTAACCATCAATCATCAGAGAATTGATATTATTACACACTCTTCTAGTCTTAAGAGAAGCATAGAAGAATTTAGAATTCCTATCACCAGTTTTCAGCCATTGCACCCTAGATTTTTGTTTAAGAAATCTATCTTCCTCCTCTTTGGCTTTGATAGTAGCATCTCTGGTGGTACAAAGCTATCTTTGAAGGTTAGTATTACTAGGATCTCGATCCACTTGAATCTACTGATGAATAGCTTGCATTTCTAATGCTGCAACTGGTGATAGATAATTCTTGACTTTCTTGTTGTTCCAAGAAATGAGATCCCTATGAAGATTATTAAGCCTACAATAGATTCTAAACATAGGAGGACCAATAAGGACACCTTTGTTCTATCTATCTTTGACAATGTCTAAGAACCCAACTTCATTAATGTAGTTGTTTATAAATTTGAAAGGAGAATTCCTTTTCACTTCCTTGGTAATATGAATAACAATGATGCGATGATCACTAACAACAGTGTCAACTACTTTGCCCTCAGGCACCAAGGTAAGCATCAAGAAGAGAAAAGTTCAAAAATATGTTATCAATTTTTGAAATGGTGCTATTACCTCTCTTACAGTGACTGTCCCAAGTAAAATATTAACCTTTGGTAACCAACTCAAGAAGACCTGTGTCATATACGAAACTATTAAAAGTCAGACATACTTGTGCTGCCAACTGAGAAATTTGATATTCAATGTTGCGGATCTGGGCACCTTGGTTTTGCAGCTCCCTCTGTGTCTGACCCATAAGTGCTTCATTTTGGTTCACCAACTTTCCTAACATGTTCTCAATTTTGTCAATCTTACTGGGGGCCCTATTCTGCTGATACTACTGGTGCATATACATACAATTCTCTTCTTCACCCCCAGATGATGTTACATCCTTTTGGTACAACTTCATGGCGATGAGGTCAAGCTTCTCATTCAATGTATAGATGACTTTATATTCTTAAACACTTTTAATGGTTGCCAAACGTTCTCTTTCTTCATCCCATGACTGGTTCTTAGCCATGTTCTTCAGGATCTCATGGCATCTACAAGGCTTGCTGTTCAAGAAAAATCTAGCTCCTACACTGTCCAGGGTGGTCCTCTCACCCTGATGTAGGCCATAATAGAAGGTCTTTGCTTAGACATATAAATCTATACCCTAGTGAGGCACCTTCCACAACATATTCTGAAAGCGCTCCCAAGCCTCTGAGTATGACTCTTCAGCCTTTTGCCTGAAGTTGTAAATCTTCTGTGTCAATTTATTCATCTTCTGTGGAGGGAAATAACACTCAAAGAAAGCATCTATCATCTGGTCCCATGTCTCTATGGATTCCAGCTTGAGGTTACAAAACTAGGACTTAGCATGGTCTGACAAGGATGATAGAAATAACTTCGTGTATATCACGGTGGTAGGAACCTTGTCTATCTTCACCATGTCACAACTTTCAACAAAATTGTTGATGTGAGTCATTGGGTATTTAGTATTGTGGCCATGGAAATCCTGTTGCTTAACTAATGCCACCAACCCAAGATCAATCTTGTAGCTTCCCACATTTATCACTTGTCACTTGATTGGCCCAAGCTGAGCTGTTGAGTATGACGCCTTGATCTTCTCCCAGATGGTTTGTTCTTCTTCTATGTCACCCATACCTTTTGTTTGTGGATTTGTTATGGGAGTTTAATCAGTGGTTAGTATTTGAACCATGCACTAGTACCTGAAATTTGTAAATTCAATGTGAGAATGAGATACTAGTGATTGAATTAAGAAAATATTTGCAATTCAACTTTGGAAAGAATAAAAAAAGGTGGCCTAGAGTGGCCGATTACAACACTCATACTACTTGAATATGGCGTTTCCCTGACAACGACACCTAAAACTTGACACGAATAAACTGTATGTGTAAAATGTAAGCATACACGTCAAATTAATACAGGCGAAAGAGGTCCAAATATCAAACACATGGAAACATAATTCAAGAAACTACTACTAACTACTTGTCGATCAACTAAGCTAAAGAAAACTTTGATTTAAGAGTTATTAAACTAATTGCAAGAAAGAAAACTAATTTAATGGGTTGTGATCACAATGAAAAGAAATTATCTAGGACTATGGTTTCACCACGATTGACACTGTAATTTTAGTCTCAGATTAATATATTTTCCTCCCACTCCCGGACAAAGAGTCTTTACCAAGAACTACCCGCTCCCACAATGTAATTCACTACCTATGCTAATGCCAATCACATTTCCATAGTAGTTGGTTGATTAGTCATGTGCTTTACGAATGATCTCTGGGTAATCTCTTAACATTCGTAAGCCACCTTTCCCAAAGGGTGATATAAAATGTGTGTTACTATGGATTTCCAATTCTTAATCCTCCTCCTAAAGTTATTAAGGATCTAATTAATCACCTCTGGTGTGCAACATAGACAATTGAATATGTTTTCATAGAAACATGCCCAAGAATAAGGAGAAAACAATATACTAATGCAAAAGATCCATATACAGTGTACACCCGAGCTACTCCCAGGTCCTAAAGGACATGAGGATTAGTCCCTCATGGTTTCCATGGACAAAAACATGCTAAGACGAAGGAAAAACATGGAGAACATAGAAAACCGATGAACCCTCTAGAGAAATGTGATTAGGATGCTCCATGCTGATGAACGGATCCGCAATCCGCAAATTCTGCCCACCAAACGTGCCCGATACCTCTCAAATGTGCGGTTCTCCTCATCATTCTCCTTTCCTGTGTTGTCTCTATCTTGAAATGGAATAGACCGTGATTCTTAGGTCTGGACAAGCTCCCCTTAAGTAATAGAAGTGACTTAGGGCGAAATAAATCCTCAACTGTTGGATTAAACTTGATTTTCTAGATTGCCTGATCGGGCAGACTTGGTAGTACTGACTTTTGAACTCAGTAGTACCGAGTCTAGAAGTTGAATCTGCTCTGTCTCTGATGCAAAGTCAGTAGTATCGACTTTTGAAGTCAGTAGTACCGAGTCTATGAGACTCTTGTGATACCTAAAATCACACAAAAATGTACATAAGTACTTGAAATATAATAATTCATTCAAAAATATTAAAATTATACTTATTTGATGCAATTGAGTAATACATGCTAATATTAGTAAATCATGTACAAATTAATATGAAAATGAATAGTAAGTGCACAAAAAGCAATATAAAAATAGCCTATGAAAATGAAAAATATACAGAGCATCAAACTCCCCTAAGCTTAAATGTTGCTCATCCTCAAGCAACACACTCTCATATCAATTTAAGACTAGTCATCAAAAGGACAAGGAATATGAACTTCATTTCTCAACTACTCCCACTTAGCGGTCCTAAACTGGCCTTCACTGATCACTGAACAATCAAGTGCTCCGTAGCGACCAAAAATTTCCATAAAAGTTGTCCACCTTTAGATCAATGAACACTATCAAGAGAGTAGTTAACATCATAATCAATCAGGCATTCACTTGGTGCATTATGTGATTCCCTATTCTACATTGATCTTTCCTAACTACAAACTAATTGGAAGCAGTTCTGCATATAGAAATGATTGAGGAGAATAATCATACAAGTGGCCTACTAATAAGAGCAATGAACGGTATGAAATGGGTGGCAATTGAAGAATCACAAGTAACATCCAAATCATTTATGCAAAATAAAACATGATGAACCTATATGGTGAAAAGAATGAGAAATGCATGAGTCCTAATGCCTACTTTATTGGTAGAATGATGCATGAGTCAAAAGATCATGTCAATTTGATGAAAAAAAATTCAAAGAAAAGAATGCATCATGTGTATGTTTCCCTCATTTTTGTGAAGAGTTGAGGGCATCCTTTCTCCCTCTTAACTTTAAAACATAAACAAACTCTTTTTTGTTTTTCTTTTGTTTTAATATTTTTGGCCCATTATTTTAGCATGATGGAATGTTATGCTTGGGCTTTGCTACATATCATTCATTTTTTAGGGGTATGGATGTGTATCGCTGCACTCAAATTTCGAAGGAAAAAGACACCCACATGATATAGTAAGGAATGATGAAAAATGCATGCAATCTACATGTAATTGTTTATACAACTAGAATGATGTGTACATAAATTGTTGAAGTACACAACTTGATATTTTTTTTTTCATTTTTGTAATGAATGCAATAAAAGTAAACTAACTTATCATGCCACCTATTATGCCATGCAATGCAACAATAAGAAAGAATTTGGAGTACTTATTCATCTTAAGGTGGTGAGTTAGTAATGAGTGGAGGATGGGTGGAATCACATAACTAAGAGAGAAAGCCTTTCATGAATTTATGATATATCCCTCTCTAATGACCTATGTACATAGTAACCTTAGGGTTTCTTTCATAAACTTCAATTCAAGGTCCCGTTAACTGTATGAGCAATTCAAGCTCAAACCCCATCTTTATCCACATTTCATGAATAATTAAGATGTCCATTCATATCAAATTTCCTTAAGCTGACTAACCCATACACTTCCTCTAAGTGAGATTACTCAAGTACTCACAACTAACCCCATAATGTTTTTTAATTTCCATTTCAAACTTGAAAGCACGCAAGATAATTGCAAGGAACAAACAAAATTTAAGCTCCACTTTATGCTAGATAGATTGTGGATCCTAAAAATTTCAAAGATAAAAACTAAAATCAAGTAAAAAGGGAAGATAAAACTATTCCAACACCTACCTCCCCTAAGCTTGAATTTGACCATGTCCTCATAGTAAAAAAATCCAAACCTAGAGGTGGAACGGGTATACCAGATGCTCTGAAGGGTGGTGGAGGTGGATGATTGGTGATTCTTTGGATCAAGTTGTGCAAGCATATATCCCTCTAGTTGGTGCCACTAATTTGTGTCTTTTTGGCATCAAGATATGGCATTCTCTCTCCTTCTTTGAGCTTTGAAAATCGGTGCCCACCGACATGTGTATCGGTGGTGCCGATAGCTTCTTCTTGTATCTTTTGTCACCTTTTTGCTAAAAAAATTTGATAGTACTGAGTTTGAACTCGGTAGTACCAACTTGGGTTTAGGAATCTGGTGATTTTTTGGAAAAATTTCAGTAGTACTAAGTTTGGAACTCGGTAGTACCGACTTTCTATAGAATTTGTAGAATTTTAATTGATAAGGAGTCGGTAGTACCAAGTATGGACTCGGTAGTACCGACTTTGGCCCTACCTGCACACCAAAAAAAAGTGTCAAGGTACCTTCTTTACATCAAATAAAAATCTAACAAAATAAGATGAAATGTAACTAAGATAAACACCTAAAAAATAGTAAATGACAAAAATAAAATTGGGGTGCCTCCCATAAGCGCCCTTGTTTAATGTCCTAGGCTTGACATGAATGATCCTCCTCAACCTAGGTTGTCTTGAGATGGTGGTGAAGACTCATCCAGAAGTATGAACTCCACTCTATCATCATCTATCTCGAGTGTCAAATAGCCTCTACCAATGGCAGTGATCACATCTGCCGTAGCTTGGAATGGCCTCCCTAGAAACATCTTTGATCCTTTCATTTCCTTCATATCCATCACCACAAAGTCAATGGGATAGATGAACTTGTCGACTTTAACCAACACATCCTTGCATATCCCATATGGTCTCATAATAGAGCCATCCGCCAACTTGATTGCCATGGATGTTCTTGTTGGTTCCTTCAATCCTAACTTTCAGAATGTGGTAATAGGCATGAGATTAATACTCGCTCCCAAATCACATAGTGCCTACTTGAAGTGTTTTCCACCTATAGTACATGGGATGTAGAAACATCCTGGATCCTTCCTCTTACTTGGTAGCTTCCCCTTGATCAATGTACTCATCACCTCATCAACATGTACAACATTTGTGTCTTTAATCCTCCACTTCTTGTTGATGATATCTTTCAAAAATATCCCATAAGTAGGAATTTGCTCTATCGCCTCCACCAATGGCAAATTGATGGGGAGCTTTCAGAAGATGTCCAGGAACTTTTTGAACTATGCTTCCTTTTTCCTCGGATTCAGACTATCCGAGTATGGCACATCTGACTTCTTTCCTCGCTTCTGTGGGGGAATATATGGAACTTTATGAACTTTACCCCCTAAGCTTGATTTATCACCACCATATGGAATAGAAATAAACACATCCTCTATGGGTGGGTTTACTGGTGACTGTTCCTTATAAACTGTGGGTGCCCCTTTATTGACCGTGACTATTCCACCACATAGTAAAACCTTCACCTGCTCTTGTTGAATAGGTACCCTCTCAGGAACTGTAGTTGGTTATTTAACATGAATGAGACCTTGAAGTTCATTGTCCACTAGCATTTTGCATCCTCCTGGTAATCCCAATAGACTGTAAGATTTGGGGCTTTAGGCACATACACCCAATCAGACTCCTGAATGTGTTGCTTGGGTGCCTCCTCGGTATGATGTTCTCTCTTTTTGACAACAGAGATGAAATTTGCTTGGTGATGTTAATGGGTTACAACTGCATTCCCAGGTGCTCCTTGCTTAATGGAATCCTTCAAGGAAGCTACTTGTGTTGCCAACTGAGAAATTTGATATTCAATGTTGCAGATCTAGGCACCTTGATTTTGCAGCTCCCTCTGTGTCTGACCCATAAGTGCATCATTTTGGCTCACCAACTTTCCTAGCATGTTCTCAAATTTGTCAATCTTACTGGCCCCCTGTCCTACTAATACTGTTGGTGCATATACGTACAATTCTCTTCTTCACCCCCAGGTGATATTACATCCTTATGGTACAACTTCATGGCAATGAGCTCACATTCAATGTAGAGATGACTTTAGATTCTTCAATGCTTTTAATGGTTGTCATACGTTCTCTTTCTTCACCCCATGACTGGTTCTTAGCCATGTTCTTCAGGATCTCATGGCATGTAGAAGGCTTGTTGTTCAAGAAAAATCCAACTCCCGCATAGTCTAGGGTGGTCCTCTCACCCTAATGTAGGCCATAATAGAAGGTCTTTGCTTGGCCATATAAATCTATACCATGGTGAGGCACCTTCCGCAACATATTCTGAAAGTGCTCCCAAGCCTCTGAGTATGACTCTTCAATTTACTGCTTGAACTTGTAAATCTTCTGTGTCAATTCATTCATCTTCTTTGGAGGGAAATAACACTCAAAGAAAGAATCTATCATCTGGTCCCATGTCTCTATGGATTTTGACTTGAGGTTACAAAACTAGGACTTTGTATGGTCTGCCAAGGATGATGAAACAACTTCATGTATATCACAATGGCGGGAACCTTGTCTATCTTCACCATATTACATCTTTCAACAAAATTGTTGATGTGAGTCGTTGGGTCTTCAGTACTGTGGCCATAGAAAGTCTGTTGCTTAATCAATGCAACCAGCCCAAGATCAATCTTGTAGCTTCCCACATTTATTGCTTGTCGCTTGATTGGCCCAAGCTGAGCTGCTAAGGACGACACCTTGATCTTCTCCTAGATGGTTTATTCTTCTTCTGTTTCACCCATACCTTCCAGTTGTGGATTTGTTGTGGAAGTGTAATCAGTGGTTCGTGTTTGAACCATGCACTATTACCTGAAATTTGTTAATTCAATGTGAGAACGAGATACTAGTGATTGAATTAAGAAAATATTTGCTATTTAGCCTTGGAAAGAATAAAAAAATAAATAAATAAAGAAGGTGGCCTAGAGTGGCCGATTACAACACTCGTACTGCTTGAATATGGTGTTTCCCCGACAATGGTGCCAAAAAATTGACATGACTAAACTGTACATGTAAAACGCAAGGGTACACATTGAAATAATACAGGCCAAAGAGGCCCAGATATCGAACACAGGGAAATGTAATTCATAAAACTACTACTAACTGCTTTTCGACCAACTAAGCCAAAGAAAACTTTGATTTAAGAGTTATTAACTAATTGCAAGAAAGAAAACCAATTTAATGGGTTGTGATCACAATGACAAGAAATTCTCTAGGACTATGATTTCACCACGATTGCCACTACAATTTTAATCTAAGATTAATATATTTTCCTCCCATTCTTAGATAAAGAGCATGTAGAAAGAACTACCCACTCCTGTAGTGTACTTCACCACATATGCTAATGCCAATCCCATTTCCATAGTAATTGATTGATTGGTTAGGTGCTTTACGAATAATCTCTGGGTAATCTCTTCACATTCGTAAGCCACCTTTCCCAAAGGGTGATATAAAACATGTTACTATGGATTTCCGATCCTTAATCCTCCTCCTAAAAGTTATTAAGGATCTAACTAATCACCTATGGTGTGCAACATAGACAATTCAATATGTTTTCATAGCAACATTCCCAAGAATAGGGATAAAACAATATAATAATGCAAAATATCCATATACAATGTACAACCGGGCTACTCCTGGGTCCTAAAGAACATGGGGATTAGCCCCTCATGGTTTTCATGGACAAAAACATGTTAAGAAGAAGGAAAAACATGGAGAACATAGAAAATTGATGAACCCCCTAGAGAAACATGATTAGGACGCTCCACGCCGATGAACAAATCCACAATCTACAAATTCTGCCCACCGAACGTGCCCGGAACCTCCCGAACGTGCGGTTCTCCTCATCATTCTCCTCTCTCATGCGATCGCCGTCTTGCAATGGAATATAATGTTATTCTTAGGTCGGGTCGAACTCCCCTTAAGTCATAGAAGTGACTTAGTGATAAATAAATCATCAACCGTTGGATTAAACTTGATTTTCTAGACTACCTGATTGGGCAGACTTGGTAGTACCAACTTTTGAACTCGGTAGTACCGAGTCTGGAAGTTGAGTCTGTTCTATCTCTGATGCAAAGTCGATAGTACTGACTTTTGAAGTTGGTAGTACTAAGTCTGTGAGACTCTTATGATACCTGAAATCGCACAAAAATGTACATAAGTACTTGAAATATAATAATTCGTTCAAAAAATTAAAATTATGCTTATTTGATGCAATTGAGTAATACATGCTAATATTATTAAATCATGCACAAATTAATATGAAATGAATAGTAAGTGCACAAAAAGCAATATAAAAGTAGCCTATGAAAATGACAAATATACAGTGCATCAAACTCCCCTAAGCTTAAATGTTGCTCGTCCTCGAGCAATACACTCGCAGACCTATTTGAGACTAGTCAGAAAAAGGATAAGGAATATGAACTTCATTTCTCAACTACTCCCACTTGGCGGTCCCAAATCGGCCTTCAATGATCACTAAACAATCAACTGCTCTATAGCAACCAAAAATTTCCATAAAAGTTGTCCACCCTTAGATCAAAGAGAGAGTAGTTAACATCATAATCAATCATGCATTCACTTGGTGCATTATGTGATTCCCTATTCTACATTGCTCTTTCCTAACTACCAACTAATTGGAAGCAGTTCTCCATATAAAAATGATTGAGGAGAATAATCATATAAGTGGCCTATCAATAAGAGCAATGAACTGTATGAAATGGGTGGCAATTGAATAATCACAAGTAACATCCAAATCATTAATGCAAAATAAAACAAGATGAACCGATATGGTGAAAAGAATGAGAAATGCATGAGTCCTAACGCCTACTTTATTGATAGAATGATGCATGAGTAAAAAGATGTTGTCAATTTGATGAACAAAAATTCAAAGAAAAGAATGCATCATGTGTATGTTTCCCTCATTTTATGAAGAGTTGAGGGCATCCATTCTCCCTCTTAACTTTAAAACATAAACAAACATTTTTTTTTCATTTTTTGGCCCATTATTTTAGCATGATGGAACGTTATGCTTGGGCTTTACTATATATCATTCATTTTTTTAATGGTATGGATGTGTATCCCTGCACTCAAATTTTGAAGGAAAAAGATACCCACATGATATAGCAAGGAATGATGAAAAATGCATGCAATCTACATGTAAATTTTTTTGGTCAGTCAAAAAGCATGTTACTATAATCCAAAACTTTGGGCACTGAGTACCCCCTTACATGAATAGGAGCTAAAGGGCTTGACCAAGGATCTTATACCCCACGCAGGGGGTATTACACTAGACCTAAAGATACCAGGAATAGAGAAGAACATCAAACTAACAAGACTAAAAACCAAACATTCCTACCAGGAGAGCGATTGAAAATAGCATGTAGATACATACAATAAGCCCACCCACAAATAGTAACTACAAGTTACAACAAACAACCACCAGGAAGCCCTGCCTGGGCCGACATCACTAGCTTCGGATCTTCACAAAACGCCAGACCCATCATGATCTATCAATAGAGAGCTGCAAGGCTAAGATGTTCGAAACAACCCTTCTTTCTTGGCACGGTGCCAACTGTCTAATGGAAGCACCCACAATGTGTGGTCCTATGCCAAGAATTTGGGGTTCAACTAGCATCCGAACCAGACACCAATCTTCTGATGTCCTGCAATAGAACTAACAACCAAAACACCCTAGGGATGTTCCTACACACAGCAAGGAAGGGGGACGCAGGAAGCTACCCCAGCAGCACCTTGTTGTAGTCTAGATCAAGAGCAACCCAGAGAAGCATTTATTGAACACCTTGAGTGCGCCAACCTCACTGCAACAGACAACAACCACGCCTGCAGAGAACCACCTGGGATCAACTGGCCGAAGAGAACCCCTGCGCCAACGAACTAGCTGAGCTCCCACAGGCATGGACTTCACTGTCGTGGACGCCGGTGGGCAGCAAACACCTAGCAGACATCCACCACCACCCGTCATCTTGCTGTGTCGTGAGGGGACCTCCACGCTGTGGCCAAAGACCACCTGCCGACTGAACAATAAGCGGATGAGAGCAAGGGCCCGATCACCTCCGCCCTACACCGGAGCATGGGACTGGAAGGTGCATGGGGACCCGACCAACGTCTCCATCTAAACTGCCGCAAGCTCCAGCTAACCCGCCACAAACTATCCTCGAACATCATCTGGGGCCCTATGGCCAGCTTCACGCACCACCAAGAAGGGTGCGTCACTGCCAGCCTAGTGAAGCAGAGGTCACAGCGCCGCCGTTGTCGTGGATGAATCCTGAGCCTAGATCAGGAAGAAGGGACATGCATAGTGAGGGAACGGGGGACCCCCTTACTCCGCCTACGAAGAAAGAGGAACCCCATCTTGACCCTAGCACGGTAGAGTAGCACATGATCCCGGATCATCTGAGAGTGGCCTCTCTCCACCCGTCACACCTGAACGGAGCAGAGTTCGACATGGTCGACATGCCAACTCTTGCCCAGATTCCGACCTCGCAGCGCGTCACACCTCCGACGCCCCAGACTTCCAATTAGGCGCTAGCCACCCCGACCAACTCACGTCTCTAGAGAAAAGCCCCTATGCAACCCAACACAGCAACGAAGACCAGGGGGAGGAAGCGCCGAAGAAGCGCCCCTCCCCCCAGCGGCAGCCGCCGGGGGTGACTAGAGAGAAGGGGGACCGAAACCCTAGAGAGAGAGAGAGCGTCGAGGAAGTGTCGACTAGAATGATGTGCATATAAATTTTTGAAGTACACAACTTGGTATATTTTTTATTTATTTTTGTAATGAATGCAATAAAAGAAAACTAACTTATCATGGCACCTATTATGCCATGCAATGCAACAAGAAGAAATAATTTGGAGTACTTGTTCATCTTAAGGTGGTGAGTCAATAATGAGTGGAGGATGGGTGGAATCACATAACTAAGAGAAAAAAGCCTTTCATGAATTTATGATATGCCCCTCTCTAATGAATCGTGTATAGGGTAACCTTAGGGTTTCTTTCTTAAACTTCAATTTAAGGTCCCATTAACTATATGATCAATTCAAGATCAAACCCCATTTTCATCCACATTTCATGAATAATTAAGATGTCCATTCATATCAAATGTCCTTAAGCTGACTAACCCTTACACTTCCTCTAAGTGAGATTACTCAAGTACTCACAACTAAGCCCACAAAAAGATTTTTAATTTCCATTGCAAACTTGAAAGCACACATGATAATTGCGAGGAACAAACAAAATTTAAGCTCCACTTTACGCTAGATAGATTGTGGATCCTACAAATTTCAAAAATAAAAACTAAAAGCAAGTAAAAAGGGAAGATAAAACTATTCCAACACCTACCTCCCCTAAGCTTGAATTTGACCATGTCCTCATAGTCAAAAATCCAAACCTAGAGGTGGAACAAGTATACTAGATGCTCTGAAGGGTGGTGGAGGTGAATGATTGGTGGCTCTTTGGATCAAGTTTTGCACACATATATCCCTCTTGTTGGTGCCACTAATTTGTATCTTTTTGGCATCAAGATATGACATTCTCTCTCCTTCTTTGAGCTTTGAAAATCGGTGCCCATCGACATGTGTATCGGTGGTGTCGATAGCTTCTCCTTGTAGCTTTTGGCACCTTTTTGCTAAAAAATCTCGGTAGTACCGAGTTTGGACTTAGTAGTACTGACTTGAGTTCAGGGTTCTGGAGATTTTCTAGAAAAGTTTTGGTAGTACTGAGTTTGGAACTCGATAGTACCAACTTTCTGTAGAATTCACATAATTTTAACTGATTAGGAGTTGGTGGTACCGAGTATGGACTCGGTAGTATTGACTTTGGCCCTGCCTTCACACCAAACAAAAGTATCAAGGTACCTTCTTTACATCAAATAAAAATCTAACAAAATAAGATGAAATGTAACTAAGATAAACACCTAAACAAATAGTAAATGACAAAAACAAAATTGGGTTGCCTCCCATAAGCTCACTTGTTTAATATCCTAGGCTCGACATGAATGATCCTCCTCAGCCCGGGTTGTCTTGAGATGGTGGTAAAGACTCATCTAGAAGTCTAAACTCTACTCTATCATCATCTATCTCGAGTGTTAAATAGCCTCTACCAATGGCAGTGATCACATCTTCTGTAGCTTGGAATGGCCTCCCTAGCAACATCTCTGATCCTTTCATTTCCTTCATATCAATCACCATAAAGTCAACCATATGATGAACTTTTCGACTTTAACCAACATGTCCTCGCATATCCCATATGGTCTCACAATAGAGCCATCCGCCAACTCGATTGCCATGGATGTTCTTGTTGGTTCCTTCAATCCTAACTTTCGGAAGGTGGTAATAGGCATGAGATTAATACTCTCTCCCAAATCACATAATGCCTGCTCGAAGTGTTTGTCACCTATAGTACATAGGATGTAGAAACATCCTAGATCCTTCATCTTACTTGGCAGCTCCCCATTGATTAGTGCACTCATCACCTCATCAACCTGTACAATATCCGTGTCCTTCCTCCAGTGCCCCCCAACCCTTTTCGAGCAAGATTTCGTCCCCCTCCCTCTGTCTTTTCCCGCTTTGCCCCTCTTCCCCTTGGACGCGGGCCAGGCGGCGGCAGGCGCGGGAGGAAGAAATCCCAGAGACCAGGCCAATAGATTGTGAGGAAATGGGACTTTAGACAAATACACCCAATCAGACTCCTGAGTGTGTTGCTTGGGTGCCTCCTCAGTATGATGTTCTTGCTCTTCAACAACATAGATGAATTTTTCTTGGTGATGTTGATGGGTTACAACTGCATTCCCAGGTGCTCCTTGCTTAATGGATTCCTTCAAGGAAGCTACTTGTGCTGCCAACTAAAAATTTGATATTCAATGTTGCAGATCTGGACACCTTGGTTTTGTAGCTCCCTCTGTGTCTGACCCATAAGTGCTTCATTGTGGCTCACTAACTTTCCTAACATGTTCTCAATTTTTTCAATCTTACTGGGGCTCCTATCCTACTAATACAGCTGATACATATACATACAATTCTCTTCTTCACCCCCAGATGATGTTACATCCTTCTGGCACAACTTCATGGCAATGAGCTCAAGCTTCTCATTCAATGTAGAGATGACTTTAGATTCTTCAGTGCTTTTAATGGTTGTCAGAAGTTCTCTTTATTCACCCCATGACTGGTTCTTAGCCATGTTCTTTAGGATCTCATGGCATCTATAAGGCTTGTTGTTCAAGAAAAATCCAGCTCCTGCACTTTCCAGGGTGGTCCTCTCACCCTGATGTAGGCCATAATACAAGGCCTTTGCTTGGCCATATAAATCTATACCATGGTGAGGCACCTTCTGCAACATATTCCAAAAACACTCCCAAGCCTTTGAGTACGACTCTTCAGCCTATTGCTTGAAGTTGTAAATATTCTGTGTCAATTCATTCGTCTTCTGTAGAGGAAAATAATGCTCAAAGAAAGGATCTATCATCTGGTCCCATGTCTCTATGGATTCTGGCTTGTGTTTATAGAACTAGGACTTAGCATGGTATGCCAAGGATGATGGAAACAACTTCATGTATATCACAGTGGTGGGAACCTTATCTATCTTCACGATGTTACAACTTTCAACAAAATTACTGATGTGAGTCGTTGGGTCTTCAATACTGTGGACATAGAAAGCCTATTACTTAACCAATGCCACCAGCCCAGGATCAATCTTGTAGCTTCCCACATTTATCGCTTATCACTTGATTGGCCCAAGCTGAGTTGTTGAGGATGACACCTTGATCTTCTTATAGATGGTTTGTTCTTCTTCTTCGTCACCCATACCTTCGATTACGTATTTGCTGTGGGAGTGTAATCAGTGGTTCATGTTTGAACCATGCACTAGTACCTGAAATTTGTTAATTCAACATGCGAATGAGATACTAGTGATTGAATTAATAAAATATTTGCAATTCAGCTTTGGAAATAAAAAAAAAGAAGGTGGCCTAGAGTGGCCGATTACAACACTCATACTGCTTGACTATGGTGTTTTCCTGACAACAGTGCCAAAACATGACACGACTAAACTATACGTGTAAAACGCAAGTGTACGCGTTGAAATAATACATGCCAAAGAGGTCTGGATATCAAACACAAGGAAATGTAATTCAAGAAACTACTACTAACTACTTGTTGATCATCTAAGTCGAAGAAAACTTTGATTTAAGAGTTATTAAACTAGTTGCAAGAAAGAAAACTAATTTAATGGGTTGTGATTACAATGAGAAGAAATTCTCTGGGACTTCCACCATGATTGACACTGCAATTTTAATCTAAGATTAATATATTTTCCTCTCACTCCTGGACAAAGATCTTGTAGCAAGAACTACCCGCTCCCGCAGTGTAATTCTTTACCTATGCTAATGCCAATCCCATTTCCACAGTAATTGGTTGATTAGTTAGGTGCTTTACGAATAATCTCTGGATAATCGCTTCACGCCCGTAAGCCACCTTTCCCAAAGGGCGATATAAAACATGTGTTACTATGGATTTCCAATCCTTAATCCACCACTTGAAGTTATTAAGGATCTAATTAATCACCTATGGTGTGCAACATAGACAATTCAATATGTTTTCATAGCAACATACCCAAGAATAAGGAGAAAACTATATACTAATGCAAAAGATCCATATACAATGTACAACCGGGCTACTCCAGGGTCCTAAAAAACATGGGGATTAACTCCTCATGATTTTCATGGACAAAAACATGCTAAGAAGAAGGAAAAATTTTGAGAACATAGAAAACCGATGAACCCCCTAGAGAAATGTGATTAGGATGCTCCACACTGCTGAATGGATCCACAATCCATAAATTCTGCCCACCGAACGTACCCGGAACCTCCCAAACATGCGGTTCTCCTCATCGTTCTCCTCTCCTGTGCCGTTACCGTCTTGCAATGGAATAAAAAGTGATTATTAGGTCTGGCCGAACTCCCCTTAAGTCATAGAAGTGACTTAGGGAAAAATAAATTCTCAACTGTTGGATTAAACTTGATTTCGGACTGCCTGATCAGGCAGACTCAGTAGTACCAACTTTTGAACTCGGTAGTACTGAGTCTGGAAGTCAAATATGCTCTATCTCTGGTGCAAAGTTGGTAGTACTGACTTTTGAAGTTGGTAGTACCGAGTCCGTGAGACTCTTGTGATACCTAAAATCATACAAAAATGTACATAAGTACTTAAAATATAATAATTCATTCAAAAAATTAAAATTATACTTATTTGATGCAATTAAGTAACATAGGCTAATATTATTAAACCGTACACAAATTAATATGAAAATGAATAGTAAGTGCACAAAAAGCAATATAAAAATAGCATGTGAAAACGACAAATATACAATGCATCAAACTCCCGTAAGCTTAAATGTTGCTCATCCTCGAGCAACACACTCTCAGATTTGTTTGAGACTATAGCGACCAAAAATTTCCATAAAGTTGTCCACCCTTAGATCAATGAACACTATCAAGAGAGTAGTTTACATCATAATCAATCAGGCATTCACTTGGTGCATTATGTGATTCCCTATTCTACATTGCTCTTTCCTAACTACCAACTAATTGGAATCGATTCTCCATATAAAAATGATTGAGGAGAATAATCATATAAATGGCCTACCAATAAGAGCAATGAATGGTATGAAATGGGTGGCAATTGAAGAATCACAAGTAACATCTAAATTATTAATGTAAAATAAAACATGATGAACCCATATGGTGAAAAGAATGAGAAATGCATGAGTCCTAATGCCTACTTTATTGGTAGAATGATGCATGAGTTAAAAGATGTTGTCAATTTGATGAACAAAAATTCAAAGAAAAGAATGCATCATGTGTATGTTTCCCTCATTTTTGTGAAGAGTTGAGGGCATCCGTTCTCCCTCTTAACTTTAAAACATAAACAAACTCTTTTTTTTCATTTTTTTGGCCCATTATTTTAGCATGATGGAACATTATGCTTGGGCTTTACTACATATCATTCATTTTTTAAAGGGTATGAATGTGTATCCCTGCACTCAAATTAAGAAGGAAAAAGATACCCACATGATATAGCAAGGAATGATGAAAAATGCATGCAATCTACATGTAATTCTTTATGCAACTAGAATGATGTGTACATAAATTGTTGAAGTACACAACTTGGTAAATTTTTATTTATTTATTTTTGTAATGAATGCAATAAAAGAAAACTAACTTATCATGCCACCTATTATGCCACACAATGCAACAAGAAGAAATAATTTGGTGTACTTGTTCATCTTAAGGTGGTGAGTCAATAATGAGTGGAGGATGGGTGGAATCACATAACTAAGAGACAAAGCCTTTCATGAATTTATGATATGTCCCTCTCTAATGGCCTGTGTACAAGGTAACCGTAGGGTTTCTTTCTTAAACTTCAATTTAAGGTCCCGTTAACTGTATGATCAATTCAAGCTCAAACCCCATCTTCATCCACATTTCATGAATAATTAAGATGTCCATTCATATCAAATGTCCTTAACCTGACTAATCCATACACTTCCTCTAAGTGAGATTACTCAAGTACTCACAACTAAGCCCACAAAAAGATTTTTAATTTCCATTGCAAACTTGAAAGTACGCATGATAATTGTGAGGAACAAACAAAATTTAAACTCCACTTTACTCTAGATAGATTGTGGATCCTACAAATTTCAAAAATAAAAACTAAAAGCAAGTAAAAAGGGAAGATAAAACTGTTCCAACACCTACCTCCTCTAAGCTTGAATTTGACCATGTCCTCATAGTTAAAAATCCAAATCTAGATGTGGAACAGGTATAGCAGATACTCTGAAGGGTGGTAGAGGTGGATGATTGGTGGCTCTTTGGATCAAGTTGTGCAAGCATATATCCCTCTGGTTGGTGCCACTAATTTGTGTCTTTTTGGCATCAAGATATGGCATTCTCTCTCCTTCTTTGAGCTTTGAAAATCGGTGCCCATCGACGTGTATCGGTGGTGCCAACAACTTCTTTTGTAGCTTTTGTCACCTTTTTGCTAAAAAAATTGGTAGTATCGAGTTTGGACTCGGTAGTACCGATTTGGGTTTAGTGTTCTGGTGATTTTCTAGAAAAGTTTTGATAGTTTGGAACTCGGTAGTATCGACTTTCTATAGAATTTGCAGAATTTTAACTGATAAGGAATTGGTGGTACCTAGTATGGTCTCGGTAGTATTGACTTTGGCCCTACCTTCACACCAAACAAAAGTATCAAGGTACATTCTTTACATAAAATAAAAATCCAACAAAATAAGACGAAATATAACTAAGATAAACACCTAAACAAATAGTAAATGAAAAAAATAAAATTGGGTTTCCTTCCATAAGCACCCTTGTTTAATGTCTTAGGCTCAACATGAATGATCCTCCTCAGCCTGGGTTGTCTTGAGATGGTGGTAAAGACTCATTCAGAAGTCTAAATTCCACTCTATCATCATCTATACTGACACACTTTTACCGTGCGTATAACGCAAGTGTACGCGTCAATGTAATACAGGCCCTTATGAGGCCCGAGTCGAACTCAGGGACACTGAATTATCACTAGACTACTATTAAGTGCTCGCAATCAGCTAGACCAGTTAAAAGGTTCTGAGAGTTGTTGAAAAATAAAAGAAAATAAAATAAAACAAAGCAATCGATTAAGGGTTTAGTTTAATCAATTCAATTGGAGATCTTTAGGATTGCAGTTTCACCGTGGGTTTTCATTGTATGAATTTCCACATAGTTAATCAGATTCATCTCTTTATCCGGGTAGTGGCTTGTAGTCAGAATTGTTCACTGTCGTGATACAATTCACTACCTAAATCTAGGTCAGTTCCGCCATCATTGTAACCTATACCCTAAACTAGGTGCATTAAAATCAACCTCTGGGTTTCCACCATTAACCGTACATCACCTTGTTCAAGGAATTTATGAGTTAATGTGAATTTCATCTCTTTTCAACTGTTAATTATTCTTTCAAAGCAATTAAAGGCATTAGATTATCATTAGGGTGATCAAGCATAATGATATAATTGAGAAAACGAAATCATACCAAGGATTTAAGAGATAACTTATGAATTACTATGATAAAAATGTCATACAATGATTGCCCGGGCTACTCCCGGTCCTAAAGATAAAGGGGATTAGCCCCGCATGTTCATCTCTGAGAAAGACATGGTCGAAGAAAGGGGAAACATGGAGAAAAACGTGGATGAGTAATGTGAACCCCTGAACGGAGAAGATCCAATCGTTCCTCGGCATAGAATGCACGATCTACAACCTTTCGGCAGTGGAGAACGTCTTCTTCAGCTCTCGGAACGGTTGGGGCATGCTTCTGGGCTCTGTTCTTCTCTCCACACCCTCTCGAGATGTGTGTAGCGGCTCATGACGTGATAGATCACTCATGGCTGACGTCTTTAGGTATTAACACCGAGTTAGGTTGCCAAAATATCACATCCATTGGATTTGGGCTGATATGAAGCAAACTCTGATCTGACGGTGTCGATACCATCGATGCGGGTCGATGGTATCGACCCCTCGTGATATCGTCAAGCCTTCCTTCTTTTCTGTCATCCCACCTAATGCTGACTCGATACCATCGACACGGGTCAATGGTATCGACACCCTTAGGCATCAGTTTTATCCCTTTTCCATCACTGAAGCTATAAGTGTTGATAGTATCGACTTTGGTGTCGATAGTATCGGCTGGCTGATCGTAGGCAACCTGATGGTAACTCGCTACCATTGACTTCCCAGTCGATGGTATCAACTCTGTGCTGCTCCTTGCGGCTGCCTGCCTATGGCTGTGTCGATAGTATCGACTGATGTCGATGGTATCGACAGCTGCAAATATGTGTTTTTCCTAAAATTGCACAATAAAACCAAATCAGCTGAGATAAAACCTATAATTACAATCATTTATGCTCAAAATGATAAATAAGAGAGATTTGACACTGAGAAGGATCATAGACTAAAGTAAGTGAATTATACAATATTAACCACCAAAGTGACCAATAAACACATAGAACGCAAGTAAAACAAGTCTATAAATGCGACTCAAAATCATCGCATCAAACTCCCCTAAGCTTGCACATTGCTCATCCTCGAGCAACAAAACTCTAGAATAGAATTGTGAGAGTCAACTAAAGAATAGATTATCACAACCCGCTTTACCATATGATCCCCACCATACATTCACAATCCGGCCCTTACTAACCATAGAATGATAATTACCCTCAAGGTGACAATAATCATCCATAAAAGATATCTACCTCAAAATTGATGAACACTATCACATAAGGCAGTTAACATAATAAAATCCTCCAGTCCAGACTCGGGGCATCTTGTGATCTTCTATCTACGTTGCTAGTCCTAACTACCATCTAGATGGAAGCAGCTCTCTTGATATTAATGAGTGAGGAGATGATCACGGTGGCCTACCAATTCGAGCAACGGGTGGATGGAATAGGTGGCTGTGGAAGAAATGGAAGCATTATACGATTTTAACATGCACAAAAACAATAATGACCTAAATGATGCATATGCAAATGAGAATGCCCTAATGCCTACATTTGGGTGGAATGATGCATGCACTATCATTCCGTCTCCAGGTGAGATGGAGTATCTAATAAAACTACACCATGTGCTTATTTTTCTTAGTATGCAAGTGAGAACATGTTCCTTTCTCCCTCTCATTCTTACTTCTCAATATTTTTTTCTTTCTTTTGTTTTTCAAAATTTTTTTTCAAGCCCTTATTTTCATAGTTGACAATGAATTATTTGTCAGGCTCACTTATTGCTACATAACTTATACATTTGAAGCATCCAGAAGGTATGGAACAAGTTCATCACCTTTAATGTTTCAGAAATCATAAGATGCACAATGTACTATATGCACAAAAATGTGAATGCAGCTACAAAATGATAGTTATGCAACTAAATGACACACACCTAATGATAATGTGCATGTATAACTATTCTATTTTTTTTTCATGCACAAATATGTGAAAATAGTTGCAATGCAAGACCTATCTATATGGGATGCAATCAAAGAGATGAAAACTGTAATGTACTTCCAATTCTTATGGTGGAGTATCAAAACAATGGATTGGATAGATCACAAGACTAATTGACTGAACCTTTGGAAAGATATTATGTGTCCCTCCTTACTGACCTGTGTAGTAATTAAGAGGTTTCTCTCTCTTATTTCAAATTAAGGTCTCATTATCATTTGGTCAGTTTAAGCTCAAACAACCAATCCCGTCCACTTTTCATGAATCACAGGAATGTACAGTTGTGGTTTCCTATTTTAGAGTTGACAAACCCAATTATTTCCTTAATTTATGTGCTCAAAGTTAAACAACACAAGCTTGCAAAAGCACTACAATTTTTCAAATTTACCCCTGATTCCCATGTACAAACAATGAGATGACACATGACATTAGACATCCACAATTACACTAGATAGAATGTGGATCCTAAAAACAAACTAATAACTAAGAGAAATAAATGACAAAAGACAAAACAATAAAAACTAAAAACTAGGAAAAATAAAGGATAGAAACTGTTCCAAGTCCCCCTCAAGCTTGAATTAGACTATGGCCTCATAGTAAAAAACAACCTTAAAAGGTGGAATAGTGATACCGATCATTCTGCAGGTGGAGGCGGGTACTGTGGTGCTGTGGGGTCCCATGATGGGTACTGCCCCTGGAAGCTCGGATCATACTGGGGCATTGGTGGAGGTTGTGGATACCCTCCAAAATAATTCTGGCTCCAATAGTTGTCATAGAAGGGTTGTTGTTGCATCTCCATCCTATGCAACCTGTCATGGATGTTCTATTGGTTGTCGAGGAGGAGATGCTCATTCTCGTAAATAGCCTGCTGATTCTTGAAAAGCCGGTTCGTGGTATCCTGAATACCGACGAATGAAGATGTATGCTGCTGCTGGGTCTGATGAATCTCCTGCAACATCGAGTACATTCCTTGCATCAAATAAACATCCTCTCCTTGATGAGAGGGCTGAGGTGGCGGAGGATGTGAAGATGATGATTCACCCGGGTGGAAGCGGGGATGCTTCCGGGGTGCTACTCATGCCCGAAGAGGAGTGAAAGCCTCCTCTTCCTCTTCATGATCGTCGCCGTCATTATCATTGTCGTCATTACCGCCGTCTTCATCCGAGTCATCAATGGCTATGATGGGCCACCTGAAATGCTGAGCTCCCTCGATGTTGAAGACGGGGTCTGGAAGCGTACACTCTTAATATTTGTGATTAACATGACAATGTGCATATGCAAGCCATCACAGAGCAGGAGGAGGTTGGAGCGGTGCAGATGCTGCAGGTTGACCTTGTTCCTGCTGGAAAGGGGAGTAAGCTGGGAGAGATCCAACCCAAGGTAGATGGCCAATGGTGTGATCAGCCCCCCAAAATGGATAGGAGCTTTCCTCGTACTCCTTTTCACGGCCACCACACACGTCAAGAAGAACATGCCCCAATTGCACTCCTCGCGCTTTAGTAGTTTGTGTAGAAAGAATAAATCTATCTCTTGGAATTTGCTAAGAGACAGGTCGCCGTGAGGAAAAAGCGTGGTGCAGAGCATGCGGTGCAGAATCTGCACAAACGGATGCTCGAAGTCGTCAACTGCAGAGTTGTGGTAGCTGACGGATTTGCCCAGAGGTGTAGTCACGAGCTGGGCGAAGATATCATTGTAGTCCGTCCTGTTGTCTGGCCTTCAGTGCTGGTAATAGTCATGATACCAGTTATATACCGAATTGAACTTGGCGAGAGTGAGGGTGTAATTGTTGTTGAAGAGTCTGAACGACACACACCCTTTCTTCCACTCCCTGTCGGTGGTGATCAATTCATTGGGCACGAAATTGATGTCTAATAACGCCATGAACTCCGCCACGAGTTCCTTGTAAGTCGGCCACTCACCGAAGAATGGCTGGCCGTCGGTGTGGTACTCCAACTCGTCGAACATTCTGCCCGTATGCTTCGCCTACCCCTACAGGACGTAGGCGAGGTTGGAGTTGAACCCCAGATCGTGGACCATAGTCCAATCAACATAGCGAGTGGGCTCAATCTTTCTCTTCAGTAGCTCCTCGTAGACCTTTCGGATCTCCGCGGAAGGGTGGACAATCCTCGGACGAGGAATCAATGCGGGTGGTGGAGGAATGAATTCAGGGATCTCCATCGGGGCCGCGCGCAAAGAAGATGCTCCGTCTGTCCGCACCATTGTCATCGAGAAAAAAGAATAGAAGATGGATCTTGGTGAAGACTCGGTGAAGATCGCGATCCTTGGACGCTCGTAACAGGCCTCTGGTCGCACAGCAATGCTCAGTGCACAAGTAGAGGAAGAAAGCTGTGAAAGTGTGAATAGAATTGACAACCACCCCTCTCTTTTATAACTGTGACCATCGCTGCTGCAGACCCGTCGATACCATCGACGCGGGTCGATGGTATCGATACCTATAGCACAATCTAGTCTTCGTGAGTATCGACGACCGTCGATAGCTGGATGTGGGGGCCCGGATCAATGACGCGTCGATACCATCGACGGGTGTCGATGGTATCGACCCATCCCACAGATCGAATTCCTTGATGTAGCGATCACCGTTGATTTCCTCTCACAGATCGATGACATGTCACGTTGATACCATTGACGTGGTTCGATAGTAACGACTCTTCTTAGGTTAAACACCCTCGCGAGGCCCGACTGCCGCTTTCTGCCTGTAGCCGGGTCGATACCATCGACAGGCCCGTTGATGGTATCGACTTCACTGAGACAAATTTCGTCTGAAAATCTTCAGGGATCTCGCGAGTATCGACACCCATGTCGATACTATCGACCCCGTTCTGGCAATTCACTGATGGTAGGTCGATACCATCGACAAGTCCGTCGATAGTATCGACTCAGAGAAATTTTTGCAGCCGCCTAACTGTGCCCGTGTCAATACCATCGACACAATGGTCGATGGTATCGACCCTGCCTCAGACCTGCACACTGAACAAACGATCAATGTATCATTTTTACACTAAAAACAAAATTAAACCAAACTAACTTGTAAATGCAAACAAAAATAGATGAAACTACCAATGGTTGGGTTGCCTCCCAACAAGCGCCCTTATTTAACATCGTAGGCTAGACGAAATCAAGCATATCACACATCCTTGAGTGCAATGAGTTTGACCTCATGCACTTTCCTCGTGTAATCCTCGTCGAAGTACAACTTCAACCTATATCCATTAACCATAAATGTTGTCTCTCCATCACGCACCATGATTGCTCCATGTGGCCAGACCTCCTCTACAATGAAATGTCCATTCCACCAGGATTTCAATTTCCCAGGATGCATCTTCAACCTGGAGTTGAACAAGAGCACACGATATCCCTTCTTGAAGACACACATCTGAATGTGTCGATCGTGAATCAGCTTTGTTCGTTCCTTGTAAATCCGCGAGCTTTCATATGCATTCATCCTCAACTCGTCGAGTTCATTTAGCTCTAACAAGCGTTTCTTTCCTGCCTCAGCATAATTCAAGTTCAGCTTCCTTAGCGCCCAGTGCACCTTATGCTCCAATTCTACCGACAAATGGCAAGCCCGCCCATAAGCCAACCTAAAAGGCGTAGTGCCTATAGGTGTCTTAAACGCCGTCCTATACGCCCATAAGGCGTCCGTTAGCAAGGTGCTCCAGTTCTTTCGTGTCGAAGCCACTGTGCGCTCCAGGATTTTCTTAATTTCTCTATTGGAGACTTCGACTTGCCCTTGTGTCTGCGGGTGGTACGGGGTACCAATGTTGTGATTTACCCCATACTTCCTCAACAATGCAATGAACTTTTGATTTCTGAAATGGGTACCTCCATCACTGATAATCATCCTCGGTACGCCAAATCTACAGAAAATATAGTCTTTTACGAACCTGCACACTACAGTAGCATCATTAGTCCTAGTGGGTATTACCTCTACCCACTTCGATACATAGTCAACAACCAATAAAATGTACAAATTAGAGTTTGAGGACACAAAGGGTCCCATGAAGTCAATACCCCACAGATCAAACACCTCAACCTCTTGAAATATGTTGAGGGGCATCTCCTGTTGCTTTGAAATATTACCTGCCTGTTGGCAGGAATCGCATCACTGCACATAATGATATGCGTCCCGGAACAATGTAGGCTAGTAAAGGCCGCTCTCAAGTACCTGGGACACTATTCGAGAAGTGGCATGATGACCTCCTGTGGGTAGAGTATGACAATGACGAAGTACACTCTCATATTCAACCTCTGGTACGCACCCACACAACACGTCATCCCTGCATTGCTTCAACAAAATGGGGTCATCCCAGAAATAATATCTCAAAGAATGGAAAAAATTCTTTTTTTCTTGATATGTCCAATCATCTGGGATGATTTTGCAGGCAAGATAATTAACAATATAAGAAAACCATGGATCTTTAGATTTTACAGAAAGAAGTTTTTCATCAGGAAACATCTCGATAATGGGTATATGAATGTCCTTCTCGTCTACCCGTTCCAACCTAGACAAATGGTCTGCAACCACATTTTCTATTCCTGCCTTATCTTTAATTTCAATATCAAATTCTTGTAACATTAAGATCCACCTAATAAATCTAGGTTTGGCATCTTTCTTTTCCATCAAGTACTTTATAGCAACGTGGTCCGTCCATACCACAACTTTTGACCCTACAAGATATTGCTGAAAATTTTCAAATGCAAAAATGACAGTGAGAAGCTCTTTTTCAGTTGTAGTGTAATTAAGTTGTGCTTCATTTAAAGTTTTGGATGCATAGAAAATCACAGCGGGTTTGTTGTCAACATGTTGTCCTAGAACTGCCCCTACTGCGAAATCCGACACATCACACATTAATTCAAACGACTTTGTCCAATCTGGTGTTTGCACAATCGGTGCAAAAATTAATTCCTCTTTAAGCACATTAAAAGCATGCAAACACTTTTCATTAAAATCAAACACCGCATCTTTCTCCAACAACTTAGATAAAGGTTTAGCGATTTTTGAGAAATCTTTTATAAAGCGGCGGTAAAATCCTGCGTGACCGAGAAAACTCCGTACCCCTTTAACCGAGTTCGGTGGGGGTAATTTGGAAATAACCTCAATTTTAACCGGATCTACCTCCAACCCCTTCCTAGACACTTTATGTCCAAGCACAATCCCTTCACTAACCATCATATGGCATTTTTCCCAGTTGAGAACCAAATGCGTGTCCTCACATCGTTGTAAAACTTTATCCAAGTTATATAAACATTCATCGAAAGACGCACCATAGACGGAAAAATCGTCCATGAAGACCTCCAAACATTGTTCAACCATATCGGAGAAAATGGCAAGCATGCAACGCTGAAAGGTTGCTGGTGCGTTACACAAACCAAAGGGCATACGACGATATGCAAACGTGCCATAAGGGCAAGTGAAGGTGGACTTCTCTTGGTCCTTAGGATCAATGGAAATATGATTATAGCCCGAATAACCGTCTAGAAAACAAAAGTGAAATAGACCTGCTAACCGCTCTAAAATCTGATCAATGAATGGAAGAGGAAAATGATCCTTCAACGTAGCAGCATTCAATCTACGGTAATCAATACACACATGCCACCCGGTTACCAGACAGGTCGTGACCGGCTCATTTAACAGATTATGCGTAACAGTAATTCCCCCCTTTTTAGGGACTACCTGTGTGGGGCTTACCCACGTTGAGTCGGAGATAGCATAAATGATGCCAGCGGAAAGGAGCTTGATCACCTCCTTCTTGATGACCTCCATCATGCTTAGATTTAGTCTGCGCTGTGGCTGGATCATAGGTTTGGCTCCTTCCTCGAGCCGGATCTTGTGCTGGCAAAGTGTAGGGGAGATCCCCTTGATATTTGTGACTGACCACCCAAATGCACCACGATGATTCTTCAGTACGATCATCAGTTGATCCTCCTCCTCGGCACTCAGATATGCCGAGATAATCACTGGTAGCTTTTCACCCTTGGCAAGAAATGCATATTTCAAATGACGCGGCAGTGGCTTCAAGTCTAACTCTGGCGGACTGATCAAGGATGACTGAAGAGGTGGTGGGAGATCCCCAAGATCTTCATAGTACCTAGCATAAAAACACGGCAGCACCTGAAGCATCTTGACACATTCTTGTAGTGACTTACTTCTCATCCAGTCATGTGTTATATTGACAAGGCAAGCTTCAAGAGGCAATTCTGGATATGCATCGAGAACAGAACTTGCTAAGGCATCATCTTCAGTAGAAGGAGGGATGTCCTCCTCTTCATCATTCAGAAAACCCACAACCTTGCTAAGAGAAACAACTTTGGTCTGCTCCATAATGTCTACAACCAGTGTCCCCTTCTCCACCTTAGTCATTACATGAGCCATATCTAGAAACGACTTCCTTAGATAGAGAGAAATATTCTGATCAAAGTGTTTCACCATGCGGCATTACTCCTTTGCTTTTGATTGTGTTGTGCTTAAGGGCATGACCATTTCAAACCGATCATCAACGATACCCAAGGTCAAATGGCCTCTTCCCATCTCAAGTATCATATCAACAGTAGCTTGGAAATGCCGGCCAAGGAGTAGCTCATTTCCTTGTTTGTCTTGCATTTCCATTACCACAAAGTCTGCTGGAAATACAAATCGGTCAACTTTAACCAAAACGTCCTTGCAAATACCGTATGGCTTCACCACAGAATTGTCCACCAACTGAATCGTCATATTACTGTGTCTCGATTCTTTCAGTCCCAGCTTCTTCAATGTAGAGAGAGGCATCAAATTTATACTTGCCCCCGAATCACACAGTGCTTCGCCGAATTTCACTTTACCAATGTAACATGAAATGTTGAAGCAGCCCGGATCCTGCCTTTTAGGTGGCAATGTGCCCATGATGAAAGCACTCACCTGGTCCTTAAGAACCACGACCTCGGTATCAGGAATCTTCCTCTTCTTTGTGATTATGTCTTTCAGAAACTTGCCGTTAGAGGGAATCTGCTCTATTGCTTCCAACAATGGAATGTTGACAGAAAGCTTCCTAAAGCTATCTAGGAACTTCTTGAACTGAGCATCCACTTTCTTGGATTTCACACTATTTGGATATGGGACCGGGACAGTCTGTGCCCTTTGATGTGGCGGCACATATGGTGTCCTCTTCCGCGTATCCTCCTCAACAACTAGTTCTGTTGTGACATCCTCTACCACATCCTCTACCGGCTCTGTGATTGGAATCAGAACCTCCTCTGCGTCCTCACCTGTGGTTTCTGGCTGGGGTGTGCACGGTTCATCGGCCCTGGAATTTAAAATCTGCTTGCCACTCCGTAGCAAAATAGCCTTAGCCTGTTGGTTTCCTCCTGGAATGTTTGTATTTCCCAAAAAACCTTGCTGCGCTAGCTTTTTCAAATTTTCTATCTCAGCTGCCATCTGCGCCAAAGATGTCTCTATTGTCCTCATCGGAGCCCCATGGCTTTGTAAGGTCTTCCCAAATTGATTCATAAATTCTCCTTGTTGCTTAATCTGCTGTCCGAACGTGCTCATGAGTTCTTAATTATGCTTGATTACTTGGTTGAGCAATTCATTGCTCTTATCCTCTGGCGAAGGTTGGGGTTTTGCGTCAGGGTCCTGCAAGAAATTGTTCGGGTCCTTCCAGGAAAATTTCTTGTCTTTCCTCCATGAGTAGTCGTTGTTTTTGAACCCCTGCTGTTGGCGCATAAATTTCACTTGAGCTTCATCATCAGATTCTGCGTCTTCTTTTGCAAGTAGTTTCTTGGCTAGAAGGTCCATCTTCTCATTTAGCTCTTTGATGGCCTTTGACTCACCTACAGCTTGAACATGCTCTATTGTGTCTCTATCACCCCAAGATTGTTTTTTGACCATGTTCTTCAAAATTTCCCAACACCTTATGCATGTGTTGTTTAAGAAGAACCCTGAACCTGCTGAATCTAGGTTACTTCTATCATGCTCAGAAAGAGAAAAATAGAAAATCTTAACTTGTTTCTCCTTATCAAGCCCATGATATGGGCACCTCCTCAGCATGATTTGGAAACGTTCCCACGTCTCAGAATAAGTCTCCCCGACTTTCTGACTGAAGTTATGGATCTTCCGTACCAGATCATTGGTCTTCTCAGGCGGAAAGAACCTCTCGAAGAAAACCTCGATCATCTGGTCCCATGTTTCCACTGTCTCATCATCCATATTATGCAACCATTCACGCACATTACCTGCCAGAGAGATGGGGAATAACTTCAGGTAAAGTGTCTCCTGTGGAAACCTATCAATCTTGATCATGTCGCAGTTTTCCACAAATGTGCTAATGTGCACGATAGGGTCCTCGTTCTTCATCCCATGGAATGCTTGAGACTTGACCAGGTTGATTAGTGCCAGATCAATCTTGTAGGTCAGAATGTTGACTGCTAGCTTTTTGATCGGCCCCTTTGATGCTGATGAAGAAGAAGCCTTTATTTTCTCCCATATTGTATGTTCTTCTGCCATGGCTTCTGGTTCGGAGTCGGAGTCTATTTCTTCAAGTTGGGTTTGAATGTTGTTCTCCTCATCATCTGGTCCCAGCGATGGAACCTCTGGTGATAGTTGCATGTAGTCTATGCTACGCGTCTTCACCATGCACTAGTACCTGCAAAATAATAATTTAGACCCAGTACCGTGCTAGACGATTACGAAATATGAAAGATAAACAATGAATTTCAAAATTGATAATAAAATAATAAAATAAAAAGTGGCCTAGAATGGCTGCTTGTAGCACTCGTAGTGCCGACAATTGCCGTGTCCCCGGCAACGATGCCAAAAACTTGACACGCTTTTACCGTGCGTATAACGCAAGTGTACGCGTCAATGTAGTACATGCCCTTATGAGGCCCGAGTCGAACTCAGGGACACTGAGTTATCGGTAGACTACTATTAACTGCTCGCAATCAGCTAGACCAGTTAAAAGGTTCTGAGAGTTGTTGAAAAATAAAAGAAAATAAAATAAAACAAAGCAATCTATTAAGGGTTTAGTTTAATCAATTCAATTGGAGATCTTTAGGATTGCGGTTTCACCGTGGGTTTTCATTGTATATATTTCCACATAGTTAATCAGATTCATCTCTTTATCCGGGTAGTGGCCTGTAGTCATAATTGTTCACTGTCGTGATACAATTCACTACCTAAATCTAGGTCAGTTCCACCGTCGTAGTAACCTATACCCTAAACTAGGTGCATTAAAATCGACCTCTGGGTTTCCACCATTAACAGTACATCACCTTGTTCAAGGAATTTATGAGTTAATGTGAATTTCATCTCTTTTCAACCGTTAATTCTTCTTTCAAAGCAATTAAAGGCATTAGATTATCATTAGGGTGATCAAGCATAATGATATAATTGAGAAAACAAAATCATACCACGGATTTATGAGATAACTTATGAATTACTATGATAAAAACGTCATACAATGATTGCCCGGGCTACTCCCGGTCCTAAAGATAAAGGGGATTAGCCCTGCATGTTCATCTCTGAGCAAGACATGGTCGAAGAAAGGGGAAACATGGAGAAAAATGTGGATGAGTAATGTGAACCCCTGAACGGAAAAGATCTAAGCATTCCTCAGCGTAGAATGCACGATCTACAACCTTTCGGTGGTGGAGAACGTCTTCTTCGGCTCTCGGAACAGTTGGGGCGTGCTTCTGGGCTCCATTCTTCTCTCCACACCCTCTCGGGACGTGTGTAGTGGCTCATGACGTGATAGATCACTCCTGGCCGCCGTCTTTAGGTATTAACACCGAGTTAGGTTGCCAAAATATCACAGCCATTGGATTTGGGCTGATATGAAGCAAACTCTGATTTGACGGTGTCGATACCATCGATGCGGGTCGATGGTATCGACCCCTCGTGATATCGCCAAGCCTTCCTTCTTTTTTGTCATCCCGCCTAATGCTGACTCGATACCATCGACACGAGTCGATGGTATCGACACCCTTAGGCATCAGTTTTATCCCTTTTCTGTCACTGAAGCTATAAGCGTTGATAGTATCGACTTTGGTGTCGATAGTATCGACTGGCTGATCGTTGGCAACCTGATGGTAACTCGCTACCATTGACTTCGCAGTCGATGGTATCAACTCTGTGCTGCTCCTTGCGGCTGCCTGCCTATGGCTGTGTCGATAGTATCAACTGATGTCAATGGTATCGACAACTGCAGATATGTGTTTTTCCTAAAATTGCACAATAAAACCAAATCAGCCGAGATAAAACCTATAATTATAATCATTTATGCTCAAAATGATAAATAAGAGAGATTTGACATTGAGAAGGATCATAGACTAAAGTAAGTGAATTATGCAATATTAACCACCAAAGTGACCAATAAACACATAGAACACAAGTAAAACAAGTCTATAAATGCGACTCAAAATCATCACATCATATACTGAGTGTTAAATAGCCTCTACCAATGACAGTGATCACATCTGCCGTAGCTTGGAACGGCCTCCCTAGAAACATCTCTCATCCTTTCATTTCCTTCATATTCATCACCACAAAGTCAACCAGATAGATGAACTTGTCGACTTTAACCAACATGTCCTCACATATCCGGCCCATATGGTCTCATAATAGAGCCATCCGCCAACTCGATTGCCATGAATGTTCTTGTTGGTTCCTTCAATCCTAACTTTCGGAAGGTGGTAATAGGCATGAGATTAATACTCTCTCTCAAATCACATAGTTCCTGCTTGAAGTGTTTTCCACGTATAGTACATGGAATGTAGAAACATTCGTGATCCTTCCTCTTCCTTGGCAGCTTCCCGTTGATCAGTGCACTCATCAAGTCATCAACTTATACAATATCTGTGTCTTTGATACTCCACTTCTTGTTGATGATATCTTTCAAAAATCTCCCATAAGTAGGAATTTGCTCTATCACCTCCACCTATGGCAAATTGATGTGGAGCTTTTGAAAGATGTCCAAGAACTTTTTGAACCGTGCTTCCTTTTTCCTCGGCTTCAGACTATCCGGGTATGGCACATATGACTTCTCTGCTCACTTTTGTGGGGGAATATATGGCACTTTATGAACTTTACCCCCAAAGTTTGCTTTATCACCACCACCTGGAATAGAAATTGACACATCCTCTGTGGGTGGGGTTACACGGTGGCTATTCCTTATGAATTGTGGGTGCCCCTTTATTGACTGTGATTGTTCCACTGCATAGTAAAAATGTTCACCTGCTCTTATTGAATAGGTACCCTCTCAGAAACTATAGCTAGTGATTTAAGATGAATGGGACCTTGAAGTTTCATTATCCGTTAGTGTTCTACATCCTCCTGGTAATCCCAATAGACTATGAGGAAATGGGACTTTAGGCACATACACCCAATCAGACTCCTGAGTGCGTTGCTTGGGTTCCTCCTCGATATGATGTTCTCTCTCTTTGACAATATAGATGAATTTTGTTTGGTGATGTTGATGGGTTACAACTGCATTCTCAGGTGCTCCTTGCTGAATGGACTCCTTCAAGGAAGCTACTTGTGCTGCCAAGTGAGAAATTTGATATTCAATGTTACAGATGTGGGTACCTTGGTTTTACAGATCCCTCTGTGTCTGACCCATAAGTGCTTCATTTTGGCTCACCAACTTTCCTAACATGTTCTCAATTTTGTCAATCTTACTGGGGCCCCTGTCCTGTTGATATTGCTGGTGCATGTACACACAATTCTCTTCTTCTCCCCTAGATGATGTTACATCTTTCTAGAACAACTTCATGGCGATGAGGTCAAGCTTCTCATTCAATGCAGAGATGAATTTAGATTCTTCAACACTTTTAATGGTTGCCAGAAGTTCTCTTTCTTCACCCCATGACTAGTTTTTAGCCATGTTCTTCAAGATCTCATGGCATCTAGAAGGCTTGTTGTTCAAGAAAAATCCAGCTCCTGCACTGTCCAGGGTGGTCCTCTCACCCTGATGTAGGCCATAATAGAAGGTCTTTGCTTGGCCATATAAATCTATACCATGGTGAGGCACCTTCCGCAACATATTCTGAAAGTGCTCCCAAGCCTCATAGTATGACTCTTTAGCATGTTTCTTGAAGTTGTAAATCTTTTGTGTCAATTTATTCATCTTCTGTGTAGGGAAATAACGCACAAAGAAAGCATCTATCATCTAGTCCCATGTCTCTATGGATTTCGGCTTGAGGTTATAAAACTAGGACTTAGCATGATCTACCAAGGACGATGAAAATATCTTCATGTATATCATGGTGGTGAGAACCTTGTCTATCTTCACCATGTCACATCTTTCAACAAAACTGCTGATGTGAGTCATTGGGTATTCAATAATATGGCCATGGAAGCCTGCTACTTGACCAATGCCACCAGCCCAGGATCAATCTTGTAGCTTCCCACATTTATCCCTTGTCACTTGATTGGTCCAAGATGAGTCATTGAGGATGACACCTTGATTTCCCCCCAGATGGTTTGTTCTTCTTCTACATCACCCATACCTTCCAATTGTAGATTTGTTGTGGGAATGTAATCAGTGGTTCATGTTTGAACCATGCACTAGTACATGAAATTTATAAATTCAATGTGAGAACGAGATATTAGTGACTGAATTAAGAAAATATTTGCAACTCATCTTTGGAAAGAATTAAATAATAAAAAATAAAGAAGGTGGCCTAGAGTGGTCGATTACATCACCCGTATTGCTTGAATATGGCGTTTCCCCAGCAATGTCGCCAAAAACTTGACATGACTAAACTGTATGTTCAAAACGCAAGTGTACGCGTCAAAGTAATATAGGCTAAAGAGGCCTGGATATCAAACACAGGGGAAACATAATTCAATAAACTACTACTAACTGCTTGTTGACCAGTTCAGCTGAAGAAAACTTTGATTTAAGAGTTATTAGACTAATAGAAAGAAAGAAAACTAATTTAATGGGTTGTGATCACAATGAGAAGAAATTCCTAGGACTATGGTTTCATCATGATTGACACTGTAATTTTAATCTAAGATTAATATATTTTCCTCCCACTCCTGGACAAAGTGCATGTAGTAAGAACTACCTACTTCTGCATTGTAATTCACTACCTATGCTAACGACAATCCCATTTCCATAGTAATTGGTTGATTAGTTAGGTGCTTTATGAATAATCTCTGGGTAATCTCTTCACCTTTATTAGCCACCTTTCCCAAAGGGCCATATAAAACATGTGTTACTATGGATTTCTAATCCTTAATCCTCCTACCGAAGTTATTAAGGATCTAGTTAATCGCCTACGGTGCGCAACATAGACAATTCAATATGTTTTCAGAGCAACATGCCCAAGAATAAGGAGAAAACAATATACTAACACAAAAGATCCATATATAGTGTACAACCGGGCTATTCCCGGGTCTTAAAGCACATGGGGATTAGCCCCTCATAGTTTCTATGGACAAAAACATGCTAAGAAGAAGGAAAAATGTGGAGAACATAGATAATCAATGACCCCTCTGGATAAACGTGATTAGGATGCTCCACACTAATGAACAGATCTGCAATCTGCAAATTCTACCCACCGAACGTTCTCAAAACATCCCGAATGTGTAGTTTTCCTCCTCGTTCTCCTCTCCCATGCTATCTCTATCTTGCAATGGAATAGAACATGATTCTTAGGTCTGACTAAACTCCCCTTTAGTCATAGAAGTGACTTAGGGTGAAATAAATCCTCAACCATTGGACTAAACTTGATTTTTTAGACTGCCTGATCGGGCAGACTCAGTAGTACTGAGTCTGGAAGTCAATTCTGCTCTACCTCTGATGAAAAGTCATTAGTACCAACTTTTGAAGTCAGTACCGAGTTTGTGAGACTCTTGTGATACCTAAAATTGCGTAAAAATGTACATAAGTACTTGAAATATAATAATTCATTAAAAACATTAAAATTATGCTTATTTGATGTAATTGAGTAACACAAGCTATTATTATTAAATAATGTACAAATTAATATGAAAATGAATAGTAAGTGCACAAAAAGCAATATAAAAATAGCCTGTGAAAATGACAAATATACAATGCATCAATACATTCCTCTCGACAATGCTCTTTGGGTAAAGGAGCTCGCAGTCAACCATTTCAAAATTTGATTTACTGAGGGATCTTCCAGTGGATTCAAATGGCTTAGGCTTGAACATATCTGACAATAGCTTAACCTCTTTTGAGACGGATGCCAAGGATGACACCTAAGGACCAAGGAGGGAACTAGAAGTCTTGCTAGAAGCAAAGTTACCCTGAGCTGATTAGGAAGAGGCTACATGCTTCTGTATGAGGTCTGCTCCACCCTTGCCTCCAGGATCACCCAAGTCAGCCTCTCTAGATGTGAAACCATCCACGTCGATGATCCCTCCATTAGTTTCCCTATATATTACTCTAGACATGGCATAATTACTTAAAAGAATGTGATTAATAATAACATAAATAAAAAAGGCAAGCTTCCAATTCATATGTTTCACTCAGTAATGAGATAATTAGGATACAAAGTGAATGTCTAGAGAATTATATTACTCAATGACATATTTTGTCAAGTTACTAACCTTGTGGATGAGATCATACAGATATTAAAAGTACATATACATATTCTCATTATGTCCCTAGTCGGTTGTTATTGTGGAAGGTTGATAGACAACAATTACACATAAAATCAAAGTGTGAGTTGGTTGATGACTAAATCTCATTAGTCATGATATGGAAATATCAAACCAAGCACATATATACACATTAGGGAACAGTGTATCAGACAAACCTAACTTGAGAGTGATACATGGTTTTGTGGTTACAATCATATCTCATAGTGAAGCCGGTGATTGTGATTCTTAGACCTAAAATCACTACACTCATCACATGTCATTGGGTATGATTTGACATCATCAAACACAATACTGAAACATAATTTGTTATAATGGTGATGATTGGGTGACTTTGACACACGGGGATAGAATGTGAGTGATAGATATGAGATTTATCCCTCTAACTGGAGTATGATATCCTGGCCACTTGATAAGCCAGACTGAGAAATGCATGCGCATGCACATGTGAATCAATATATGATATTGAGGTCACATTATCTCAGACAGTCTGCTCTTGGTTCAAGAAACACTAATTGAATGTTGAGAGGATGACCAACCATGCCTTGTTTTCATCCTGGATATCAGAGTCAAAGGAATTATACAATCACTACATCACCTTACACAAATTGTAGGTTGAAGTTGTTCTCCAACTTTCCATTCACTTGGGTAGCACTGATGTGCAACTGGGCACTATTCTCTACTTGTGATGTTATAAGGTAGTATTGGACACTCACTGTCAACGTAATATGGGACCTATAGGGTCACACACATAGGAACTCATCTAGAAAAGGAGTTTGATCTTGAATAATAGTTGGACTGATTACTAAAGTGTTTAGGTATTCAATTAATGCAATTGATTGCTTGATTGGATGACTGAGTCTGCAAAATGACCATCTCACTGGGTGACACGGCTATTTGGGAAAGGCCAGACGGGCGTCTCAAGAAGTTGAAATGACCGTTTGGGGTTAGGATGATCGAAGTTCGAATTGGCTTAGTTCTCCCCTTGAACTGACCGGTTCAATATGATTGAACCGTCTGGTTCATTTCAACTCACCAGATGATTGTCTAGGCGAGTGAGACAGGCATCTCACTTGGGTGATACGGCCCAGTTTGGGCCGAATAAAGGTTTGGGAATGTTTCCCGAATAGTGTCAATTACATATACTTGGAAAGTAAGCAAAATTAATATGTATATTAATTGGAATCAAAATTGTCAAATTCATGTGTGATTGGGAAACTACCAAATGGTCGTTTGGCAGTGCGACACGACCGTCTCGCACACCATACAGCCGTATGGGTGTGTGAAATGGCCATTTTGTCTATTATAGGTTGCAAAAGTTCAAGTTGTTCTGGTTCTTTCCACTCCCACACAATTCCATACAGATTGGGAACCTTGAGACAAACCCCACCTATAAAAGGAGGGGTACCGAGGGCTTCCCAAGACAGAACACAGACAACTGAGAATCAATTCCTCTGAAAACTATTGTCTTCTCTAATTGTGGTAACCAAGAGATCCCAGGAAATTCCTACCAGACAAGGAGGGATAGACAAAGGGAGGGAGAAATTGATAGTTCTTGTTGTGGGAGAGCAGGTTGGTGACAAGTACATCAATGGGAGG